>JAZHFQ010000344.1:1210000-2410000 GCA_038387885.1 Spodoptera picta | reverse complement strand
ATATTTTGCTAAAACCGTGTGTAAAGAATGTGGTAATGAACAGTAATTATAATATACTTTTCTATAATAGGGTAAATACCTAATTTTTATTTTAATGTCTGTCTTGTAAATTATTTTAAATCATTAGACAAGTATTTTTTATTTTCTTACAGAAACGAATACTTTCGACGATATATTGATTTGAAATGTCGCGTGACGTCACTCCTATGTACGTACATTTTATACGTAGAAATAACGTTTTAGCCCCCCCTTTTAAACTTTGATTCGTTTTATCCAAGTATGGTTTTATTATACGACAAAATAAAAAAATACGTGTCTAATATTTTTTCATTATCTAACTTACGGACTAATCAGATTTTTAATTTTAATACCCTGTCATCATCCAATCATCAAAAATTATTAACATTCGTAATGATTTTTTATTTACTTAATAATATTTCATGTGTGTGAAATACTATTAAAAAATTGGTCTATAAAAACTGTCATGTTCTAGGAATTTCAAGGCTCATAATGGAAAAAATTATCAGAAAATTTTGAAAAATTATAACAAACAACAATATCATTTATTTCTTTCTAATAACAATATGTTTTCTAATACATTAGATTTACACAATAAAAAAAGTAAACGTAAACAAATTAGATATATTTAAAGATCTAAAACTTAAACGAAATAAAACAAAACAATATCAAAATTTCAATATAATTTATCTCACAAATAAACAGTTTTATCACAGTCTGATTAAGCATCACAAGAAACTATTCACTGCTATACATAGCTATGAAATCTGACGTCACGACTAATAGGCGGTGTCTCCTCTTCTATTCTGACTATAATGATCATATTTCGAAGTATAAAGACGACTCAAAAATTTACACAAGCCTAAGGTAGGCTCATTCTTACTAGGGTGTAATTTTTTAAGCTTTGAAAACCTTTTCTTTGCCATCGAATAAAGAAGATGATGTATTTTTCTCTTCTCTTCCTTGGTGTAATCATAAGCAGTTTTATCATCATCATCGTCATCATCGTCTGGTGTCCTGGTCGAAACGTCTGGTTCCCAGGTCGGGACGTCTGGTTCCCAAGTCGAAACGTCTGGTGCCCAGGTCGAAACGTCGGGTTCCCAGGTTGGAACGTCCGGTTCCCAGGTTGGAACGTCTAGTGCCCAGGTCGGACCGTCTGGTTCCCAGGTCGGACCGTCTGGTGCCCAGGTCGGCCCGTCTGGTTCCCAGGTCGGACCGTCTGGTGCCCAGGTCGGCCCGTCTGGTGCCCAAGTCAGATCGTCTGGTGCCCAGGTCGGATCGTCTGGTGCCCAGGTCGGATCGTCTGGTGCCCAGGTCGGATCGTCTGGTGCCCAGGTCGGACTGTCTGGTGTCCAGTTCAGGACATCCTGTACATTACAAAAAAGCATTAATTACAATACGCTGTCAAAAAGGGCCACACATTTACATACTCCGTCTTATCGAAATTCTATTTGTAACTGATACTTAATGCCACTATACAATGTAACACCCACTTTTTACTATTTATGTTATAACTCCCATGTAATAAGGGGTGAGCTTATTGCAATATACCGGGCACAATTACAGACTCCGTGCTACTATTGAAATTTTTTGAAAAAGCCCGGTAATACTTTGGCCGACCCGGGGATCGAACCCTTGCCCAGCAGTCGCAATTGTGACCACTTGGCCAACGAGGCAGACAAAATTTCCATAAATTTACTTTTCTGTTCATTCGTTTCACTTGAACTTTGAAGGGAACTTGTTTTTGGGACTTATCATAAAATGTCGTACCGAAAAAGTTGTACTAAGACCGTTTGAACATGATGATGAGAGGGGGATAAAAACGAATTGCGAAAGGTATCAAAAGTGAAGGTATCAAAGTATTAAAAACTATTTGAAACGTATCCAAATCTGGAAAAGAAGAACACACACGGTAACTACATTAGGATTTGTTAAAAGGGTAAGGCGCGGGGTACTAAGTGGCTTCCTGTAGTTCCCTATGCCTTTTTCATGGAACAAAGACATATTTGTAGGCATGTTTTTTTCACTTCAAGGACTCTTAATTGCATAGGTCTAATCTTTGTAGTGCTTTTACCACTAACCGGCCTGGTGGCAACTGATTATATAGTCGACCAACCATTCTATTCTTGACTATTACTTATAATTTGTGTCTTCGCTTTTTAAAAAAAAAAAGAACTATTGATACTTTTTTCTACCATCGAACCCTTAATTAATATCAGTGTAGGTTTGATAACATTAGTAAGTAGGTTAGTTGTATCAAAGCTTTCGATTTTTCTTCACTTTCACTCGATTCTAAATTTTCCGATCTTCAGAAATTCTCAGCAATAACATGGAATTTGGCATTGGTATATACAGGCTTACCATCTACTATATAGAACTTATAACACATCTGTCAAAAAGTGAGTGTTAAATTGCATACGCGTACAGTCAGCACAGCTAGATATATTTAAGAGACAGTAACCATTTTATTTGGGATATACCGGTATGCGAGCAGCCGGATCACCTGATGGTAAGTAATTGGCGTCGCTCATGGACACCTTACACACCAGAGGCGTTACAAGTGTGTTGACGGCGTTATGAAGATTAGGAATTTGAGGTTTGTTTATGGATTCAGAGATTGGGGAGAATGGGGAGGCTCAATTACCCTAAATGGGCCTGGCTCTTCCATACTTAAAATTGGTTTTGCTTGGCTACTGAACTCAACCAATGGTTATAGAAGATATGGTTTAGAAATAGTATAATAATAGCTGCCTGCCTACTCTGTACTGGGCCAATTTTTATTTCCTTACCTGCATACTTAATATATAACTCTGCTTACCTCTGCGTTTAGGCAATAAAAGTCATTTATTACTGTTGTTAATCTACGTAAATTAATTTGAGTAAAAATAATTGATACTTATATTCTTTGTCATGGGTATATCTTCCCGAGACGGTCCATCCATAATATTATTGCAGAAACGTTTTAGGAACCTAGTAATTCTGATATGATCGGTACGAGAGAAAGAGAACGCCCTTTTATCCGAAAAGGGAAGGCAGATAATACAAACTCTATGAAAAACCAACAGTTATTTTTTGAGTGGATCGATCATATATAGACAGATAAAATTTAAGACTAATTTCCCGAGCACTGTATGCAGTAACCATAATAGCTAATACCACCCTTACTATGTGATAAAACTCAAAAGAAAGAGGGTGCGCCAGGTGAGCCCACAGACTCATAAGTCTTGGTAATATTAAAGACCAAAGAGAATATTATAGAGAGAATATTAAAAACCAATAGGATAATATGTGCTAAGGAAGATGGGAAAATATGCACCCAGAATAATTTGGACCAAGAAAAGGAAGAAGAAAAAATAAAAATATTAAACAAAAATGTTATTGCTCAAAATGCTTATGAAAGATGAAGAAGAAAAGAGAATAACACTCTTAATCGTGCAATGATAGAGGGATTGAAGAAGAAGTTAATGGCATGGTACTATAAGAACGTTGTACAATAACCTCTTCTATCAAATTTTTGTGTTCAACTTTCAGTCTTCTTATGTGATTATGTCTCGTGAAGTAGGCTCTTTGCATATCACTCCATTCATTGTAATTTTTGAACGAAGGAGCTAGGAGTAATGGTAGTGTAACTTTGAGGCCTACTGTAGTGGCTTCTGAGTACTCAAAATGACCAAAATCTGGCGTAGTTTTTGCTCTTCTCATCATAATTCTTTTATGGCGATTGATTGGTTCATCGGTAGTAGTCGTATATGTTTTATGTTCTGAAACATACAATTAATCTTTAGTATATAAAGTCATTGTTTAGATACTACTGACAAACGGTGAAGGAAAAGATCATGAGGAAAGTTCGGTTTATAATTTCTAATTATAATTTTGATATCCCCAACTCACATTTTCCATGAGAAGAGGCGCCCATGGTCAGCAGGGGCCTCTTATAGGCTTTTGATGTGATATGTAGACTCATATTGGCATATTGAATTCAAATTATTTATATGAATACGCCAACAATAAGTTTTGTAGGCAAATTTATGTCCTTTATAAAATTATTAAAGTGTGTAATGAATAGAGGCAATATTATTATGCCTTGAATAATCTAATATTTTGGCCTAAACACGCGATTAGATTTAAACCAGCGCAGATCTACCGCATAATAATTTGAGTGTATCAAAACGTAGCTATTGTTATTGAAAATATTGATACTATAATGAAGACAACGTGCTGTCCGAATTTATTGAATTTGATGCCATTTTGGTTTCTATGCGTATGTATAATTAAATAAATACGCTATAAAACTATTAGATCAATTTGAAAAATTCTTTGGAAGCTTTATTTCAGGACCATGGTCTTTTTTAACGTAGTATTAAAGTACTTACTACCTCCGTGACCAAGTCGTTTTATCCTCACTGGTTTTTTGATAACATCAGTAATAGAGTCCCAAGCTGAACTGAAGGCGGTCTGAAAGAAAAATGGCCTAGCAAATTAACATCAATTAAACTTATTTATTATCACGCAAAATAAATTGCACTTTAATATAAAAAATCATTGATATCAATTTTGAAGTTACGGTTATATTTATATATATAATTAATTTAATTACTATAACAGAACATCATGCCTTGTTCTACTTGAAGATATTTTGTTACAGAAACTTGGTAAATGTATACCAAAATATTATTAATACCTGACCCAGATATATTATTTTCGATCGTCCCCTTAGCCAATGAGGAATGACGATTTACTTTTGCGAATCTGAATGCGCAATTTTATGTTATTTTTAAAAAACTTCATAAGTAATTTTAAATGTTAGAACTCACCATTCAAATTGTTATCTTAGGCCCACTATGTAACGTAGCAGGTAGTTATAACCGTGTTAAATATTAGTATAAGTTATCGTTCAGTCAAAATAACTTTTAATTATTATCTTCATATGGCTACAAAACTTGGGTGCTGATGGTCAGCTGTTACCGTAGTCTCTGCAACACTACAGGTCTCATACCCGTGTTGCTGACCATGGAAAAATCATATGGTTCACTATTTAATTCAAGGAATATTTGTAAACTATAAGTATTTGATGAAAGAATTGATAACTGTTACATTTTTTGTTTTAACTGTTATGAAACACTACTGGCTGTTACCATCCTTAAACCATATCTTAACTAAAAGATACTTCGTGATGTAGCACCTAAACTAACTTGTACACCTAACAGCGCAGTTACTTTTACAGCACAGTGACAAGTAACTGCGCTGTTATATATATGTAAACTAAAATGTCGTTAACTATCACTTATAGCTTATATATCTTAAAATTTACGAGAGGTTCGTGAGAACGGGGATTATGATGTGGCAAGAGATGAACGTAGTGTAAGTACCTCTATATAATGAAATTTGTAGCTATGAGCCCCGATATAGCTTGAAACTAGTCGCGTCACCTCGTAAAACAGTTATGTGACTCTGTTCAACGTAATTAAATATTGATATAGCCTATACTTTTTCATCTATATTGTGTATAAATATAATGATATTACTGTCTGTAGACTGTAGTGAGTAGTTTTGTATTAAAATTCACATGCTTCTGTCAGCAACATTTTACACATAAACAGGTGATTTCCATTTTTCTCGTTCCTGTTGGAATTTAGAGAAATCCTCTCTTAGTGCACTCGTGTCATGTTTTGGCTTCCTAAGTTCAGTAATTTCGGCTGTGCGTTGTCTGTCAGTCACACAGTAACGAAAGAGTTTTATATACATATATATGTTTGTATAGATAGAAATTCTTCGGTGTAATAAACAAAAATATTAGGAGATAAACTGGGTAGTTTTTTATATTGTGTGGTCAATTTCGAAAGTGCCAGTTAACAAAAACAAACTTATTTAGATGAAACATCACATAGAAAACATTTTTACGATTACTTTTCTAATATTTATTTCATTAATGTTTAATCTTTTCTGTAGATGGAATAGCATAGATATTTTATAGAGGTAGAATACTGTACTTAAAAAGTCAGTTCAAAATCAATTTAAAAGGTTAAAAGTTACTTATTTATCTAACTGCCATATATTTTTATCCGACTTATAACGCAATTGTGAAAGATTTGTTGTTACACAATTGTCATGAATGTAAATTGATATAGTAATGTAGGCTAAGGATACACGGCACGACTTCTTTTCGTGCCTGCCGCAGTTGCGGACCGGCAGCTTTCGTAGAATTCGGCTCGAAATATCGGCTAGTACGCGCGCTCTGCGACCGGTTAGCGATCGCAATAGGACGGTCGGACAGCAACTCAACAGATTTTTAACCGCTCGCCCGTCTTGCGATAATCAATCGCCAAATTTGCGCTCGATATCTGCAACCGCGGCAGGTGAGATTTGGAAATTCCGCCTTCATTCCGCTACGAAGACCGCGCCGTGAGTTCTTAGCTTTATTGTGTATACAATTTACATCATTAACTACACCCTCCATAACTTTAATTTATTTTATTTGTCCGTCACTTTTGAAGTTAGCTCAACCTGGGTGACATTCTTTGTACCCAATCCTCGATAAGCAACGTCGACTAGAACTTTTCCGTAAGTTTTTATCCTACAACCGTTAGCCATTTTTGATTGATTACAGTTGTAGTTCTTTTACATGTTATACAAAATGTACTACATCATTATTTTGTTAGTCAAAATTTCACACAATACATATAAATTAGTACTATTTATTGGCACGACACGACACACAAACCGAAATCAAAAGTCCAAAAAAACTCACCGCAATTTCAGAAGGCAGATTGTTCATGAAATCGGCGAATGTAGCATAACTTTGATCCGTAAAACACACTAGGCAGAGAGATATGGCGAGCAAAGCCCTCATTTCACAGTGCAACACCCATAGACACCACTCTATTGAACGTATCAAAGGACAATGGTATTTTACTCTTCCTTGTCGATACAAAAAATATTTACAACAACTCAGCACATGACGTAAGTGGATTCTATAAACATCGTCACACTTACATGTGTGAGTGAAGACATGTCTGGATATTTTTTTAAAGTGTATGACCTAGGAAATGAAGGGCGTATAGTACAACTTGTATAGTACACTATTGTACATCGATGTGTACCCGTTTTGTACGTAATAATGGAATGCGTCATCGGTAAACGAAACGTGGAAATCATGCCGTTGAAAAACATCGATAAGAATCGTATCAATAAATCTTTAGTTCTAGAGGTACATTATATTTAGTTCATTTTACATAACTACTTAGTACATTTTTAAGGCTATTTATTTAAAATAATAAAAAAGACCGGTTCACTTATCGGCATGCTTAGTCTGACTGACAATGATTTAGTAATTACTTTTTTACGATACGCCAATACTTATACGTTTATATGGGACATGTTATTGCAATTAAAACAATAAAAACTCTCAAAACTATTATGGTTTTTGTAATATAATTGCACAATACGTTTAATATAAATATATACCTGCATATTATGTCATTCATAATACACCTAAGCATTGAAAAAAAGCATTAAAAAATAGAGCGATTTATCGATGCATCTTTGACTAAACCTAACCTTTGACTTGACTTTTTTACTTCTTAAATAACATTTTAGAAAAAAACAAGGAATAAAAATCATAAGCGTACTGTGTTGCTACATATGCTAAGTTCAAGCACGAAAGCATGCTTCGATCGAACACTTGGCTCTTATAAAATTGTGCTAAGTTTAGGAGTAGGGGGTCGTTACGTCACAATGTGCTACAAAATGTGGCAAGCTGTGACGTCACACGATATTTCAAATGAATATATTGTCGAAAGTATTTAATTTAGTAAAAAAGATTCACATTGTGACATAACGACCCCCTACTCCTAAACTTAGCACAATTTTATAAAGTATTGCAACTTAATACGAGAAAATAAAAAATATGTTTCTAATATTTTTTCACTATCTAACTGACGGACTAATTAGATTTTTAATTTTGATACCCTGGAAACTACCCAATTGATAGGCGTTCGATTTTTGAACATGGTCAATAAAATGCCTTTTAGCATACTATTTTAGAGCATAAATGCAGCAAGATTTACAGGGTGCGTTAATATCACCCCATTGTCCTTTAAGGGGAAAATACGAGAATATTTTCTTCGACATTTTCCCTTCAAATCGAGACGAGGAAAAAACACGTTGCGCCAGAAATCTTTGATGTCACTGTGTCATTGTATCTGATTTTATTGCCAAGATATGCTGGAAGGAAATATCATGGAAATACTACGCTCAGATTTCTGAATATAGCAAAAGATAAACGTACATACGTTATTGTAATATTTTTTTGATTTATGACACCTTTTCTTATAAATATGGGAAGGACTTTAGCTGAGATCGCGCTAGTATTTTTGATTTATTATGATTTTTTTTGGATTCAGGAATGAATGGTCTTGAAAATGGCTCGTCTTGTGAATAAAACGATACCTTGCACATTTCTACTTATATCTTTTTGTATACCTAGTTATGGAGAAGAATTGGTTAGTTTTCATTATTTTTGAAATGAAAAAAACTCTTACTACGACACCAAATTATATCTAATTTTGCTTTAATAATTTAAAATTTAAATTAATTTAAAATATCGAATTACTCACATAAAATGATTCGAAATGTTAATTTTCTCATTATTTTTAACATGATTTCAAAAAGAGAAGGAGAGGTATATTTGTGTGCAATTATCTTGCAATCGGCTGAACCGATTTTTATGTGGTTTTCAGACAAGGATTTGCTATACTTAGGAGAAGGTCGGTTACGTAACCGATTTTAAAAAGGAGAGGGGATTCAAGTCGATTTTTAACGTAGTTTTTAAAAGAACTGCCTCGTTGGCCGAGTGGTCGCAAGTGTGACTGCCAGGCAAGGGGTCTCGGGTTCGATTCCCGGGTCTGGAAAAGTATTACTGGGGTTTTTAAAAAAAATTCTCAGTAGTAGCACGGAGTCTGAAATTGTGCCCGGTATATGGCAATAGGCTCACCCCCTATTACATGGGACTAATAACATAAATAGTGAGAAGTGGGTGTTACATTGTACAGTGGCATAATGTGCACCTCTGCCTACCCCTTCGGGGATAAAAGGCGTGATGTTATGTTATGTTATGTTTTTAAAAGAATTGTTAATTATGTTTTGTAAAGTAAGTCCGTGATTCTGAACTGTTACAAACGTTTTCGAAAACGTGATCATTACTTATATATTGGGCTGTTATCGAATATAAATTAAAATTAAATTATAGTCTGGAATGTCTCTTTTCGGGTACATTTTACCCCTGTACCTATCACGGGCAGGTACAAATATTTTATTTTGTATTCTATATAGGTTATGAGAATTTTCCCACAGCTAAACCTAATTGAATGCCATCATCTCATAAATAAACACGAAAGTAGGTTACTGGTATGAATAAAATAGTGACAATCAACTTAGTTCCCATAATAAATGACCGGATCATGTTCTCTTGATTGTAAAAACAATATAAATAACTATACAGTTGCAATAAACACAAGGCGGTGACCAAATGAGCTAATTACTATTAAAAATATACCTTTAATTACTACGTGTGATTGTGTATAATTTTATTATAGTTTACGAATTAAAAAAGTTATAAAATAAATTATACTGTCTTTATATTTATTACTTTTTCTCTCTATTATTCTCTATTTATTCTCTAAACGGCATCAGATCTCGGTGAAACTTGACGCATTAATAGATCATAGCCTGGACTAATAAGAAGTTGCAACGAGAATAAGCTTACAAATGTTTCGATGAATGTTCTTGTAATAATCCGTTTTTTTTAATACAAAGACAATGCATCGAAAAGCCTAGGCTGGGTGCAAACAGAACGTTTTTAATTTATTTTGTTACTATGTGAAATTTGCCGGAATTATAATTATTTTTCGTAATCGTGTTTCTATGTGAAAATACGTAAAATTAATTTTCATTCTTTAATAAAATTGATGATTACGTATCCATCATATGTACCGCACCATACCTATAAGTAAGAGCTAGAGATAAAGTCATTGTACAATGTAATAAACCTTGGATGTGTATACAATAATTTAGTTTAGGAAATCAATAAAAAATGTTTAATATACATAAGACTAACGAATTTAAACAGTTCATCACTTTATTGATATTAGTGGAAGATTAGCACACTTGAAATAAAAACATCCTTCATTTCCCAGATCAATATTTGTATAAAAACAAAAAATAATTAAATTCAGTTCTAACATTGTTTAAAAAAGTAAGTAAATGAAATCAGTTTTAGCAAATAATTTCGTCAATGATAAAAAAATGTTCAAAAACTCACTGTACCGAATCCATTTAAATATAACGAAATAGAACAAAACATTCAAATTTCAAAATTTAAACTGACACGAGGAACGTCACGCACTTCACTTTAAAAAAAAATTAAACACAAAGTTCGAATACTGAGGAGGTTTGATAGTGATGCCACGTGTGTAGCTACCAAAAGACTGATTTGGCAATCTGTAAACTTAATGGTCCATGTGTACGAATTTAAAAATACACAGTACCTATTGTTCCACAGCCTTTGGCTGAACGAACTTCAAAATACAATGTTTATAAATTGAGCATTCGATTTGTGAATTTTGTTTTGGTTATATGTTGTTATAGTTCAATTCAACAGTCCGTAATAATCAACTGTTAGAAAAGAGGGGTTCGATATAATTCGTGCTCTTTGCCTTAGTAGATGGGTTGGGCAGACAACACCCACGGGAATAGTAGAGGTGGCGACAAAAAACTTTAATCGACTTCAAAAAAAGGCGTTTCTCAGTATGTCTGTAGGTATGTATGTTTGTGCGCAATTATCTCGCGACTGGCTGAACCGATTTGAATGCAGTTTTCAGAAGAGTATTTGTTACGGTTAGGAGAAGGTTTTAATTTTTTTTTATTATTATTATATTTTAGTATATTAATTACCCGACTTTAAAACCAAGTGGGTGGCTCCATGCGCCTCTGGCTTCAGAGGTGTTTCGGTAGCCTACAAAATTCTAAAATATTTAATTCTAAAAAAAATATTTTTATGTAACTATTTCTTATTTTTATGTAAATAGGACTTATTATTACCTAATTGTGAGGACCGCCCTGAGGACACGATGGAACACACTGTGGGAGAATGCCCTGCGTGGGCTGAGCTGACCGCCGTGCCCTCAGGGAAGTGATCGGCGATGGCGACCTCTCGCTTCCGGGCCTGATGTGGGCCATAATGCAGAGCGAGGGGGACTGGGATGCCGTTTTCTCCTTTTGCGAAGCAGTTATTTGCGAAGCGCTGCCTCCTCGCAACCCCGCAATCGCGAAGGACACACCGGGCGTCGGGGATCGCGAAACGATCTCCAGCCACCGTAAGCGCGGGCCTGCGGACGGCGAGCATGGGTGGCTCCCCGTCCGACCAGAAACAGACCCGAGCGTACGGCGCATCGAGTTCCGCACGCGCCTCAAAGGGCCGATGCCGTTCGTTGTTGCGGAGAACCTAACGGGTTACCGGGGCTCCGGCTCGACGTGCAGGAGAAGGAACGGGGTGGTTTTTAGTCAGTATGAGTCTGACACTCCCCCCGCCTCACCCAGACGGGAGCAGTCATTCGATGATTTTCCCCCTTAAAAAACAATCTATTACCTAATGAGGAATACGGGACTCTTTGCATACGAGTTCAAATCGCATTTGTCCGTTTGTATTCTATGAAGTTCAGTATTTATTTAGTTTCTCCGTTTATGTTCGTCTATTTTTATTACTTATAATAAGTACACTACATACAAAATGTGTTTTAAACGAATTTATTCAGAGAAATAGAAACACAAGGTTGTTGATTCTATTTACAATTTTATTTATGTTTGATAATTTTAATTCCAATAAAAAAATGTATATGTTGTTTGAATGTAATAAGTGCAACTCCTAAGAAAGGGATCAGATTCGGGTGGAAGTTTTTTTTGTTACTCAGTAGTGCTTTGTTCGAGCTATAGTGTTATTTTAGTCGAGTAGCGAGAACTTAAGACTCTCTCACTTCGATTTTGGGACAGAAGCCAGAGTGAGACTTAGTTTGTGCCCAGTCTTTTTTTTACGGGGGGAAAGTCATCGAATGACTGCTCCCGCCTGGGTGAGGCAGGAAGGAGTGTCAGACTCTTACTGACTAAAAACCACCCCGTTCCTTCTCCTGCACTTCGAGCCGGAGCCCCGGTAACCCGTTAGGTTCTCCGTTTGTGCCCGGTCTAGACAGTACTACACTAATGTCATTTACCTAAGTACTTAAATAAAACTGATAACATAACTGCTAGCAAATATGATTGTTATATTTACGTGCACCTCTACTGCACTTTTGTTTTGATCTCAAAGGGAGAAATACTCATGGAGCCCCCTCGCCTGGGGAGGACGAAAGGGACAGCCAGATTCTTATATCCAAATATTCAAACGCCACTCAATTCTAAGTTGCGCTAAAGTACATTTCTGTCACTACAATTTCTTTATAAAATGACAGAGATGGCACGATATTTTTTTCTTTCCTTTCAGTATTCAGGATTTACTTACTAAAACCCACCCCAGTGTCCCGTCTCATACGTGAGTACTAAGGTTCGGGAAACGAAATTCTTCCGCAGCTCCCAAACTTGTGGCGGTCTGCATTGCCAGGCCGCACCTCAAGATGTACAGAAGAGTAAGGTGTTGGTCTCCTCTATGCAATGTCTCGGAGATGCATAGAACCTCTACCTACATCTTAGTTTAGAGAATTAAAATCATTACAACGTTGTTTTGTAAACAGCGTCTATATAGGCGACATGTGAGCTAGCACTATGCTGTACTGCGAGATTATGAATGTCTATTGTTTTATTGTAATGTATAAGCTACCAGTATAAAGTTTACCTACAAATTGAGAGGCTCTACAGAAATCACCACACATTCACACCGTGGAACTTGACAGCGTGACACAGCACCAAGAGTTGGTAAGTCAGTGTCGACAACACTAGTCGAGGAACAGCTTCCACAGACACACGTGTTTAAATACCCTTTCGAGGATTTAAAGGCGAGATAAGATGAATATGTGTTATAAAGTATTTATTCACAAGAGGTTGGAGGAGGACATTATATCGTCTATTCTATACAATAAAAGACTCAGCATCTTCCAGAACCGTAAAATACCTCTAAGAAAAGAGCGTATTTCTTCTTAGAAGGTACCTGTGACTTTTCTGGTGTTGCGGGTGTGATGGACGGCATTATTTGCCATCAGGTGATCCGTTTTTCTCTTATTCCATAAAAACACGCAATCAAGATTATCTACAAAACTGTGAGGCTCTATAAAAATCACGGCACATTCACGCCGAGGAACTTGAGAGCGTGACACAGCACAGAGAGTTGGTAAGTCAGTGTCAACAACACTACTTGAGGTACAGCTTCCGCTGACTCACCCGGTTGAGGCACACTGAGTACCTGGTTCCTGCTGTTGAGACGAGAACTTATGATTGTATAAAGGTGCGGTATAAAGAGGTGTATGTAGGTTAAATGAGAAAAGATAGTAGGTACTGAAGATTTCTTTTTTCACTTTTGTCAAACAAGATGTGTAAACGTAGAGATTCATAGGTACTAAAGTATAGCTTTTTTCGTTCAGTCAAATCGTGACTAAGTTTTGTAATATCATTTGATTTTTTTTATTTCTTTAGACTTAGTACAAAAACATATGTACAGGTGGACTTCATTCCCTGGGCATTGTCTTACAGTCGACCTTAAACTGTCAAACACCAAGCGGTCACCGGTGACCGCAATCTATTGTTCTATAATTGTGTCTATAATGACGGTACTCGACGAGTTAAGGTGGTGCAGAGATGAAATTAAATGTGCCATGACAGGAATATGTACCAGGTTAGTTTCGTGCCACTTGGCCGTCTTATTTAACTCAATATTTTTGGAACTTGCTTATAAAACATTAGAATTACTTACGTAAACTTATTTCATTCACTTACGCTACATAAAGTTTGAAAACCTTATTAAATTACAGCTAACTTGTTGGCTTGCAATTTTTTTCAAAACAAGTAATATTTTTATGATTACGTCAGCCTTTGATACGACAAGATAATAATAAAAGTAACGCCAACCTTCGTTCCGAATTTAAATAATGAAATCAAACTTTTCTAGAAATCTTTACCACCCTTATAGCTACACGCGTCATTGCGCTAGCAAACAATAAAGAGCACTATAATAAATCAAATAAAAAACAAATTTCCTTGTACCCTTCCCCCTCTGTGGACTCGAGCAAACTTAGCCTTAACTACTTGGGAGGTGACTCTCACTTCTGAAGCCCCTCCTACGAAACTGAAAAGGCGATATTTTCTTCACAACGAATGAATGGAAAACCTTACCACAGTAATTTAAGGCACTCTGGTCGAATGTACTTTTGTAAAGAAAAAAAAATACTCGTCGAGTACCGGTTTTGTAGACACAATTATAGAACTATAGGTTGCGGTCCGGTCACCTGTGACCGCTTGGTGTTTGACAGTTTAAGGATAAAATTTTTGCTTCTGTATCTTTGTGTTTTTTTTATTTTTGCTGTGGCTTTTTAATTTTACGTTATATAAATTTCAATGAGTTAAAATAGAATTAAATACGTAGGAAGAAGTTTAAGATTTTATTCTATACGTGAAATATTATTGCCTCGTCGGCGAGTGGTCGCAAGTGCGACTGCCGGGCGAGGGGTCTCGGGTTCGATTCACGGGTCGGGCACAGTATTACTGGGTTTTTACAAAAATCTCAGTTGTAGCACAGAGTCTGGAAATGTGCCCAGTATATGACAATAGGCTTACCCCCTATTACATGGGACTTATAACATAAAATAGTGAAAATAGTGTATTACATTGTACAGTGGTAATAAGTGCAGTAATGTAAAGGTGCACATTACTGCACTTATTACCCCTACCTACCTACCCTTTGGGGATAAAAGGCGTGAAGTTATTATGTTATAAAATTTTATGTAATTATTTGGAAAAATGTTTTATTTCTGAGTCACCTTTATACATACCATCCTTTTTTAAATTAATTGTATTCTTTTTTTATTTGTACGATTCACCTTCAACAAAAACACACGCTTAAATAAATTATACCTCCAAAACTAAACAATCAAAAAGTTTTCAAAGGACCGAAGACTAATAATAAAACCAAAGTGCCCCATACATAACCCCCAATAATTATTAACAATGGAGCTGTCTGTCTCGGTACCAATTATGTAACGACTCGGGCATTAGCCTCGAGACAAAACATTGGAATGCTTTTACACTTTTGAATATTTTATCATCCACTGGCGATAAAGTCCATCATTTGATACTTAGCTTCCCGACTTTATATTTATCTTTTGTCACTTCTATGTACCTTTTGAAATAAGTGGAGCAAGCTGTGGAGTATTTTGGTCTTTGTAACGTAAACAGAATTATAGAAGCTTGTTTTTGTGCGTGGTCATCTACTTATACCTCTAGTTTCTAACTAGACACTATCTAGTATCACTGACGTCATTACATTGATTTGAAAGACTAAACTTAAAACCTTTACAGTTGGGACGATGACAGGGTATGAAAATTGAAAATCTAATTAGTCCGTAAGTTAGGTAATGAAAAAATACTAGACACGTATTTTTCTATTTTTTCGTATAATAAAGCAATACTTAGATAAAACGAATCAAAGTTTAGGAGTCCGGGCTAAAACGTAATTTCTATGTATAAAATGTACATAGAAGTGACGTCACGCGATACAGCATTCACTACTCCGTCGGGGCAGTATCAAATGACGTGTCTTCCGATGGGTTTAAAAATTAGCCCAAGTGCTTTCTCTCGTCTGATGACAGTTGCGTTGTCAGGACTCACCTACGAAAAGTTATTCATTTACCTAGATAATTTAATTTGTTTTGGTCGCAACCTTGAGAGTCACAATAAAAATCTGATAGATATTTTAACTAGGTTACGTGAAGTTAATTTAAAATTGAATCCGGAGAAATGCGATTTCTTACGGAAGGAAATGCAATTTCTAGGTCATATTATTTCTACGGAAGGTATAAAACCAGACCCTGAAAAAATTAATGTCGTTAAAAATTACCCCATACCAAGAAATGTTGATGAAACAAAAAGATATAGAAAATTTATACCTAACTTCGCAGAAATATCATTACCTTTAAACAAGCTTTGCCGCAAAAATATTCATTTTGTTTGGTCCCATGAGTGTCAAGAATCCTTTTCTAAGTTAAAGAATGCGTTAATATCTCCACCAATATTACAATATCCAAATTTAGAAGAAAGTAATAGGTTTATTTTGCAAACTGATGCCTCTGGTTATGCAATTGGATCGGTATTATGTAATAGCGATAATAGCCCGGTAGCGTTTGCGAGTAGGAGTTTAAATAAAGCTGAAATTCGATACCCTACTATTGAGAAAGAGCTACTAGCTATTGTATGGTCTGTAAAATATTTTAAACCTTATCTTTATGGACGAAAGTTTATAATCAAAACTAACCACAAACCACTAATTTATTTATTCAACATGACAAACCCATCAAGTCGTCTCACGAAATTTCGATTATTATTGGAAGAGTACGATTATGAGGTTGAATATGTTCGAGGAAGAGACAATGCAGCTGCAGATGCATTGTCGCGTATTCGAATATCGAGTGAGGACTTAAAAGGGATGAATGAACATGTTATGTCAGTATTAACTAGGGCTCAGAAAAAACGACTGAACGAAAATATACAAAATGTGTCTGATAATCCTATAGTTGATAAGGTAGACACCGACAATTGGACTGATCATCCAAGAGTTGTGGATATTCTTAAAAAACCAGAGGATTGTACAGAATTAATATTTGTAGATGAAAGAGAATGGAATAAAATCGACAATATGTCAATGGAAATGTCAGCAAAATTCGCTTATTCTTCATCTAAGTCCGCTGTTTACGTAAACCCTTCTTTCCGATCATATTGCGCACGAGATGCCTTTGTGAGGGAGTTGTGTAACTTATGCAAACGGATAGGAATACATAAAATTTATCTTATTAAAAATGCTAGTAATGAGAAACTAGTAGACGAGTTAACTCGGTTTATAAGAGACACCCCAGCGTGGTCCGGACCACAATTATATATTTTAAAGGGGGTCAAACGAATAAGCGATTACGATACAAAGCGTGTTATACTAAATGACTATCATATGTTACCGACGAGTGGCCACGCCGGTATCAGGCGAATGATAAATAATATTAAAAAACGTTACTTTTGGCCAGGACTAGAGAAAGACGTAACCGAATTTGTAAGTCGTTGTGACAAGTGTTTACGTCAAAAACATTTTAATAAATACATAAAGCAGCCGATGGTGATAACGGATACAGGACGTTGCACTTTCGACAGAATTTATTTAGATTTAGTAGGGCCCTTATGTAAGGATAGCGATAGTTATATGTATATTCTCACACTTCAGTGTGACCTTAGTAAGTATGTTGAAGCGTATCCGCTTAGAAATAAGGACACTATTTCAGTAGCAAGAGCGTTTGTAAATAATTTTATCTTGCGTTACGGAATGCCTAAGCAAGTTATATCAGATAGAGGCACAGAGTTCGTGTCATCAGTAATGAGGGAAGTGTGTAATGTGCTTCAAATTTCACAGTTGACATCAACATCTTACCATCATCAGTCAATAGGAAGTTTAGAAAACACACATAAACATTTAATGTCTTTCCTTCGTATTCAAACAGATAATGACCCTTATAATTGGAGCACGTGGTTACCATACTGGTGTTTTGCCTTTAACACTACAGTGCACTCCGAAACTAAGTATACTCCATATGAGTTAGTTTTTGGCAGACTTTGTAAATTACCGAGCAACTTAACATCAAATCTAGAACCATTATATAATCATTATGATTACCCTAAAGAATTGAAGTACAGACTACAAAAATCGCAACACGACGCAAGGCAAAATTTAGTTACAAAAAAAGTAATTAGAAAAATTAAGTATGACTGCAATACGAACCCTATAAATTATAAAACTGGCGATATGATATTACTAAAAAACGAGCAGCGTATGAGCAAATTTGATCAGCTTTATGTAGGTCCTTTTAAAGTGTTAGAAGATTGTGAACCAAATTTAAAAATAGATTATAAAGGAAAACAATTGTTAGTTCATAAGAATAGAACAAGGCCCTATAAAAGGTAATTTCATTTAAAAAAAAATAAAAAAAAAGAAAAAAAAACGGGCGTGTAGTGTATGTATACATGGCCATTGCTAGATCTAAGTGTGTAACCCATATATATCGGATTGTATCCAATATTTACAAGAGTATTAAATGTAACTTCAAACAATAAAGTTGTTTCTCTCATCTAATCGATGCACCACCTTACAACATTTCAAATTAATATATCGTCAAAAGTATTTATATTTCTGTAAAAAAAATAAAAATACTTGTCTAATGTTTGAAAATAATCTACCAGACGGACATTAAAATAAAAATCAGGCATCTTCCCTGTTAGCCATGTTCCTTTGTTATAACTAGACCTGGGAACTGATCTTCTTCTTGAAGTAGTTATTGGAAACACATTTAAAATAGTTAATATTAACATCGACCACTTCTCGTATACATCGGATCCTTTGGTGAGTTGCAGAACATTCATAGATAAGAAGAGGGTTAGTGACAATATATTATACATAAATAAATAACAATAATTATAAGCAAATGCTACCTTCACCCAACAGAATACCGTACATACTTCGAACCCAACTCATATGAACGGCAGGTAAACTTAAAACCATTCGACAGACCGTTAATATTTCATTCAGAATACCATTTGTTCATAAATCAGTCATATGGCGAACGGATACAGTTCATAATGCATTGCTACGTACACACGACTACGCCTTGAGTTAGACACAACCAGTCTATTATGATCTCGCATTGTATAATGTATCAGTACATTGGACGGTCAGTGGACGCTGGTATTTCATAACTTCATGTGTAGCCATTTGAATATTTCTCGCCCAGCTTGCATTACCTTTCTAACCGGTCAGTTACACCAGCAGACAGGCTGGGGTATTTTTAACCCCTTTCTCGCTATGCATGCGGTTTGTAGCGAGTTAGGGTTGAATTGTTTACATGATTGTGGCTTTGTCATTTATGATTAATTTTTTTTTTTTTTAAATAATTTATTCAGTGAACTTATTACAAATTGTGTCCTTAAAAACTAAACTCGCCAAACTGTAACGTTTGATGGCGAGAGGCGCTCTTTGTACAGTTTAATACAGAACAGTGAATTTAGTAATTCTTACATAGTTTTTTCTTTAGCATTTAAATATCCCATCACATATAATATCCCTTATTACTTACTTCGACATAGTTTATACCTAATATAAAACAATCTTTATGAAAATAATAATAAAAAAACAAACAAATCTTTATGAAAATAATAATAATAATAATAAAAATAATGTGCCTTCCTTTGTGGGGTTTGGGAATGCCAAAACATTTGGGTTTGCCTCAAATGTTCTTTGATGCTATCAATGCATTACTTATAGATTTAAGGGAATGCTTGTTTGATATTATGTCGAATGTTTTATGGAGGATAAAAAATGCATTTGTGTTATGATAAAATGATGACGTCGTCATTTTTCGGACACGATGAAGTTATTTTTTTTGTTTGTAGAAAATAGGATATTCTATAATTAAAAGTAATAAATAAAAACATCACTAGTTTATTATAAATCTTTACAACCTATTTATAAATTACATTCAACGTTAATTACTTTTAAGCTAAAGTTAATTAAAAAAATACAAATTTATTGAATAGGCAATCCCTGGACGATTCTACAGCTTTTCACTGTCTAATAGATGAAAAAGGGTTAAACCAAAAAGGAATATTTAAAATATTCCCTAATCAAATAAATCAAGTTATAAAAAGATCTCAGGGCCTATCTTAATTCTGAAATTCTAAGGAAAAAGCCAATTTACTTAAAGAGAAGGTCTAAAAAACAGTAATTACACTAAGTGCCTCCTACGGCCGGAGACTAGCCTAAAAGCCTTAATAAATTATTTTTCCATAAAACCAATTAATTAATTCGGCTTTCAATATTCCTGAATTAATTGCAGCCTATTTTAAAGGCCAGAATATTCTAATTAAATACTAGAGGGAGACAGATATATAGAGTGAGGGAGAAGGAGAAGTGTCAGAAACACCTGCCACTGATTTATTTGTTCGAAAGATTTTTGGATTTTGAAAGAAAAATGGTCAATGTTTGTACAGACAGGAGATCAACTATTAATCTTTATGTCTAGGTAAAAATAGTATTTACCGCGTTATTTTTCGTTTACTAGGTTCCTGACGTGACAAAATTAATAGATTCAGCCAATGAAAGCTTGGGAGAGCCATGCTTCGGCACAAATTGGCCCGCTCGACCGGAGTGATACCACGGCTTTACAGAAAACCGACGTGAAATAACGCTTTCGTTGTGTTATGTTGCGTCGTGTGTCGGGACGACGCCGATTCCTTACCATCAGGTGATCCGTCTGCTCCTTTACTGGCTTATCTCATAAAAAAAATTAAAGTGGTTTGAATTTTCACCACTTGCGTCTCTAGATAAGTAATGTTTAAAGATGTATTATGTAACACGTGTTCATGTTTTAAAACGTTTCAGCATAATTGTTGTTAGCAATGTGCTGTTTTCCAAATTACTGTTATCTCATTTTAAAGTTTCATACTTTACTTTGAATTTGTAGTTAGACCATTGCGGTATACTCACTATTTATAATTTATAGAAATTATTCTAAACAGCGACTAATCCACTCAGAATCATTAAAATCTCTAATGCCGGAATACTGAAACGTTACTCAATTTTATACTGTCAAACACCAAGCGGTCACCGGTGACCGCACCCTATTGTTCTATAATTGTGTCTATAATGACGGTACTCGACGAGTTGATTCGTGCTCAAATATCGTGCCATCTCTGTCATTTTACAAAAAATTTGTAGAAATAGAACTATACTTAAGCGCGACTTAAAATTGAGTAGCGTTTCAGTATTCCGACGTAAAACAGTCAAAACCATACAACACTCGTTAAAACGCAAAATAACCGTTTCTATTTAAATAGACGTTCACAAACAAGTCTATTGCAGAACAATGTTCCAATTTCAAAGGAAATTGACTGAACGCGTAGCGATTCAGTTATCTGCTACGACAGTGCGAGTGGCGTAGCTGTGACGTCACCACGCTGGCTACGAGTGCTACGACGTAGCAATAGAACTATTCCTTTATCCAGATTTCGTTAGTGTTGGTTCGACTAGACAGTTTCAATGGAATTGTGTTAGAGGATTTGGGAATTGAGATGTCTGATACTTTTCTGTTTGGATCAAGAACTTCGATTGATAGGTTTTGATAAATCGCTACAAATGTGAGAAGAGTAAGCGTTAGTGAAGAAAATTTAAAAAATATATTTGAGTAAGAGCTGATGTTTCAATCAACAGATTACATTTTTAACTGTATAATAAAATGGTCATTTAACAGTTTTTAATATGGAAGAATTGTCAATTATCCAAAGTTATTCCTTTGATAAAACTTATATGTGGCGTTGGAAAAATCGGCCCTAAGTTAAATAGTACCTACTAATACTACCATACCTCTATTTTGGTGTGTACAATATTTTTGGAATTCTTTTTCTATAGAAGGGGCGCATAATTCTGAAGTTGACGGTATCTTTTGACATATCAAGGGATATACACAGGGGAGAGGGTTCGCATTAAGTAAGGTAATGGTGTCGATTATTTTTGTCACCCGGTGTATAAATTTTTGTACTCGCCTAAATAATAACTCTTCTAGCGCTGTAGGGTATCGATGAAAGTTGCTGATCGCTTGCCATCAGACAGCTCAATTACTCTTTATCCTATATTATTACAAAAAAACCTAGACCGTGAGGACTGGACAAAAGTACTGCAATTACTAAAAAGAAGTCATAGACTCTTGAAAGAGGTCATTGACCTAAACTATGACGCAAATTATCGTAATCAACGAAGCTAATTAACCTCTGACCAATATCAAACCGCTTCGTTATCCTAACAAAAGCAACGAACCTAATGAAATAAGAAGCCCCTACTTAGTATCTTCATGATAATCTAATCAAAGAAATGTCACAGCAATAAACAGAGTGACCTTTTTTCTATAACTTCATTAAACCAACAACAAACCACCAATATACTGTGACATCTAGACATCATTACACTTCATACCTAACAAAGACCAAGTAATATTGGTTTATTAGTCACACGCACATCAAGCTAAACCCTACCAGTATAATCAGACACTGCATTTCATAACCTTTTAGTATTTTTGAGGTGCAAGTTAAGTTGGTTGGAAAGTTTGATGTGCGTTCATTTATACAAATGAAGTTAATACTGACAAAGAAATAAGAGGAGATTGCTCGTAAAGTATACTGCAGGCTGTGTAGTTAACGATTGTAATTCAGTGTTCAGATAACGTTACGACACGTGTAGAGAGGACGTCAATCTTGTACGACAGATAACCGGATTACTGAGCCGGTCCATGTGATTGACAGCAGAAGGCGGGCCAGAGAAACTGAGAGAAAGTACCTTCTTCATTTTAACCGGGTATTCTAATATGATGATGAAGATAATTAAATATTCTCAGTAGTAGCACGGAGTCTGGAATTGTGCCCGGTATATGGCAATAGGCTCACCCCCTATTACATGGGACTCATAACATAAATAGTGAAAAATGGGTGTTGTACAGTGGTATAATGTGCACCTCTGCCTACCCTTTCGGGGATAAAAGGCGTGATGTTATGTGTACGAGGTTTTTCCCGGACCGTTTGTTAATGGTGTCTAAATAATCTTAAAAAGTACATATTATAAGTATGTAACTCGGAAAAAGTCACATTAGTACTTGCCGTTGGTATATTTCAAACCCGCACCCTCAAGCATTAGAAGCGAATATCCACTTCATTTTACGCCGAAGGACACAATATCTTAATTCGTTGTGAATCTGGCAAAGAATTTTATTAAGTAAAAACGCGGGTTACTCACGTGAATATACTGAGAAAAGCTCTACTAGTTTACGTCATAGTCGACGTCGCCGCGACCGCGCACGCTGCTCATGAAGAAGAACCCCTCTGTGGTCCGAAACGTATGTCCCATGGTAGTTATTATAAAAACAAGAATTTTACTGTTCACGAATTGAACTTGTAACTAACAAACTACTGCAATGAGTATTTCCCTCACACTGTCCTAAACAAAACCTGTTCAGAAAGGGTTTAAGCCAAAACCTAATGGCCACACACAGTCAAGGATATCCTGTACCTATCGCTGATCAAGCCTGATTGCGCATTACCATGTCAAGCACACGGCTGATGTCTGCTCGTTATCGGCCCGCCATTACGCACAATGGAGGCGTGTGTACGCATGTACGACGTTACTAGTTTGATCCTATAATATATTACATGTATGATGGAATCGAGGTATGTCAGACATATAAAGTACTAGCTTTTACCCGCGGCTTCGCTCGCGTCACAAAAGGATAAAGAGTATTGGTATTGGTAAACGAAATTTCGTTTTCCCTCGAGAATATCATTTTTTTCCGGGATAAAAAGTACCCTATTATTTAATCCAAACTTCTAACTTTACGTCTGCAAAAATTCAAAGCAATCGGTTTAGTAGTTACGGCGTGAAAGCGGAACAAACAAACGAACTCACTTTCCGATTTATAATATTAGTAAGGATTTATATGTATGTGTAGATGTTCATATTCGATCTTTAGGGAGAATTGTTTCATGGAATTTAAAAGTATGGATTCAATTCAATGATCGACTTGGATTCTGTCTTGACAACAACGCGGATTTTTTATTCCGAAAGTTGTCACGAAAGTTGTTGACATTCTATGTGCACGTGAATGGTCTTGTTCGAAAATATTAAATTAAAACATCTGTTACTTTCTTTTTTTTCTCTTTTCGCCGCGCTTCACCTGCTACGCCGATTCGTGTTCGCGTCTAGGTCGCTCAATCAGCGTAAAAGCAGCCTCGGTAGAATAATAGACTTTATTACAAAATTGTATAGGTAGCGTCATCCTCGCTAATTATACTAGTAGTAGGCACTAATCTGGGCACGCTGTCACAATATTTAAAGATGAACACATTCATAAAAAAAAATATTTATACTCTATGGTCATCTCACTGGCAACATCATTGTACTTCTTTGTGCACGACCTGTCACGTCGTACTGGAAAATTTTTCAATTCAAATTGGTGATTTTCCTACTAAATGGGTCGAAAAGGTCGCAAGCAGATAGGAAAAATGATGGAGTGTATGCAGGAATTGGATAGTTGGGCAAAACCGGCGAGAGGACGCATTCGTTGTCGTCAGTCGGGTAAGTTTTTTCTTGTAGGGACTTACACCACATTGTGGGGCGTTTTCCAATAGCTTCCACAAGCGGATAGCCTTGACACTGATTGTGTACGCAACATACACACTTAAAACGTACCATAAGAGCCCTCAGGAGAGGTGAGCTATTGGTTACACGTTTACTATATACCTAGATCGAACCACAAGAGCCTTCACGAGAGGTTGGCCGTTGGTTACACGTTGACTATAGATCGAACCACAAGAGCCTTCACGAGAGGTTGGCCGTTGGTTACACGTTTACTATAGATTGAACCACAAGAGCCTTAACGAGAGGTTGGCCGTTGGTTACATGTTTACTATAGATCGAATCACAGGAGCCTTCACGAGAGGTTGGCCGTTGGTTACATGTTTACTGTAGATCGAACCACAAGAGCCTTCACGAGAGTTTGGCCGTTGGTAACTCTACTATAGAATTAACCACAAGAGCTTTCACGAGAGGTTTGCCGTTGGTTTACTTGACTTTGAAACGAACCACAAGAGCTTACACGAGAGGTCAGCCGTTGGTTACTTGACTTTGAAGCAAACCACAAGAGCTTTCACGAGAGGTTAGCCGTGGATCATTTAAACTACCTTGCAGTTTGAAACTTAAAATCAGTTCGCTTTGCCTCAGAAGAACATGAAGCTATTCCAGTTAAAGCCGCTGAGCGCCGAAGCCTATTAACATGAGTTGGAAACTACTCCTATGGTCTCACTCCAGTCAGTAAATATACTCCGGAGCGATTGCTACCTATGTTTATCGGAAATGGGACATTTCCTTAGCCAGCTATTCCATAGTGTTGCATGTTGGACAAAGCCATTCTTATCAAATGATTACACTTATTTTCCCTTTTCATAATTATTATAACCCAATTCTTCCCAATGTCTCAAATTAATGAGGAGGGGAGGAGGCTCCACTAAATAAGTAAAGATGGGATTGAGTGAGACGATAGGATTGTGAATATCAAATGATCCTAGGAGCAGTTACTGTTCGCAAATTAATTAACAAACCTATTAAGGATTTTAAGGATACAGCCAGACTGTTATGTAAATTAATAACATGTGCCCCTGAATGAAGATGTGTAGAAGATCAGAACATAAATAGGTGTTCTAGCTATATATACATTATTAAATTAAACTTCTAATTCTATCTAAATTAAATGCTTCAAGACAAGTTTATTGCAAGTAAAGCTATCAGAGAGTCTAAACTTGAATTGGAGAACATCCAAGAAAACCTTTTAGACTACCAACTTCATGCCAACCACATCAACAAACACTGTGTGATGTACAAACAACAAGTGTGTGTGTGTGTGAGCAAAAACCCAAACTAAATACCCCTCCGATTGTGGAATGAGTTCCCTGCCGTGGTTTTCCCAGTGGGCTACAACATGAGGTTCTTCAAGAGGGCGGTGAATAGGTTTTTTAAGGGTCGGCAAGACGCATGTAATGCCCCAAGTGTTGCAGGCGTACATAGGCCACGGTAACCGCTTACCATCAGGTGGGCCGTGTGCTCTTTTGCCACCGTAGTGATATAAAAAAAAAACTAAAGCGATTACAAGAAAATCAACAAGGCTGATGCATCCTCTACAGAATTTCTAATTCAACCCTCAGCACTGAGGTCCGGATCATCACTAGTACAGGTAGATCACATTACCTTTCTGAACAATAGAGTTCTGCTTTACGAGTAAGTTTCCCAACCATACTTAGTTGGATTAATAGGTATAAATTACCATCACTGATATTCCTGTTCAGACAAATATACCACAAAATACCCACATAGGTGTAAAAGCAAAATAATTTTACTTCTGAAGGAAAATTGTTAAAGCTAAGGTGCTGTAGTACCATATATGTGGATAACTGACTAAGTGATTTCTTGTCAGTTTATCTTCACATTCCAGAACCATAATTATGTTACTATTAAACTGTCAAACACTGCGAGCGATAATGTATTATGGTAATAAGTTATTTTATAATTTGTCGCCGTCATCGCTATCGCTATCCAGTCACTTTCTGTAACATTTATTATAAAACACACACACTGGTTGTTTATCGATTTTTGTGTTCATCACTACACTATTATATGTGGTATCATTATTTCACAAAATGACAGTAGCTATTGTCAAATCTGGAATCTAATTAAAATTCTGACTATAAACAAAAAGTTGCAGATTTTTGATTCCGTTCAACTTTAAAGTTAACATTGTTTGCTCGCCCAGCTATGGAATTTGGCTGGCTCCATATTAAAATTAGGTTAATAATTGAAATTGTAAGGTTAATAATTATTATAACTATTAAGCGAATACGCACAACAAAATATTTACTGTAAACAATATTTACGTTTGATTGACATTAAAACATCAGATGTCAAATATGTTTTGTTTTACCAAAAAGAACTTGAACACTTGTTATTTAAGTTAATCTAGAATAAAGTTCTATACGCACGAGTTTAAATTAAAGTTTGCCTTTTTTTTATACTTTATTTAGTCGCTTGACCACCATCTCCAAAACCACTTGGTGTATCACGCAAAAGATCTATAGGCAAACAAGTATAAGAGGCTGAAATATACATATGTATCATGGCTTCCTGACCCTGATATCCTTACTGTTGCTTTCACTATTCAATAAGTGCAGGAAGATTCTTTTGCCATGCCCTCCTTCTTTTCGGAATTTTAAAAGTCATAAAGAGATAAAGGGGGGGGGGGGTTAGGGTGTCCCTTATTTTTCGAAGTTAATATTTTTTAACGCATACGTCTTAGTTTTGTTCATTTGTACTTAAAACACAAGAAAATAAATTTTTACCATATTTGGAGTACGGGAACCTGTGCCGACTTGCATTGAAACTTGTTCATAAAAGTTGCGCTGGAGTAGCGGTTCGCACTCGCGGTAACATGTCATTCTTGGGCAGTTATTATCGTAGTAACCACCGATTGTCTAACCTTAGAAGAAGGCAGTAACATTAAGAAGTGATATCAAAAGTATTTTCTTAGTTGGTGAAGTAAATTTATCAAATAACAGGCGCCAAGTTACCGTTAGTGAAAGCGCAAATCTCGTCATTCGCAAGTGTATTCTGGGAAAAGGCTAGAATCCCAACTAGAGCTTTACCTAACTGTGTAAAAAATCTTGTAGATCTTCACCACACTTGGAGAGAGTTGCAAAAAAATTCGAAAAAGTTGAATGATATTCATAGGCGCCGTGAAGCGGACTTTCAGAACTGTTTAGATATTTTGTTCGACATAGCACACGCTGATGCTTTGCAGCTGATGAAGATAGAAGAAGATAAAATATTTTTACAAAAGCAAAGAGAACCAGGGCACCCAGGATGCTTAGCGGGTGTCGATAAAAGTTGGCTGAAAAAGAAGAAAGGTCAAGACAAAGAAAGTTAATAGAAGAGAAAAGAAGACAAGAACAAATTCGTTCAAATAATTTATCGTCATCTCATACTACAGAAAGTTTTGTGCATACACAAGAAAATTCGATATCCCGATGTTCAAAAAGTTTAGAGATAACTGGAAGAACATTGATCGTACTGCTATTGAAATTAACACCGACTTCATAAAACAACATTTCAGTAATACAATAATACAGGAACTTCTGGCATTTTATAATCAAGAACTACAAAAATCTATTGAGCGTGCTGATTATCGGGAGCTGATTGAACTATCTATTGTCTTTTTATATATCGATATTGCGAAGAAAATTAAAATCAGACCTCCTGGAGCGATGCACCAAGCAAGGTGGATGGCAAGAGCTATTTATACGCTAAAAATATTCTTATTGTAATTGCAATTGAAATTGACCGCTAATTATAAACGAGCACTTCTAGACATTTGTTTATTCATTGCAATTTTATACGTAAAACCATGGCTTCAATGGTGAAGGCAACAAATCAAGATTTGTGCTTTTTAAACTGTCAAATACCAAGCGGTCACCGGTGACCGCAACCTATTGTTCTATAATTGTGTCTGCAAAACCGGTACTCGACGAGTTAAAGAGGCTTAAGGAAAATGAAACTGTCGACAAATTGATTTCTAAAGCAGCTCTCAGTAAGTTTAACCAACATCTTTGGTATTTGTCTGAAGAAATAGTCATTCTATCACTCTTTCACGAAGAAGTTGATGAACCAACCAAGGCAAATATCATAACAAACTTGCAAAGAGAGAGTTTATCTGATTCTAGGAGAAGATACATTCCGTCAAAAGAAAATATGTCTCATTATTTGTATGAAAAATCATTGAGCAATTTGGTAACAATCAAGAGCACTAATTTATTTTCACGACTAAAAATCGATAAGAAATTCCTTTATAAACCACTTTCTACGTGGGAAGAAGATGTTTCCTATTTAGAGGCAAAAAGTAAAGTTCTAGCTTTAAAAGCAGTTAATGATACCGCTGAAAGAGCTGTTAAACTAATGCTTGATTTTCATAGTTTAATTACCGCAAATGAAGAACAAAAGCAAAATTTGCTACGCTGCGTGCAAGAGCACAGAAATATGTATCCAAATTGTAAAAAAGAGACTCTCAAGAGAAAATCTCCGGGCTAATTATTTACAACTTTGTGACCTTATGGTTGTAACTTTGTCTTATTGAAATAAATAAACATTTAAAATAACTTTGCTTTTGATTATAAATTTAAAAAATATATATTTTAATTGATTTAGCTATTCTATTTTCAGCACAATACCATATTTGTATAAAAACTGAAATTTCAAAATTTTGACACGCTGTCGGCACGGGTTAATGTCGTAGTAGGAAGATAAAATTTTGTATTAAGATTAGTCTAGGTAGACGTAAAAAAGTTAGAGGGTATGCGTTACGATTTTCGAAAAAAAATTTTTTTCGCCCATATAAGGGACACCCTAGGGGGGGTATATGCAAAGGTTATTAAGATCCATTATTGATACC
The DNA here is from genome assembly GCA_038387885.1 of Spodoptera picta. Lineage (NCBI taxonomy): Eukaryota > Metazoa > Arthropoda > Insecta > Lepidoptera > Noctuidae > Spodoptera > Spodoptera picta. The sequence continues at coordinate 2,380,673 of JAZHFQ010000344.1, read as the reverse complement.
CACGGTTCAACTCAAGTTTCTGAACCTCATTATGTTCTAGTGTTATCTCTGGTTGTTTCTTTCCAGGAGTTCACCCACTTTACACAACATATACAATGTAATTGCCACCATATAATCAGGAATGAATTCCTAAGAAAAGGAATATGTACTGCATTCTATGGGAATAATGCTAGCATCTCATTGTAAAGTAAAACAAAACAGCAATACTAATTTACTTTGACTTTTTCAGCATATGTATCCGTTGTGATTATTATATTTTTACTTCCAAATTTACCTATCATACAGTTTATTGAATACTATTAGATAGGTACTTCATTAGTCCTCTTGGTCCTCTTGTGTGAAATGATTAAGAAATTACCTTTTCATCATCATTTAACCTACAAGATTTTTTAGAAGTTTATACAAATTACTTAAGGCCAAAAAGAAAAAAGAAACTTTAATATGTGGTGTGCGGGTTCCAGTTTCATTCTAAAATAAGTAAATAATTGTGTATTATTGCAATTATTATTTAAAACCCTGAGGGTTGCTGGCAGAATATGCCATTTGGTATCAAGTTCACCATGTCATCAACAGCCTATAAATGCCCACTGCTGAGCAAAGCCCCTTCTCACACGGAGAAGGTTAGAGCGTTAATCACCACGCTTGCTCAATGCGGGTTGGCGATTTCAAACTTATAATTAGAAATTATAAGTCCAGGTTTCCTCACGATGTTTTTCCTTCACCGTTTGTCAGTGGTGTCTAAATAATCTTAGAAAGTACATATAACTCGGAAAAAGTCACATTGGTACTTGCCGTTGGTAGGTTTCGAACCCGCACCCTCATGCATGAGAAGCGAGCGTCTTAAACCTCCAGGCCACCACGACACTCACCATGTACCATTACTTTATTGTATTGTGTACATGAAAATGTAAATAAATCAATATTATTATGTACCTGTACTCCAATGATAATCTTAGCTTAAAACTTTAGTTTAAAACTATCAATTAATTAGCACATGTAATTTACACTCTATTTCTATCACTACCTCTATCATCATCATCATCATCAACAGCCTATAAATGCCCACTGCTGAGCAAAGCCTCTTCTCACACGGAGAAGGTTAGAGCATTAATCACCACGCTTGCTCAATGCGGGTTGGCGATTTCAAACTTATAATTAGAAATTATAAGTTCAGGTTTCCTCACGATGTTTTTCCTTCACCGTTTGTCAGTGGTGTCTAAATAATCTTAGAAAGTACATATAACTCGGAAAAAGTCACATTGGTACTTGCCGTTGGTAGGTTTCGAACCCGCACCCTCATGCATGAGAATTGGGCGTCTCAAACCTCCGGGCCACCACGACGTCAGACTACCTCTATAGATAACATGAATGTACCTAAATGATAATCCCAATGAGCCTGAACCTACCTACTATTTTTTATTTTTAAGAACAATTTTTAAATCATTGTTCTGGGATCAATCATATTCTACAATTTCAAGTGAATGCATGTCTAGTACTATGACAGTGGACTCTCAACCTCTTCTAAAGCCTCACAGAGATGTATCAGTATCAAAGTCATATATTTAAGTAAGATGACTGCCTGGTCAGTCAATCCATTTTCCACCAACAATCCTAATATTGCATGAGCTTTTTAGCTCTGTATATCACTATGTAGAGGTATGATTCATGATAAAATAAAAAAAATAAAAAATATTTTTATTGACAAAAAGCTTCACATTACATATTTATATGGCTCTGGACCCCACACTAGGATTCCCTGTGTCGTGAGGCCCAGTCTCTTTCAGTCCGCAAAACGTTATAATACAAATGAGAGACAAAATAAAAAAGAATTATAAAAAAAAAGGAAATTAAATGAAAACGATAAATTTACAGTATTCTTTATATAATACTAGTTATGGAAGTGTATGAATGTATGTGTGATTTTTAGGTTTGTGTATCTATGTATAAGTATGTGTGTGTGCGTGTGTGTGTGTGTGTGTGTGTGTGTGTATGATCATAATGTAGATCTACTGATTGGAAAAGTTAGGTAATATATAAATAAATTTTTCAAGAAAACAACCTATTGAAAGACGTTACATTTTCGCAATAGACTGAATTTGAACGTTATAGTTCAAAACGTACATAGTAGGTGTACCTATAGTAGGTGTAGTGGACACCAGAATTTCAAGATAATAATATTGTTGCTATGCTTACTAAATAATTAAATTAATAAATAAGGAAATTTAATTATTTTTCCATTACAATACATAATGATGTAGATCTTAATATCAATCTTATAATATTGACATAAGCTTGTTTCTTCACTTCACTTCACTTTGGTTCTACATAGGGTTTAATGCAGTTTACCTGACAATGCAATAATGAAAGTCAGGAACCCAAACTAAGATAACCCGTGCTTTGGGCTCCTGTTTATTTTTAATACTATTTTTAAAATGGACCTCTATTTAATTTTAGAAGTATTTTTATTTGATAAAAATGATTGAAAACAATACCATAACCATAAGTAGCTATTATATCTAATAATGGTTTAGTGGCTTACATCTTGGGGAAATTATAAACAAAATTTGATTATTGCTTAAGTTTTTACTAGTACTATATAGTACTCGTGAGATATTGATGTTATTGACAATGTCATAATTATGTCTTGTTTAAGTGCAACAATGTTCAATGATTAAACTGTCAAACACCAAGCGGTCACCGGTGACCGCAACCTATTGTTCTATAATTGTGTCTACAAAACCGGTACTCGACGAGTTAAACAGTGTTGTTTGTCAACACAACTCCTTCTTTGAACGTCTACTAGTATAATTAGCGAGGATGACGCTACCTATACAATTAAATAGATCGGACTAACTTACCAGTGACGTCCGATCCTCAATTGTGTAGGTAGCGTCATCCTCGCTAGGTCCCAACCCTTCCCGGATAATAAACATGTTTATTTTTACCCCTGGTCGAGTTGTGTTGCAGTTTCAGGTATGCTTTGAAGTAAATGATGTTGCCAGTGAGATGACCATAGAGTACAAATATTTTTTTATGAATGTGTTCATCTTTAAATATTGTGACAGCGTGCCCAGATTAGTGCCTACTACTAGTATAATTAGCGAGGATGGCGCTACCTACACAATTGAGGATCGGACGTCACAGGTAAGTTAGTCCGATCTGTTTAATTATATCAAAATGATGGATGATTCCAAGTAAGAGGTTTGTAAGTAGGTACATATCAACAAGGAATTTTACTTACTTAACGCTCCCCTACCTTAAGATTTTGAAAATAAAAAATTTCTCAACTCTATGTGCTGGTGAGCAACATTGGGTTGTCGCAGTTAATTTTAAAAAACTATTCACTAAAGCAAAAGATTTAAAAATCTAGACAATAAAACAATTATAATAAGTTATTGCCGGAATACAGAAACGTTACTCAAATTTAAGTCACGCTTAGATAAGTATAGTTCTGTCACTACAAATTCTTTGTGAAATGACAGAGATGGCACGATATTTAGGCACGACTTAAAATTGAGTAACGTTTCAGTATTCTAGCTTGTGTCACTATTGTAGGATATTATAATAGCAAATAATTCCTATTATAATCATAATACGTAATACATTGTACAGTGGCATTAAGTGCCGTAATGTGCACCTCTGCCTACCCCTTCGGGGATAAAAAGGCGTGATGTTATGTTATGTCATACGTAATAGTGTTACCAAGATATTCTTTGGTCAAGATCAGGTGTGCAATTTATTTACAGTAAAAGAACAAATGGAAAAGTTAATGAAAGAAAAGAAAATGGAATAGTTTAATGCATGTTATGTGGCAAAATTAGCTATTAATCGTAGATAATCGTCTAATGGTTTTATGAGTGACAATGCCATAATTACCAACTTTATTATGAAGTTTCTTATGCAGATGCAAAAAGAAACTTCATAATAATGTAATAAAAGTACAAAATAATTCAAATAATTACATTAAATTCAGAAACTACGATAGAGTCAAAATATACCTATAAAGAGTACACTTAAAAATAGATCACCCCAGGGTTTCATTAAAAACTTCTAACACCAACATTGATACAAATTAATCCCACGATCCTAAACAAATGTTGGACATAAGTTTGCCCAACAAAGTTTTATGGGCTTAGGACCAACCAATACTACAATAGTGTCATTTGTTTTTATTTGTTTGGCCAATATTGGTCCTTGGAGACTGGATTAACGGTAGCACAACTTTCAGGACGAACTTGTCCTTTGAAAATTCAAAACATTGGTGGCAGGTACATGGTAATAAGTAAGTACTACATAACTATGAAGATGACTTGATACTACTAGAACAATTTTTAGGCAATTGTTATTATAACTTGGTTATGGTTGACCAAGCCCAAATTCCAGAGCTAAACTGAGAATATCAATAGATATTATTGCTAATGTATTTTTATTTCAACTGTACAATTTTGGACTTGAAATTTGTGATAAATAAAGTTAATATTTTTCGTGACCAAATTTCCTAAAACTCTAATCGAATTCATAGAAACATTGAAAGTCTAAGATTTGTAATATCCTTTACACTAAAACAAAATATTGTGAGCTAGCTAAAATGTAGCACATAAATCTACGTCACAGAAAATAAGCAACGAGAGTCTTGATTAACAATGGAGTCCTGTGCTTTAATAAATTCCACTTTGAAGTGAAATCGAATGGTCCTTATAGCCGTGGTGAGGCTCCAAGGACATTTGTCAACATTCTTACAACAGTCTGAACAGGGGAAAGCTTTCAAACATTATTGCTTTATTTATTGAGCTGTTTTACTGAAAAGACCAATAAATTTAAAGATGGATTTAATTCAGTTGTTATTATTATGGTTTAAGTGCATTAGAGTCGTGTGTAATGGCTTTTGTAGTAGCTTTGGTTCCGTTCAATTCAAGTTCTAAATAGAAAGTTGTGTTATGAAGTATATGGGTACTGTTACTTAGTTAATAAATTCTATTATTTTTTTGGAATTTCACCTGGTGCTATGTATAGCAATTTAAATTTAAAGATGTACACTACTATTAATTGACTGCACGATTGGCGTGGTGGCTGGGTTACTGGCTACCGCGCAACTCTAAGAGGTTCGATTTCTGCACGCAGCAACACTTTGTGTAATACACATTGTGTCTGTGAACTTGTATGTTTGTAAGCGTACTTACGACACATTCTGGGGGGGGGCAAGGTGAACGGCGCGTCGCGATCAGCGCGCAATTTGGTTGATGCCGATACGTACGGAGCCGCGGGTGATTTAACCGGCTCGAAGTGCACGAATAGGGACGAGGTGGTTTTTAGGCAGTAAGAGTCTGACGCCCCCTCTCGCTTCACCCAGGCGGCTGAAGACATTAAAAAGGGCTAATAACTATTCTCTTGTTCATGTTGTGTTAGCCTATAATTGATTGTTAGAATGGCAAATATATATTCTAAACCGATTAGTTAAAATATGACGTGTAAGCAGTCGTTGGCTGACCTCAAATGGCTCTGGAATTAGACACTCATTTAAATAAAATATATAAATAAAACCGTCACTTTATACCTTGTCACACTCAATAATAATGTCTCACGAGAATAACAAAATTTCTAGAAAACTTAAACTACCTCTAATTTAATGAAATTCTGCCACTAGACAGAAAGACAGCACGTCAGTTACTTTGAAAAGACAAAGCTACATAAATTACTCAATGTGCCGTCAATTTAAAGTTGAAACACTAAGAACTATGGTTGACATTATTATACCTCTAGAGGTACAATATGCAAATGTGTCTTTTGAGTGAAGTAGGTGCAAGTTAAAGTACAGTCAGCTCAAATATACACCGTAAAATGCATTTCGTTTTCTTTCGGCCCCAAGTAAAATGGTTCTGTCTTGATAATACAATAGTTTTACAAAAAACTAACTGGTGAACCATTGCAAACTTCAAAAGTGAACGAACTCAATACACCATGTAATTCACGAAGAGGTATTTCTCGTCGCGTCGAACGTGCGATGCGAATAATGCGTACAAATTTATTTTAAACTAAAAATAATTGTACTTGTACAGATGATAAGATGTTGCAACCTTAATTACCTTTTTTCTATTTTTTTTATGCAACAAACCTGTAAACGAGCTGATGGATCACCATGGACGACCACCACGGATCATGATGGTAAGCAATCACCGCTGCCCATGGACACCCGGAATACCGAAGTGTTACAAGTGCGTTACCGACATTTTGGGGATTAGAAATACGGGGATTGTTGAGAATATGGGGATCGGGAAGATTGGAGAGGGGGGTAACTGGGCCCCCGGTATCCTCACTCACACAACGACACACAACGCAAGCGTTGTCCAATTACAGACACTTGGTTTTATATAGACACGTTCGATTTATACACTGAGTGTACTGTACATAGTGTCGTAGTCTAAACGTACCTTAAGAGCTGTACAACTTCACAGGCTGGCTTCAACTCAGCTACCTAAGTTCAATAATTAAGTTCTTGCCGCTTCTTGGTACATTTACAACTTATATCGTTGTAGTGTATAATAAGGAAAGATGCCTAATTTTTAATTTAATGTACGTCTGGTAGATTATTTTAAATCATTAGACACGTATTTCTTATTTTCTTACAGAAACGAATACTTTCGACGATATATTTATTTGAAATGTCGCGTAACGTCACTTCTATGTACATTTTATACGTAGAAATGACGTTTTAGCCCCCACTCCTATTCGAAGTCGCGGAGAACCTAACGGGTTACCGGGGCTCCGACTCGACGTGCAGGAGAAGGAACGGGGTGGTTTTTAGTCAGTAAGAGTCTGACACTCCCTCCCGCCTCACCCAGGCGGGAGCAGTCATTCGATGATTTTCCCCCCTTAAAAAAAGCCCACACTCCTAAACTTTGATTCGTTTTATCTAAGTTTTGTTTTATTATACAACAAAATAAAAAAAATACGTGTGTAATATTTTTTTGTTACCTAACCTACGGACTAATTATATATTTAATTTTCATACCCTGTCATCATCCCAATTGTCTTTGTGCGGTTTCTCACATTAGAGAATTTTGGTTGAGTTATTAGTGCAACTCTTTCGTAGAAGCGGACAAAGCTTGAAATTATATCGCTGATTTAAGCAGTGCTTTCAACCCTGATTTTATCTATGGTACCACAAAATCCAGTACTGTGTTTTGTGTTGTAAAATGGTAGCAAATTCATGTTTTATCACAACACAATAAGTAATATAATAAATGAAATTTATTTTAATCAAAGTAAACACTAAATGATTATAAAAAAATAGACAATTACATAAATAAGTATGGAATTCCAAGTTCAATTACAAAGCATGTCCTTAGTCAAACTAATGCTATTAGCTAGACTACTTCCACATGAATTAAACCAGTAACCTAAAATCCTACACTAAATGAAGGCAGTAAACAACAGAACACTTGCTATAACCATTATAAAATATATTCCATTTCAAGATGACACACTGTAACTGCCTCAAGTGCCTCCGCTGAGACATAGAAACGCTTTTATCTCGCCATCCGATACTTTCACTCCCTCCCCCCATGAACGTTAGACACCCATAGGTATTTAAGCAATTTGAACCAAAACCTCTACCATGAGTTGAACGCAATAGTATTGGTCGATACTCGATAGCGAAGACGTATTTTTTGTACCGTATTTCCAGCGCCTCTAGTGGTCACTTACGGAACTAAAATTTAGCATAGAAAAGTTTAGGTCGTTATCGAGTATCGACAAATACTAGTACTGGTTAAAACTTTTTTAAACTCTTAGTATAGTGTACAGGATGTTTTTTATAGCCCAGGTGGAAGAGTGGATGCAAGCAAAATTGCCAAACGTGTGTGTGGTGATGAGCTTTTGTTTTTCATGTTCATAGTAATTACTTAAGTCTGAAACTGTGTGTTTAATGACCAATTTATCATGAACATAAGATAGTTGTTTTGTATGTCCCTTGCCTTGAATCTATGTCCTAACAATTAATGTATTAAAAGATATATTCAAATGATTTATACTAGAAAAGTTATTACCCTTTTCTAACGAGTAACCACCAAACATTTCCTTTACTAACAACAAAATCATACCAAACCAAAAATTTCATTTTCATTCCCAAAAATTAACACCCCGGGAATGACCTTTGTAATTCTCTCCAAACAATCACCGGGCGTATCAACCACTTCGCACAAAGCCAGGTAAATAGACAGCGGGTGAATCCGACAATCCCGCGATCCCGGGATCACGGTCGCTAATTCAATTAGCGGGACGCGCGGCCCACTATTACGGGATTGTTACGTCACCGAGATTTATTTGCTTTACCTACCTTCGCCTGAAACGTTCCATTTGGATTGGAAGGAGCTGCGTTAGTGTGATTAACACAACGTTACTTTATACGCAATTTCTCGGCCTTGAGTTGGTACAATTAACAATATATTGTCCGTTCTATGGATGATGGAGATTAAGACGAGGTCATGACAAAGAAAGATAAGTATTATATTACCACGTGTTTCATCCTGTGAATGAGTACCGGAGTTCTAATCCTCCATCTTTTTACTAAAATCTGATTACCTCACCATTGCGCTTCCAGTTAATGTCCCACGTTTTCAGCTACGTAGCGCATCTATCAATATTTAATTATTTATGTTATTTTCCTAGTAACAAAATCAGGTAATACGTTATCACATAAAGTATAAATGAGAAGTAACTGCCTCGTTGGCCGAGTGGTCGCATGTGCGACTGCCTGGCAAGGGGTCTCGGGTTCAATTCCTGGGTCGGAGAAAGTCTCACTGGGTTTTTAATAAAAAATCTCAGTAATAGCACGGAGCTTGGAATTGTGCCCGGTATATGATAATGGGCTCACCTCTATTACATGGGACTCATAACATAAATAGTGCAAAATGGGTGTTACATTTTACAGTGGCATTAAGTACCGTAATGTGCACCTCTGCCTATCCCTTCGAGGATACGAAGGCGTTTTGTTATGTTATGTTACAAATGAGAAATAGAAAGCCTGCAATAACTTATTAATCACCAACCTTTACTCCATCTTAATTGCAATCCAAAGATTTTGTCAACAATATTTGCAGAACTCACACCGGGTCCCTCTGAAACGTATCTGTATTCACTGAGGGCTGATTGTGAACAGACACGTATTGTAAAATCAATCACAGTTTGTTCTAGGATCTCAGTTCGTTAGAGCTGGTAATGAAATCGGACACAATACGTGCTCGGCACCGTTGCTCCCTACCTATGAGTATAATAGTATATGCTGTGTTTCAGTGGCGTGAAATTGAAGCTGTGCTTTTTATTGAGGTATAGCTTATGAATATTTTTGAATAATATAATTATTAAGATTGAATGTAATATTAATTTAAGGTCGGATAAGATGATGTTTTCAGTCGATACCAAGCGTCATAAGTAACTAATGAACAAAACAAACAGAATCAAAATTGGTTCAAAGTCAAAGCATTTATTTAATTTAAACCACAATTTGGTACTTTTGAAACGTCAACAAATACAAAATAAACAATAGTTTGTCAGTCAGTCCGTCAGTGAAGCTAGGTGAAGCTAGGTGCTCATTCCAAAATGTAGATTCGAATGGAGAAGAACGAGCAAGAAAATGAATTCGTTACTCTTTCTAAAAAAGTATGTTCTACAATATCTCTGATACATATTTATGTTCAGCCATTTAGGAACTTTGATATCATATACAGACGTGGACAAAACACAAAAACAAATATACGGTTAGATACTACAGTTGGATAAAAAAAAATATTATATAAGGAATTAAGAGAAATACATTGTATTATATTATTTAATAACAAATTAATAATTATTGTATTGATTCTCATCCTCCGGTTGCTGCATTCGTGCATCATTGTCGTCATAGACATATTCATGTTTACGCTTGGGTATGCTTGTTCTAGCTGCAAATGGAAAATAATTATACTAAGTCAACCTACTTCCCTAAATGTATAGACAAAAATGTGAAAAGTGGAATGGATTAATATAGTGGTGACGTCTTTGTATACTTAAGTTAAGAGGTGTTTTTGTATTTTTATTTAAATAAAAATTCACTGAAGTTGAACTCTGCCCTCTTAGGTGTCATAAAAACGTTTATGATTTACAATTTGCTTATTTTATTGCTGCTGTCTTCGTTTTTCTTTTTATTTCTATGATAGCTAATACAATATTAATTTTGGTAATTACTTACACTCTACTAGAACTTGATCACTTCTCAAGCCTCTCTTTGGTATTCGAAGTGAAACTGGATTTGCGTAAGCGTTACCTTTCTTCTGTGAAGATAATCTGAAATAGTTCATTAATTTTGTTATGTTATTTTAATGTACAAGTTTGGATCTTATTACTGACATCGAGATTAGATTGCCTAATAATTTCTATATTAATTATTACCTAATGATAACTATTCTTTTTTGTTTTTACGAGAAAATGAATCTCATTATTTGGTTTCTAATTCAATTAAATCACAGTGTCGATCTAATTGGAAAATGCCAGGAGAAAAAACATTATAGTAATTAAAAAGTAATTAGACCGATTTTAGATGTTTCCGATTACTGTCACTTACTCGAGCACCGTACCCATGCAGATGCAGAATGTGAAGAGCAGGAAAAAATGAACGGCGGCCGGCAGTCGCGCCAACGTGACCTCCCCTGCTCAACACGCACTATTGTTTTTCCCGTTCATCGCAGACGCAAGGCGCATGGCACCAGCATGTTTTTTTTTTGTTTTTAAGGGGGGAAAATCATCTACTGGCATTGGATACGCTTTAATCTTCGTCTATGAATCCATATAATAAACGATTTACAATAATATTATTAAAAATATATATATACTCACAACTGCAGCAGCAACTCTTTAAAAGAGTTATTATCCTGTGCAGGCTTATCACTCCTAGTTTTGTCAACAAAATGGGTATCTTCATATTCAGTGTTATAATCATCATTATTTGGGGTATAATGGTGACCTTGGTCATAATATCTGTTGGTTTTATCATCTTCTCTCATAGTCTTCAATTTGCTAAGCAATTGCTTGGCAAGTTTTACAGCTTGGTTATCAGGTTTTGGACCTCTCAGTAACTTGGCTAAAGGTTCAGTTTTTGGATTACTTCTTGCATCTGGATTTAAGTTTTTCAAGCGTATTCCATTCTCGTTTTCTCTTATTTCGAATATTTGTATTTTGGGAGCACTACTGGCTCCGATTGTGGCTATCAATAGAGATACTGAAATGATAAAGAAGATGGGTCTACAAACATTGGCGGCATTAATTTTTCTTGTATTTACTTTTACGCACATAAAAAATAAAGATGCAAAAAGCAGACTTAATAACATATGGCATTTTTTACCAATCAACCATGGTTATGAAGACTGGGCATTTTTTATGGGATAGACCAGTAAAGCAGACGGATCACCTGATGGGAAGCAATCGGCACCGTCCATGGACAAGCGCAACATCAGAGGATTTAAGAATTGGGGATCAAATTAAATTCTTCTTGTCAGATTATAGGTACAATTTTTAGGTTCACCTAAATTCTAACTTTTACCGATCTTATGTCATATAATCAAAAAGTATTGTCATCAATCAACGTCATACTATTTTTTTTATATTAAAATGTATGACTTAGGTGACTGCCTTGTTGACCGAGTGGTCGCAAATGCAATTGCCGGGCAAGGGGTCTCGGGTTCGATTCCCGGGTCGGGCAAAGTATAATGAGAGTAACATTAGTAGCACGGAGTCTGCAATTGTGTCCGTTATTTGGCAATAGGCTCACCCCCTATTATATGGGACTCATAACATAAATAGTGAAAAGTTGCATTGTACAGTGGCATAATGTGCAACCTCTGCCTACCCCTTCGGGGATAGAAGCCGTGGTGTTATGTTATATTATGGTGTGACTTAGGTGACAAACCTTAGCCCATTTAAAAATCAGTGTTTCGAGTAAATAATTATAGCAACTAAAATATTATTTGACTCACGTATCCCAAAAAATATATTAATCATGATTTCCTTTTAAATAAATCCCGGTCGTTCTACGGGAACATTAGAAATACTAAAATTACAGATTTTATATGTTATTTTTACGAGTGAAACCCAACGTTTATCTTTAATATTTTACTATAGTGAATATTGTAATTGGAAAATCGTAACTTCGGAAATTTCATTTATTTTATTGGCTACCGATTGGATGTGTTATTACTACATCGTTTTTTATTTCAATTTTATATGTGGAAGGAAAATTTTATGGTTTTTTCTATGAGAGGTTTCTTTTTCACGTGATTGAACGAGCACCATTGTTCCTTGTTGAATATTATTTTTAGCCTTTTGAATGTAGAGGTAGAAAATTACAGATTACAGACAGACAGCATATAGAAAACTTAATCAAGTCTTCTCGTCACTGATACCGCAAAGCCTGAAGACAAAAGTCTTCAATGAGTGCGTCCTTCCAGTAATGACATACGGAGCCGAGACGTGGACACTGACAGTGCGACTGGTGCACCAATTTAAGGTCGCGCAGCGAGCTATGGAGAGGGCTATGCTCGGAGTCTCTTTGAAGGATCGAATCCGAAACGAAGTGATCCGACAGAGAACCAAAGTTATCGACATAGCCCAAAGGATCAGTAAGCTGAAGTGGCAGTGGGCCGGTCACAATTGTCGAAGAACCGATAACCGTTGGGGTAAACGTGTTCTAGAGTGGAGACCGCTTCTAGGCAAACGCAGTGTAGGGCGCCCTCCAGCTAGGTGGAGTGACGACATCTGCAAGGTGGCTCGCAGTGGTTGGATGAGAAGAGCTGAAGACCGAGCTCAGTGGCGTGCCATTGGAGAGGCCTATGTCCAGCAGTGGACGAATACAGGCTGATGATGATGATGATGATGAATGTTATTAAAATAATTATGTATGTTTTTTTCAAACTTATGTGTAATTAAATTATTATGTTTTCGGAAAATATAATAATATAAGAGTAGAAATGGTTATCAAATTTGATTCCACCGTCAACACACGGCAAATAAAATTACATATATTATACAAAAATCAATTTAAACGCGGTTATGGTAGTTAACGAGCGAAAATTAATACTAAAAAGTTTATTGTTTTATCTGCATCCGGCTCACGTTGAGCCCACCCGGCTTATCCGGATGGTAATGAATAAACACCAATGAGGAAGCAAACTCCGTAATATTTCCCATTCTATTATAAATCTCTATTTATCTCAAAAACCTTACGAATTTGCGAGAAAGATATTTATTTGATAATTTTTATTATTTTCGTTTTGTTTTATAACAGTTTCGTTATAGTTTAAAAATAACTAATTTAAACCTAATTATTTCATATGTATATTTTCAGTAACATTGTACACGTTTTAAGTGTCTCGAGCCTTGGCTCGATCGGAGTGATACCACGGCCTCACAGAAAACTGACGTGAAGCAACGCTTGCGTTGTGTTTCGTCGTGTGAGCGAGTTTACCGGAGGCCCAATTACCCTCCCCTTCCCCAATCTCCCCATTTCCTGAACCCCCCAACGATCATCAAACTCCTAATCCCCAAAAGGCCGGTAACACACTTGTAATGCCTCTGGTGTTCCAGGTGATCATGAGCGACGTCGATTGCTTACCATCAGTTGATACGTCTGCTCGATTACCGGCTTATGGCATAAAAAAAGCAATTCAAATGGATTTTCAATATCTTAACCTACTTGTTTTAACTACATACCCCAAACATTTTTTCCCAAATAATTTTCTTCAAAGAATTCCCCGATGTAAAGGGAGAAATATCTAATCTGGCAACTTTTCTGTTTTGCTAGTTTTTATTCGGTTTTTGCTAAAAGTCTCTGGAGACTCAAGGTTCAAACAGACTTCGTGTATTTTGATAGCATTAGTTTCCAAAATATTTGACTATATGTATCATAAATACCAAATAACAAAAATGACTTTTACCTTTTACGACTGTCTTGGGTGTTGGGTATGCTTGCAAGGGTAACGACTGCCAAGTAGCAGCGAGGGGTTTCTATCTTCGAAAATGAGTTTGAAAGTGTGTGTCTAGTTCTAGTCGTTACACAAGTGTCTATATGTATGATCTAGTACACATAAATGCTTTGTTTTCGACTTGATGAATATTGATTAGGTAATTGCGACTATAAAAATTCTTCAGTAAAAGAGGTAAATACGTAGTCTGGTATGGTGTATTGCAATACGCTTTCATCTCAATACATGGGACCAATGACATAACTGTGAAGAGTTTAAATGATAAGGAGGTTTGATGTTATGTGTTGTACTCAATTTTCAACATTATAGTTAGATAAAAATCGAAAAAGGTTGAAAATCGATAGAATGTGGTAACATGACCTGCTGTTTTCTGCTCTGCTCAATGTTTTATATTTTTATAAAATAAAGCGTTTATTTCCAAATCAGTGACTTTTAAATAATACTGGTATAACTTTTTCCTGGTAAAACGATGAGTGAATTTGAGCTTTAGAAATAAAATATTTTATTTTCACAGCGCACAAAAATATACCTACGCAGGGTAAACGAAATTTCTACTTACATTTTTTAGAACTTTCCCGATAAAAATACTTACATAACTATGACGTAAAATACAAAAAACTAAAATATAAAACTTAAATAGATTATTGATATTTTTTTAAATCAAAAGCTAAAAATGCATACTTTATTTGGAAAAAACCATTTCGGAATTGCGTATAGCAAATTAAGTTATAATCGTATTAATAAGCGTAGGAGAGCCATGCATCGGCACAAATGGGCCGGCTCGACCGGAGTGATATCACGGCCGAGCAAAAAACCGACGTGAAACAACGCTTGTGATGTGTTTCGTCGTATAAGTGAGGTTACAAGAGGCCCTGCCCAGTCTTCCCAATCTTCCCAATCCGCGAATCCTCGACAATCCTCAAATTCCCAATTCCCAAAAGGTCGGTAACGCATATGTAACACCCCTGGTTGGTGGCGCTGATTGCTTACCATCAGGTGATCTGTCTTCTCGATTACCGGCTTATGCCATAAAAAATTAAAAGACAAATATTTAACTTTACTCCAAATCTTATTCGACATAAACACAAAAATCTTTACCAATATCTTGCACTGATTCTAGAGAAAAAGCCTCCACAAAGAACTATTACATTCTCAACTCTATCACCAAGAAATTAAAACTGTTTTGGCTTTGATTGTTAGCTTTGTAGATAACAAACAAGATTTAACCATCTGATCGAATTCACGTGACGGGTAACGTTGATATAGATATGATACGATGTAACGAACTGTAATGCCACCATGGAGCCATAAAGATGGCGATAAATTTTGCAGATTTGACGTTCGATTTCTTGAGAAAACATGCGATTTCGTTCGAGTCTAAATCATATATAGTATGTCATTCTGTCATACTCAGTAACATTATGGTTACTTGAACTATTTTTTAGAAACTATTTTGTTCCAAAAACAATTACTGTTAACTGAATCGAATTGTCTTTTTAAGGTCTGTGGGTACGACTTTATATTTAATTACCATCTGTGGACAAAGACGGTCTCGCAGAAATCTTACATGCGAAAATAGATCCATATACTTATATCATGGATACTCATATATAATTGCAATTAAAAACTAGTCAAATAAAATCAGAAACATTACAAAGCTTTGCAAAAAATCACTTTCCAGTTTCACACTTAACATAAAGTAAACAAAGTTGAAAATCAAAGCAATAGAACCAATCTAAGCTATTACTAATACACCATCAAGTTCTGATTAACAGAACCAAAGATTACATGGCCGAAAAAGGCGAAAAGTTAGCTTGCACCTCTGACGTCATCAATCACTGACACCCGCTATCCTCATAGCCACTCCCTCTATCCTTACTGACGCATCCCGCCCCTGTATCAATTAGGTCGGACTCGGTAAATAAGGCTTGATCCTGATTGTGCCAGCTTTGTGTTCCACGCATTCCATTCTCCATTGTAACCTACAATGGAGGACAACGTGATACGTTTCAGGATTCCGTAATATAAAAAGTAAAACTGAAGTTTGCTGGAAGTTGTGTCTACATGTAATTTGTATTTTGCTAGTCTCATTGAGGAGTGGTCGCAAGTGCGACTGCCGGGCAAGAGGTCTCGGGTTCGATGCCCGGGAGTATTACTGGGGTTTTTAAATGGTCTCAGTAGTACTACGGAGTCTGGAATTGTGCCCGGTATATGACAATAGGTTCACCTCCTGTAATATGGGACTCATAACATTAATAGTGAAAAGTGGGTGTTACATTTTACAGTGGCATAATGTGCCCCTCTGCCTACCCCTTCTGGGATAAAAGACATGATATTATGATGTTATGTTTGTTTTTTTATTTTTTCCTACAAGAATACGTATATAAAACGAATCAAAATCTAGGCGTGGGAGCTACAACGTCATTTCTGCGTATACAACGTACCTAGAAGTGACGTCATAGATATTTCAAACCAATATACAGTCGAAAGTATTTGTTTCAATAAGAAAATTAAAAATACGTGTCTAATGTTTTAAAAATAATAACCAGACGGACATTAATATAAAATTTAGTAATTTACCCTACTAATATATTAGCAATAGCAACTTGTGTGAAGTTAGGTAGGTCGAGGATCGCGAGACGATCTCCGGCCACCGTAAGCACGAGCCCGAGCGTACGACGCGTCGTGTTCCGCGCGCGCCTCAAGGAGCCATCAGACCACCACAGATGGGGCCTAACAGGGCTGATGCCGATACGGAACCGCAGAAGACTTAACGGGTTGCCGGGGCTCCGGCTCGAAGTGCAGGAGAACTGGAGTGCTAGGAATGGGGTGGTCTGCTCGGGTGAAGCGGGAAGAGTCTGACACTCCCTCTCGCCTCATCCGGGTAGGAGAAGTCATTGGATGATTTCCCTCCTCAAAAAAAAAGGTAGGGAAATCCTATCAAATGCAAAGATGTCTAACCAAAATGAAATTTTAATTACAGAGCAGATACTCTCACCACCAAAAAACATTTTCTGACAAGCAAAACAAACCAACAAAGTCTTTTCCATTATCATAATTACTAACATCCATAACTTGATACAGAACCCACACCATACCCCACACGAGTTCATTCAATTCGTTATATTTTTTATTTTATTTTCGCCCGGAACCAGTACGTTTGTGAAGGTAATGTGATTCTGCTAATGAAACCCAGCTTTCATTATTATTATCAGTGTTTTTTGAATACAGATACTTTTTGTTTATTTCGTATCGAATGGAAACTGGGAATTACATTACGATATTGTAGAGGGATAGGGGGATTTCGAAGGGAATTTTTGTTTCTGTTTTAAAATATCTATATAGGAATAATTGGAGGTATGTTATGGTTTTTTACTTTGACTTTGATTTTGAGCAGCGTGCACATTCGCGGCGATGTCGCGCAGCCTACTACTGAAACTATTAGAAGAGCTTTTCTCAGTATAATATACCGTGAGTAACCCTGGATTTTAATTAATTTTGTACGTCTCACGATAGTTATTATATAAACATGACATGTTTTATTATAAGACAGCCTATGTGTGTTTTGAAGTGTGAATTGTTACTGTATGGGTGATTGCTTGTGAGCTGATCCTGTTACTATTTTAAAAGAAGGTTTTGATAGAAATGTATGCAATGTTTTTGATACATTTGGGTTATTAACATATTAAACAAAGTACTACATTATTTTGACGCATATTGAAAAGAATAACAATATGTTGAAATTGATACTACGGTACAATAATTCAAGCACAAAAGTGCTCTAACGTAACTCTCTAGAATGCAATTTTGTGCACCAATTCCACAGTAATCCATTACAATCAGGCATCAGGATTGTTCGCAATAGAACATCAGAGGCCTTAGTACGAGTTTCATTTACGTTTAAAGTATTCGTAACGAGTCCGCGTTCGGCACTCTGATTGGCTGGCGCCAATGAACCAACCAATCAGAGCGCCGAACGCGAACTCGTTACTATTACTTTAAACGTAAAACAAACTCGTACTAAGGCCTCTGTCTTGCTAGTACACGGTCATTGGGAACGGAAGCATCGGATCGGTCAGAAAGAGACCTACTACTCGACTTGCCACGAAATTGTACCCCAGCACATCAAAATATCCTACAATAATTTAATCAATAGTCTACTTTAATACAGGCTAACAAAGTTAAAATTCAAATGTAAGATTTGATTCTAAAGGGTAGTTTTATGTGCAGGCGTTAGTACAAACTACCATTGGTCAATACGTTGCGCGTTGTGTCGATGTAGACTGCAGAACGGTTACAAATTAGAATGGATTGATTGCCAATGCGGTTTGAAGTGTGAAATCGGTTTGTTGGTTTTTTATACGTTTAAAGTTAAATTTGCATTGCTTTTTTAAGTAAGTGTGTTCTGAAAGAAAGTAGGATACCTGATTTTATGAACTGAAATTCTTACTATCAAAGGTTTGCAACATATTCTTAATCATTATACAAGCAATTGTGTGGTGGCGGCCAATTGTCGTGATGGCCCGGACATGAGGGTGCCGTTTCGAAACCTACCAACGGCTAGTACCAATGTGACTTTTTCCGAGTTCTATGTACTTTCTAAGATTATTTAGACACCACTGACAAACGGTGACGAAAAACATCGTGAGGAAACCTGGACTTATAATTTCTAATTATAAGTTTGTAATCGCCAACCCGCATTGAGCAAGCGTGGTGATTAATGCTCAAACCTTCCCCGTATGAGAAGAGGCTCTGTCAGCAATGGGTATTTTATAGCTGTCGATGATGATACAAGCAAAATATCCGAATCCTACATATTGCGAAATAGGCAAGTAACCTAATATAATACAAGGTATTCTAACAAGAATATGCAATAAAAATAGATACTTTTGAAACAACAAAAATTTAATTGTCCATCCGTCTGTCTGTTAGTGAAGCTAAGCGTTCCTTCCAAAGTGTAATTTTAAATGAAGAAGGTAGATAAAGAAACTCTATTGTTACTCTTTCAATAAAAAAATGAGTTACAACATTTTATCTTCATAAACAGTTAAACAACTAAATTACTAGCAGTATTGTTTAATCAATTTACAAAGGCACGGTGCACCCTACATCGCTTCAGCAGAACAAGAGGTTACAAGCGGCGCGTAACTCCTTCAATAACTAACTATAAATCAATTTTCACGTTAATCGCTTAGTTTAAACTTGGTTCCCGTTAGAACGATACCGTCTTGGCTTGAGTTCCGACAGCCGTTGAGCTTCCGGACGCGTATTTGTAAACTATTGTGCAAGAAAAATTGGGCTGACGAAGTGTAGGTTTGTTCTTTGTGTCTAAGATTTTTTAACAGTATGTTTCATATATCTGGTGCAAAATTAACATGACGTAAAGAAACATAATTTTCTGTTATATGTCTCATTTATGAGAGAACTAGCTGGCCCGGCAAACTTCGTACCACCTAAAACTTTTGGACAACCACGAACATTTTCAAGGCCGACATTAGCCAAATCGGTTTAGCCGTTCTCGAGTTTAACGAGACTAACGAACGGACATCCATTTTTATATAATATATACATAGATTAAGAGGTATATAAGGTATATAGATTTCAATTACAATTTTCGTACTTTACGTGCTAAGAAAACGTTGTAAAATTTAAGAGTACAAGCCCGAATATAAAATATTTTTACCCCATCTTAAATCTAAACTGAAAACGTATTGCGAAATAAATTCTTGTTGACTACGAAAATAAAGATTATTAAAAGCTATGCGTATAAAATCATGAATTTAACATTCTTATCTGTTTTAATAAAGGCTATGTCTCCAAAATTATTTCTCTGAAACGGCTTTCTGTCGGATTCTTTGAACGACAATATTCTAGGCTTTTTCATTTCGTCGTAATAAAAACTAAGGTTTTAGCGTTGCTATATGAAACTTACTTATTTTATAGGTCTCGCCCGATTCTAATACAAGTTCATAAAATTTTTAGAGCATTTTCATAACACCTCGTTAGTGATATTTTGACGAGAAATAAAAAGTTTACTTCTTGGCATGTGTTATATGAAAATATTAAGACCAAACCATTGTTCTACGCCTAATTCCTGATTTTTGAGTATATATATAGAGGCTATGAAATAAATAATTATTCTGCATAAAAGTGTACTGTCTGCAGAGCCATGCATCGGCACGAATGGGCCGGCTCAACTGGATAATACGACCTCACAGAAAACGGACGTGAAACAACACTTCCTTTGTGTTTCGTTGTGTGAATAAGGTTTCCGGAGGCCCAATTACCCCCCCTCCCCCATCGCTTCAAACCCCGAATCCCCAATAACCATCCTAATCCCCAAAAGGCCGGTAACCCACTTGTAACACCTCTGGTGGGCGGCGCCGCCGAATGCTTACTATCAGGTGATCAGTCTGCCTCGTGTGCAGGCTAATATCATAAAAAAACATTGTAGGTACTATAAGTTTCTAGAACAGATTCTACTCCACCTCAACATAACCTCGAAATCAATTTCCAATTACGCTTCCCAGTGAAAAAGCAACGAAGCTTATCGCAATTGCACAACAAACTACTATTCCTTGTTTTAATGAAGTGAATTTACTCGGAATTCACTCGTTTTCCTAACAACCATTGTGTATCTTCTACACGAATATCATAAAGAAGAACGATTTGATAGTTCGTCTGTTTGTATCAAATGTATACATAGAAACTACTGAACCGATTAGAAAAATTCTTGCACCATTGGAAAGCTTCATTTCCAGAGAGAAACATAGGCTACTGTTCTACTGCCTCGTTAGCTGACTGGTCGTAAGTACGACTGCCGGGCAAGGAGTCTCGGGTTCGATTCCCGGGTCGGGCAAAGTATTACTGGGTTTTAAAAAAATTCTCAGTAGTATCACGGAGTCTGGAATTGTGCCCGGTATATGGCAATGCGTTCACCCCCTATTACATGGGACTCATAACATAAATAGTGAAAAGTGGATGTTACATTGTACAGAGGCATAATGTGCACCTCTGCCTACCCCTTCGAGGATAAAATGCGTGATGTTATTTTAGAAACATAGGTTATTTTTTATGGCGGTATTTCTGCAAGATCGGGACTGTATGATAGAATATATTTCAAACTTTACACGAGTAAAGCCGTTGACGGCAACCAGTTAGAAATAAAAAGGCAAGCAGGCCGGCCATGTTTTTTTTGCTGCATTAACTGCAGTTGCGGTATCGTCAAATTATTTTGCAGATAAAACTTTGCATTGTGAGTTCATTTCAATTTTGTATGAGAATAAAAGAAACGCGTCCGCTTTTGTTTTGTTGGATAATTGTGCCATTTCTTTTTCTCTTTTGTTTTTGTGTTTAGAAATTGTTTATATTATTACAAATTGGGATGATGCTGGGGTATGAAAATTAAAAATCTAATTAGTCCTTAAGTTAAGTAATGAATAAATGTTAGACACGTATTTTTTATTTTGTCGTATAATAAAACAATACTTACATATAACGAATCAAAGTTTAGGAGTGGGGGCTAAAACGTCACTTCTACGTATAAAATGTACATAGAAGTGACGTCACACGACATTTCAAATCAATATATTGTCGAAAGTATTAGTTTCTGTAAAAAAAATAATAAATACGTGTCTAATGATTTAAAATAATCTACCAGACCGATATTAAAATAAAAATTAGGGCAACCCTATTGCTGAATGTTTGAGTTTGTTTCCGAGACAAATTGTTATTATTGGTCAAATTGATTAAGGTGCTAGTCTCTTCTTGCGTCACTAATTACCAATTCCAAAATATGATATTTATTTAGTAATCCTGCCGATTTAAAGTTAGAGGATGATTATACGTATTCATTTAAATAGAGGTAGATAAGGCTCGACCGACTAAGTTATACCACGGCCTCACAGAAAACCGACGTGAAGCAACGTTTACGTTGTGTTTCGTCGTGTGAGTGAGGTTACCGGAAGCCCAATTACCCTCCCCTTTCCCAATATTCCCAATTCTTGAATCCCCAAAAGGCCGGCACTTGTAACGCCTCTGGTGTTCCAGGTGTCCATGGGCAACGCCGATTGCTTACCATCAGGTAATCCGTCTGCTCGTTTACCGGCTTATGCCATAAAAAAATAGCGAAAAAATATATTTAAGCCAACTAAATAACAAGTACCATAGCCGATTTCATTCCGTATTCAGTCACTTCCAATACAATGATTGTATTGTATATCGTACCTGACTTGGTTGTTCAATATGAAGTTGTAGTGAAGACGCAGTGCATGTAAGATGTAATAAGAGCTCAGTTTGAGTACTGATATCAGAACCTCTCGCTGCACCGGTTAAATGTTGGCGTTTGGTACCCGGGATGAGGTATAAGCGGGAATGAGTAGGTAAATATAGATGATAAGGTCAATCGTAATTCTGTTCATGTGTTCGTTCAATCGTAATGCAGGAACACATTTCATTCAGAAATTGTTTTGTTTAATTAGTGTCTAAATAAAACGCATAGAACATTAGCTCTCGGGACTAGTTATTGAAATATTACTTTTTTTCTGAGAAGGGAAATCATCCAATTTCTCCCGCCAGGTTGAGGCGAGAGGGAGTTTCAGACTCTTACACCCGTTACTACTCCTGCACTTCGAGCCGGAGCCCCGGCTACCCGTTAAGACGTCTGCAGCTCCGAATCGGCATTAGCCCTGTTGGGCCCCATCTATGGTGGTCTAATGGCTCTTTGAGGCGCCTCATGCTCACCGTCCACACGCCTGTACTCAGGGCAGCCGGAGATCGCCTCGCGATCACATAAACATGACTTCAATTCTTGATTAAATGCTTGCACAAGCGATGCAACATAACAACGCTACGTCTGAATTTTTTTGAATTTTCAATATAAAATCTTCAGATGTTCAACAAATCTATTCTATTGCAATAAACACTAATAAAATAAATGACGACAAACATTACGGCATCTACTCGAGCCCTCTGATGTTATTAATTCCTGCTGGCAAAGTTCACCTTTTCACATATTCTTTCAACGACTATATCTTGCACCAAATTCATAACCGAAGACACAGTGAAACCGGGGCACCTTCAATTGTCTTACGGGATCCAAGATCATAGTTTGTAGCTGATACACACTTCTGTTTGTGGGATTTATTAGAAGTTACTATGTGTTTGTAGTATGCATATACCTCTATGTTCTAGTAGTACACTACTTGCATATGAAGCTATACAAACCCAGTATAAATTGCCCGTTGATTCTGCAGTAAAATCGTATAAAGCGAGACTATGATATACTGGTTCTGTTTTGCTCGATATGCAGAATATATTGCATACATTGTGTGGCGACCATGTTTAGTGCTCCTACCAAGGTGCTTTGATGACTATGTAGATTTTATGAAGAGACATAATATTCTTGGTATTATAAGCTTAATATATAGATAAAGATAAAGATAAAAGATAAAGATAAAGATAGTTTATTTGCAAATATGGGTAATACAATTTGCGGTGTTTAGGTACATTGCGAGCTCAACCATATTTTACCAGGAGGCATGCAAATATGAATTAACAGATTATTAAAAGAATAAAATTATATAAAATTAAATCAATATTATGCAATGTACTTATTAAATTGATTACAGAAATTAAAATAGTCGCATTAACAAAATATAGGTACAATGTCAAAAGATTATAGTTAAGAAATGTCATAGTAAAATAGATGAAATGTCCAAGCTATTTAGTATTTACAATATTATTCTATTCCATTGTCCATTAGAAAATCTGCAACACTGTAATATGCCTTGTCAACTAATAATTTTCTCAATTTGTTTTTTAATATTGACATACTCAAATCTCTCCAGGATTTAGGTAATTTATTAAAGATTTTAGGTGCCATGCAACAGACAGTTTTGCTCATTAGTGTTGTCTTCGCTCTTTGAAGACATAGTTGACTATCGTCTCGTCTACTTCGTGCTACTACGTCGTTCATTTTCTTAAAATAATGTGGATTTGACTTGACAAACATAGCCATTTCCATTATATAAATACACGGTAATGTTAAAATGTTAAGTTCTTTATAATATATGTAGAGGTGTAGAAATAATCAGTAGAACTCCCAAAAAAATGGCACGAGTTTAATTCAAGACCAGATTAACTAAAAATAATTTACGATATGTGAGCGTAGTTAATCACGAATATTAAACCATTATATTGAATGTTTATTGAATATTATGATTGTGAGATTTGTTATTTATTACACTGGTACATTGCCTATTTATAAAGGTTTCAAATCACCTGCTACTTTCATCTCTGCACTGCTTAAAGGTTGACTGGGAGACAATGCCCAAGGCATTAAGTCCACCTGTACACACTTGTTGTATGAAGTTGAAATAAATAAATAAAAACCAACTCAAAATAATCCTGATAAAGTTTTTATTTGAAATTCAAGTTTATGTGTAAGTTGATTAATGTCATTCTTTGACTTCGTTTGATTATGTAATGATATCTGTTGATCGTAAAACCAATCAGAAACGGAGGCAAAATTGACAAATAAAGTATATTTGCCAAATCATCGTCACATTAAGGAAACGGTTTTTCGACGTTGAAGTAAGAATTAGAGTATTATAAGTAGGTCAATATACTCAATCCGTAGGTCGATATCTTCAAAAACTACTGTTTATCTAGAATCTTGTGTTCAAAGCCCAAACAATATCGACCTTGATGAACCTTCGTGCTCGAGAATTGTTGCAACGTTTTTATAATAACTATCGTGACGTGAGACACGTGAAAATACTGAGAAAAGCTCTACTAGTATCCAATTACAGAGGGGTTCTTCCTCATGAGCAGCGTGCGCGGTCGCGGCGATGTCGCGCAGCCTACTACTACTAGAGTTAACGGTTGTAACTTTATTACATAGTTTTACTAAATAATGTAAAACGAAGATAATATCAAAAATATTATATATCAACTTAACACTCAATAGTATATATCAAAATACATAATATCACCTTAAATCACGAATGCTTCCAAAGAAATAAATGTCCCATCACTCTTTTAAAATACGTCCAATTTTCTCGATACTGCGTATAAGCACGCATGACCATTGCGCTAAATAGACCATTCTGAACGTTACAGCTAACATATTAAGGTGTAATTTCAAGTGTGTTCAAAAGGAAATTAGATAAAAAATTGAAGTGTGCTAAGCGCAAATCGCGCCCAGCGGGAATTTGAGGGGAGTTATCAATCTTAGTTGGATGATACTTCGAGTGTGAGAAAACTGGATAAGAAATGAGTTGACAGATTTTTTTTGTGACTTGACTGAATTATTAGTTTGATTTAAATAACTTTTAATTTACATACCTACATAGGTGTTAGTGTATTGATTGGAATTTCATCAGATATCGATAACAGGTATATTTTTTTTAATCATCGAATGACTTCTCCAGCCTGGGTGAGGCAGGAGGGAGAGTCAGACTATGTCAGACTATGTCAGTGGTCAGACAGGTCTTACTGACTAAAAACCACCCCGTTCCTTCTCCTACACTTCGAGCCGGTAACCCGTTAGGTTCTCCGCGACATAACAGGTATAATAAAACATAATATGGAATCATAAATTGTGCTTAAAAAACCTTAAACGCTATCCAAGACCCTGGACCATTCCAGAAATTTTTTTAAGAGCTTAATAAAATCTTGAAAATCCTACCTCGACCCAGAACTTGAGCATAAGTCCCCTTGTTGTAGTTGCAGTCAGTCTCAAAATTCAACTTATGGACTAAATTCAACACAATCACCACCATCAACCACTAATTCAAATCAAAGACCAAGACACTGAAACTCAACTCCAAAACGAACACAATAAACACATTAACAACGAAGAACAATAAATTGCAACTAATCTAAAATGAGGCGTCAATTTATCTCTCAAGCCCTATCCAGATCTTGTAATCCGAGAGGGGACCCGCTTCACCGTTTATTTATGTTTGGTCAACGGTTTTCGGAAAATGAAATAGATAAGGGGGTCCCTCTTTAGTCGTTATCTGTTGCGTTCGAAACCCAAGTTCTGGACCCTTTAGAGTTTAGAGAAATGCGTTTTAACTTTTAGTCAAATTATTTACGTTTTCGTAACTGTATGGGTAGTTTTGAATGAGGTTTTTGGTGTATTCGTTCAAATTGCTTTTTGGGAAGTGGGGCGTGTACTTCGTTTGTCAGGAGAGGTTTTGCGTATTACTTGTTAAAACCATGTCGTTTACATACATATACATCAACAGCCTATAAGTAGCTACTGCTGAGCAAAGCCTCTTCTCACACGGAAAAGGTTTGAGAATTAATCACCACGCTTGCGATTTCAAACTTATAGTTAGACATTATAAGCCCAGGTTTCCTCACAATGTTTTCCTTCACCGTTTGTCAGTTGTGTCTAAATAATCTTAGAACCATGTACTTTAATTAAATACATAAAAAATTTCGTGAACTGAATTTGAATGATATTCTTACAAAGTTAAACGAACTAAGATAACTAACAAATATTTATATTTACTATCTACTATTACAGAGAATGATGTACATTCTTATCAATATCATGTCAATGGATAGCGAATGTCTTCATGCCTTTAAAGATGCTTATAATTTTTAAATATCTTTCATAGAAAGGAGACGCTCTCAGTAGAAAGCACACATATCAAAGTACTTACTGATACAATCCATACTGATTACTAAAGATAAACTACACCAAACCATGATTACGGAACCGCGGAAACAAAAGACAACATCCTCTACCCACATAGAAATCGATCACCCGTTATCTTGATCGCAAATCTCGGATCCAATAAGACCTCTTTTTTCCAGGACTCGGCATTTATCTTCCGAAATAGGATCAATTCAGAACTCCGTTGAGTACTTTATGTGTATAGATAGCTATTAGACACCATTGTTGAGTTATTTTATGGCAAATTTTGGATATATTTCCGAGATTTATGTGAATCGTAAATGGATTTTCCTTCAGCTCTTCATTCACATTTAAGTGGGTATTTATGTCGATCGGCAAATTATTTATTTTTTGGGTCGAGGTGTGGGTAGAAGTTGTAGTTTTGCTTAAATATTTATTTTATTTGAATCTGTTTACTTATTCTCAAATGGTAAATTCATCACAAACCCCTAGAAAAGACGAAGGGGACTGTCAGTCTTACTGACACCTGACACTGATAGGTGCGAGAGGGCGAAAAATGCATTTTGCAAAGAATCTTAGTTGCACGTACTACCACTTTTAATTGTAAAAATATTCACAATAACCATAATAAGTTTTTGAAGGGTCGGCACGGTGCATGTGATGCTCTAAGTGTTGCAAACGTACATAGACCAGGGTAGCCGCTTGCCATCAGGTGGGCCGTGTGATTTTTTGCCACTATCATAGTATACAAAAAATAGAAGAAACATAACAGTAGCACGGTAGCAGTCCCTATTAAACTAAAACCATAAGGCACTACACCACACAATATTCACACCCTACCTAATTACATCATCAGCCTGTTTTCGTCCACTGCTGGACATAAGCCTCTCCAATGGCACGCCACTGAGCTCGGTCTTCAGCTCTACGCATCCAACCACTACCAGCCACTTTACGTATATCGTCACTCCACCTAGCTGGAGGGCGCCCTACACTACGTTTGCCTACCTAATTATCACAGTTAAATTCTTGCTATCTCATACAACCGCCTTAATACCAACATAACAATAAAACACAGAAACCGGAAGCAACATACGTCAAACCTCATGCCGGAAGTGACGGGAAATATTATAAATTCAAGCGAACCGGTTCGTAGCGGTTAAATCACATAGAAACATTGTGGGGCGTGCTTTAAATAAAATACATTGCATCATGCTGATATAGCACGACGTCTGAATGTGGTTAATGTTGTGGGTTTCCAAGATTTTCTTATTTATTTTTGAGGGAACAATATTTAAAGTATGTATAAGTTACGTACTTTTTGACTAAAATAACAGATTCAATACCTTTATCGCGCCCTTTATCTGTAAAATAGACAGGACTTAATTTTTTGTGTATAAAATATTCGAAAGTAATTTTACAGGCCCTCATCAAACAATCTGACATGTGTAACGAATTTTTCTGCTTTTAATATTGAGTATGCTTTAGCAATATAATTGCCTGTAAGTTAAGTTTTGATCACGATCGGCTGATGCTATAAATCTTTTATTGCCGTTTAAGTGACGTTTGACATAAAGCGCAACGTCGCTTTGGGTTGGGCACATTGGGTTACAAATATAAAACACTATTTTATGTCATGTTAAACCACACACTTTTATTAATACCACAACCATATACGCCACGACCACTTTATACAAAAGTAGGAAACTAAAAATAGTGAAAAATAAAGCTAAAAACTCAAAGTACGTTGCGACAACACAAGCAAACCAAGCCGCGACATTTATGCTCAGAATTTTCCTAAATATATGAAAACTAACGTTGATTCAATGTTCTGCACTCGACGTAAATGTAAAAGCGGGTTAAATCACTCGGAAACCAACACTGCGTCTGCGACTGAGAAAATATGTCCCACAGTTTACCCGCCATTAAAAAAAAGATGGCGGCTTCTTAAAAAAATACGTTCCTTTCAAAAGACGTTCTTTTCGGATTTCAAATATCGAAACCGTTGGTAATGTTTATGAAATATGTTTTTATATATTTTCTCTTCTTATGTTTTTCTTTGCTTGGATTTTAGGACGCCATTTTACCATTTTGATATATGATAGTGTGCTTTAGGAAAAATATAACTGTCGTGCCGTAGCACTTGAATGAAACAGTCAAATAAACGAATGTTTTAGTGGAAGTTGTTTTAAATTGCGTCTTGGAATAATCTTTCGCTGTTATTATAGCAAGAGTTAAGATTTTCTTTCTCTCGTCGGATTAAAATTCTTGAATTGTACTGTCGTAGGACTAATAAGCAATATATATAAAATGAGGCATTATAATCATTACTAAGAAAATAATATTGTATTGTTAGCAAGTCCTGGGAAACTTAGAAATGAATAAGAAATTAAGTCTAGTCAGAAAACATAACAATTTTTAAATAAGATAAATTACGTTAGTATTAAAACTCAACTCAAAACAAACACAAACATTATTTAAACATCCGTTTCCCAGAAATATCTATCTCCCTAAAACGCCATTTACAAAATAACAAAAAAACTCGAAACTAAAATAAAATTATCTATTTTAAGCAACACTTTTCCACAATTCGTGTACACAACTCGACAGCCGTGTTAGGTGTTAGCACAATTAAAATAATTCACGCCACCATTTCTATCTGATACCATAGCCTCAGGAAGTTCTCACTTGCTTCCGAAACCATCCTACTGTTTCAACATTACCGAAATTCTATTTTCAGCAAGCACACATGAAAATAAACTTTATACTTAGGTAAATAGAGTTGGCTTTGGTTTGTGGGTTGTTTACCTATTTCATAGTTTAGCAGTGCAGTGTAAATTAAGGCAAAAATAGCAGTTAGATACGATAAACTGAACACTGAACATTAGTATGTAGATTGAGTTGTTCGAGGCACGCTCGAATATTTGTGCTCATTTTATGCTTGAAGCATTTCAATGAGCACGCCTTCAACGATATTGAATAGAAGTGAAGTTAGTTCTACTACTCGCGCGGCTCTGGCTGTTTATAAGTTAAGTGTGTGACAAATAACGCTAGAAGGAAAAAGTTACAATTGAATTTTTTTTGAATATATAACATCACGCTTTTTATCCCCGAAGGGGTAAGTTTATGTCACTTTACAATGTAACACCCACTTTTCACTATTTATGTTATGCGCTCCATGTAATAGGGGGTGAGTCTATTGCTACATATCGGACAAATTCCAAAGTTCGTGCTACTATCGAGAAATTTTAAAATCAATAATACCGATACGGAAAACGAACCCGAGACCCCTTGCCCAGCTGACGCTTGCAACCACTCGGCCAACGAAGCCGTCATATTTTTTAATGTTTTCATTGATACCTGTAGTCTAAATTTAGGCTATAAAGCATGTCGAAATGAAGCATCAATATCGACTTAAATTATTATTTAGTTTAATTAATAATTGTTTATCATTCCCTAAAAAATACGAAAACAAGTTGGAAGACAAGAGCCAGTTTTAAAGTGGAAATCAGCTAACCTGCAATATAGCCTTCTTTATGAGTTACCTTCATCTACAGCCTCTCTAGTAGTTCATATCACGCCCTCTCAAGTCCTCACACATTCCTCCACTCCAAGATTTATTACCTCCGCGTCGACCGTGTCCTGAATTTCAATCTACCCCCAGTGGACTCCCTGATTAAATTTTTCAGCATGAAATATATGCCTTATAATATAACACGAAGATTTCTCGAGTTAAATTGAATATGACCATGCAATATATGGAGGATTTTATTAAATATTTAGTTTATTACTATGAATTCCGTAAGGTTTTTGATTTTATATGATATAATTATATATTTGTTCAAGAAATTTTCGCCGCTATGACGGCGAAACATGTTGACCTATTTTATGATTTAACAACTGTACCTACCGTGTTTCTGGCAAATAAAGATATTATTATTATTATTATTATGTATGTCTTTACCATTCACGGGACCACAGGGTCCCGGTCATTTGGGAGGCGTACGAGGGGCCGAAGCCAACTGCGCAGAGGCCCTTTAGAAAACTTTAATATAAATGTAATGGACACACAAACCGGCGACTATCCCTGTATGCACTATGGAAATGCACCCAAGGACAGACCCCGGTTAGTGTAGAACTATTGTGGGTAATGGAAAAAAAAGGGTAGGGCTATGTATGGGTTGCTGTGGACTGGAAAATTGGGAACTATGGATGACTATGGCACCTGCCGAAACAATGTAATTATTACACGTAAAAATGGCAGGCGGAGACTCGCCAACTCACCGACCGGGCCCCGGAAATTGTTGCTAGATATAGCAACAGAGGGGCAACGAGAATGTGAGTGGCTGAAGGGTTAAGAAACTACCACCGCTTTCTACTCAGATCATCTGCTCCAGCCGAAGCCTCCTGCATCCCTGGCCCACTCTTATTAGAATAATATAAATGCTTGAGTATACAAAAAATGTAAGACGTTTCAAAATGATACAGAAAAAAGTAACTTTTCAGTGACAGTTTCACTTCAGCTTCATAATTTATGAATATTTAAACAGAATGTTTTTATTTGCAAATAAAGAATTTGAATTTTAAAAATGGTTATTTCTTATTTGAGTGTAACATGAAACATTTCAGAAACAGACAAACACACGAACACGAGGTCTGTGTCACACCAAATCAATAACTATTACACACTGTACATAACATCACATCACGCCTTTTATCCCCGAAGGGGTAGGCAGAGGTGCACATAGAAGTAACACCCACTTTTCACAATTTATGTTATGAGTCCCATGTAATAGGGGGTGAGCCTATTGCCATATACCGGGCACATTTCCAGACTCCGTGCTACTACTGAGATTTTTTTAAAAACCCACTAATACTTTGCCCGACCCGGGAATCGAACCCGAGACCCCTTGCCCGGCAGTCGCACTTGCGACCACTCGGCCAACGAGGCAGTCACATTTACAAACGGTTTATTAACAAACAAATAATGATGATTAGGTACACACTGTACCTAATCATCATTATTTGTTTGTTAATAAACCAGTTACGTTGTTACCCTCATTATTAATTCTAAACGTTCCACTACCACTTATTATACCAAACAACACACCCAAAACAAAAATCAACTCAAATCCAATCACACTTACGATCGAAGTCCAAAAACACTTTGAACTTTCAACTGTCACGATGTACTCAAGGCATTGTTTCTGAGAAAAAAAGTAAATGGGAGATGTAAGTGTGCTGAAAGAGAAATAATAAATAGAAGGGAAGTTTGAGTGCTTCACTGTTCAGCCACTCGGTACTCGGTACTCAGTACTTGGTACGCAGCGACATTTTAATGATGCGACTCTGCGGGCTTGTGTAGCCTTTAGCATGAATAGAGATGACTGGTTTTAGTATGGTGTATTTTTTGTAGGATAAGTATTAGTAGACTAGGTTGGATTGGATTATAAAGTTTTTCGAGTTAAATATTATCGAGTATTTGTATTTTACGAATTGTCAATTAAAGAACTGAATACCTATGAAAGTGTATTTGGTGTACAGAAACTTGTACACCGTTTCTAAGTACTGGATACAGTGTTCAGATTTCTAAGTCTATTTGAATTTGCCGACTTTTACAATAAAGAAAACGTAATAGTGTCACATTTATTAAATATATTTCTTTACTCTGTGGTGGTTAAATAAAACTTAACAAAAAATAACTTACGTTACCTATTGATACTATTAAAGTACGTTACTGGTCTACTTTAAAATAAATTGGAGTATTTCGTAAAAAACACCATAATATATAAAGTCAAAGCCAAAGTATTTCTTTCAAATAATCCTTAATCAGGCACTTTTGAAACGTCAAATAATTATTAACTACACTATAAAACCCACACACATACCTACATTTCACAAAAAAAAACTCTATTCACCTCTTGCGTCCTATCTAACCACTTCTCACCTCTACATACGCTCTCAAAAGGCCGCAAGCCCTGCAGGACAGTGGAGGCTCTCCACACGAGTGACGCGCCGTGCCGCGACATTTTAATGAAGCACTAGTGTAGCCCACTTGGGTCCTTCATACTGGTAGATTATACACGCTACCATGTGGGACCCTTGCGGCTGTTACGGCAAAAATGCAGCAATTTACTTTGGAGATAGATAAGTCGAATACCTAAGAATGAAACAATAGGAATGAAAATTAAAAATCTAAATAGATTATAGAAAATAATATTTAGGCAAAACGAATCTAAGTTTAAGAGCGGGAGCTAGCTACGGTATTCTTGAGTACGTAGTAGTATACGTATAATTAACGTACATAGAAGTGACGTGACACGATGTTTCAAATGACTGCATGGTTGGTGCGGTGGCTGGGCAACTGGCTGCCGTGCAACGTGTCGCGGGTTCGATTCCCGCACGAGACAACACTTTGTGTGATCCACAAATTGTTGTTTCGGGTCTGGGGGTCATTGTGTATGTGAACTTGTATGTTTGTAAACGCACCCACGATACAGGAGAAAATCCTAGTGTGGGGCAACGTCTCTTTAAAAAAAAAAAAATCAATATATCGTCAAAAGTATTTGTTTCTGTACGAAAATAAAAACTACACGTCTAATGTTTTAAAATAATTCACCAGACGGACATTTAACCTCTTGTCTGTCGATTAGATATTTAACACGTTGTGTCTCACGTAGTTCACGTTCCGATATTTTACAGATTAAATAAAAAATAGTCATCTGCCATATTGACAGAAGCCAAATAACAGCATGTTCTCTATTAAACTCTGAACCTGGTCAACTGCAATCTACAAACCGTCTGACATGAGTCGAGATTATGGCATGCCCTTCATAGTTCCACAGTACGAATTTAGTTAAAATTGACTCAATGATCAAAGATCGTTCTAGAATGAAAATGAACATAACATTACGCCTTTTATCCCCGAAGTCAGACCGAGGTGCACATTACGGCACTTCATGCCACTGTACAATGTAACACCCACTTTTTACTATATACCTCTAGTATGTGTCCCATGTAATAGGGGTGAGCCTTTTGCCATATACCGGGCACAATTCCAGATTCCGTGCTACTATTGACAATTTTATTTTGAAAAACCCAATAATATTTTGCCCGATCCAGGAATCGAACTCGAGACAGCAGATCGGCAGTCACACTTGCAACCACTCGGCCAACGAGGCAACAAATGAAAATTATCCATGAGTAAAATTAAATTAATAAACTTGAAAACTATTAATTTGTTTCTCGAAAGAATTTTATTTAATTAGTAGTGCATTTACTTCATGTAAGTATAATTAAATATCAGAGAACCAGCTACGTGTTAAAGTTATAATTTTGTTGGAAATCTAGGAGACTTCTAATTAAAATGTGAGTTTATCACATGACAATATAAACCTTATTTTACGTAATTTTTCAATAGACGGTGTCATTTATCGATTGACGGCAATTATGTCCACTGTCTTTATCTTGGTTAAGATGATCTCGTGTTAAGATGTTTGACAAATCACTACACACAAACACAAATGTTTTTAACGTGTAAAATAAATCATCATCATCAACAACAGCCTATAAATGCCCACTACTGAGCAAAGCCCCTTCTCACATTGAGAAGGTTTGAGCATTAATCACCACGCTTGCTCTATGCGGGTTGGCGATTTCAAACTTATAATTAGAATTTATAAACCCAGATTTCCTCACGATGTTTTCATTCACCGTTGGTCACATAACATAACATAACATCACGCCTTTTATCCCCGAAGGGGTAGGCAGAGGTACACACAGAAGTAACACCCACTTTTCACTATTTATGTTATGAGTCCCCAGTACCTAATAGGGGGTGAGCCTATTGCCATATACCGGGCACATTTCCAGACTCCGTGCTACTACTGAGATTTTTTTTTAAAAACCCAGTAATACTTTGCCCGACCCGGGAATCGAACCCGAGACCCCTTGCCCGGCAGTCGCACTCGCGACCACTCGGCCAACGAGGCCGTCTAAAGTCTAAGTCCGTTGATCAGTAGTGTCTAAATAATCTAAGAAAGTACATATAAATCGGAAACAGTCACATTGGTACTTGCAGTTGGTAGGTTTGGAATCTGCACCCCCGTGCATGAGATGCAGGCGTCTTCGACCTCCGGGCCACCACGACACACGTAAATTAGATATTTTTTCCATTTAGAGAACCTTTTAAATCTTTAGAAAATACCTACCTATAATATTTCATTTCGATTTTGAAAACTAAACACTAAATAAACTAGCATAGCTAATGTAAATAAAACAAACTAGTTTCCTTGTTCTAGTCAAATGAAAGGTTATTTCATTTCAATACACTTTGTAACGCTAAGAATACTTCAGCTTCTCTGCTCCCATAAAATGTTTTATTGCTAAACAATACAATACAATTGGCAACAATACAATTGATACATTTTAGTTATATCATTTGTTTATGAGCAGAGAATATGATGGGAGCATAACAAATAATAATGTAATGTAGTGAAAGTAGTAAGATGGTATTTTTATTTTGTATTTTATATATTGTACCCTTAACCGACGAGCATGCATGAAAAGATTGATGACTGTTAATGAAGCGAATGAGGTATGTAAGAATCGTAGTAATTGGCGTTCCTTAGTCTCTGCCTACCCCCATGGGAGACAGGCGTGAAGTTATGTATGTATGTATGTATGTATGTATGTATGTATGTATGTATGTATGTATGTATGTATGTATGTACACTTAAGAAAAGTTACATTGTACAGTGGTATAATGTGCACTCTGCCTACCCCTTCGGGGATAAAAGGCGTGATGTTATGTACACTTAACTACCCCATATCTGTTCTTATAAATATTTCCATCCAGAGGTTTTCTGGAAGAAATCACCATTGTGTGATAACTCAGTGATAAGACTGCCCATTGTACCTCTATATTTACTTTGTGTATTGTATATTTACCATGTACGCATATTTACTTTAATTGTTTGTTTTTTGAAATACTTAGATGTGTACAATAAAGCATATAATATAAATAAATACATAAATAAGATGGCTGATATCTCAACTATTACTATAATTTTGTTAGTCTATTAAAAATAATTTTGAGAAGTTTCCTCGAGATTCAAAGACCATATTATAGGTCATACTGAAATTGATATATGAGTGAAAACTGATTTTAATTAACCGTAAGCCCAGACTATAAAGGCACAAAAACCCAATAATACTTTTCATTCAAAACTTTACACCTACAATACATGTGTAAAACAAAACACAATTGAAAAACATAAACTCTAAACCAAACAAACAAACACGTCAAAAACAAGCAATTTCTTCAGTCAAAGTCGAAGAAACTTGAAACCCTACCGCAGAAACAAAATTAACACGAAACAAGGAATATCACAGCGTGTCTAACAAGCAACAAAATAACCAATAAATGATGGTACTTACTTGGGGAACGCTTATTCACCTCATTACGATATTATTGCAAAGCCGACGCCAACCGACGCCGACCGACGCCGCCACGATTTATTATTGTTTGCTTATTAAATTAATTTCTTCAATTCCGGCGGTTGGTACTGACGGTACTGCAAAAGGATTTAAACTTTATAGATCGTGCAGAGTTTATTATTAAAATCTCCCATCTCAAAACAATAATTTCACATTAGCCAGTACATGAACCATACAACAGTGGTTCATGTACTGACAGTCAAAACGTTCAGCAAAGGCGCTCAGGATACTATTGCGGCTGCCCCGCACCCTGTTCACTAATGACGTGCACCGCTTGCGCATGATTGTGTTGAAGCAGTCTACCCGTGCGCTGGCAAACATACCCGATGCGCTACAAAAGCGAGGCAGCCCCAAGAGCATCCTGAACGCGTTATTGTATTGAACACGCAGAGCGCTGTACTGTTTCTGCGTATAACTCAACCACAAAGCCCCCGTATAGAAAGACGTACAAAATGCTCTAAACAAGGTTATCTTGACATTCTCCGAACATCTTGCAAATCTACGGGCTATCATATTCGCACGAACAGACAGCGCCCTACGCTCCCGCTCAATATCAGCATCGTCTTCCAGGTCTGAGGTCAGAATATGTCCAAGATATTTAAAAGTATCTACTCTCTTGAGAGGGTGTCCATTTAGAATTATTTTTGGTATCTGAGCCGGACATCTCTTCTTGGCCCGAAAGACCATGCACTCGCTTTTCTTCGTGTTGTAAACTAAACCATGCTTTTCAGCATACTGCTGACAAATGCCAATCATCCTCGACAACCCGCAAACAGAGGCGCTCAGCAGCACCATATCGTCAGCATAGCTGATATTGTTTATGCACACCCCTCCGACATGACAACCTACATGCGTTCTGCTGAGCTCCTCTATCAGCGCATTCACATACAGGTTAAAGAGCCTCGGAGAGGTCAGTCCTCCCTGCCTAACGCCACACTCCAACCTGTACGGAGCCGAGTACGCCCCCGACCACCGAACAACATTAACTTGGTTGTTGTACCAGTACCGAAAAATCCGAATAATTCCGTCCGGCACTGAAACCTGCTGCATCTTATGCCACAGCAGATCATATGATACCAGATCGAATGCCTTCGATAGATCCAGAAAGCAGGCAAAGACAGGCGTACTTCTATCAGTATAATACTTCACAGTTTGCTTTAGACACAGTATCGCAGCCTCCGTGGACAGACCGGATTTGAAACCAAACTGATTGTCGTGTAAACGGATGAAATTGTCCAGCTGAGTGTCAAGCAAACCGTCAAGCACCTTCGAGATAATAGTAGCCAATGAAACCGGTCTGTAATTATTCTTATCACTAATGTCCCCGGTTTTATTTTTGACAATTGGCACCACTACAGTCTTCATCATTTGCTTTGGCATAAATGAGTGTCCCATACAAAAGGAGTATAACATTGCCAACACCCTAGGCAAATGACGACCCGCATGTTTCAGATGCTCGATACTTAGATTATCGTGGCCGGGAGACTTACCCCTTGACATGGACATAATAACTTGCCTTATCTCTCTGGCTCTAAAGCGGATACATGTCTGTCGACCAGTCCAGTCCACATCACACGCAGACCGCGATGGCCCCAACGGAGACGTTACGACAAAGTGTTGCCTAAACAGCTCAGCAATACCAGTGACGTCAGCAACGCCACTGACGCTCACGGGCAGGCTCTGCCCACCATTGAGTTTATTAGTGGACTTCCAAAAATTGCGAAAATCGCCCCGTGAATGGTGTGACGCCAACATATCCATTTTAATTTGTTCAGTATTATTCTGGCACCAACGTAGGCGCGACTTAAAAATCCTTCGGCTTTCTTGCATTTCATCCCAAATGCGCCCCTCTCTCGGTCTACCAAAACACACCCACTGTTCAAATTTCAGCCTTGCCTGCCTGTGAGCATCACCGACGTGCTTATTCCACCCCACTACCGGCTTTCTATTACGCACATGATTTAATTCACAACACTCAGAAGCCGCCCGACATAAAACACCAACAATATCATCATACAATTTCTCAATAACAATTCTGTGGTTCAAATCATTACATACATTGTCACAACATGTTGTCAGTTCACTAGGGAAGTCAATATGTTTTAAATAGTCATTGCATAATTTTGTATAATTATTAATTTGTGAAATATTTCTGTTATTCCACTTTATTTTATTACTTAACAAGATATTACTGTTTGGTGAGTCATATAATTTTGGTTTAATGTTATCTAAATTACACTGTATTACAAGAGGAAAGTGATCAGACCA
The DNA here is from genome assembly GCA_038387885.1 of Spodoptera picta. NCBI lineage: Eukaryota > Metazoa > Arthropoda > Insecta > Lepidoptera > Noctuidae > Spodoptera > Spodoptera picta. The sequence continues at coordinate 2,342,249 of JAZHFQ010000344.1, read as the reverse complement.
AAGAACGTCATATACAACATATACATTCGTAACAATAGACATAGCTGCCCTTGTTGTCACACAGTGATCCAGCCATCGTCTCGAACCGTTGGCCTCGCTTATAAACGTATACGTATCAGAATCTACACCCAAAAGTTCTACATCAGCACAGAATAGCTCAGATTCAAGAGCAAAAGAAGTCAGTTCATTGTAGAATTGCTCTTGCGGGTGCGCATTAAAATCTCCGAGGACAAAAGCGGTTTCAATATTGCTATTATTAATTATAGCACTCACCAAGCTGAGGCAATCCGTGAACTCCACGACGTTTGCACTATTATCCGTCGGCATATATACACTTAGCACTAGAAAGGCCCTTGATTTCATGCATACTTTAATTGCACACACTCGCGGGTTATCACACTGCACTACCGAGACGTTGTCGAAAACACTTTTCCGCCACAACAGTGCAACCCCACCGTATGGCCGCCCTCGCAGCATACCGGACGCGGTGTCCACCGCCGACGTCCCAGTGCACGCGAAGTCCTCATCTATATCGCCCAGGAATGAAGTGTCATGGGGTAGTAACCACGTTTCTTGCAGGGCTATTATGTCCACCTTGCGACACAATTGCCTGATACATTCTACAGAACGTTTTACACTTTTGCAGTTATAGCTTAACAACTTATACATAGTTGTTTACTTTACGCCGATAACAGCACTGCCGCTTGCACCGCTCGAGTTATTTCTAATCCTAAAATGCATAAACCTCCGAAAAATAATTCCCTCTGGCCATAACTTATCGTCAAGAAACATCTCCACCTTAGTTTCAGAGACAAAGAATTTATATGCACTATATTCTTTGGGATATTTAAAAGATATACCTTCAAGCGAGATCACTTCGCCCGTCTTGTGAAAGATATAATCAACAATATCTTTTTGCGAGGTGTCTTTATGTACCTTCGTAATGAAAATCGGTACTGTTTTTATTGCAGCTTTGAATTTACATTCGTTTTCCCTGGCGGTACCCGTGCTTCCCATGTATCGATATCTCATATTACGTTTTTTACGATATGAAACTTTTTCCCATTCGTTAATATTATCTGATTTATTATTGTTTCGCGCTGATTCAAGTACAATGGGCTCCGTTGGTGTCGTAGTCGCTGTCGCCCGCACTACTGTACGTTGATGCGGTGACGTCACGGACCTGTCGACCTTCCGCAACAAAGTAGTTGATCTAACGTTATCAGCACAGCTGACTGAGGCCTCCACGGCGCCCCCGCGCGCCCGCTCCCCGCCCTCAACCACTCGTCGCGACCACACATCGGGCTGCATACCGCGAACTACAACTTCTGCGTCTACCTCCTTTGTTTTAATGATAGATTGTTCACTATCCTCTCGTATTTGCAATGGAGATTCGATGGTCTCACTTCCACCCCTACGAAATGGTGATACATCGACATGACTTAAACCAATCGGGCCACTTTCTGTAGGCCAACCGCTTCTGTTCAAGTTCCTGTTACGCAAAGATGCTGGTATTAAGGAGTCATTTTTTAGTTTCAAAATCTCCACTTTAAAATCTTGCAGTTGTGTCTGCGTTACACATGCTTCTTTAATTTCTTTAACTTCATTTTGCATACGAAGTAAATCCTTTAACAGTTTAGTGCAATCGAGATGATCAAATAATATTGGAGGTAGTTTATCTAAGTCCCGAGCCACAAAAATTGGGAATTCATCCGGCTCCACAGATTTAAAAACACTAATTATGTCCACTAGGTCTCGTTGCTCCTTTCCTTTATTTTTCCTTCTTATTTTCGCCTTTTCCACGGGAACAGATTCGTACAAAAGTGTTTTTGATTTTTCAATATCTTCACTTGTAAACGTCGATGCACATACCCGCACTAACGTATCTTCATCAATTATTGAAATTTTATTTTGTATATACGCTAATAACTCGTCTATTACTACGTTACAGGAAATACATTTAACCACTGTCGTCATTTTGCCTTTATTAAATATGTATTCCGTCACACAAATGTCGTTCGATAAAAATGCATCCTTACAGTACGGACGCGTGCGCGAGATTATTAACCGACTTCAGAAAAGAACGAGGTTCTCAGTTTTACATGTTTATATTGCGCAATTATCTCGCAATTGGCTGAACCGATTTTGATTGAGTTTTCATAAACGTGTTTGTTAGGTACTCTTAGGCAAAGGTTTTAATATATTAGTTAACCGATTTTAAAAAGGGTTGTCGTCGATTTTTTTCATTTACACCCAGTTTATGAAAGAATCATTTTGTTTGATTCTATTTTGTATGACATAGTGTGACGAATGAGCGTACCGTTCACCTGATGGTAAGTAATCGGTACTATCCATACTCACCCACCACAGCAGCCACATTATAAGTACGTTGGGATTTTTTTGAGGATTCCGAGGCCTATTCCGAGAAGGATTTGGTCTTCAGTCACCTCAAGCACTAGGGAAACATGACGCCTCTGTGGTTTTTCAGGCCGTTCATCAGGATGTTCGTTACTTGATTTAGGTGGTCATGCCAAAATATCCGTAATTATGTACGGAGGAGAACGAACAAGAAACTTAGATACAAACCCTTTGCACCTTCTAGTTCCCTGTTACTTCATGTCCAAAGCGAACGCGACTTAATATTTGCATAATCTCTTTGATTTGCAAAATAATAAACCCCAAGTTTGTGCTTTTAATAATGCACAGTAATATTTTGTTATAAAGGGTGTTCCTGAATCGGTAACTAATCTCTTGTTATTTCTTGGGTTTTGGCCGCTTTTCTTGCATATTTTGGATGGAAAATATCTAATTGAGTATATTTTAGGCTGCTTTGGAAGGCAAACGATGTGTCTTGTTGGTGTAATTAATTTGAATTTTAATTGGTACATAACTTATAATACATTCGCTATCGGCGTCTTTATCGTTGCTAGTATTCTGAGTATAATTTTAGATTTATTGAAATTAATACCATTTTGTAAATCTAAAACAGAGCAATGCTATATAATGCAGGTCCAGCAGATCATTAAGCATCAGAGATTCTTTTGCTCATCTGATCTTTATCAATCTGAAGCAATAGATAAAGAACGCTCTCAACATCAGAATTGCTTAAGTGTTTTTGACCACATACAATTCATTGATAACCCCTTCATTTAATAAATTTATTCATTTATAAAACTAGAATATAAAAAACTAACCACCATTTGAGCACCAGTATTGAAAATAAACAACATAAACAAATTTGAATTTGCTGCAAATAGTGGCATTTTAAACTCCACACGAGCAAAATGTACCAGGGCATCATAAATTAAAACAAGCAACAACAATCCAAGCGTCCAATAAAGTAGAGTATAACAAAATTCGAAGCGTTTAGTTTAAACTAACAGTTTCAGAGGAAACTAATTTAACAGTAAACTAGAAATTGGTACAAAAGTTATTTTTATGTAACTCACGTGGACCTGCTATTGGCAGCACATCGTTTGTTTTGTGGTTCTGAACCTTCGTTTCGTTTCAAAAGTCGGGGTAAAGAAACAATCGCTAAATATTTAGTATAAGTTATCTTAGCATGAATAGAAATAATATTCTTAACACAATCGAGATCATTTTGCAGATTGTTATTCCTCATAAGTTTTTTTATTAATATAAAAATTTAAATATGTCTATTGTTGACTAAAATACGCACCTAAAACAGTGGCAAATGCACTATAGTTAAAACTCACCTAAAGATTGTAGTAAATTATCACAGTCTACGATGTTACAAGGTGTCTTAAACTTCTATAGCATAACTTAAAAGTTATCTAATATTAATACCAAAAATTAAAGCACCTTCATTTCAATTTACACTTTCTAGACACTTCACCACAAACTTGTCAGTCTGTCCGCCAGGCACACTTAAGAAATAACATGACGTTTACTAGAAGATAAAGCAAAAACTTTGTTTATTCTCCAAAAGCTTAAGAAACTAAATGAAAAGACTTTGGCGTCAACAGTTCAAAGCGGTTGATGAAAGAATTTTGTGAAGGTGGTGATAGCGATAGCGAACGAAACTGTAAAACAATCAGGATCGCATGAACCGCTTCAGGCGGTTTGCACGTAGCTTCGGTGAGGCTAAGAGAGCAGCGGGTATGAATGTTGGACTTAAAGTACGGGTGAAACATTTTATGAAATGTATTAAGAGAAAAGTTCTAGTTTATTAATCGTTTAACCATAGAGAAGAATAAACGTCTGTCACCACCCGATCTCTTCCGGATGGCGTAAACCACGAATAAGAACTGGCGAAAAGCACACTTAAATTACAGGTAAGATATATTTGAAAGGGTTTTTAGGGAGCAGGTATGCAGCGCTCTTGTAAACCCTGAACTAATGAGCTTTGTAACACCTTAAGTACGATCTGTAACCTGACCGTTTAACTTTAATATTATTATATGAAATTTCAGTGCATTTAGGCGCTTTTGCCATATCTATTATTGGAAGCAAGTATTATAGCTCACACATAGGACCCACTTAGTTTTTTAGTCATATTTCCGTGGTGCTTGGCGACTGGGCTTCTCCCAGTTGTACAGTCTCTTTTTGTGCCTTAAGGCTTAATTCATTGTGTCTTCTGCTGTAATTCACGGAGGGAAGTGGAAACTATCGTTTTTCTTCTCCTTTTATAATATCTTCTGATTCATTTCGTGGCGGGAACCAATACAGTTATTCATGTCCCTGGGACGCACCGGACTTCAATGTTACGGTGTTTTCATGGTTGTATCTACTGTATATCCTGGCTTACAGGAGTTGCAGCATTTAGTAGTTTGTGGCGGGCTTGTTCCATAACAAATATATATAATTATGGCAATGTACATGCCTTTTAACAATACAAACAAACAGAAATAATATCGTAAACCTTCAACAAGTACACACACATATAGGTAATGTATAGTAATTACAAAAAACTACCAACTTTATGACCCTACAACTCAGCTGGAGTGAACACCGTTCATATTAACTCCGGACAGACAATGATGGCCGACAATTTGTTACCCACGCTTTGTGTTGCAAAGAAAATTACGATCTGCACTGAACCTTAATTATCTGTCGTTATGAAAGGGATCGCCTGTAACCCTTGGTGTTACAGTGAGTTGTGTGCGGTTATAGGCTTTTTAGACCTCGCTTAGTAGACCTTATGGGTTTTGTAATTAGGTTGGTTTTTGTTTATGAGTGTTTTAGATTTTAAAATAATCTTTCAAATCAAATCAAATTACCTTTATTTGTTAACATAGGTGCATACAGATATAGGTCATATAAATGGTAATAAAATAGAGTGCTATGCTATACCCCGAGGCGTATTGTGGCTTAAGTTTGCAAATTAAAAACAGAGAAAAATATTTTTTGAGGAAAGATGCTTAATGATGATATTTAATTTAACAATTAATTTAAAAATTCTTTGACATTGTCTTTTTTTTGAGGGGGGAAAATCATCCAATGACTTCTCCCGCCCGGGTGAGGCGAGAGGGAGTGTCAGACTCTTACTGACTAAAAACCACCCCGTTCCTACTCCCTGCACTTCGAGCCGGAGCCCCGGCAACCCGTTAACTCTTCCGCGGCTCCGTATTGGCATCAGCCCTGTTAGGCCCCATCTGTGGTGGTCTGATGGCTCCTTGAGGCGCGCGCGGAACGCGACGCGCCGTACGCTCGGGCCTGGTTCTGGTCGGGCAGCGAGACACCCGTGCTCGCCGTCCGCTGGTCCGTGCCCTTGATTGAAGTCTGAGTTTGCAATCAGACCTATTTTATCTAGATTAAAACTTGTGTCTATCCATTTATTCTTATCATTCCAACGGCAACGCTGCATATTCGAAATTCGCAAATTCTAAACCAAAATATTATACATTGAATAAATATTGCGTGTATATCTGCTAAAGAATTTAATATAATTCAAAATTTTGGCGAAGAATTTAATTCTAAATCAAACAATACAATACAATACATAAACCACGGTGAACGCTCTCCTAAACCGTGACATCAAAATATTCGACAAATGACAATCTTAATACAGTTGGATGAAACAATGGATTTATGATCTTCTTTGTTCTCATGAATACCTTCATTTAGAAGTCTGCCCTGTTTTTCTACTGAATATAAAATATTGTCACCTGGCTTTCGTTCTTTTTTGGGTAAAATAATGATCTGATTTCGTGACATCGAGTTTTGTACTCTTATTTATTTGAAAAATCGATGAAACAAAACCAGAACGAAATTTTTCCCTTATTGACATATTCATAAAGATAGAATCTATATTTGTTCCGAATAGCAGCAATGCCTTCATACCCAGTTCCCGCCTTAGCCGAAATCTTTTCTATCCAGAGAAAAACTTCAATTCATAAAATCAGGTGAACAATATATGCAAAAAGGGAAAACAACGGAAAACCATTTTCCTAACACAATTTACACTCAGCGTAGAGTTTTTTTTTTATTAAAACCCCAGGCGAGCCGTAAAGACGAAGGGGGGTGAAGAAAATTTATTCATTTCGAGACATAATTCTGAGCATATTTTAATAAAAATGTTCCTCGAGTACCGGTATGGAGTTCGGGAATTTGAATTCTGATGTTGCAATTCCTTATTTCATGTCGAGGTCACAGACTGTGATACTGAAAGCCGAGGCAAGTTAATGCTGTACTTATCTTGACGTCTGTCTCTGATCTGATTTCAAATCTATAAAAATTTTATTAAAATCCGTAATCTTGATATTCTTCTAACGATAGCCTCGTTGATCCAGATTCCAGAAAATTTCAAATCATATCTACAAGTATCACATAAAAAGATTTATTAAGCCTTTCCTTTTGATATCCTATATACCTACATGGAAGTACCTAGTACCTCATACTTATTCAAAAATATGAAGACAAACATACGCATATTTCATCACAAGCACATAAAAGTCTCTCTCTTCTCCACACACCACACCTGTGAAAAAATTAAAACCTCTAAAGAAAATGGGGTCTTAAAAGTGACTAGAGGCGCACAGCCTAAAATATCGCAGCACATAACAGTATATTAGGTTGCGGGACAACGGGAACATTAAAATGCAAAGACTGACTTAACTTGATACTATCTCAGAAGAAGTAGGATGAATCGTAACGGGACTTTATTTACTTACAGTAGCTGAGAATGAAAAAAAGAACCTTTTGAATATCGAGTTTTTAAGTAATTGGTTAAGGGAAAAAGGGTGTTTTAAAATTGTAGTACGGCCATAGAAAATCAGAATATGGATTTTTTTTTGGAGGGCGGATTATCATGCATTGATTTTTCTCGCCTGGATGAGGCGATAGGAAGTGTCAGACTCTTACTGACCAAGACCACTTCATTCCTACTCCCACACTTCTAGCCGGAGCCTCGGCTCTAGGAGGTAAGCTTTAGATTGCTATGCGTTTTCATTAATATAACCTTCATACAAAATCAGCAAATTGAATTCTTGATTCATTAGAATCAAAGCTATGACAATATTTTCTTTTCGAAATTTTAACTCTTTAATACCTAAAAGACGTTTTTCGCAATGAGCTATCAAATATACGCAAGAAGTAAGGATAATATTATATCTAAAATCGAATCGTCTTAAAGAATTCACTGAAGCAAAAGAAAGAAAAATGTAACTTTTGAAGCACGCCTTTGTGTTCAAATATATCTTCCAGTCTACTAAGCATTATATGCTAGACAGATAATATAGGCACTTATTCAAAAAAGTGCACAGATTCATGATATTATAAAGAGTAGAGGTATAAAAATATTTTTGATAAAGCATAATCTTCTTCATAAAAATCATTATGCGACCATAAATGATTAAATTGCTAATATACAAAGGATGCTTACATAATATACAAAGTATATATAATGATTACCTCGTTGGCCGTGTGGTCGCAAGTGGGACTGCCGGATAAGGGGTCTCGGGTTCGATTCCCAAGTCGGGCAAAGTATTACTAGGTTTTAAAAAAAATGCCAGTAGTAGTAGAGTCTATAATTGTGCCCGGTATTTGGCAATAGGCTCACTCCGTATTACATGGGACTCATAACATAAATAGTGAAAAGTGGGGGTTACATTGTACAGTGGCATTCAGTGCCGTAATGTCTCTACCTACCTCTTCGGGGATAAAAAGCGTGATGTTATGTTTATATATTAACCCATAAATCACGAAGCGGTCACCGGTGACCGTTTTCCACTAATATTACATTATATTATAGACCTTATTTCTAATGTTTAGAGAATACTTTTGTATGACCAAATTTAGGGGATGGATATCAACGGGTAAGACAAATAGGTACCTAAATCCAATGTCATTTTCTAAAGTATCACGTTAGTGTTTTTAATGAATAAGTTTTTTAATAAATCCTCTGAATGTCGCAGTAAAAATTGATAATATTACTTATTCTCATTACGATCAAAACTCCGTTTTAAAAAAAAAAATACTTTGACGTTACTTAATTAAGGGAACTATGACTAGTTTCATAGTTCCTTGTCAAATAATTATGTGAGTAAGCAGAAAAACATAATAGTTAATTTAGTATGTTTCACGAACGTTATAATATAATTACAAAAATAAACATATTATATTAAGTGAACACGAGTAGGTATGTTTTGGCATATATTTGATATTATTGTCTGGTAGGTATGTTAAAAGAATGTGAATTGCTTGCTTATATTAACTTTTACGAAAAAAATTACATTGTCATTATTACTAGTCCCAAGGTTGAGTGAATGAGGCAAAAAAGAAACAGTAGGCCAAGGATTAAACACGAGCATTTTCTTTTAGAGTAATTCTAAAAGAGTAATTATTTTATACTAGCTTTTACCCGCGGCTTCGCTGGCGTCACAAAAGGATAAAAGTAGCCTATGTGACATATACCAATACATACAGCGCCATCTATACCAATACTTTTGTTTTCCCTCGGGAATATCAATTTTCCGGGATAAAAAGTACCCTATTATGTAATCCGGACTTCTAACTGCAAAAATTCAAAGCAATCGGTTTAGTAGTTACGGCGTGAAAGCGGAACAAACTAACAAACAAACTCACTTTCCGATTTATAATATTAGAAAGGATAAGTAATTATATATAAGTAATTTATTATATATTATTTATTATTAAGTAATTCTATAAGTAATTTATTCATTCGCAAATAATCAATAAATCGAATTTCGAATTTCAAACTGACACCAGACTTTGTTAGGTAATTATAGAGGTAGTTAAAGGTTGCTATCAAAGTTTTTCTTTGGTCAACAATTAAAATAAATCTCAAATATTCAACCAATATTAATGACACACAGGACTTGCTCTCTACTGGTGAACTATTAAACATATTATACTTTTGTTTTTCGGCTGAGAAATCTTCAATGTAAGAACGTAATCAGTACTTAGCATTTAAAGCTTAGTAAGAAAAATATGACATAAATGAAAAGAAAAGTATTTCTGACTCTTATTGCAAAACAAACTGTTTCATGGTAAGCAAAAGTGCTCTGTAACTGTAGTTGTCGATACAATGAAACTTCTGTCAACTTCTTTTACCAGTCATTAGAGAGTGGGGGAAAGTTGATACTGTATAATATTCACATTATATCCCCCTTTACTGGCGTTTCTATCGGCTATCAGCCGTTGCTCAGCATCTTTGTGGGACTCCAAATGATGTCATTAATGTTTGATGCCCATTTTTACCCACCCCCCTCTTTCGTGGGAGATAGTTCGTTAAATATATGATGTTGTTATTGATTTTCGTTTTTTTTTGAAGCAATACTGGTTTTGGTTTTATGTTGTAAATGTATATGAATATTTTTTATGATTGTGTTATTAAAATGTTAAACGCCTTGATGGTCACCAGTGGCCGACATAAGCGGGAGATTTGCATTCCAATTTCTATTGGCAGTCAGAGCCTTAAAAGTGGCTAACATCATGGGGCCATGGGTGCTTGGTAGCATATAGTGCAAACAAAAGTTATGAACCTTTCTTTGCACCATATGTATAACACAAAAACAAGCAGTAGCAGGATAGTCACCAATGCGATGGACTGTTCAAACCAAAACTGTACTACCAAAAAATATTTTAAAGTTTAATGTGCCTTTGAGTACCGTCATTACAGACACAATTAAAGAACAATAGGTTACGGTCACCGGTGTCCTCGCGGTTTTTGACAGTTTAAACTGTGAACTGTGACGTCAGATAACAGTGAAAACCTTTAACGTTACGTATTAGAGATATGAAACTTTAGTAAAATAATTATAATGCTAATATCTGCTCATCTAAGTTTAGGTACACAAAATTTTCTCCCTCTATTTTTCCAAAGAGCATCGAAAACAAATAACTTACGTTGTCAGCATTTTAAAGAAGTGCCCTTATTAATATTAATTTTCTATCCTTCTGGGGATGACAAGCTGTAGTTTATAGTTTATGTAGTTGCTCCTCTCAAAATATTATTAAGTTTTCTAATAAATTTTGGTCATACTCACTGGGGAAAAGCTTAACTGTGTTTGTGTCATTTTTCAATCACTTTTAACTTATTACATTATTCATACTTTGTCGTATAATTAAATTAAATTATTTTATGCCGGAATTCTGAAACGTTACTCAATTTTAAGTCGTGCCTAAATATCGTGCCATCTCTGTCATTTTACAAAGAATTTGTAGAGACAGAACTATATATAAGCACGACTTAAAATTGAGTACCGTTTGAGTATTCCGACATTAGCAAAGTGCGAGTGACATTTAAGTAAATCATAAATCCAATCTATAGGTGTAAACTTTAGTTAAAATTTGCCTCAAATTCCTTAAACGTATTATTTTTGGATCTCATGTCTATAATTGTATCCTTGTACTGCATTAATGAATGTCGCAATATTTTATTTATAGCACGGCAATACTGCGCTTTATTCAAATTACTATCCCTTAGTTGTATAATGGACTATCAAACTTGTTCCTTTATTTTTATTTTTTTTAATAAATACTTCATCAACCATTCAGTATGTGGCGGTCGAGAATTAACATCCAATTAAAAAGAATCCACCACAATAAGTGTACAAGCCCTCGAAGCCATTTGCATTGCACAAAAAGCTATGAAATTAATTAAAAATCATATCTTATCTCTCAAGGCGACAATAATTACTTCTCTTAAAGTCCCGTAATTACCACATTTGCATCTCATTTTAATCACACTTTTCTTAAACACTTACAGTTCACAGTAATTAAAACACAGAGCACACTGTAAACTTTATATAAAACATACATACATACATAACTTCACGCCTGTCTCCCATAGGGGTAGGCAGAGACTATGGAACGCCAATTACTACGATTCCTACAAACCTCTCTCGCTTCAACTACAGTCAACAATCTTTTCGTGCATGCTCATCGGTTGAGGGTACTTTTAGCCTTTCTTTGATATATCGCCAATCTGGTCACTATATGTCCGCCTAAGGTGCCCTCTACCGACGCCCTCCCTCTATTCTCTCTTTTACTTTATATAAAACTTACCTAAAATAAATTTCATACTGGACTGGCTCTTCAATGGAGATTCGAGCAAGAAGTCTTGGTTCCGTTTCCCGGTTCAGGCAAACCACTATTGTCTTTTTTACGGTTTTCAGTAGTAACACGGAGTCTAGAATGATAACCCGTGTAATGGTATGGATGGTTTGAACTCCTAGCATGAATGGAGAAAAGAGGTTGTAATTCAACCTTCCCCTTCAGTAAGTAAATGCCATGACGCTATGTAAAGCATTGGAAATAGTGTTAACTTTATATATTATGACTGCCTCGTTGGCTGAGTAGTCGCTAGTGCGACTGCCAGGCAAGTGGTCTCGGGGTCAATTCCCGAGTCGGGCAAAGTATTATTGGGTTTTAAAAAATTCTTCGTGGTAGCACGGAGTCTAGAATTGTGCCCGGTATATGGCAATAGGCTCACCCCATATCATGCGACTCATAACATAAAATAGTCAAAAATGGGTGTTATATAGTACAATGGCATTAAGTGCCGTAATGTGCACCTCTGCCTACCCCTTCGGATATAAAAGGCGTTATGTTATGTTATTACGTTTATATATTATTTTAACAAAACACATTAAAAATCGTACACAGTTATGAATTGTGTCGCATTCTGAAATACTGGGTGAGATAATTTTTCAATTAACAAAGTAAATATTTATTTATTCAGAATCTTGGGTCTGTGTTGTGGAGTAATTTGAATTAAATTAATTTATTAAAGGCCATCTAAATGGGTGCTGCTAAATGGGAATATCTTTTGTTTGTCTGCAGATATAGGGAATGGCGATGCGGATTTCTGCTGAGTTTAATGTAAATAGATAAGAGTTGGTTATCGTGCTGCAAGTTATCGTGAAGACTGCGGATATAGTTTTTTTTTGATGGTGGATAATCATCCAATCCAATCCCGCCTTGGGTTAGACGAAAGGGAGTGTTAGACTCTTATTTACTAAAAACCAGTCCGTTCCTACTCCTGCACTTTGAGCCGGAGCCCCGGCAACCCCTTAGGCTTTCTGCGGCTCCGTATCGGGCATCAGCCCTACTGGGCCCGATTGCGGATACAGTTGGTCTTTTAGATATAATACAGATTTCAGATTAACTAAAGGTCGCGGGTTACTCACGTGAATCGTCTTCAACCTGCGTAAATATGATCATGTTTCGGCACATCGGCTGCAACTAAAGTGGCTGCCCATACGCCAGCGCAGGGAGCAAAGGGCACTAACCACTCTGTTCTCCTTTCTTTGTTCACCTTCTTTACCCAGTTATTTATCTCCTTACTTTCAATACTTGTGCGCAATCCACAGTAAAAACCTTCGTTCTTCCCATAACCGTCTTCTCCAATGTCCCACTCATCGCACTGATTTCCTTCATTCTTCTTTTTTCGTACAGGCAATTTTGCTGTGGAATGCGCTCCCCCTGGATGTCAGGATGGTGTCGACACGTCTAACATTTACGTGAGCTTCTCTTAAAGAGGTTGGCTGAATCTTCACGCTAATAAAATTATTTACAGAGTATTAGTTATTATGTTCATATTAATATGCTATGAGTCTATGTATGTATGTATGTATGTATATTGTATTGTACTCGTGTGTAGGTATATGTATTACCTACTATTATATCTATTTATGTTCATTTCTGAAATATGTTAGTATAATCTTCTATTTTCTCAATTAAATCGTTGCCTGCTTCTTGCTCCTACTATTCACTCTTCTCTGCATCACCCAAAGGTCAGACTGGGAGAAAATGCCTGCGGCATTAAGTCCACCTTGTGTACACTTTGTGCATGAAGCGTTGATAAATAAATAAATAGAGGTATACTGAGTAAAGCTCAGTAGGCTGCGCGACATCGACGCGACCGCGCACGCTGCTCATGAGGAAGAACCCCTCTGTGGTTCGAAACTAGTAGAGCTTTTCTCAGTATATTCACGTGAGTAACCCGCGATTTTTAGTTAATTTAGTATGTCTCACTATAGTTATTATAAAAACACAGATTTCAGATATAAAAATTTTAATTGATGTCGCAACTTATTGCTGATTCAGTTAAGAGTTTACAATGAATCACTATCATTAATAAAACTAGCTCGTTTGATAGTAGTCAAACATCAGCCCATCTAATATAAAAAAAACTCTCAAAAACACGAAATGACTTGCTAAAAAAGCTGAAGCCAAATTTCCAACACCAACTACCAAAACAAATGTATAAGGCAAAAGAAAGTCTTACACTCAAGGCCAATGAATCAAATCATCCAAACGATTAGACCCATCCATCCACCGTACATTGCTGACCAGATTAAGGAATGTTCCCTGTTCCTACATTTATTTGTTCAACCACAAACAATGTACTACGCGTTTAACATTAAATTTCTAACACTCTTAAAGTTTCGTATGAAATCACTTTTAGACTATACGATTAAATTATGCACTAATTTGACTGTAATATGGTAAATGTAATATAATAAAATGTTTAATTTTATTATAGACACTATTCCCCCTTTTTTAAGGGGGAAAATCAACGAATGACTTCTCCCGCCTGGGTGAGGCGGGAGGGAGTATCAGAGTCTGTTAAATAAAGAACTATAGCCTGATTCGCGAAGAGACCAGACTACCACAGATAGGGTCCGGTAGGGCTGATGTCCATACGGAGCCGCGGGTTGCCGGAGCTCCGACTCGAAGAGCAGAAGTAGGAAAGGGGTGCTTGTTAGTCAATAAGAGTCTGGTATTCAGTTATGATAAAATATTTCCTATGGTTTTACTCTGTGTAAAATACAAACTTCAACCAAAGAATTGTATATTTTGATAATATTTTTGGAGAAAACACATCCATTATAATAAGACTTGGTGAAATAAAAGTTAAACTTTACAGCAATAACTGTTTGTCTTAATTCTAACAACGACACCATTCTTCTTCTAAAATGATATAGTGTTTGTGTGTTTGTGGCTACAAAATATCACATTTTTGGTTGCAAGCAAAGTCTTTTAAGAATTTAACGTCATTTCTATGTTACAATGGAGACTTAAATGTAGAAAGACTTTATTTTGTTCAATCAAAGCAGATTTCAAATATTGAACATCCAATGGTATAACACTAGCTAATTCCCTATTGGACGAAGAACGAGATGTTCACACTAGCGACATCTAGTGAGTTATAATACGGTAAAAATACCTAGGTTTTTATACTTCGAAGCCAAAACTTTATCTTGTATCATACACCCAGCCAATTAAAAAACGAATCAATTTCCGCATCACTCGATCCTTTTAATTAGCTGCTAATCCGAATCGTATCGTAACCGTCACGTAAGGTCTAAATTCCCTTGCGTTAATATCTCCTGGATTAAGTCAAAGTAATGAGGTGTAAAACCCTCTTGTTTAGTGAACTAGTTTTAGTGTATATTATGGCATTAACAGTGTCAGGTAGACATTAGTAATCCTTAAATTGTAAACAGTAAAGCCTAGATTAGCTTGCTGTTTAATATGTATTGGAAATGCTTTTAATGGGACATAAACAATAGAAATTTTGAAGCAGCTGGTTTGCTTCGGAAATTAATGGTCTAGAGTGCGTTGCAGTGTCCAAAGTACATAGAATATAATAACAATATAATATCACTTCTGTTATTCTCTGAAGAATCAGACCCATTAGAGCTGATGCCGATACGGAGCTGCGGTGGACTTAACGGTTTGCCAGGGCTCTGGCTCGAAGTGCAAGAGTAGGAACGGGGTGGTTTTTAGTCAGTAAGAGTCTGACACTCCCTACCGCCTCACCCAGGCGGTAGAAGTCATTCGATGATTTTCCCCCTTAATAAAAATAAAACGAAGGCAAGTGTGAGAGCAACCAAATTTCCGATATTCAAGTTATGGTATGTATGACCAAATTTTAATTTTCTGAGTCTCCTCATCATTCATTCGACTGTAAAACTGTCTCTGTAAAATTAAGTTGAACTATATAGTTCAAAGGAGTAAAGGGACGAATACTCATATATTATTCAAAGTATTTAATTACGTACATTTTACACAAAGCGAAAACTACCTATATAATGGCTTTAAAAAAATAATATCCCTACCAAATACACAATAGGGTAGTACCTATCCTAAATTTTATCTTAATGTCCGTCTGGTAGATTATTTTAAAACATGAAACACGTATTTTTTTCTTTTCTTACAAAATTAAATACTTTTGAAGATATATTGATGAGGAATATCGTATGACGTCACGATTTACTACATTTTATACGGTAGTGTGACGTAACGACCTCGCACTCCTAAACTTAACTCCGTTTTATCTAAGTATTTTTTTTTCGACAACATCAAAAAAATATGTCTTTTACATTTTTAATTTTCATACACACAGAGCATGAAAACTTCCTATAGAGTAAATTCAACTCAACCTCACCAATTTCTCTTAAAGACCAAATGTAAAATATCAATCAATTTTCGCACCTCAGACGTTTATAAAAGGGTGTTATATCCATTGAACCTTGAAGATAGGATCAAAAGAGTGTACAAAACCCTACTATGGTTGGATGGGTGTTAATTTTGAGGTGCCGACCATAAAACACTTCATATTGATGGATGGCTAATAATAGAGACCTGTCAATTTTACGGGGTCCATTAAACAATCGAATTATATGACAGCTCATTGGGTATCCTTCGTACTTGTGGTGTTAGTGACCATGGGATACGAAGTGATTTATAGATATATCACGTTTATGCGTTTTGGTTATAATTACTTTAATGATCAAATGGTGGAAAATTAGTCTTAAAATCTACCTCGTTGCCCAAGTGGTCACAAGTGCAACTGCCGGTCAAGGGGTTTCGGGTTCAATTCCCAGGTCGTGTTGTTAGTTGTGGCCTGCCAGCCATCTACCTATATGATAGGGATGCATATACATTTTCAATCCCCGTGCCAAATACTTTGTTCAAAGAAACAGTCCACTCAATCTAACAAAACCAAACAACAATTCATATATAGAAAAGGACTTTTTTTGTCCAATCACTGCAGCTTTCAAATATCGAACGTCCTATGGTGTGATACTAGTTAATTTTCTATTGGACGGAGAACGAAAGGTGGACACTAGTGTCATCTGGTGGGCAAAAATGCGGTAGACCCCATTAACACGATCAAACCTAATTGTCATATAACCTTGTTATGCGGTTAAAAGCATTAAATAACAGCAAGTATTAACTTTGTAGCGAGGTTCATAAACTACGCGTACGTAATACAGGGCTAGTTAGCGCGGTAATGCACGTCCGGCCCAAACCGGATGTGACGTAATTGAGCGAACATTTCTGAATAATTTCTGTATAACGTTGTCTGTTAGGTAGAAATGATGTTAGCAGGTGTACTCTGTTGTTATTTTGTTCTTTAAGGTTAATTATGGTGTAATAATAATAATAAACAATAGAATGGAAACAATGAAATGGAGGAGGTCTTTGCCAAAGTTGGATAAACAAGTGAAGATGTCAATGCCATCAATTCAGTCTGATATGTTAAATTAAGTTCAGTTTGTCAAATAAGTGTTTTGTTTTTTTTTTCATTATCTGAATTTAGACTATTATTATTATTATTGTGTAATAGACGATCTTGCCATTCATTTTGCCCTTATCTGAAATTCAGCTTGACAATCCTACTAATATTATCAATGCGAATGTGTATACGTTTGTTTGTTACTCTTTAACGCCAAAACGGCTGAAGAAATTGGAAAAAATTTAGAACAGAAGTAGACTATGGTATGGAATAACACATAGGAATGCGAGCGAGGCCACTAGCAGAAGCTCCTTGGCTATAAACATTTATTAATAATTTTTTTTCGTTAAATTTCAACTTTGATATTATTTTCATTTCCACTGACGAATTATAGTTATGACGTAGTTCATATTTACATTGTACACACCCACTTTTTACTGGTTCACACATGTTTCGAGTGCCATGTGAAATAGGAATCAGATTTCATTTTTAGTTCTCAACTATATCACGACAGTAAAAAAACATAACACAACATGATGTTTTTTATCCCCGAAGACCTAATAGAAT
Source organism: Spodoptera picta (assembly GCA_038387885.1). NCBI lineage: Eukaryota > Metazoa > Arthropoda > Insecta > Lepidoptera > Noctuidae > Spodoptera > Spodoptera picta. Next base: position 2,324,728 of record JAZHFQ010000344.1, on the reverse strand, counting down.
AGGTAGAGGTGCACTACGGCACTTAATGCCACTGTTCAATATAGATAACACCCTCTTTTCACTATTTATTTTATGAGGCCCATGTGATAGGGGGTGAGCTTATTACCATACACCGGGCACAATTCTATACACCGTGCTAATGATGAGAACTTAAAAAAAACTGACTGCCTCATTGGCCGAGAGGTCGCAAGTGCGACTGCCGGGCAAGGGGTCTCGGGTTCGATTCCCGGGTCGAGCAAAGTATTACTGGGTTTGTAAAAACCTCAGTAGTAGCACGGAGTCTGGAAATGTGCCCGGTATATGGCAATAGGCTCACCCCCTATTACATGGGACTCATAACATAAATAGTGAAAAGTAGGTGTTACATTGTACAGTGGCATTAAGTGCCGTAATGTGCACCTCTGCCTACCCCTTCGGGGATAAAAGGCGTGATGTTATGAGATGAGATGAGTTAAAAAAAACTCAGTAATACTTTGCCCGACCCGGGAATCGAACCAGAAACCCCTTGCCCGGCAGTTGCACTTGTAACCATTCGGCCAATGAGGCAGAACAGTAAAAAGTAACCATATTATGTACTAACAGACTACATATGTACGTTGTATATTACCTGTGTACATACTCGTCATTTTAAAATCATCCGTTAAATTAGGCTTACGTCAGAATTTAGGGTACAGTAAATTTTTTATGCCCGTTGTCAGTACGTAATAAAGTTCTCAAACACCCTTTAAATTGGCGCTGACTTTCAGTGCTAAAGGCTGCGTATACACGTTCGACCAAGCGCTTCCACCACATGGACTAAGCAAAAATTGTAGCATATACGTATTAGTATCACTTTATAGCCTCTTAATTATTTTCAGATACAGTAATCATACCATAAAGTGCTTCGTTCCACTAAATATTAATCGTATGATCTACAGTCAAAATTTTATAATATCACTACATAGTATAAAACAAAGTCGCTATCCGCCGTCTGTTTGTCACTATGTGTGCATAGATCTTTAAATATACGTATTTTTAATTTTGTATAGTACTCACACCATATCAATTTAGGATTTTGAATAAATTGATTATTAATTTATTCAAAATTGATTATTAATTTATTCAAAATCCTAAACGTGAAAACTTGTCTTGTAATAGGCTCAATGTTACCTACGTCTATTATTATTTTTATCCGTTTTTGTACACACGGCTACACATCGACTTTACATAACCAGTATAAACTGAACGTTAAATGTGCGGAAAGATGATGCGACGCGATACCAGGATAAACTGGTTTTGTATAGATCGATGTGTGGCCGTGTGTACCTCTAAATCCTCCATGAATTATAAATAAATAAAAACCACGCAACTGATTTTGATGCGGTTTTCTTTAATAGATAAAGTGATTCTTAGAAAGGTTTATATGTATAAAACATGCATACTGCACCTGTGCAAAGCTGGGGCGGGTCGCTAAACTATAAAATAAAGTCGCGGAGAACCTAACGGGTAACCGGGGCTCCGGCTCGACGTGCAGGAGAAGGATCGGGGTGGTTTTTAGTCAGTAGGAGTCTGACACTCCCTCCCGCCTCACCGAGGCGGGAGCAGTCATTCGATGATTTTCCCCCCTTAAAAAAAAAACTATAAAATAAAAACGTTTATAATTCTTAAAGCAATTTAGTGGTTGTATCTGTGATAGATAGCTTAAATAAATCACATTAAGGTTCAATTGTCTCACAAAAATTTTGGAAACCAGGAGAAAACAAAAAAGCATAAATATAATTTCAATGAATTACATGTTTTACACTTTTATATTCAAAATCATCGATCATCCCGAATGATTGGTAGTAGGAACCAAAAGCCAAAACCAGCACTCATTCTTCTACAATACTTACCTAACGGCCAAATAGTATACTCAACACTTCCATGTACAAGCACATCAAGCTAAACAAAACCAGTTTATCATGACCTCAACTCATATGATCTTTACTCAAGTTTGACGGTCAGTTTATACTGGTTTTGCGTAGCTTGATGTGTGTAATAACTCTCAGACATTTGAAACCGAAACATGTTCAAGACTGCATGTAATAAATGACTTTGGCATCTCAAACGCCAAACTTCGTACATATTTCCTGTGTTCCAAATCGTGGTATGAACAGCGCGCCTTACGTCATGTTACTCGCAGATATCGTTATGAAACTGACTAGATACGACACGTTATATGTCAAACATGTCTATCTTTCGACATCTGTGTGACACAGACATGTTTTATATTTTAGTTTCCATATTTTAATGTTTGAAGAAAAAACTAAAATGTAAAATTGAAGTTGAATTTACTAATTTACATCAGTGTAAATAAAACTGACAGGACTTTAAGCGACAGTGGCGCCACTTAAGGGGCACCAAAAATATTTAGTAAACATGCGGTATCTAGTTCATTACATAATCTATGATGTTGTTTTGTTGATAGGACATAAAGCAGAGCTTTACCCAGACCTGTTGAACTGACATTTTTGCATATAATTATGTAGGTTAGACATGTCACGATCGTTTTACGTTCATTTTAATGTTTATTTCAGATATTTTGAGGGATAAAGGTAGGATTACTTTGTTTTATATGTTCGTGAATTTGCGTATAAACAGTAAACGAAGCCTTATGAGATTTTAGCCGAGGATATGTTTATAAGTATCCATCAAAAAGGGATTTACTTTACGGAGAATTGTAATTATTCATTTTAAACATTTTTGACAAGAGCGTCTAGCTTAACGTCTAGTTTACAGACCGTAAATAAATATTCTAGGTAACTTCTTAGTGTTTAAATATAATATTCATACGTTATTCTATATATTTTGATATTCTTTGGTTCAAAATGATTATTCATTTTGAACTAAAACTAATTCCTATGTAACATATATGAGACGCCTAAGCTTTAAAAGGCTGATTATGACGTCGTCTGTCAAGCCTAATGTTTTAGATGTTGTCGGTTTGTTTAATATGTCATTGTGTAAGCATATACAGTATTGTGTATTAAAATGTAAGACTTAACAATTCAAATAGCACACAAATGTTCCTTCTAAAACAGTAAAGGAACTACCAAGTACTAAAAACCCCATTTCAAGAATGCGAATACAAAATATCTACAAAACATTTTAAACTGCACCCATTACTTTGGAACAAACATTTATCTTAAGTTATCACCGAAAATGGTGATGACGGAAAATGATGATGTATCAAAACAAACAAGAGAACATCTAAACTTGAAGTTACTCCAACAAAACAACTGTCAGCGAGACCAACTTACAAAGTTAAATGACTTTCAAGTTATACTAAATTGAACCTTAAAACATCGCAGATAAGACGAAAGTATACGCACAAGAATGCCAAGGAGTCTAGGTCTATATTTCATAGCGCCGTCGGATACGGGAACTACTAATTGTTTGCGAATTTAAAATGGATATTTGTACGTTTCTAGGAGGTCGTGACTAAAATGTAACGAATTGTTATCAAGGCGAATATGCTACATTTGACCAACATATAGTTCTACAGATTTGATGCTTTCTTCGTATTTTTATTAGCATAGTAAGGTCTTAGTATTGAGATTTTTTTTTTAAATATCACGTTATGTAATAAGTAGATACAGAATTGTTTGTTTTGTGAAGTTCAGTTGTAAAATACTAAACACACTTTTCTTCACTTCCATTACATTTTTCTTTCACACAAAAATAGACACTACCTCTAAGTCAAAGCCAAAGTCAAAGCATTTATTTCAATTAAACTGTCAAACACCAAGCGGTCACCGGTGCCCGCAACCTATTGTTCTATAATTGTGTCTATATTGACGGTACTCGACGAGTTAAACCATAATTTGGTACTTTTGAAACGTCAACAAATACAAAATTAATAATAGTATGTCAGTCATTCCGTCAGTGAAGCTAGGTGAAGCTCATTCCGTAATGTAGATTCGAATGGATCTAAATCATATTAGGGATGTGTGAAACCTACCAAGCGTTAATTTTATCCGACATTTCTTTTTCCTCACACACTTTCAAACGATTCCACATTTAATCTAACCAAACATACATAGTAAGGGTTAACAAAGCCAAAGTTGTAAAGTTATAATTCTCTCGTAAATCCTTTAGGACATTAAATTTATAAGTTTGGGAGGGAAAGATAAGCGCGGCTGCATTTGTGATGAACTCGAATTAGTTCGGGACGCGAAACGCGAAGGACCCGCGGACCGCGCTGTCAGAGGTTGACTCATCCAGCGATAATTTGAAAATTAATGTCTTTATATCTTTGGTTGTTTTACGGTCTTTGTATGTTTTTTGTTGGCATTTTTGTGGTGGCTTAGAATTGGCAAATAACAATTATATTTTTTATTTTATCGACCAATTTAGATACCTACTTATATACAACCCATTGCGAATTGCGCTTATAACTAAGACCAATTTTAAAATTACATATAAAATCACGCCTTTTATCTCCGAAGGGGTAGGCAGAGATGCACATTATGCCACTGTATAATGTAACACCCACTTTTCACTATTTATATTACATTATATGTATGTATATTATATTATATTTACATACAAGTCCGCAAGCAAGGCGCAAGTCCAGACTCCATGCTTCTACTGAGATTTTTTTTTAAAACCCTGCAATTCTTTGCCCGACCCGGGAATCGAACCCGAGACCCCTTGCCCGGAAGTCGCACTTGCGAGCACTCGGCCCACGAGGCAATCAATTTTAAAATAATCCCTCGTAAATAGATATCATCGTATCATTCACAAAACGTCCACGTACAACTGAACGTAGGCCTCTCCCAGTGATTTTCAGAGCGGACTAAAACAAAAATAAATAATAAAAATGTCCTATACTTCTGCCACACACACATTGATTGAACGTTATAATATTATAATCACAGCAATTCAGATTGTAAAGTTCTGTTTGAAATCTCTTCAAGCGAATAGGCTTAGTTGATAATTTCATAAATCTCATCTTTATGATACGCGCAAAGTTTCGATGATTACGCAATTATCAACTTTCTGACTTGGAGGCAGTTCACGTTTACGATTCCAATTGTAGCATTCAGTTTGGATTGAAGTGTAATTTCTTAAGCTATTTTGGAATGATAAGATGAATATTTTTTGTCAGTTTAACGAATTGTTCAGCAAGTATTGTCGACTAAAATATAGCCAACAGGTGTTATAAACCATTTATAAAGTGTCTAAACTAGTCATATAATATGACTAATTTTATAACACCTGTCTGCTATTACATGTGTTGCAAAATAGTATAGAGGTAATATTGATTTCATAACTACAGATATTGACAAGTTGACTGCCTCGTTGGCCGAGTGGTCGCAATTGCGACTGCCGGGTAAGGGGTCTCGGGTTCGATTCCCAGGTCGAACAAAATATTACTGGGTTTTTAAAAATTCTCAGTAGTAGCACGGAGTCTGGAACTGTGCCCGGTAAATGCCAATAGGCTCACCCACTATTACATGGGACTCGTAACATAAATAGTGAAAAGTGGGTGTTACATTGTACAGCGGTATAATGTGCACCTCTACCTACCCCTTCGAGGATAAAGGGCATGATGTTATATTATGTGTAAATATCAAATACAACAACGTGTAACGAGTTCGATTCCCGCACAGAGTAACTCTTTATGTGATCCACAAATTGTTTCGGGTCTGGGTATCATGTATGTGTAAGTGAAGTAGTGTGGGGCACCGTATTAAAAAACAATGTTATACTATTTTGTGACTATTGTAATAGCAGAACTAAACCCCCTAAGGCTAGTTTATAAAACAATTAACCATAATACCATTCTTTTTAGAACGAACCAAATAGTTTTTACCATCTTTTTAATACCCTTGCATTTTTTCATCTTCCAGTAACGGTAGGTTGAGCTGGTTTATCTGATACTGCTGCAGAAAGCCCCAAACGCCGCAAGGATTTATATATGATATATAAGTATACCTTGCTGGTCATTATATTTTCAATACTATTAAAAACATGACTATTATATATACCATGACTAGTCCATTGTAACGGACATAGACCTACTAAACACAGAACACAAATCCAATTACATTTACTTATCAATGTCTATTACAAGTGTACAAAGAGGTACAGCAGACAAGATATTGTCCTGTCAACAAAATTAGGTACGGAGTCTCAACATAGAGATTTGCTGAGAGGACACAGGATTATGTCCGATGGGTAGAAGGAGCATTCAAGTGTATATTGATAACCTTAATTGTACTTATATAATAATACGAGCGATACAAGTCTTTGAGTTACATGTACCTATAACCATACTGTAAGATGATTGCGACATGTCCTTCTAGGTTAAAAAATTCTTTGACAACTCCTTGAAAAAAAAAACTTTGATAATATGTGTTATTATATACTAGAGGTATAATTAATTACCCATTATAGGTAAAATTGTAAATTAATTCTACCACAGAACATGCTCACATAATTTCAATTATTATATATAGTATAATACTAATTTTACTTATGTCCAAAAAAATTTGAAATAATCTACTATATAAAAATAAGTCGGGTTTTCCTTCCTGATGCTACGGACTAACTCCAGAACGCAGGAACCGATTTCCACAGTTTTGCCTTCGTTTCAAAGGTCTCGGGCTCCATGAGGTTTGTAAAATATAAAACAAAAAAAAATTCTTCATCTTTTAATCACCAAATGAAATGTTACATGAAACGAAGCATCTGGTGGTGAAACGGAGTTCGCTGGGTTTGCTAGTATATTATAATTATAAATAATAAATATCGAATAATAATAAAGAAAAGGAAATTTTCATTTTAAACCACTACAGGGCCGAATTTAAATTCACTTTTCATGCTATAAAATTCGCTGCGTGCGGATGCTTAAATAAACTCAAAGGAAATATTGTATAAAATTATGAGTTTATTATTCTGTCTCCAGTACACAGGAATATGAATTCTAGGAACATGGATATACGTTGCGGTAGATACTTTAATAGTGTGACGTTATATAATTTTATTTATTTTCATAAATGCAGTTCTACTTGGAATATTCTCTTTGAAATGCAAGGCTGCCCATGCATGATACTTGGGAATATTATTCATCAGATTTCCTTCTATAAAATATATAAGTAAATAGTTCTTTGTAAGTCGATCAGTTGTATGTAAACCTTGTCTGTTTGTGCTAAAGTGATTGAATAATGGTGACTATAGTAAATAGGACGTGAATGAAATTTTAATTCGCACTTTTTCGTTTCTAGATTTCATAACTATAAAATAGCAAAATGCTATTAGTCTCTAAATAGACTGCACGATTGGTGTGGTGGGTGGGTAATGTGTAGCGGAGTTCATTCGCACACGGAGTAACTCTTTGAGTGATTCACAAATTGTTGTTTTGGGTCCAAACCCGAAATAATACATTAAACAAACAATTGCATATCTGATATATTATTCATATTTCATATACCTCTACTTACATATAAAAATGAAACCAGTTTCCCGTTGTCACGCCATAACTTGACAACGGCTAGACCGATTTGGCAGATTTTTTTTTGTTGCGTTTGTTATGACCAGGTGAAGGTTCTTATAACAGAAAAAAGAAGGGAGAAAACGGGATTGCACGTACGAAGTCGCAGGCACAAGCTAGTGAAATGATATGAAATTGTATATTCGTAAACGACTCAGGAGAAAATCCTAGTGTACAATACTGAAAATGACAAACAATACGAAAATTACTATTTTAAATTTTATTATTATAGTTCAATGTACTCAATAATTCATTTTCTTTGATGAAATATTGAAGCTTGAGTTGAAGGAAGATCGGTCCAGACCTTTGAATAACCTTTATTTAACTTGTGACCTAAGTAACTATTGAGGTTAAGTCTGCCTAAATGCCCACCTATTGGTGTCTACGATAAAGCTTCTGTACATTTATGTTGTCCTAGTACATCGAATCGCAGTTTCAATAACAGTTTATAACAATAGACAGATAACTATTTTCGGTATTTACTAATTTGAGAAAATCTTTCTAACTTTGCCGTTTTATAGCATGTTTAATAATAAAATACCACTGCGGTTTCACCTGCGCGCAATTTAGAGTAGGTTCCAATCCTTTTAATTAGGAATATCAGTATACTTAGCTCATGATATGGCCAGCAAAATAAAATTTGTAATGAAAAAAAAAACAGAAAGTTTTTCAAATGGAGGCCCAATTACCACCCCCCCCCCTTCTCTTGCCCCAATCTCCCCAATACGCACTTGTAACGTATCTATAATTTCGGAACCTATTCAATATATTCCTAACAAACTACAAAGTCTTTTCTCTTCATAATATCAAGTTAAAACTTACAAAGTTAATAAGAAATATTCAAATAAAAAATATCCCACATCACATGAAGTAACATCTCCGTTGGTCTCCATGCACCGACAAGACTTTAAGCATACCCTGTGTACACAGTTTATGCACACGATGTATGTAGAGATTCTGGGAAATCGAGTGAACACTCGTCGAATTTTCTTACCACATAATAGAGCTTTGAGGCTCACGAGTACCTACGTGAATGGTTTATTATTGTTATCATCGTGTTCAGTTCTTTGCTAAAGAAATTTTGTACCTTAAACCTAATTCAAAAAGAGTAACCTATGGAGTTTCTTACTCGTTCTTCTTTATTGGAATCTATACTTTGGAACGAGCAAATAGCTTCACTAGAGGACTGACCAACAGACTGACGTTTTTTTAATATTTCAAAATTTGGGTCTGGCGTTCAAAGGTGCCTTCTTGGTCTAATAGAAATAAATGATTTTTACTTTAAAGTACCATAATCCTTATACCTAATGCTCAATAAACGGTTACTCCACACACACCACTGTTGTGGTCACCCTGACGTTTAAGACGCCCAGTTCTCATGCATGACGATGCGGATTCTAAACCTGCCAACGGCAAGTGCCAATGTGGCTTTTTCTGTGTTATATGTACTTTCTAAGATTATCAAAATACCACTGACTAACTGTGAACGAAAATATCGTTAGGTTACTTGGGCTTATAAGTTTCAAATTGGCAACCTGCATTGAGCAAGCGTGGTGATTATTGCTCAAATCTTCTCCATGTGAGAAGAGGCTTTTGGTCAGCAGTGGCTACTTAATAGGTTGTTGGTGATGATGGTGAATCCTTCCTTGCTTGAATCGTTGATGAGGTAAACACACGTATTTGTGTAACGTTTACTTACTTTGCTAATGTTATGCCAACCGATACCGAACCCGATAGGAGGAAATCACTGAACAGAATTATAGACTCAGTCAGAACTGATAATGATGTACCTATATCATTATAATTGTGTTTACAATATAATATTAAAAGCTAAATTAAATTAGGACAACAAAACTAATCGAGTATCGTACTCACAAATGACCCTTTCAAATATATCTACCAATATACAAATCTTTACTTTTATATTTTATTATAAAAAACTGAAGAGTTTGCTTGTTTGGTTGAACGCACTAATCTCTGGAACATGTGAAGGTGAAGGAAAACATCGTTAGGAAAAACCTACAGTTATTTGGTAAAGTATCGGACAGATACCACTATCAAACTAGACATAAGAATAGATTAAGTCAGCCAATTTCGAGATTAGCGAAAGTAAGTGAGTCGTTCATGGGATTCTGTGTTAAATGTTATAAAAGATACCAGGCGATGTACAACAGCTAAATGAATCCAAATTTAAATTATGTATCTAGAAAACTTTATGTAGACAAGCATATTACAAACTTAATGAATATATAGACACACGGTGGGTGAATGCCCTGCGTGGGCTGAGCACCGCCGTGCCCTCAGGGAAGTGATCGGCGATGGCGACCTCTCCCGTCCGGGCCTAGTGCAGGCCATGATGCGGAGCGAGGGGGACTGGGATGCCGTCTCCTCCTTTTGCGAAGCAGTCATGCTAGCTAAGGAGGAGGCGGGACGCGTGAGGCAGCGAAGCGCTGCCTCCTCGCAACCCAGCCATCGCGAAGGACACACCGGGCGTCGGGGATCGCGAGACGATCTCCTGCCACCGTAAGCGCGGGCCTGCGGACGGCGAGCATGGGTGGATTCCCGTCCGACCAGAACAGACCCGAGCGTACGGCGCGTCGCGTTTCGCGCGCGCCTCAAAGCCATCAGACCACCACAGATGGGGCCCAATAGGGCCGATGCCGATTCGGAGTCGCGGAGAACCTAACGGGTAACCGGGGCTCCGGCTGGACGTGCAGGAGAAGGAACTGGGTGGTTTTTAGTCAGTAAGAGTCTGACACTTCCTCCCGCCTCACCCAGACGGGAGCAGTCATTCGATGATTTCCCCCCTTAAAAAAAAATCAATATATAGAGGATAAAAATGCTTGGATGCAGGCTAGTCCGGCTCCACAGGATAACTGAAAACACTGTTGTTTTAATGAAATCATTGCTAAATTGTATATTGTATAACTTAGATAACCATTGTAAATGTGAGAGCCCTGTAATTAACTTAATATTAAATTAGATTAGTAGAGTTCATTTGTGTCAGCTTGGAGTTGTCATGCTCACTCAAAGGTCTCATCGGCGGTGGCGCGTGCAGGGGATCGCTCGATTCCCTACAATATGGTTGAGTTGGGCGGTGCTGGTGTACGTGTCATGTTCGTGAACGGGCGCCGTCAACTGGGACTGGTCAGCTCCAGACTGTATTATTGTCCTTAAGGTTATTTTCTTTTTTGATCACTTTTACTGGATTTTAGTGTTACATTGGTCTCGAACAATCCAAACAGCAAAACTATGTAACTAGTAAATTGTATTGTGAACCTGATTGAAAAAGAGTAACCTATGGAGTTTCTTGCTCGTTCTTCTCCATAGGAATCTACACTTTGGAATGAGCAAATAGCTTCACGTTTATTTTTTATTTTTTGTTGACATTCAAAAGTGCCATTCTGGCCTAATTGAAATTAAAAAAAAACCTGGGCTTATAATTTCTATAATTAGAAATTATAAGCCCAGGTTTTTTTTGTTTGTTAGCGCCAACCCGCATTGAGCAAGCGTGGTGATTATTAGCTCAAACCTTCTCTATGTGAGGAGAGGCTTTGCTCAGCAGTGGGCATTTATAAGCTGTTGATGAATGAATGAATGAGTCCATCTATCGAGGAAGGTCATAGGCTATAAACCATTACGCTATGACCAGTAGGTGCCCAGCAAATTGGGTGAAACCGATCGGCACTCGCCAGTTATCTATATCTCATACAATTAACATTTATAACTAAAATTCCACATCACCCACCCACCGTATTTAACCCTTTACATCAAAATAAGTCGAGATTAATCCTAATGACCACTTTGTTGATATCAATTCCCTTTTTACGAATCCCCTGGGGTTCGTTTCTTGTGCTGATAACCCTGGGACAGATGTATGGAGAATAATTAATGATAATAAAAAGGGTTTGGACCCAAATATATCATAATGTGGTTAAGAACCCAGGCGACAAGAAATCACGAATTAACGGATTTATGGCTGAAGACATAACTGATTTACGAGCCTGCTTTTGACAATGGTTGGGCTGAAAATTGTACTTAGAAATTGTTTTTGAAGTCGCGGTTTGTGTAGTGGATATAATTGCTTGCTTTATGAGGCGTAAATAGTTTACTTGGATTTAATGACTGGCTTGGTGGCCGAGTGGACGTACTACTAGCTTGAGATGGCATTTCTATTTCATTTGACGTTTTTAACTTAAAATTTTTATGATGCAGGGCATTGCAAAGAGTTCGAGAATAATGTACTGTTATTTGACAATAGATATAATGATTTAAATAAGACAACGAGTAGTAAATAAATTATTATGTTAATTATTATGTTTTCGGCTTACTCACCATATAGCCATGCTAGAGGCTCATATTCATATATATGAGCCTCTAGCATGACTTGAAACTAGTCGAGTCCCTCGTCAAATGATCACGAGAGTCAGCCGAAAACATAACAATTTATTTAGTAGGTTTCACGAAAGTTATAATACAAAGAGAGAGAGTGGTAAATAGATGTAATTTCATCTCTTCTACTTCTTTGGAGATTATTACGTGGTACTAGACATTGTTTTGTTTGTCATAATCTCTTTTCTAAACGTAATAAACAATTGTTAGCTGATTTGAGATATGAATTTAAGCAGGCGCGCTTAGAGTTTTATTAATATTTTGCTCTGTAAAAGGAATCCTTTAGACCACTTTCGAGATTAAAATAATTGAAAAACGTGATTCATTATTTGTGACTTTGTCACAACTTTCATTACAAACGTAGTGCAATAAGTAGAATTATAGATAATATTTATAAATAAAAAACACACTTAATTAACTAAAGTCGCGGGTTTCTCACGTGAATATACTGAGAAAAGCTCAACTAGTTCAGTGAGCTGCGCGACGTCGCCGCGACCGCGCACGCTGCTCATGATGAAGAATCCTTCTGGTGGTTTGAAACTACTAGAGCTTTTCTCAATATATTTACGTGAGTAACCCGCGATTTGAGTTAACTCGTCGAGTACCGGTTTTGTAGACACAATTATAGAACAATAGGTTGCGGTCACCGGTGACCGCTTGGTGTTTGACAGTTTAATTTAGTATGTCTCACGATAGTTATTATAAAAAAATGACACTAATAAAATAACAATAAGAAATTGAATATTTTTGCCCCAACAGACAAATTCACCCTTCAGTTACCATGCAACGAATTTCCCTATAATCAATTTACGCACAACCATATAATATATAAAATATCTTTTTTCCAAAGAGAAGGGGGAATCGCGGAAAAACGTCTGAAGTCATTTTTTCAATAAAAGAACAAGTCAAACGAATAAATCCTGAAATTCTACGGAAAGTTTGCATTTGACGGAGGAAATAAAGCGGTTGTATTTGATAGGCGAAGCGAGCGAAGCGAAACGAAGTGGTTCAGCGATTTGAAAAGATAAAAGAAAATGTAGTTTTGTGAAATTCACGTTTTTTTTTTTATTTATTTAATAGGACAGGTGAGTCTTTTGTGTTTGTATAGAGATTGAAGTTGATTTTTTTTGTTGTATTTTTCATTGCATTTTCCTCGTTTATCTGTTGTGTCTTTATACGACTGTGTGGCTTGGTTCATGGGATCCTTTGTGCGATTGAATGGTAGGTATTTAATTGAAGTATTTTGTTATTATAGTGATTTTTTTGTGTTTGAAAATACTTTGAGTAAAGAAACTTTTGAGCAGGAATAAAATAAATAGACAATTCGTAGAGTATTGTGGTAGATTCATTAGTAAAAGAATATTGTATTATTAATAATTACTTTATAAAGTGGCTTGGAATCGCAGTTCAGTTCAGGCTTTGATAGAGAGAGAGAGAGAGAGAGAGAGAGAGAGAGAGAGAGCGAGAAAGAGAGAGAGAGAGAGAAAAAGAGCGTTACAACAAAGTTCGTTTCAAATGTGGACTCCTTTAATCGGCTCTTACAATACTCGTGATGAGTAGTCTCACTCAAAATGAGAAGCGGTGAAAACAAACGCTGCTTCGGCATAAATGGGTCGGCTCAACCGGAGTGATACCACGGCCTCATAGAAAACCGACGGGGAACAACGTGTATGTTGTCGAGTGAGTGAGGTTACCGGAGGCTCAATTATACCCCCCCCCCCTCCACTCTAGTCACCCCAATTCCCGAATACCCCACAATCCTTAAATTCCAAATTCCCAAAAGGCCGGTAAAGCACTTCTCCATAGGTGGCACCGCTTGCTTATCACAGGTAATCCATATGCTCTTTTACCGGCTTATACCATAAAAAAAACTCTGATTATATAATAATTCTAACTTATATGACATATATTGTACTGTAAATGAACAGACAGAATATGACCAAACAATACCTCTCATCACAATATCCCCTCCTTATTTCGGAACACCAGGCCACTCAGGCCAGACTCCGAACTATTGAGACTAACTAATTAGTTCTGTAAAGACTAGCTTAACTATTGTTAATTTATAGCCGCACAAAGTGGCCGACGTGGACTCTAGTTATGAAACAGTAGTTGCAATGTTTTCACTGAACTTAACTTAACAAGTTATACTTCGCTAGTTTTATTTGCTTTGTGTTTGAAGAAAAAGAGAAAGTAAGTATATATTTTGAAATGAGTTCTTTGTACATACATACATGTACATAACTTCACGCCTGTCTCCCATGGGGGAGGCAGAAACTATGGAACGCCAACTGCTACGATTTTTACATAGCTCCTTCGCTCCATCAACAGTCATCAGTCTTTTCATGCATGCTCGTCGGTTAAAGGTACTTTTAATTTGGCCTTTATTTATTTTGATATATTTTGACCAGAGTCAGTATATGTCCATCTAGGATGCCTCCTACCGATGGCTCTATTCATATCTGCTCTGAGTTCTTAGTCTAACAATAGGTTATACAAGATGTCCCTAAAGTCGAAGATCAAAATACATATATGGTCATGTTGGAGAATATTTACGTTTTTATTTATAGGTTTATTATGCAGCCCTCATGGTGGCATGATCGATCACGACATGGTGGCCATTCATATCGTGGTGGCACGGCGCGGAGGTTTAAGACGCCCACTTCTCATGCATGAGGGTGCGAGTTCAAAAACTACCAACAGCAAGTACCAATGTCACTTTTCCGTTGTTATATGTACTTTCTAAGATTTTTCAGACACCACTGGCAAACGGTGAAGCAAAACATCGTAAGGAAACCTAGGCTTATAATTTCTTATTACAAGTTTGAAATCACCAACCCGCATTGAGCAAGCGTGGTGATTAATGCTCAAACCTTCTCCGGGTGAGAAGAGGCTTTGCTCAGCAGTGGGCATTTATAGGCTATTGATGATGATGATGCAGCCCTCGATGTTACGAATTGAACTGTGTACGTAGTTTTGTGGTACAAACAGATTTTACCGAAGTATAAACTTCATTTAAAAAAACCGACTTCAACCTTTGATTTTGAAGTCGGTTAATTAAATTGTCAAACACCAAGCGGTCACCGGTGACCGCAACCTATTGTTCTATAATTGTATCTATAATGACGGTACTCAACGAGTTAATATACTAAAACCTTCTCCTAATTGTACCAACTACTTTTCTGAAAACCGCATCGAAATCGGTGTAGCCAATAGCGAGATAATCGCGCATATACATGTATACATACAGGTCGAACTCCTTTTTTGAAGTCAGTTATAAAGATTACCTATCTAGGCATTCTTTTTTTCCTCTAATCCCCAAGCGATCGTCGGTGACCGCTCTTAATAACTACATTATAGACCTTATTTCCGATGTTTAAAGACTACTTTTGTATGAACAAATTTTGGGGTACGATATTTCAACAGATTAAGTACCTAAAAAGTTCGTTAATTTAGGTTTCGTTATAATTAGGTAATTTCATACTTTTTTGTAGCAAACCTCGCAAACAATGAAAATCCAATTTCAGTATTACATAAAATTTAACCTTTAATAACTTAATTTTGATACAGCTTAAAAATTCTTGAAACTCGACCGGATATTTAAATAGTAGGTTCCTAAAAAGGCGCTTCATAAAATTTTAATTAATCAAATTTTTCGAGTGGGTTGGAGTCGAATAAAGTGTTTTAATATTAAATAACAAAAATATTTCAGAGTTATAAAATAATCGAATCCTTTTAGGTTCTCCTGCACGTCGAGCCGGAGCCCCGGTTACCCGTTAGGTTCTCCGCGACATGGCTTGATACTAGTCGAGTTCCTCGTCAAATAAATACGTGAGTAAGCATAATAATTAATTTAATACTTGTAGCTTCGAAAGAATGAAAGAAACGAATAGTTTCGAAGTTATATTTGTAATGTCGCGTTACGTGACTTCTACGTACATTTTATACGTAGAAATTACATTTTAGCCCCCACTCGTAAACTTTGATACTTTATATCCCATTTTAATATACAAAAAAATAAAAAATACGTGTGTAATATTTTTTCATTATCTAACTGAAGGACTGATTACATTTTTAATTTTCATACCCTGTCATCATCCCTATTGTATTTACGAACTGTACCTACCCATTTCGAGACAAATATGCGTAATGTAACGACTACAATAATGCAATTAGTTCCACAAATAATTAATAAATCATATTTACACTGCATTTATGGTTTTAATTAGGCAATTAGGCAACTTATTATGCTAAATGTTAAATCCATTATTTGATTAAATTATTCATGGCATTCAATATGGTGTATTATTTCGAGCTGCCTCGTTGGTTTTAGTGGTTATAAGTGTACAGTGACCAGCATATCAATCTACTCCAATGTGTCAATTTATGTCATTGGATTTTCGACTTTATACCTAAACGAAAGAGTTAAATCTAACATAATATCACACAATTATTCCCGAAAAGCTAGGTGGAGGTGCCATAATGTTGATCTTAATGCTACTGTACAATGTAACACCCACTTTTCACTATTCATGATACGAGTCCCATGTAATAGGCGCTGTGCTTATTGCTATACACCGGGCACAATTCCAGACTCCATGCTACTACTGAGTTTTTTTTAAAAACCTAGTAATCGTTTGCCCGATCCGCGGATCGGACCCGAGACTCCTTGCCTCGCAGTCGCACTGACGACCTCCCGGCCAACGAGGCAGTCTATCTATATATGGAATCTAATAAACAAATTTGACAGAAAACAGTAGGTTGACTCGCTGCCATGTCATGTCAATCGTGAAGTATACTGTAAGCGATCTTGTGATCGAATAAAGTACTTCTTTTGAAAAATTCCATCCAAAGGTTGTCTGGAAAAAATCGCCGCGTGTGATAAGACCGCCCATTGTACTCAAATTACTATTGCAATGTTTACAATTTTTTTTTCTGTGTTAGCAATAATGTATAAATAAATAAATAAAAGAAAGTACTAAATGTATCAAAAGATACATCCCTGACAATAAAAAATTAAGTTACATATTGGGTTGTCTAAAATTATCATCATCGTCAACAGTGTATAGAGGTAAATGCCCACTGCTGAGCAAAGCCTCTTATCAGAAGGTTTGAGCATTAGGTAATCACTACGCTTGCTCAATGCGAGTTGGCGATTCCAAACTTATAATTAGAAATTATAAACCCAGGTTTCCTCGCGATATTTTGTGTCTAAATAATCTTAGAAAGTAGATACATAAAACTCAGAAAAATCACATTGGCACTTGCTGTTGGTAGGTTTCGAACGTCGTGCATGAGAAGCGGGCGTCTTAAGCCTTCGGGCCACCACGACCACATGTCATGATACACAGTCTAAAATCTAAAGTGATATAAGGAAAATCTTGGCAAATTGGTATCATTGTTCAACCCAAACTCAAAAACCATGGCGAAAACGTCAAATTGTTGATCCACTTTTGACTCACAAAATTGAGAGGTATATTTATAAATGAATAATACTTATTTAAAAAAACGTTACCCAACACTAAGATTTTCTCCTGTAGCCGGTTGCCCAGCCACCGCACCAGCCGTGCAATTACAATTAGTTTAAGTTGTAATACAGATTGAGTTCAAGGACCTTAATTTAGGAAACTACGTTCCACCATCAAAGAATAGTTAGATAATGAACGCGAACCACTTCGCGCGACACTGTGAAACAAGAGACCAATACTTGACAACGACCGCACAAAGATGTCGCAGTTGAACGCGAAATTACATCAAACGGTACGAAGCTTGTTGTTCAAAGAAATGTACTATAGTACATTTCTATACCCTATATATAGGGTATTTGCAAGGTTTCTACTTTGAAAGGTTTTGACTTGTTAATAATGTTGTTTAATATACAGCAGTGTTTTTATTAGAATAAGGGGCAAACGAGCAGATATATTATCGCCGTAAGTAATTAACGCCGCTATACCTATAACACCAGAGGAATCAATATTGGTGTTTTGAAAAATAATTTATCGACTACATAATTATGTATGTACTAGTAGCACGGGCCCGGTATACGGCAATAGGCTCACCACCTATTACATGGGACTCATAATAAATACTCAACATAAATATTGAAAAGTGGGTGTTACATTGTACTCTGGCATTAAGTGCCGTAATGTGCACCTCTGCCTACCCCGGCCCTTTAAAAAGGCGTGATGTTATGTTATAATAATAATAATAATAATATAAAAGCCCGCAGGGCACCTTAAGGCGAGGTGACGAGCATTAGCGATCCCGCAGGCTACCATCATCCCGAGTGCTCCAGGGAGAAGTCACCGTTCCTTCTTCTCCGGCTTGCCTTAATTGGCTGGCTGGAGTGAACGATGACAAGGAACAGGTCTCCCACCTCTGGCTTGCCTTCATTGGCCGTCCAGAGTGGAGTCGCGAGAGCAGTGATCCTGCTCGGAGGGTAAGAAACTATTCGTAAGTCGCGAGTGGGCCAGGGATGCAGGAGGCTTCGGCTGGAGCAGATGATCTGAGTAGAAAGCGGTGGTAGTTTCTTAACCCTTCAGCCACTCACATTCTCGTTGCCCCTTTGTTGCTATATCTAGCAACCATTCCCGGGGCCCGGTTGGTGAGTTGGCGAGTCTCCGCCTGCCATTTTTACGTGTAATAATTACATTGTTTCGGCAGGTGCCATAGTCATTCATAGTTCCCAATTTTCCAGTCCACAGCAACCCATCCATAGCCCTACCTTTTTTTCCATTATCCACAATAGTTCTACACTAACTGGGGACTGTCCTTGGGTGCATTTCCATAGTGCATACAGGGATAGTCGCCGGTTTGTGTGTCCATTACATTTATATTAAAGTTGTCTAAAGGGCCTCTGCGCAGTTGGCGTCGGCCCCTCGTACGCCTCCCAAATGACCGGGACCCTGTGGTCCCGTGAACGGTAAAGACATACATAATAATAATAATAATAATAATCTTTATTGTACACCAATTTGAGACAGTATATCAGTTATAATTATGTACATACAGTATTATGTGCTGGTTTCAGGGATCGACACAAAAGATTTTATGAAGATATAAGTAATTGTGATATCACTGGAATAATACAATGAATATGAAAGATCGGACGTAATAAATCGATAGCACTTTTGACACAATCTACATCAAAAGCTCTGTCGCTTTGACTTTCAAAATACATTAGCCACATATTATTATTAACTCTACAACTGTAATAGTGTAAACTTCATAAGATGTTCATGTGTGCAGATGACCATTTACCACAAGTCTGATAGCATCCAAAACACGACTCTAATATCAAAGACACAAGGGACATGATTTACGACTGTCTACCTACTTGTATGTTAAGTTTAAAGAAATGTCCTCAAGGCTTGTTTAATCGGGGCCTGACAAACTACCAGTGTTGTGAAATAGGCTTCAAATGGTGGTTTGTGTTTGGTTCAAGCTATGAGAGGGGGAGATTTAGTATTAAAAAAACTAAACTAGTAGATTTTTTTATGGCATAAGCCGGTAAACGAGCAGACGGATCACCTGATGGTAAGCAATCGGCGTCGCCCATGGCCACCAGCAACACTAGAGGCGTTACAAGTGCGTTACCGGCCTTTTGGGGATTAGGAGTTTGGGGATCATTGGGGATACAGGGATTGGGAAGATTGGGGAAGGGGATTATAATTGGGCCTCCGGTAACCTCACTCACACGACGAAACACAACGCAAGCGTTACTTCACGTCGGGTTTCTATAAGGTCGTGGTATCACTCCGGTCGAGCCGGCCCATTCGTGCCGAAGCACTCCCATACTTAAGTGAAATGATTGCGGAATTTCCCGAAGAAGTAGAAAGAAATGTAAGCCCCACAAAAGGCTGGTGACGCAGTTATCTCTTCTGGTGTTTCAGGTGTGTATAGCTTACCATTAGGTGATCGGTCTGCTTGTCTGCTGCTCCATCATCAAACATACATCAACAACCGGTGTAAATCCACAATTTAATTAATTATTATAAGCCCTTCTAGAGGTACATATGAAGGTATTCCACGCACCAGCATCCACGCTTGGCAAACAGATTACATCGCACTTAATAAGTTCAATTATTTATTAGTTAAGATTATTTGTCATTACGACTGTCTCGTTGGCCGAGTGGTCGCAAGTGCGACTGCCGGGCAAGGGGTCTCGGGTTCGATTTCCGGGTCGAGCAAAGTATTACTGGGTTTTTAAAAAAAATCTCAGTAGCACGGAGTCTGGAATTGTGCCCGGTATATGGCAATAGGCTCACCCCCTATTACATGGGGCACATAACATAAATAGTGAAAAGTGGGTGTTACACTGTATAGTGGCATAATGTGCACCTCTGCTTACCCCTTCGAGGATAAAAGGCGTGATGGTATGTTATGTTATTTATCATTCAAGGCATAAAATAGGTTAAACCGCTGCAACTTATCCTTTATACCACCAATCCCAAGGGTGAGGGTTGAAACTAAACCCAAGAACCGCGACTTCTCTTTGAAATATGGCTGTAGTTTATCTCCAAAACTGCGTTAGCTTTTGATATAATTTGTAATCTGTTTCTAGAGACATCGTTGCGTAATTTTAACGACAAACGTCAGACTACTTGGTGATTAATGTCCTAAATATGTGTTTAATGCTCTTATTATTCTTGGAGTTCGTGTCTTTGGGTGGGACTTTTGAAGTGATTGACTTTCTTGTTTCGTTTTGACCTTTGAGTTTTGCTATTATGTACTTTTGTTGATAACACATCAATTTGTACAACGGCGTACGTTTCGATGGTATATGGTTAGAAATTGGTATTACAGTTCAATCTGTTATTAATTTTCTTTTGTATACTATAATTCAATTGCAAAGTCTCTATCACATAATAGCATTCGCACATATTTGCAGTTTTTCAGTTAGTAGTCCTATTACAAAAACTTGTTCTAGAATCTTTATTTATCATCATCAGCATAGTAATCAGCTACAAGACTTCCACTACTGAACAATGGCCTCCTCAAACAACTTCCAGAAGTTCCAGACCAGCTTGATCTCCACATTAATGAGAGTTTAAAAATTTAATACGAAAGCCACAATATGTCAACATTGAACCTTAATTATATTCTAAGACACGAGAACAAATTCGTGGTTTGTTAAGTCTACAAGTAAGAATAATTGCTTCGCCTACCATTAATTTAAAGCTAATGATGTGTCTTCTCAGTATTCATGGGAGCTCAAACAATTTCGTTTAAATATTTGACGATGTAACTTCGTTGGATAATGTGTTGATTAGTTACGTACGAACTCTGATGTGTGATGTGAATCTTGTGCAGAATTAAATTATTTAGTGTTCGATTCAAAGGGTCATTTAGGTTATAATATATAACTTCAGTTTTTTAGCATACAACTCCTTAGTCGATGCTTGCGATATCTACGTCAAGACTGGAGAGTAGGGCTGATTTCATTCATCTTGTGTGCCTCTGGTCACAGTCGGTCATTACACACGGTCGGTCATAATCAATATTAATAAAATTTTTATCAATATTGCCACTGTCACGTTGGCGGTAGGTAGCACGCCTAACGATAAAAAAAAATTAAAATAAAAGAAAGAAAATTTGAAGGTAGGCCAACAAATTTATTTTACGGAAATAAAAATTATTACAATTACTCGGTTAAGCCGGGAGTGAGTACGAAATATCGAGCGCACGCAAAATTATAGTTCGCCGGAAGGAACACCACTATCCTGCACTAGTAGTCCGCAAGCGCGGGGACCACAGTCGGCGTCCGGTTGGCAGATGTCCGTCAGAGTCGCAGGTCGTTCTTCAGCGGCTTTGGCGGCGATGTCCCGGTTCTGGGAGTAGTAGTAGTCCCGTGGAGAGCGGGTAGGAGGGATATTGATCAAAATTTGGTCATAATCAATATTGATTGACCATGTGATAAAAAATAATTACTTACCAAATAAATGTCCTGATCAACTAAATCCACCCACATGAACACATCATTTAAACACAAAGCCTACTATTCCATGTGGTCACTCCCGGATCCCTAATAAAAATATCACTGCACACATCGAAAATTAACAACTGAATCCTTTAATCCTTTCAAAACATGACGATATTTGGATCGCTCCCAATCCGTTGTTCGGCTCATTTACCTACATTTTAATATTACATAAAACGACCCCTTTAGGGTGGACCCAAACGTTTTTGCGGTCAAGACCAGACATGGTTGGGTATCTGGCCGGTTTTAGAAGTAAATTAAATCTTAACTGCTGGAGTTATACGTTTGGTTTAATGTTGCCAGACCTTTTTGGGATAGTTAGATGTATCTAATAGAGGTCATCCCGTCATTTATGGTTTTTGAATTTAAGGCAACTATGTAACTTTTAGTAGGGTGTCACACTATGTGGAATTCGATTAATTAAAATTTATTGTCATAAATTGTTAAGACGCCTGCTTCTCATGCATGAGAGTGCGAGTTCGAAACCTACCAATGGCAAGTACCAATGTGACTTTTTCCGAGTTACATGTACTTTCTAAGATTATCTAGACACCACTGACAAACGGTGAAGGAAAACATCGTGAGGAAACCTGGGCTCGAACCTTCTCCGTGTGAGAAGAGGCTTTGCGCAGCAGTGGGCATTTATAGGCTGTTGATGTGATGTGTGTGTGTGGTAACTCTTGTCTCAAGTCTCAAGCGTGATTTTTCTGATCCCTAGATCAAGTAAAGTATCACAAGATTTTCATATCACGACACGACATCTGGAGGAAGAAAATGCCTCAAGCTGATTTATAACCTAAAGTCACATCCTCATTAACCGGTTAACCGCTGACAATTAAACATGGCAGTCAGCAATATCCTGGAGCCGGTGGAGACGAGTAAATCTTACGTAAGTGATACAGTCTGGGTGGCCGCTACAAATAAATCGGCGGTCGGAACGTCAGCCTGCCTTGAATTGGTCTGTAGATGTGATATTAGGTAAAATGTGACTGCTTAGGTTTACTGCATACTAGGAGTCACATAATTATAATCGAAATCGTCATGTTTCGCTATTAGTTATTGTTGTAGGAAAACAAATTAATTTCTTTGCACTTGACAGTTATTATTAAACTAATAAAAACAATGTCACTGTCTGTCTGCCGGTTGGTTGGTCTACTTTTAGTTAGAATACTCTACACGGTAACCACTTACCATCAGGTGGGCCGTGTGCTTTTTTGCCAACGTCGTAATACAAAAAAATCTCTAAGGTCTAAATAAATGATTTGGTAATTTTTTTATTGACATAGGAACTGTGTATAATGTGCTAAGGTAAATAAGTAATCGCTATCTTTGGCGAACAGTCAGAACAGAATAGAACACAGAACAGTTCGTGATTGGTGGGCTTTCTGACCAACAGTTGTTCATTGGGATTTTCTATCCAGTTGTATTCCAAAGTAAACTTTAATTGTACGATTTATGCAGGATTTGTGACGTCATTCATTGATTTGCATTGATGGTCTATGTGCTTCAGCTGTCATTTTACATGGGTCATGTGTCGCTACAACGTTTCAATTGAGGAACTTAATAGATAACGTGTAACGCACCAACAATTTTTCCCCAACTTGTCTACTTCAACCACCAAAGCAACATCGCGTCTGCGAAAAAAAGAGGTAGTCCCTAATCTATGAAGGGGAAAGCAGTATTGATAAATTGAGCAATCGACTGGGACGAAGATGAGGGTGCTGCAAGCGACATAATAATTTCCACGGCCGGCGGGAAGATGAGAAATTCAATCTCAAACTACTCAGGCGTACTTTGATTTTTTCGGTTCTCGAAATCGATGTTTTAATTATCGGAGCGAGTTTTTAATATCTGTTCTAGGCACTCTGCTTCTAACGTATTCTTTGGTTTGATTATGCTGCATGATTGAAATTGTGGTTTTCGTATATGGTTTTCGGTTTTTGTTGATTTTGCGTTTTGATGTTTTAATGCAGTGATTGGTAACGGATTTTAAACTCTTATTATTTTATTATTTGCGAATTTAAAGTCATATTATTTTATTATTTAAAGTTATGTTTAAACTATAATAATAAGAGCATAATGAACGATCTATAAGTTCCAAAGGAAAAGTGCAATGTCAATCACTTTGTAAGAAGAGTAAAATCTAAATATTTTTCAATTTCAAATAATACAAGAGACTACCAAACATTATAACTATCTACTTTTAATTAATAAACTACAAGACGTAACTTTAGCAGAAGATAAACAAAACATTTTTAATTAAAAACTGCAAACATTGTTGTACAACACCATGTAAAAATTCTCTGAGCAAACAAACTTTATTTGCTCTTGCAACTCATCAAAATTAATTCGCAAAAAAAGAATTGCACATTTAACGAATAATAACTCCCACACAGAGTGTTCAAAGAAAAGAGAGAAAAATACAAAATCTGTAACAAAATTACATTGAAAAGAAAATTCAACCGCTTTAAACCGGTTCCATCCAGTTTTATCTGGAGAATTGCAGTTAGCACACGGCATGACTAGACAACATCTAACTGAGACAATGCAAATGTACTGTGAAATTGAAAATGTTAAATTTCTCGCGAAGGAAACAAACTTTACATTGGGGTGCGAAATTAGCATTGTTTGCGAGAATTACAAAATTAATTCTATTGGTTTTATGGGTTATTACATCGATACCTTTTCTTTCTTTTAATGTAAGGTTAGTATGAGTATCATCAGGTATTTTTCTAACAAGGGGAATTTATCGAATGACTTTTCCCACCATAGTGACATAATCTTACTGACTAAAACCACCCCGTTCCTATTCCTGCCCATCGAGCCGGAGCCCCAGCAACCCGTTAAGTCCTCCGTATCGGCATCAGCCCTATTGGGCCCAATACGTGGTGGTCTGATGGCTCTTTGAGGCGCGTGCGGAATGCGACGCGCCGTACGCTAGGGTCTGTTTCTGGTCAGGCATGCCTGTGCTTACGGTGGCCGGAGATTGTCACACGATCAACAACGCCCGTAATGTCCTTCGCATGTCATCAAGTATAGATGAGATATACTAGCCACTGTGGAGTGAAGTTCCAGCATCATACACGACGGCCAGTCAATCCAGTCACAATGCAAGCAGCTACGTCAATTGGTTAACTATTCCCAGTTAATGGATGATCAACATTAAGTATTACCAAGTTTAGCTGAAAGTCGGAATATGTAGTGACTATCAATCACCGAACAGAAACAATCAGGCATTATGCACAGCAGCCAGACAGTAAAGCCACAATGCAAGCAACAACGTCAATTTGGTTAATAAATCTATTAAAATTTTAAATATGATTTTTTTTATATATCACCTGATGGTAAGCAATAGGCGCCGCCCATGGCCTCTCGAAATACCAAGGCGTTACAAGTGCGTTACCCGCCTTTTGGGAATTGGGAATTTGAGCATTGTGGAGGATTTGGGGATTCGGGAGACGGGGACTAGGGAGGGGGTAATTGGGCCTCCGGTAACCTCAATCATACGACAAAACACAACGCAAGCGTTGTTTATCACTCCGGTCGAGCCGGCCCATTCATGCCGAAGCATGGCTATCCCCCACTTAAAAAATGTTAAACAATTAAATAATCGGGGCTTCGATTTGAATATCATTGGAACGTGACATATTTACATTAATACCACTGCATAAATTTGAAATGCGTTAATGGTTCAAATATATGGCATGTACCTACTCACGTAAACCCAATGCATACTATGCACAAAGCAAAATGAACTATTTATACAAAAGCGAAGGTTTAAAATACAATAACGGGTTTTGGGACTGTTTTTTTAACAATACTGACGGGTACTGTAATCCTGGGTTGAAAACTGGGATTACGCACTCTAGTACAGATTTACCTACAACAATGGACTGTATCAACACTGTTACTTGTGTAAACATTTCAATATATATATGCCTTTTGGTTCTCGAAAAGATTATATAGGAAAGTAATAATGATACACATACACTTAGATTGAAAAGCGGCATAATAATGACATAACAAAGCATCACGCCTTTTTATCCCCATCGGAATAAAAGAAGAGTAGTTCTACACGTTTCACAATTTATGTTATGAGTCCCATGTAATAGGGGGTAAGCCTATTGCCATATACCGGCCTCAATTCAAGACTCCGTGCTACTACTGACAAATTTTGAAAACCTAGTAATACTTTGCCCGACCGGGAATCGAACCCGGGAATCGAACTCTTGCCCGGCTACACCCGGCGCGCCGGCCGAGTCGTCACATTTGCGACTACTCAGCCGACGAGGCAGTCAATATAAATAATAATAATCTTACTAATAAACATTATAAATGCCAAAGTTTGTTTCTAGTTTGTTACTCCTTCGCGTCAAAACGACTGAAGGGATCGAGATATATGAAATTTGGAACAAGTGTAGAATATGGTCCGGTAACACATAGGCTACTTGGAATACCGAAGGTGTTAGCAGAATCTAGAATGTCATAAATGCCGAAAATACTTTTGTGTCCTGAATCCAACTTGAGATCTCATACTCTGATGTCATGTTTAAGGTCGTATTTAGACTTAATATAGGTGAGAGCAGTACATTTCTGTAAGAGGATTGTCTCACGCAAATGTAATTGCCCCAAAGAAACAGGAAAAGTATAGCCTTTAAAGAAACAAATTCATAAATAAAAGTAACATTATTCACTATGTAGGCAATCTAAATCTATGTTTACAAAAAAAAAACATTTAAATAATACCCACTTGTCCCGCTTTCTCATAAATCGCTGGCACAGCTCACCCGGTTTTAACCGGAGATTACCGAGTGCTTTGCGGCTTTCAACCGGACAATATTTTCGACCGGTTTCTTTGTAGGCTTGCGGGTAAACCGGGTCTGGACCGGGCGCAAACCGGCTTTGTTTACTTACGATTCCCTGGCTCGTGTAGATCGCGGATTGTGTTATTTTCGACTGAATATGAGTATTTCTATTGTATTATTCTCTTTCTGTTAAATTTTGTATGTACCTCTACATAGACACGTGTTAGTAACGTTGAATAGACTTATTCGTGAAACAAAGGATTATACACTACAAAAAAATATTAAATCAATCGGAAGATGTCCCCAATACAAGCAGTGAATATCTTCCTTAGTCCTCTGTGCTGAACAAACATTTATATTTTGTAAGTATCTAATGGCTCCCGCAACTCTGATGATGTCATCGGTCCATTTAATTTACATTAAATTAATCAACGATATACCATTTTCCATTAAAATGGACCTACCGTATTGTTGCCCACCAGATGACATTAGTGTGAAGCTCTCGTTCTTCGTCCAATAGGGAATTAGCTAGTGTCACACCATTGGACGTTCAATATTTTGACAGCTGCTCTGATTGGACAAAAAGCCCTTCCTACATTTGCGCCATATAGTGAACAAAAATATGGGTGAAATCTGAAATTTGAAATGATGAACGTCGGTTACCGTCCTGTCGAGCGGGACGGCCCTGAGTGGCGTCGTCAGTATATCTATACTCCATCTGTTTAGGTAGTTAACTATTTGTAAACAAACCATAAAAAGAGTTCTTTATAGTCGACATTTCCATAATTCGCAATACTTCATAAGAAAATAAAATTGTTTCCACTTTTACGACAGTTTTCTCTATTAAATTTTCTGTTCCTTTTCACTTATTTCTTAGTAAATATTATATATATCTCCTTGCGCATAATAATTTAATAACATTTATTAAATAATATAATATTTCATTACAATAGACACCATAAAGAGCCTAAAATCCCAGGTATCCAAAACCTTTCTTTAAGAACGAAGCATTAGATAATGTTGTCAAATTAAAGAGTACAACTAAGATGTAGCGCGACAATGAAAGTAGCGTGTATTACGTTTAGTCGGTTAATCAGGCGCCATTGACAGCTCTCTCGTCGTTTGCGCTCGCGTTTCTATTTTGTTGAATTTATCTTGTTTCTTTGTTTTGTTTTTGTTATTTAAGTTTAGGTTATTCATCGTTTGTAATTAATGTGTTCAAATATATTGAAGAAACTTGGCCCAAAGACACATATCCGTACAAGAAAGAAATTCGTACTTCAGATTCAGAATAGTTTCTATTTAAACATGATAATGAAATAGACCCATAGGCTAAGCTCTTGTACGATTTAGGTATTTGTGCTTGTATGTATGTGTGTGACAAATGAACGATTTTAAAGTGAATTTAGTTTAAATTAAAACACGAGAAATATTTGAAGTAATAGAAGGTTAAGCATCTCTGTGTCACGTGGTTTTGTTTACCTTTAGTTAATTACCTAAACAGATGGACTATAGTACATTACAACTGCTCAGTGTCGCGTCACCGTCCCGTCCCGCCGCGCCGCGCCCGCTGTGTGCGAGGGACCTTAAGAAAACCTTACAAACTATGACACGTTTAAATAGCAATAAGCAAAATATACAACAAAGACATTTACAACACAATATAAAATAAAATACAGTTATGCATTCACACACTCACACAACTTCATGCATTCTTTGGACACAGTCTTCCATTCTGACGCAAATATATCACACTCTGGTAATGATGCCAGAAGGTCGTTTATTAGTGTGAGGGCAGGAACAACTGGCGAATGAGTGTGTGACGTAGAACACTGCCAGTAACCAGTGGCTGCGGGGCCTTAGTTATAATAAGATAATAATTACAAAAGCATCAGAAATATTAACAAAATACCGTATCCCGCTTCATAAAGCGATTGGAAGTCAAACAAATATCTACCTATTCTCGAATACCTTCGACCAAAACCAAACGCTTGAATATTAATTAAATACAGAATTAATCAAATAACTTCTAATTCCAAAATTTAATTAAAACATTGAAATCGTAATAGGAATTCTATCAAAATTTCTATCATAGTCTATATTCAACGGTAACGTAAGCAATTTCTCGTCTGTATTGCTTAGATACTAGTTTTGGCCTTCGACTTCGCTATGGTTGATATTACTATTTATGTAAGACTTTTTGAACTAGACGTTTTATATTTTTTGTATACACAAAGTTTAAAAATATTTACGTTATTCGTGTTTTATCTAAAAAGTACCCACTTTATACATAACATAATAACATCAATTGCAGAAAGGCTCGAGACAGGGAGACGTGATTTCTCCGAAACTGTTCACCAACGCATTGGAGGACGTTTTCAAGCTCTTAAACTGGAGTGGACTGGGCATCAATATCAATGGTGAATACATCACACACCTCCGCTTCGCCGATAATGTAGTCATCATGGCGGTGTCGCTGGAGGACCTAAACACCACGCTCAGCGACCTCGATATCGTCTCCCAACAGGTGGGTCTTAAAATGAACATGAACAAAACCAAAATCACGTCAAACATCCATGTTGTACCTGTACCGGTCGCCGTTGGGAACGATATCCTCGAAGTTGTAGACCAGACCACCAGTTGTAGGTAGGTCCAATTTCGACAAAGGGAGCAGCGTTCGGGAAGTTACGCGAAATCTTCTCATCGAAAATCCCTCAGTGCATAAAGACCAGGATGTTCAACCAGTCTGTGTTGCCGGTGATGGCGTATGATACCGAGACGTGGTCCCTGACCTCTGGCCTTCTGGAGAAGCTCAAAGTCGTTCAGCGTGCGATGGAGAGAGCTATGCTCGGGGTTTCTTTGCGCGACAAAATCCAAAATATGGAAATTTGCCAAAGAACAAGAGTTACCGACATAGCTCGCAAAACTGGTCACTAAAAGGACTGACGGCAGATGGGCCAGGAAAATCCTTGAGAGGAGACCACGGACCGGAAAACGAAGCGTGGGCAGGCCTCCCGCTAGGTGGACCGACGACATCGCCAGAGTTGCGGGGAACCAGTGGATGCAGGTGGCGAGTTGTCGTTCGACGTGGAGGACTAAGGGGGAGGCCTTTGTCCAGCAGTCGACGTCTTCCGGTTGGTGATAGATGATGATAGATGATGAACATAACATCACGCCGACGCAGTCTCTTATTTTATATATGTCACTGGAAAATAACAAGAACCGTACCTAAGATTATTAATGTAATTTTTTCTCCCTCTCGTAATATTTCGTCGATAATTTTCCTAGGTTATTTATAAACTTACGCTTCTTGTTATTTTTCGGTGACATATATGTATTTAATTGAACGATACTTAACATACATGTATTTAATTGAACGATACTTAGATATTTTTTAACCGACTTCATTTTTATTATGGACATTAAATAACAGCGTTCTAGCGGAAGATACAAGTTTTAATATGATATAACACATACACATACATATACAACAATTATACGTATTATATGTCTCTTCATAATAAACACGTTCATGTTCCAATTTCCAGTAAAACTGAAATATACATACAGGTACCTTGAATACAAACATTTCACGGAAAATTTTAATCGTGTACTTTCTAAACAATCTAGACTGTAACTATGTACTGTTACTGAGAATTTTGAAACACAAACCGTACCTTTTTTTTTTTTTTTTTTTTTTTGAGGGGGGAAAATCATCCAATGACTTCTCCCGCCCGGGTGAGGCGGGAGGGAGTGTCAGACTCTTACTGACTAAAAACCACCCCGTTCCTACTCCTGCACTTCGAGCTGGAGCCCCGGCAACCCGTTAAGTCTTCCGCGGCTCCGTATCGGCGTCAGCCCTGTTAGGCCCCATCTGTGGTGGTCTGATGGCTCCTTGAGGCGCGCGCGGAACGCGACGCGCCGTACGCTCGGGCCTGGTTCTGGTCGGGCGGCGAGTCACCCGTGCTCGCCGTCCGCAGGCCCGTGCTTACGGTGGCCGGAGATCGTCTCGCGATCCCCGACGCCCGGAGTGTCTCTCGCGACGGCCGGGTCGTGAGGAGGTTCGTTCCCTCACGCGCTCCGCCTCCTCCTTAGCTAGCATGACTGCTTCGCAGAAGGAGGAGACGGCATCCCAGTGCCCCTCGCTCCGTACCATGGTCTGAACCAGAGCCGGACGCGAGAGGTCGCCGTCGCCGATCACATTCCTGAGGACACGGCGGTGCTCAGTCCACGCAGGACACACCGCCACCGTATGCTCCACCGTGTCCTCCGGGCGATCCTCGCAGTGATGACACCCGGGCGTTTCCTCCCGCCCAATCCGAAACAGGAACCTACCGAAACTTCCGTGTCCGGTAAGCACCTGCGTCAGGCGGTAGGTGAGGACGCCGTAGCGTCTCTCAAGCCACTCCTCAAAGAGGGGATTTACCGCTGCAATGACAGCGAGCCCAGCCTTCGGATGCGACAGTCGTTGCTGCCATTCCGCCATGAGATCACGCCGGAGCTCATCCCGCCACGCATTAATCTGGCGCGGCAGCGGAGATTCGCCCCGGCGACGTGCCTCCGCGCGCAAACAAAACACGCGCGCGAGCACCTTCGCTTCCAGATCCCACGGCGGTACTCCGGCAAGGAGGTTCGCCGCCTCCCCGGAGATCGTGCGATATCCGCGTATCAATCGGATCGCCATGACCCTCTGTGATGTAAGCAGCGCCCGAGCGGGCCGCCGCATCAGGTTCGGCGCCCACATAGGGGCGCCGTAGAGGGCCATGGACCGCACGACCCCGGCGTATAACCTCCGGCAGGAGGCGTTTGGCCCCCGAGGTTGGGTAAGAGGCGCTTAAGCGCCGCCCCCGTCCTTTCCAACTTAGGAGCCAAACGTCGGAAATGCTCCACGAAGTTCCACCGACTGTCGAGGACGAGTCCTAGGTACTTCATCGTCGTCTCGACGCCGATGGTAACTCCTCCCGCCGTTAATTGAGACTCACCCGGAGGTGGCGCGTTCCCGCGGCCATAAAAACACATGGCCTCGGACTTGTGGAGCGCCACCTCGAGTCCCAGTTGCCGGATTCTTTCAACGACTGTCGTAACCGCTCTCGCCGTTAAATTAGCCGCCGCCTGATGCGACCTCCCTTGAGCTACCACCAGTGTGTCGTCAGCGTAACAGACCACGCTGACGTTGTTCGGGAGGTCGGTGCGCAGCACCCAGTCATAGCCGATGTTCCACAGGAGCGGCCCCAAAACCGAACCCTGTGGAACACCGCGCGACGTCTCTCGTCGGTTCCACTCACCTCGGTGACCGGGGTAAATGACGGACCGTTCCGTCAGGTATGCCTCGATTACACGACGGAGATAGGTGGGCACCCGATGATATCGAAGTGCCTCCAAAATGCAGCTCCAGGGCAGGGAGTTGAAGGCATTGGCGATGTCCAAGGACACCGCCACTACGACCTTACCCCTGGACACTGCAGTCCCCGTCGTGAGGTCTCTTACACGCATGATGGCGTCCACCGTGGAACGCCCTCTGCGGAAGCCGAACTGGCCGTCCGACAGGTCCGGCCCAACATCCGACAGGTGCGCGACGAGGCGGTTCGAAATGATCCTTTCGAAAACTTTTCCCACCTCGTCGAGCAACACTATGGGCCGGTACGCAGATGGAGAGTCCGCAGGGCGCCCCGGCTTCTTCACTAGGACCAATTTACCCGCCTTCCACAATTGCGGGAACTGGCCCCTCTCCAAGCATGCGCTGTAGAGACCAATTAATCGAGGCTCGAGAGCCTCCGAGGCCAGGACCCACGCCTTGCCGTGCAGTCCGTCGGGTCCCGGGGCGGTGTTCTTGGCGCCCATCCGGCGCACCGCCGCTCTCAACTCGGCCTCGGTCACCTCCGAAACTGTGTCGCCGTCGTCTTCGCTGTGGCCCGCATAGGGCACCGCAGGGGGCGGAGTCATAGACGGAGGTGTGAAACCCCTCTGTAGTCGGGGGAACAAGGCGCCGACCACCTCCTCCACTACCTCTGGCCGGAGACTCTGAGTCAGCGGGGGAGCCCATGTGCGGAGCTTATCCCGCACCATCCGATAGGGGCGTCCCCACGGGTCTCTGTTCAGAGTCTCCAAGAACTCCTGGAGGGCATTCTCTTTGGCCCGCCGTATCTCCGCTTTGAGGGCGGCCTTCGCCGCCTTGTACCCCTCGTACAACTCCGCCTCTCTGACCTCTGCGTCCTGAGGACGGATACGAAGCCTGCGGTGCCTGGTGTACCGGCGTCGCGCAGCAGTGCATGCACTGCGTAGAGCAGCCAGCTCTTGCGACCACCAGTACGTCTGGCGCTTGCGCTGACCTGGCCGGACCCGGGGCATCGCCACGTCACAGATTCTGGACATGGCGTCCTGGAGCCACCTCGCCTCCTCGTCGATGTCGGCTTCCAGGAATAGCTCCCGGTCCAGCTGTCTCAGCGCCCAACGTGGGCCACATGGGGCCTGTCTGACCGGCGGGTCCGCGGACTCGGTGGAGACGTTAAACCGGATATACCGGTGGTCGGAGTACGTTTCCACCTCCTCCATGACACGCCAGTCAACGACACGCGGTGATAGAGCAGGGCTAGCGAACGAAATGTCCACCACCGACTCGCCCTGCATCCGCACGCACGTGGGGACAGAACCCCGGTTCAGGACGACTAGGCCTGCCTCAAGGGCCCAGTCTTCCACCATCCTACCCCGAACATCAGTAAACCGGGAACCCCAAGCCAAGTTTTTGGCATTGAAGTCCCCGAGGACTAGCACGGGGAGGGAACGGAACCCGACAACGACGGCGACCAACTCCCTCAGGGAGTTGTGGAACTCGGCGAGAGTTCGGTTCGGAGAGAAATACACGCCCACCACAGCGATCTCTCCGAACCGTGCTGCGACACAACCCCGGCCTCTCTGAACGGCCTCGAGAGTCGGGGTACCGGCGGCGGCTGACGAGATGATGGTCACCGAGCCGTCCAAGTCCGCCACCCAGTGATCCCTGGGCGGGACAAAATACGGCTCGGAGACCACAGCGACATTTATTGACCACTGCGCCATGCTCTGAAGCAGGAGATCCTGAGCGGCGGCGCAGTGGTTGATGTTCGCCTGAAGGAGGCGGAATGGAGCTATTATTGGCAATCCATCCCAGCCTCCTCCCTGACGGCATTACAGCCAGTGGTGGCCGCGGCGACGGCATTAGTGGCGACTGCAGCGGCGGGGGCGGGACTGACGGGGGCAGCGGAGGGCCTACCCTTGCCCCTGGATTTGGCAGGAGGGGAACAGGCCTTGCTCCCGACCCGGTGATTGGCCGGCTTACCAACCGCCGCACATGCGTGACAGTGTAGCGGGGCAGAGCACGAGCCGGCTCTGTGACCGGGCTGACCGCAACGGAAGCAGCAGTCACTGCGGTCCACCTCCGAGGTGCATCTAGCGCTAACGTGGTCACCTACGTGGCAGCGGAAACACCTTATAGGTCGGACCTCTAGCAGTTTGACCTGCGCCGAGACCCAGCCTACCAGGAGCCTTCGACCCTCCTTTATTTTCTTGGCCGCTGAGACGGGGCAGCTCACTACAACCGTTCGCAACCCCGAATTATCTGGACGGATGGTGCCGGTCTTAACCTGCTCTGCAGGGCACTCACCCGTCCTGGCCACAGCGGCCACAACCTCCTCCTCCGTCACGGAGTCGTCCAGGCCCATTATACGCAACTCCAGGCACTTGGTTGGCCTTGACACGCGAGCCTCGTCTGCACCAAGGCACACCCTGAGCCTTTCGGCTAGAGCGTCAGCGGTTGGACCGCTGGTCGCGCCGGGGACCTCTAGTAAACGGGCTCCAGTCGCCGTCACTTTCAAAGAGAACCCGTTAGGGGCCCCGTACTCCGCGGGAGTTACCGCCTGCTTCAGTTTGGCGAGGATGTCGCCATATGTCACGCCTCTTTTGACCGCGTCCGGCTGTAGAGTTATCACTACAGCCGCGGTTTTAGGGGCGACAAGCATTGCCGCAGCGCGCTTTTCCTTGCGCCGCTGCCGCTGCCTCTGCCGCTGCTCCTTTTTTCGGCGCTTTCGCCCTTCCTTGGCGACCCTCCTCGCCTCTCCGACCACCTGCCATCCGCCGCCGCTGGCAGGGGAACCCGAAGTTCGGGTAGGCTCCACAGCTGGGGCAGTAGACGGCCCAGGCACGGCGCCCCCACGCCTACGAACTGTTGGCGCCCTCACCACCGTTTCAGCTGAAGCCTGCGCCGGCGAAACCGCCGGCGGTTGGGCCCGGACACCGCTGGACCGACCAGGAGTAGTCGGCATAGCCGCCGCAGCCGCAAATGTGCGCGGTGCTGCTTGACTCCCTGCGAGTGGGGGGCGGAGGATCCTGCTCTCCAGCACGTCAAAACGCTGCTGGAACGCAGCCATCTCCCGCCGCACCAGGCCGATTATGTCGGCCTCCACTGGCTGCGAGGCTCGGGGTCGACCCTCGCGAGCAGCGGCGAGCTGGGCCTTGGCTGACCGAAGCTCGTCCTCCATAGCCGCATTGGAGGCTGTCAGCCGGATCATTTCTCGGCGCATCTCCCCCAGCTCTTTTTGCAAGGCGGCCATCTGCTACCCTGCCGCTGAAGGCAGTCCACACTGTCGAGCCGCTTTCATAATGGCTGCCTTCGCTTGCCTTAACACTCCGTTTCGGCCCTTCTCGGACTTCTGCTCAGCCACCGTCCGGAGTGTTTGTTTGACCACCTTGCAAAGGTCGCCATTTATGGCACCAAGGTCGCCTACCGAGCCCTCGCCGCCAGATCTGATGAGTCAGCTTCAGCTGACTCGGCCCGAGTAGCGGCCATCGGCCTCTCGCAGCCCTTTCTTCGACCCCTACCCCGCGCAGCCGTAGGGATCTTAGGGGCTGGAGCCTCCTGCTCGTTGGAGGACGGTTCCCCGCCCTCCATCAACCTGGGACGTTTAAACGTCCCCTTTTTTTGGCGCTGTGAACTCAAGCTGCGCAATGAGTAAGCGCCAGATGCGGAAGAGTAGTCAGACTCTGCTTCCGACATCCTCCGACTTAAGGCCCGTGTGAGGGATTGGCTGGACGACTCCAACGCTTCCCCACGAGTTCCAGAGCCACCCTGGCTCTCCCCGCCAACAGCAAGCGAACTAAGCTCGCTTGCCCTCTCCTCCTCCGGTGTTTTATTTTTATTTTTATTTTTATTATCAGACTCCATACAATTCCCACGAGTATGGGGGAAATAAACGGTCCGCCCAGGCAGTGCCCCCTGTACCTGGGTAAGTGTATATTTGTTTCCCAACTAGAGGGTCCACCGGTACCCTAGCTGGGGGTGCGCTCACGACTGACACTACTCCTCAGCCATGCATACCCTCGCCGCGCACCAGAACTTGGTATTGGAGGAATTTTTTATAGAGGTTATCTTCCTCGCGGTCCGGGCGACCAAGCCAAGACCCTCGTCCCGTTCTGAGTCATGAGACATCCATGATCTCTTCTCGGATTACGATTTCGACGGTTGCAGTCGAGGAACCATGTGTCCCGATGCTGCTCGTTGGCAGGGTGAGTGCGCAACGAGCACCGTCCTTGCCTCTCCGCCGCGTTCTCTGCTAAGTTCAGAGAGACGGGCGGAAAAGCGACCCCTCGGAAGCGTAGGCTATGTGTCTGCACAAAACCCGCCGCCTCCAGAACCCATCCAGGGTTCGTCCGCCCCGTCCAGAAGTTAGCTACAGGCAATAGCCACTCCAACCCTATCACTCCCGTTAGGGAGACTATCACCTGTACCCAGGGTGCACCACGGGGAGGTCTTCTGGCACCGCACCCCACACAAACCGTACCTGGGTAACTAATTCTGTATTTTGCGTGACGAACAAACATTCAAAATATTCATCATTTGACAATTTTCCCAGTACAAAATGATGTCAAAAACAATACTTTACGAGAATTTATGTTCATTGAAACCGAAGGAGTGGAAATAAGGCTTCGATACTGAAATTATTAATTTTAGACACAATTCAAAACAATAGACTGTTTAATTTAAAATTCATATGTTTCTGTCAGTTGTATAATATTCATTTTCATTTAAAATTGAAAGGGTTTTAGAATCGATTGTGGTTTTAAAATATCAGTTACAAAGTTCTTGTAATTATTTTAAGTGATTTTTTTGTTTAGAGACACTATAATTTTTACTATCCTTTAAGGTTATTTTTTTCGATCTCTTTGATTGGATTTTAGTGTTACATTGTTCTCGCATAATACAAACAACAAAACTATGTAACTAGAAAATTGTATTGTGAACCTAAGTGACCTATGAAGTATCTTTCTCGTTCTTCTCCATAGGAATCAACACCTTGGAATAAGCAAATAGGTTAACTTTTAATTTTTTTGTTGACATTCAAAATTGCCTTTCGGATCTAATTGAAATAAATTATTTTGACGTTGACTTTGTCATATTGTATGAAATGACTTCTGTTTGAATTATAATAATAAAGGCCAAGAAGATTAAAGTTGTAATTGCAAAATAAAAAGAAGGTTTCTCTTCGGCTGAAATACTTCAGAACATGTATAACAGTTATGGCTAGATGTAAATTGGTTACATTTCTATAGCGGTACCGACTGACAACTTGGCTAAGACTACAGTTACTTAATTCGACATGTTGTGTAAATTTGTATGTCACATATTCAAATATTGACTGCCTCGTTGGCCGAGTAGTCGCAAGTGCGACTGCCGGGCAAGGGGTCTCGGGTTCGATTCCCGGGTCGGGCAAAGTAATACTGGGTTTTAAAAAAAACTCAAAAGTAGCACGGAATTGTGTCCGGTATATGGCAATAGGCTCACCCCTTATTACATGGGACTCATAACATTAATAGTGAAAAATGGGTGTTACATTGTGCAGTGGCATAATGTGCACCTCTGCCTACCCCTTCGGGGATAAAAGGCGGGATGTTATGTTATGTTATATTCAAATATTATTTTATTTAAACAATACTCTTACACTTCGCTTTGAAACTAACAGGAATTTGTTATTTAAAACCCAATTACTGGAGCCTTCAATGCAGAACATTCCATTCAGAAGAAAAATTAAACGTACTCGTTGGCATCCAATCGGACGAGGCGAATGACCATGGAAATAAACGGGAAGGAATTTTCCTATTAACTTTAGCTTTATAAATTCAAGTGCAAAAATGTGACCGACTTCCTTTATTGGTTGGAGTCCTTTGTGCACATCGGAATTAATTCTGGATTGTGGATTTTTTTTTTCTTTACAATTTGTTCTTTAATTTAGTAATCATATCTGATGGCGGTTAAGTATATATATATAGCGGAATAGTGGGAGCAGTACCTTATACTGCTCCCACTATTCCGCAAGTAATGGTAGGAGTCTCATATCAGTTGCAACTTATAAGTCACAAACAAAAGGGGTAAGCTGTATAATCATACATTATCAATCTTAGACAACCTGTCATAGTTTATTGCTGCGGGCTTCACCTACACTAGGTACTACATCAGAGGGCTTGCCACAATCTCCGCACTTGCCAAATGATTTCATCAGCGGTTTATCAGAGAGCGTTGATCTGTCAATTTTAACAACAACCTTTAAAAGGTCCGAACACATCACCTTCTTGTTTGTATTAAAACTTTCGTGAGACATATTATATGTCTTCGGCTTACTC
Organism: Spodoptera picta; assembly: GCA_038387885.1. Lineage (NCBI taxonomy): Eukaryota > Metazoa > Arthropoda > Insecta > Lepidoptera > Noctuidae > Spodoptera > Spodoptera picta. The sequence goes on along the minus strand of JAZHFQ010000344.1, from coordinate 2,286,387 downwards.
ACGTACCAGTTTGATGACAGTAGCCGCGTCGCATATCGCGGAATGCTGCTCATGAATATGAGCCTCTAGCATGGCTTGAAACTCGTCGAGTTCCTCGTCAAACAGTTACGTGAGTACGCCGGAAACATAATAATTAACTTCATCGTCATAATCCAAAAGACCTTAACATATCACCCTCCAAAGAGGTCCTTAACACATCATCGTCCTTAACCGTACAGTGTGCACGCAGCCTAAACGTTAGTATTTATTCATGCACTCAAGTCTAACGACGGTGTGTACACAGCACATACGCTCATCAATTATTAGTGACACTTAATGCGCTCTCCGGCCGACGGGCGCGCTATAAATAATGGACCGGTCCGCCGAAACACCTGACGCTTTTAAACGTCATAAAAACGTAAAGTTTGGACAGATACTTACCTAGGTACGTTGTTGTACATAGAAGGTTGTATCATAGAGGTTATTTTTAAGTAAAAATTTCTATAAACAATCAATAGCTTTTTAGAGATAAAGGTAGTAAATGAGTGGACAGAAAAGGTGCTTTATCTACTTACTTTACCATCCAGCTGAATGGTAAGCTACCAAAACCATCTACGGACATCCGCAACAATGAGGAATTACAATCATAATCATCATCAACAGCCTATAAATGCCCACTGCTGAGCAAAGCCTCTTCTCACACGGAGAAGGTTAGAGCGTTAATCACCACGCTTGCTCAATGCGGGTTGGCGATTTCAAACTTATAATTAGAAATTATAAGTCCAGGTTTCCTCACGATGTTTTTCCTTCACCGTTTGTCAGTGGTGACTAAATAATCTTAGAAAGTACATTAATTAAAATTAAATTAAAAGTACAGGAATTACAATGCCAGGTTTTAAAGAGGGGAGGGGGTTTCTCCAACATCTACACCCACATGCCAAAAACAATACAAGCGCCGGTTTTCTGTGAAGTAATATGAGTACTTAATTCATAACTTTACGGTTAATCGAATATCACTATCACCGCTGGAAATATCAAAACCCATTATGACCACTCACATACATTTAGGTTAATCAAAAGTAATTACATAAAGTGGTCGCAATTATTTCATTAAGTAATCATGGACAAAATTGGATGAAACCACACACTAACTCCCTACGTCCCTCTTCATTTCATCCTTCTTTACTTTAATATCCCTATGGACCACACACACCACTCGTTCCAACCTTGGCATAAGTTTAGAGTGTCATTCATCCTAATTATTATTCAAAGGACTGTCTCATTTGCCAAGGGCTCAAATGGGATGGCCGAGTAGGTTTCGGTTCAGGTTCGATTCTCTGGTAAAGAAAAATATTAATGGGGTTTTTAGATTTTGTCGTTGTAATAGCATAAAATAGATGTACATTTCAATATCTTGCCACCATAGGCTCAATAATGGCACGTATTCTAAAATTGTGCAAAATCATTTATTTTAATTGGAGCACGACTATGTAAAGTCAATAAAAAAAAATTAAAAGTGAAGAAAGAAAGAAAATACATTTATTTGACCATTGACACACACGATTATAAAAAATAAAAATACAGATATATAAACAAAATACTAATAATAAACTTCAAAGAATAGACATCAGAACAAAAAACAGTGTAGTAACAAAATAATAAAACAATGAAACAGAATTTGGAATATACAAAAAAAAAACAAAAAAAAAAATCAATTTGCGCGTGCTCATGCCAAAAGGGCCTCCACCTCAGCATATAGTTGGACGTTTCTGCCCAACACTAATTTTCAGGTGGCACCCTGCAGTGACTCACAGACGGCGGTACCGCCCCTCAATAGGAACAGAAAATAAACATGAAATTATATAAATAATATAAATTTTGCTGAATATGTGTGTGTGTGTGTGTGTGAAAAATTGTAAATAGAATAATGTATAAATCCGATAGTACATGACATGTACATTGTATATACATACAAACAAAATGTAAAAATGCAATAAATTATAAGAGGTAGTCACTTTCTACGTTTACTTGTTTACTCTTGTTTAATCTACTTTTGTTTTATCTGAAGCTATTGGCTCAATCCAATGAATAGATTCCTACGGAGAAGAACGAGCAAGAAACTCCATATGTTACTCTTTTTTAATCAGAGCCACAATACAATTCTCTAGTTACATAGTTTATTGGTTCGATTGTGCGAGAACAATGTAACAACAAAACTGTGGAATGATCTGTCGTCGGCGGTATTTCCGAACCGATACGACTTTCAAAGCTTCAAGAAAAGGGCGTATCGTTTTTAAAAGGCCGGCAATGCACCTGTGACGCCTCTGGTGTTGCGGGTGTCCATGGATTGCGCTGATCGCTTAACATCAGGTGATCCGTCTGCTCGTTTGCTTCCTAATCCATAAAAAAAACACTAAACTTCAGTCAAAGAGATCGAAAAAGAAAATAACCTTAAGGACAATAAATAATACAGACATGCGTGTGGCAATAGGAGAAACATAGAACGCATTACTAAATAATGTATTGTACTAATGTACACCTCTGTTTATTCCTGTTGGAATCAAAAGCCGTGACAAAGTATTTTCAAGGTGCGAAAACAGTAACTCCAGTGCCACCCCAACCAGTCTCGTTGACAAAACCCTGATTTCGTAAACAAACTAATTTTGTAAAGTAATTAAATTGTTTACATTCCGAGGCCAAGTATTCGGATTTTATCAGACAATTGAGTTAAAAATTGTTATTAGTTGACAATCTCATGTTAATTAGTTCGTAAGTCGCAGTTGGGTGACAACGACAATTTGCCCTTCTTTGATAGGTTTCAAACTACTTGGTTTTGTGGAGTGAATTGCTTAAGGATTTGTAAGATGGGAAAACTTGTGAGAACGAGGAGGTATTTTGTTAGTACAAGGTACTAAAATGTAAGAATCAATTTTTTCAGAAGGATTGTCTATTAAAAAGATTGTCATCATCATCATCATCATCATCAACCTATAAATGCCCAATGCTGAGCAAAGCCACACGGAGAATGTTTGAGCATAATCACCACGCTTGCTCAATGCGGGTTGGTGATTACAAACTTATAATTAGAAATTGTAAGCCCAGGTTTCCTCACGATGTTTTCTTTCAACGTTTGTCAGTGGTGTCTAGATAATCTTAGAAAGTACATATGACTCAGAAAAAGTCACATTGGTACTGGCGTTGGTAGTTTTAGAACCCGTACCCTCATGCTTGAGAAATGGGCGTCTCAAACCTCCGGACCACGACGACATTTTAAAAAGATTGTACCATAAAAAAGAATATCATGAACAATAATAATCATAATAGTCGTATCATTCCTCAAAAGAATGATGAAATTTACTTACAGCCATTATAGTTAAGCTCATAATTATAGGCCTTAGATCTCACACACACACATACATTCACATTTTCTGTTAGTTATGAGTCGTCTAATGAGTAAGTACTTTTCTATTCCCTTCGACAAGGGTTTAAATACCATTTGGCTTCAGTCCCCCAGCTGATTATATAAACTCAAAAGAAGATAAACGATTATCAACTCTATAGCATCAGCACAGAACACACAGACCCCCATGCCTTGAAAAAAGAAATCGTTTACGACAAAAATAAATAAATAAACAATTCAATTACACCGTGACAGGTCGATCTCCCGTCAATTCGACTTGCGTCGTTCGTTTTACTTCGATAAAACCTTACATTATATAAGAAAACAAAATCAGGGCAGTTGTTGCCTTAAAACGGCATTAGGGTCATCCCTTTTCGATTTAAAATGTTTACCTTTTTAATTTAAAATGAAGTACTTACATTCAGTAAACAGTACAGAACTTATCTAGTTAAATTAATTTGAAATGAGAAAAAACAAGAGTGCGTCTAATACGTGTGCGTATATTCTTCGGTCGAAGATGATCACGTAGAAACAGAATCCATCTAGTGTCTCTATTTTCCTAAAACCTCAATGAGATGCTTCAATATCTTTAACATCCAAGATACAAAAAATGTTTCTCTCTACTTCTTATATTAACTGCACCATCAGCCCTACGTTTCTCAGTTTTTCTCGGCACAAATGCTATCCAATAATATTCTGTAGCCTACGATTTGTTCTTGCCATATTTTTTCAGTGACGTCCGAGTGCGAAATGATAAATGATCGTGTTCGAACCATCTGAGGGACGGATGCTTCAAATTTAATGACGAATTGAAGCTGCCGGTGTAGTTAATAGGAATATAGCGGGATTCCTTTCACCTGTGTTTGTAACCTTTAAAAATGTAACCAAAATCGATAAACGAACAGACGGATCATCTGATGGTAAGCAATCGGCGCCGCTCATGGACACCTGAAACACCAGAGGCGTTACAAGTGCATGACCGGTCTTTTGGGAATTGAGAATTTGAGGATTGTGGGGATCAGGGTATTGGGGAGACTGGGGAGAGGGGTTAATTGGGCCTCCGGTAACGTGAGGTTACCGGATCTCCTCCCACTACGGAACACAACGCAAGCGTCATTTCGCGTCGGTTTTCTGTGAGGCCGTAGTATCACTCCGGTCGAGCCAGCCCATTCGTACCGAAGCTTGGCTTTCCCATACTTTTTATAATTAGAGAGACATTTTCATTATTACATTTTTCAGCTTACTCACGTTATCTAAAGGAAGTTGCCTAGTTTCCAGTCATACTAGAAGCTCATATAGGATAAATCTATTTTCGCCGAAAACCCCGTGGTGATATGACTGCAAATTGGTAGATAATTCGATTTCAATAATCACTTTGAAAAAGGAGGTCGTTTATTATATCAAACTGCACCTTTATCATCTAAAATTAGATTAGAAAAGGCGATTGTACGGGCGTTATTAAACCGGGACAAAATAAAAAATAAAGCAAATTTTGTCAGCGCAGCGTATTGGTTGGCGACTTGGTTCGCTTAAAATCTAAACCTTACCATCTATAAATAGAAAAAATGTTATGTAGCCATGTAGGTCCTATATGTAACTTTATAGTTATAGCCTACGATGCCTAGAGTAATCTAATATCTTTACATTAGCCTCTCACGTGTAGTTTTCACATTTGATATTTTGGAACATATCTTAGAGGTTCACATATACCTCTAATATTAAGTTTTATACGGTATCTGTATCTATCTCCAATATGAAACCTTAGATATCCAAGTTATTTCCCGATTTCATTCCTTGCTTTCATTTTGTTTATAACAAAGGACGTTGAAAAAAAAACGGACATTGTCTCTTGAAACAACGACTGAGGCACCTGGCTACTATAAACTTACACGCAGAATACACACACATTGACAGGAAGGACATTTTTCTTGTGGCATGGTCCGTCATTACACTTCTAAGTCACATTACGTTCGAAATTTTTTTCAACATCGTTGGTCATATTTATATATGTCATCAACAGCCTATAAATGCCCACTGCTGAGCAAAGCCTCTTCTCACACGGAGAAGGTTAGAGCGTTAATCACCACGCTTGCTCAATGCGGGTTGGCGATTTCAAACTTATAATTAGAAATTATAAGTCCAGGTTTCCTCACGATGTTTTTCCTTCACCGTTTGTCAGTGGTGTCTAAATTTATATATGTAATAGGTTGGTTATTGAAACAAATTACTTATGTTGTTGCTCTGTAAAAGAAAGTTTATTCATAAATACAACACAACACATGAAATGGTTTTGCAAATACACAACTCACTTAGGTAATTAGAATTAGATAAACATTATTGTCTACTAACCTGTAAAAGAAACAACATTAAGAGCTATTGCTTGAAACAATCCTTTGTAGTAATTTTAAAATAATTTTCACAAATATCTTTCGTGCTTATTCTAAAATCTCGAGACGAAACAAAACCATTGTATTTGACATAGTGGAAAAAAGCTGTCACCACAGATTATACTGACGTATAAAGTCTAAACCAAAATACGCGGGAAATTTAAATTAAATGAAGGGCTAACTTAGCATCTTCATTTACATAGAGGTATTAAAAAAAAATTTGACAACCCTCTGACCTCTTTTAACTTAAATGCCATAACTGAAAAACGATTTGTTCCGCTGTATCGGGATAATTCGCATTTTGTTTTTGTTTACATCAATCGTGGTGTCAATGTATTAACTTATTGATGTCGTTGTTTATATAAAATACAACTTTATTAACAACACGAAGTTTGGAATGGAATCGATCAAAAATGACAATATAATTCAGCGTCAGAGACTCGTAACAGTGTGGAGCCGTACTCTTTCTGTTTAAGGCTTTGGCTGCCAACAAATAATTGTTGAAGGCAAATCCTCCGCTAATGTCGGTCACCGGTGACTGCCATTGAACCATTAACACGTTAAACGTGTTAATGGTTCAATTTCAATCAATGCTTTGACTATGACTTCTCCATTCTAGGTAGGCCATCTGTCAAATGTAGTCCCTTAGTTGGCTCGTAAACAGACTCATGATACTAAATAATTATTGAACAAACTACGTTTAAAGAATACTTTGACTGCCTCGCTGGCCAAGTGGTCGCAAGTGCGACTCCCGGGCAAAGGGTCTCGGGTTCGACTCCCGGGTTGGGCAAAGTATTACTGAGTTTTAAAAAAAATCCCAGTAGTGGCACGGAGTCTGGAATTGTGCCCGGTATATGACAATAGGCTCACCCCCTGGGACTCATTACATAAATAGTGAAAAGTGGGTGTTACATTGTACAGTGGCGTAATGTGCACCTCTGCCTACCCCATCGGGGATAAAAGGCGTGAAGTTATGCTATGTTTAAAAAAACCGACTTCGAGCCCGCTTTTTTTTAAAAACCTTCAATCTAAGTGTAACAAATACTATTCTGAAAACCGCTTCAAAATTGGTTCCAATCAATAGAAATCAACCAATCGCGCACAATCATACATACATACAGGACCAACAGAGAATCTAATTTCTTTTCTCTTTTTGAAGAGAATGGAAAACAAGCATCTCACAAAAGTTCATGGAAATTTCTTCCACAGATCACTGTCTACCTCATACGTTTTTGTCACAACCACAATCAAATTACACAAAACATTCACATTTCCATAAAACGCAATAAAATATCACAATGTAGAGGTAGTTATCGATAACGGTTGATTTACTTCACTTTGGTAAAGGTAGAAACTCCCATGAAATCATTGTAGGTGCTGGCAACAATTTACTAGGAAATTTTCGACGTTCCACTTAAAGCCTGTGTTCCAGTATCTATGTATATTCAAAGCGATGCCAATTCGAAGATATAGTACTAGTAAATTAATTTAACAAGTATAGTCGTGACTTGTATGCGACACACAAAGTCAGTCTTGACTTTTAAGTCATTAATTTCTCGTAAGGATAGGGAAATATGCGCGTATAGGTCATTTTCGCCTAAAATATTGCTTGCATGTTTTTTTTATACTATCATAAGCCGGTAGACGAACAGACGGATGACCTGATGGTAACCAACCGGCGTCGCCCATGGACACCTGGAACACCAGAGGCGTTGCAAGTGCGTTACCGGCCTTTTGGGGATTAGGAGTTTGAGGATCGTTGGGGATATCATACCTCGAATTATACACCGGGATTAATTCTCGATACCTAGCCACTATTGAACATTTAAATCGTGTACCGAATAAAATTTACAACAGCTGCTTGCTACTAGATCAAGAAATACAAGTAAATATTTACCTAAAAACGTGACTCTAAGCCATAAATACACACATTAAGTCACATTTTCCTTAAGCAGCTTAGTGAAAAGTTGTCAAAGAGAATTCGTATATTATATACTTTTACTCCTATAGTTTAAAAGTTTGAGTGGAAGCCAGAAGTCGCTTCTCTGATCAAAAGTCACGTACACCTATTGACTTAAAGTTTTCAATGTGCTCGTAGTTCGTATCATATCCTGCAAGTTTGGCTGCATCCCTGCAGACACCAGTCGTACCATGTATGAGGAAGTTTTTGGAGTTCTCTATAATATGAAGATGGAACAATGGTGTTGTAAGTTTAGAAGATTAGATAGGAGAGTATTAGCAACGAAGAACTGCAGACAGATATAAATTAGTACGAACTTAGTTTTCACTGATTTATTTATTTCCATAATTTCTCGATAGTATGATGAGTAATTTTAAGTGTGAGAGAGCCATGCTTTGGAACGTATGAGCTGGCTCGACCGGAGTGATAGCACGGCCTCACAGGAAACAACGTTTGCGTTGTGTTTCGTCGTCTGAGTTAGGTAGGTTACCAAAAGCCCAATTACCTCTGAAATGACTGGACCGATTATATGTATGTAATATAGGATACTTTCATTTTCTAAAAACGCAAACCACGTTGCGGGTACAGTTAGTACAACAACAAATTATTCTTCAAACCTTCAAGAAAAGAGCGTATTCCTTTTTTAAAGGCCAGCAACGCACCTGTGACTTCTCTGGTGTTGCTGTTGTCCATGGGCGGCGCTGATCGCTTACCATCAGGTGATCCGTCTGCTCGTTTGCCTCCTATTCCATAAAAAAATGAAACGTGTTAATTCCTTCTGCTTCTTTTTAAGAAGAAATCTTTATCTAGAGGAGCGGGTGAGTTAGCAATAAACTAATATCATAATATATTATATCTTACTGTAGCATACAACCCCTAGTTACTGACCCCACATTTTCTTAGATTTACTATAGGGTTTAATCTGAAAACTTTTCCGTTTGACGTGGTTTATTTTCATGGCTGAATAAATATTCAATGTTTATGTGTTATTTTCTGGTTTGCGTATAACCTAAAGTGAGCAAAAAGTAAGAATGAGTAAAGTAATTTGCAGATTTTTGAAGCATATCAAAAAGTATAATAGGAATGGTGTGACTCGACAATAAAAGAAATATGGTAAAGATAACCTCTTGAGATGAAAGTAAAAGTTTATGCACTAATAGACTTTTTGGTAAAGTCAAAACATTTATTTCAATTAAACCATAATTTGGTACTTTTGAAACGTCAACAAATACAAAAATCAATAATTATTAAAACTGTATAAATTACTCTATTTTTATTATAAACCCACACTTATTGACCGAAAAGAGTGTTTTTTTCGGGCGTTTGAGCCAATAATCTAGACACAATTGTAGTATCTAGGTAAATGATATAATAGTGTCTTCTTTTTTCTAACTGGTCGATTCATCGTTTAAATACAAATACAAATATTGTTTATTTCGTCAATGTAGGTATGTTACAATAGATGGTAGATAATATTATGCGCACTACCATAATATTATCTACCATCTATTGTAACCACATTGTGTCTGTACAGACATACAAAATTTTTATAGTATGTTCTTAATCTAGTGTGTTTACAGACAATAATCTTCTCTGCCTACATTCAATCTAATCTTTTGAATTCAATATTTATTTATTCATTCATTTATCATACACCATACAGCAGACAATATTACAGAAAACAACAAGTTACAAGCATGAGGCACATAGGTACTGTAGAGTTATATTCCTTGAGGGATTTCTTCCTGCAGACCTGCGACATGAAAAAGAATATAAATATTATACACAGAATATTGTCATAATATTCCATACTTAATACCGTTGATCACCTCATTCCCATGCCATAATTATTTCTGTCACCCAACATAACATAACATCACGCCATTTTATCCCCGAAAGGGGTAGGCAGATTACGGCACTAAATGCCACTGTACAATGTAACACCCACTTTTCACTATTTATGTTATGAGTCCCATATAATAGGGGGTGAGCCTATTGCCATATACAGGTTACAGTTCCAGACTCCGTGCTACTACTGAGATTTTTTCAAAAACCCTATAATACTTAACCCGACCCAAGACCCCTTACCCGGCAGTCGCACTTTCAACTACTCGGCCAACGAGGCAGCCTAACTTTACTTAGCTGTATAACCTCTGTTGACCTGCTAAATTAGACAGTCCTGCGCGGTAAAGGTGAAGATGCTGAGTGGAGGTAATTAATCTCCTTCTCACTGACTAATGAGAGCCTTGAGTGAGGAGATAACGTGAGCTGGCTGGTGATTTACCGGAGTTTGCGTTATTCATTGGGGTAATGTATTGTACCTCTATGTTCGATTCTGAAGTGGAGAAGGGTGGTTTATAAATGAAATTATTTAGAATGTTATGCTAGTTGCTCTTAAACTGTCAAACATCAAGCGGTCACCGGTGACCGCAACCTATTGTTCTATAATTGTGTCTATAATGACGGTACTCGACGAGTTAATGGCTTATGTTAACTGCAATTCGATTGTTTTGTTTAGTTTTCGTAAATGGTTATACGAAATATTTATTTGGTTATACGAAACGTACGTAGGGTAGGCAGGGATGCACATTATGGCACTTAATGCCACTGTACAATATAACACCCACTTTTCACTTTTTTATGTTTTACGTCTCATGTAATAGGGGTGAGCCTATTGCCATATACCGGGCACAATTCCAGACTCCATGTTAATACTGAGATTTTTTTAAAACCCAATTTAATTTGCCGACCAGTAAATCGATCCGAGACTAATGGATCATATACGTAATATATTTTATCTACTTTACTACACCGGCACTTTTGGGTCACAAAGCACTACAATTTAAGTTCAAATTATTTTGTTAATTAAAACCAACAACAGTAAATTGCTTATCCCAGAAATCAAATCTAAAACCTCGTAGCACCATGGCACAGTTTGCAACATGTATAAACAAACAATTACGACATATCCTTGTTCAAATTTGCTTACACGAAGAAACACGAACACGAAGTACCCATAAATCCCCAAGCGGTCACCGGTGACCGCTTTCCACTAATATTACATTACATTATAGACCTTATTTCTAATGTTTAGAGACTACTTTTGTATGACCAAATTTAGGGGATGGATATTAACGGGTGGTGTGTTACAAAAGACCACAACTTCTCTCATTTCGCGCCGCGTGTCCTGAAAATCCTGAAAACTTTTTATCCGTTATTTCCTACCTTGTATGGTTTAAGAAGAGATTTTGTAGCGAAAAGTATTATTTATGTTCTGTTTATTCTTTTATTGTAAGATATAAGATAACATCACGCCTTTTATCCCCGAAGGAGTAGGCAGAGGTGCACATTATACCACTGTACAATGTAACACCCACTTTTCACTATTTATGTTATGAGTCCTATGTAATAAGGGGTGAGCCTATTACCATATACCGGGCACAGTTCCAGAGTCCGTGCTACTACTGTGAATTTTTTAAAAACCCAGTAATAATTTGCCCGACCTGGAAATCGAACCCGAGATCCCCTGTCCGGCAGTCGCACTTGCGACCACTCGGCCAGTGAGGCAATCTGCAAGATATAAGTATGTATGATTTTATTATATTTTGCATTAGGTCAGAAAATCATTCAGAGTATCGTTCAAAACTTTAAGCTGAAATGTTTCCCGAAACATACTGACATAATACCTACCGACCTGAGGCCTTATAACAGATCATCTTTCGATACTCGAACCTCTCTCATGTTTGGTTTCAATGTCGGAGAGCCAAACAGCTTCACTAATAAAATTACAAAAGGAAACAGCTTCAAAACAACTTCCACAAGAGAAATGGCGAGTAAAATTCAAAGTGATAAGAAACACAAACAAAGCAACGTTTACATTCTATTAAAAATCTACACCGCAATCACCCATATCTTCCACCACAAAATAACGAATGTTTGCACAAATATTTGCCCTAAACTGATGGAAACCGTTCGCAACTTTCCATTGTCTACTTTCCCATTATATCGTACAAGTTTACACACGAAAAGCCTCTCTGTATCGCTGGCTCCAATATTGGCCGCCAATATTTGTACACGGTAAGACAACACTCATATATTGCGCGAACATTATATTAATTAATGCAAATAAGACTTGTTGCAGTAATGGATTGTATAATATAAACATTTATGCTGAGCACTCGAGAATAACAAATACGTTAATGTTCATCTCTTGAAATAAAACATTCTAGACGCGTATAGTTTGTGAATTATGTTTGGAGCCGTCTTCGCATTTTGAATGGAGAAGAAATCAAGATATCTGACTTTATGTTCCAATTGGATTATACTTGGTTTATTCATATTTTTATTAGCTCCTTACTCCCAAAGTGCTTAGGATCAACAATTTAGTTAAACAGAACTTAGTCCAGGTTCCCTACATTTTTGATTATGTTTAAATAATCTTTAGGCTTCATCCAAAATTCAGTAGTTGTTGAACAAGAATTTAAGTTGAGGAACAACTCATTAAATACTAAGACAATAAACTTGTAAACTTAAAGGTTATAGCTGAATCAGAAGAATAAGAAATGCTAATTCATAAATGTATCAAAGACATAGGAGTACCGCGGAATAAGTCTCGATTCTGTATGCTAAATCCACCAGTACTTGACTTTGGAAAAGCACAAAGGTTTGTTCGTCGAATTAGACCAGCGCAGCGTTGTTGTACCATGTTAATTTAGATTATTATTTTTCGAAGTAAACTCTTAATGTATATTACAATCACTATCACTATATAGTGATAGAATTCTAAGTGTCCTCTGTTTACAGCTGTATCTGACTAGTTGGACAACATGTATTGTAACACAAAGCTATATATAAGTAGATAAACAAGATGGAAAGTAAATGACACGCAGTTAGGTTAAAGACAAATACCTCGGAAATGTAGGTAGGTACATACGTATATATTTTCTTTCTTGCCTTCTCTCAGAGCCATTATCTAAATAGGACTTCTCATTGTTCGCTAGTCGATGGAGTGCCTACTTCGAGTACTTTGAAAGTAGAAGCCACAATCTCCTCACGAGGGAAATATACAAAACGATACTTCGCCAAATGAAACGGTCCTTTTGTTACAATAAATTGAAAGTAAAGTATTTTTCTTGGTATGCTCTTAGCTTCAGATGTGAAGTAACGAGGATTTCTTATCAATGTCGGCTTTTTTGTGTGTGAGTCTATATTTAAATTTGGAATTTCTAATTTGATATCGTATTTAGTTATACGCTGCTGGCATAATATTGTTTTTTTTTATGGAATAGGAGGCGAACGAGCTGACGGATCACCTGATGGTAAGCGATCAGCGCCGCCCATGGACACCCGCAATACCAGAGGAGTCACAGGTGCGTTGCCGGCCTTTTAAAAAGGAAAACGCTCTTTTCTTGAAGGTTTGAAGGTCATATCGGTTTGAAGGTTGTTCAACTACTCTTACAATGTACATATTTATAGTGTGAAGTATGTTTATTATACTAACTGCGATACTCATTAAATGATTACTTAAACTATTCCTTAGTGACGATTTCGTTCCGAAAACAGTTGCTAAGGACTGGATCAAGTAGCCATTAAATGACTCTGAGTACGGCCGTAAGAGCACGATTTACCTCTATATTTCAATATCTGTATTAGATAAACGATAAAACCAACCTCAACGAAATGTTGTACAGCTTCATTCACACGACAGAAAAAAACATCAAAATCTATAATGCACAAAAATATAATTTCCAAATATGCTAATTTGTCGTCATTACCATACATCACACCCACCGACTCGTTCACTAGTCATAATATGCAAAATAAATGTTACATTGCGGGCCACACCTGTCGAATAAAATACACTTTTAACCAGAATAAGTCCTCAATGGAGCGCATACATGACTAGCAGCCTGGTTGACATGTCAGACGATTCAATTTTAATATAAGGAAGGCACAGGGTATAAAAATAATGTCAGTTTAGTTTCGACACTTTAGTGTGTAAACGGTTCGTGCTTATATTTTTTACAATATTCTTGTTGTGCTCTGGTGAAGTAAAAATAGAGCTATTTATGTAAGTTTATGCTGAATGGCAAAGTTAATTAAGCTACGCTCGAATACTGAAAAGCTACCGAATTTTAAGTCATGCGTAAGTATAGTTTTGTCATAACTAATTCTTTGTAAAATGACAGAGATAGCACGATATTTAAATAGAACTTAACTCGTCGAGTACCGGTTTTGCAGACACAATTATAGAACAATAGGTTGCGGTCACCGGTGACCGCTTGGTATTTGACAGTTTAAAATTGATTCAAAATCGTTTCTCTACTAGTTTTGAACCAGAGGGGTTCTTCCTCATGAGCAGCGTGCGCGGTCGCGGCTATGTCGCACAGCCTACTGTTGAGTTAATTTATTATAAAAACTTAAAATTGAGTAGCCTTTCAGGATTGGGCGTTATCAAAGTCGAAAGTATTGTTCAAAAACTCTCAAGTCTAAAATCAAATGCTTTTTCGACCTAATGAACGAGCCCAAGAGCATCATCTTCATCTTCGTCATCATTTCAGCCACAAGAAGTTAACTGCTGAACATTTGCCTCCCCTAGTAACTTCAAAATCCGTCGATTGGAACCAATTTCATCAGTTTTAGCTTAAATCATTGGAACCATGTTAGAATTATGCTACTATTAAATGCAAAAGTTTGTATGTTTGTCTGTTATTCCTTCACGTCAAAACGGCTAAAGGGATTGGGATGAAATTTGAGAAAGGGGTAGATTAGGGTCTGGAATGACATAGGTTACTTTTTATTTTTGTACACGCTGGCAGAAGTTAGTCTTTTTATAAGTATTATCATTATCATCATTATCATCATCGTCAACAGCCGAACATCAACTGCTGGACAAAGGCAACTCTGGCCTGGCCTGCCCACGCAAGTAAGGTATGGTAACACAATGTCCACAATCCCATCCAAAAAATATAGGGCTGATGTTATATTTTTAACGTTATGACCTAATACATAAAAGTCATAAAAATACGTGTGACACAATTTTACGTGACTGGCTACTAAAGTAGACATAGTTACATAAAAGATTTTAATTTCCTGTGTCATCACATATTCATGGTAGCCATTTTTTTCTATAATCTGAGATGAATGGCAACGCAGCGGCTAGTGGGACTCGCTGCATGAATAAATGAGATGGCCAGTGATTGTGCCTGAATTATTCAAGAGGGTACTCTTTTTTTTCACCCACCGTCGAAATACTCATTCGCTATTCAATATTGTAATCTTCTACTGTTGAATTTAATATAGACTGTACCGCGCTTGATTTCGGTCGACTCTCTAAAAAATGGGGACGAGATTCTTTTTCGCCTCTTAAGACCTTTTTCGTGTTGCGGTGGATTGAAACGATTCTTTTTTGCGTGGGAGCCTCTGAGTCTCGTACAAAGTGTATTAATATAGATGGAAAGGTTGGGTCTGTTTATTGGAAGGAATCAAATACAATATTAAAATCCACCAATTTTTATGAGAAATAACAAAAACATTATTGTAGCTAGCCAATATAAATAGACCTATAAATGATACACAATGATAGCTTGACAACAACTACTTCAACTTTATTTCGAACAAAGGAAAGTACCTATAATAAAAACATAGATGGCGTTACTGATTACATTTTGTTACAAACTTAACACCTCCACTTAACAAAATTATTAGGTAAATAATTTACCACACCAAATATCAGTATACAACTATATAATGTATTTTATAACAAACCAAAAAAAAAAAACATCATTAGTTCTTATCAAATAAACCAAACATTTCTAAAAAATTGTAATGTTTAATTTTACATAAACCCTTAGTAAGAAGATCTGCGGGCATCTCTAAGGTAGATAAGTATTTAATGTTTACGACTTCACTTGCAATTTTCTCTCTACAAAAATGATACCGCACATCTATATGTTTGGTTCTCTTATGATGAATAGGATTGGCTGACAACTTATGGGCTGACTGATTATCATTATATATTGGTATAGTATAAGTTTCATTAGTTAATTCGAATAACAAATTTTGTAAATACACTGCTTCTTTGCAACTTTCTGAAATGCCCATATACTCAGCTTCCGTACTAGACAATGCTACAGTATATTGCTTCTTGGTTTCCCAAGATATCGCACCATTTGACAGCCTGAAAAAGTATCCAGTATAGGATCTTCTATCAATTACATTACTAGCCCAGTCTGCGTCTACAAAACCTTCCAACTTACTATTACCACAAGCTGAAAACTTTAACCTGTAAGATTTAGTTTTCTTTAAGTACTTTAGGACTCTCTTAGCATATGCCCAATGTTCCTGATCATAACAGTTATTAAATTGGCTTAAGAAATTAACTGAAAATACAATATCAGGGCGTGTGAGTACAGCTATATACATAAGTGAACCAATTAATTGCTGATAAGGTAACTTTTTATCACAATTCTTACCTTTACTCAAATTCAGTTTAGGTTCTATTGGTGCCTCTGCAGACTTACAATCTGAAATATTAAATTTTAACAATAACTCTTCAATATAATTCTCCTGGTCTAAAGTAATACTACCCCTCTTCTTATCTATAACCACTCTCATTCCCAAACAATTTTTAACACATCCTAAATCTTTAATTTTAAATTCAGATGACAAATTTTCTTTTAACAATCTAGTTTCCTGTTCACTGTTTGAAAATACAAAAAAATCATCAACATACAATGCTATAAATATCTTTACATTTTTATCTACTTTTAGAAACAAACATGGTTCAAGTTTAGATTTTTTATAACCCAAATATTGTAAAAATTCATCAACCCTTTGATACCATGCCCTGCCTGATTGTTTTAAGCCATAAATGGCACGTTTTAGTCTTAAAACCTTGTTTACATCATCATCACTTCCTTGAAAAAATGGTGGTATCATCATATAAACTTCTTCACTTAAAAATCCATTTAAAAATGCAGTACTAACATCCAAATGACATATATCCAAATGAAGGTGAAGTGCCAATGCAAATAACGATCTCAAAGTTGAATGTCTGACAACAGGTGAAAAACATTCATTAAAATCAATGCCTGACCTTTGGGTGAAGCCCTTAGCAACCAATCTAGCTCTGTACCTAACCTTATTATCAACATCCAATTTGCGTTTAAAAACCCATTTACATTGTACAATTGTGGCTTTGGCTGGAATATCAACTAATTCCCAGGCATCATTTTCTTGAAATGAATTAAATTCACTTTGCATGGCTAATTTCCACTGTTCACTTTCTGGTCCGTTCAACGCTTCATCTATTGTTATTTCACTGGCACTTATATCACATTTTTGATCACCACACACATAATTAGCTCTATACCAACTAGGTTGTTTGCGAGTACGCTTAGTTGGCAGCTCCGCTGGAAACTCTGAGGGATGATGAGAAATGTGATCTCGCCTATACTCTGCTGGTTCAGGCCTTGTCATCTCTTGCTTGGCATCATCAAAGTCCTCATCAATATCAGAACTTCCACTTTTATTCTGTTCCTGAGCTTCCGGTGCTGTTATGTGTTTCATGTCCCCCGCTTCTTGGGTACATAGTTCTCTTTCCTGTTTTACTGAAAAAATATCATCATTGCTTTCACCAATGTCGACATGTATCACATCTTGCTTCTGTTCAATCCCCTCCTCAATCACAACAATATCTCTAGCAATGATTATTGTATCATTGTTGGGATTGTAAAGTCTGTACCCTTTTACATTGCTTGAGTACCCAACAAGAATACACTGAGTTGCTTTTCTGTCAAATTTCAATCGTTTTTCCTTAGCTATGTGTACCATAGCCTTACTTCCAAAGATACGTAGATTACTGACATCTGGTTGAGCTCCGGTCCAAATTTCTATGGGCGTTTTGTTATTCAATCCTGATGCTATTGATCTGTTTCGCAGATAAACTGCAGTGTTTACTGCTTCTGCCCAGAAACGTTTAGGCAATCCTGCATCAAATAACAAACATCTTGCTTTTTCAACCACTGTTCGGTTAAACCGCTCACACAGACCATTTTGTTCCGGTGTGTATGGACAAGTCTTTTGATGTATAATTCCAGCAAATTCCAGGAATTTGTCAAATTCCTTATTGCAGAATTCCTTACCATTGTCTGTCCTAAACACTTTCATCTTCCTCCCAGTCTGATTCTCCACCAGTGTCTTGAAGGCTTTAAACTGTGGGAACACTTCATCTTTTGTTTTCAAGAAATATACAAAAGCCATGCGACTGAAGTCATCCACAAGTAATAGAAAATATTTATTTCCTCTAATAGATTTGGCTTCCATAGGCCCACAAACATCTGCATATACGACCTCGAGAAGTTTCTTGCCTCTGTTACCAACATGATTGAATGGCAACCTGGCCTGCTTCCCCTCGCAGCACACTATGCAATTTCTTTTATTGTCCTCAGCCTTGTCCATGAATGACATTCCTTTTACTGCACTATCTCTCATTACATTAAGATCTTTGCTGTTCAAATGGCCAAATCGTCTATGCCACACGTTTGCAGACACTGAAGTCAACAAACAATCCTGCATGCAATGCTTGATTCTTAACTTGTATACTCCTCCAATCAAATCTGCAGTAGCCACTAGCTCACCCTTTTGGTTATAAATATAACAGTGCTTCTCATCAAATGTCACTTTGTTTCCTTTGCTAATTAACTTGCTGACAGATAACAAGTTCGTAGCTAAATTTGGCACATATAATACTCCCATCACTGTGTTCTCGTGTTCGGTATCCCCAAAAACTGTAGATATTTTCACATCTCCACAGCCTTCAACGGAAATTCTCGTTTTATCGGCGATGACAATCTCTTGAACTTGGTGTTGATTTGTAGTGTTCAACAACCAGTGTTTATTAGATGTTAGATGACAGCTGGCACCGCTATCAACATACCAATCCGTTTGATTGAAATTACCACTGAGAACAGCACTGAATGCATTAGATTCATTTCCTTTTTGAGTATTTTTACATTTGTTCATAAAATGGCCGTATTGTTTACATCTGAAACATCTGACATTCGATTTGATGTTTTGTGATGACGTTTGTCTATGCGTGTGCGATTGATTTTTATTTCTATATTGCCAACCTTTCGTTGCAAACGCATTCTGTGTAGAACTTGTACCAACCTCATTTCCGTCCTCCATATCGAGTAACTTCGATTTAATGGCGTCGGCTGTCAACTCAATCCCGGAATGTTCCACCGCCATGATCATTGGTTCAAATTTTTCAGGCAATCCAGCTAGTAATAGGGATCCAATCCACTCGTCGCTGATTTTAAAACCTGTATTATTTAATCGCTGACTTGTTTCTAGCAGCAAGGTTACATATTGAGACATTGTTTCACAGTTATCTCGACGAATAGATATGAGGTTCCGAAGCAATCCGATGCGCCGCGTGTAGCCATTATCATCAAATAATTTCTTCAGCTTCTGCCATAGTCCCATTGCAGTTGATTCACTCTTTATATGCACGAATAAACTGGGATCTATAGTTAGAACTATCTTGGCTTTTGCTTTAGCGTCGTTCGGATCTCCACCAGTATAGATGCATTGTTGCATACCTTCCAATATGAGGTAGTTCTCCACGGCAAACGCCCAATCTTCATAATTATCTCTGCCTTTAAGCTTATTAATGGTTGCAATAAGATTTGACGACATTTTGCACTATATTTCCACCAAAATTTGCTTAAGGCCCATAACCTATAAATGATACACAATGATAGCTTGACAACAACTACTTCAACTTTATTTCGAACAAAGGAAAGTACCTATAATAAAAACATAGATGGCGTTACTGATTACATTTTGTTAAACAAACTTAACAAGAACAACCAAAATCTAAAATACTTTGCTACGCGATACGTTGCTACGAGCTACGTCGCTACGAGCTACGCGCTACATCGCTACGTAAGCGCTACACCGAATTATTAAGACAAAGTTTCAACGCATTCATAGCGCTGTAATTCCCACTTTACAATTACCATACATGTATAATGTTCACGTTGAATATATGTATGTGTATGTGTTGTTTACGCCGATACATACATTCGATACCTGACGACGAGGCTTAGTCGTATTACTAATTGAATTCTATGATTTATGGATCGAGTTCCAACACTGTTTGTACTATAGAGATGTGCAGGAATGTGGAATGGTATGTTTGTGTGTCTAAGAATTATTTAGTAGATCTTAGTATGGCAAACTGCTATGTTTAAGATATTGGGGTATAATTACTTACATTAATATTTCCACAATTAATCACAAACAATTTCAAACTTTTCGATCTAGAACAATTGGGTGTTATGAGAAAAAGATTTTTCTTTCGGAGTTTAGTGAGAGCATATATCGTATTTATTACATCGTACATTTTAAATCAGGTATAAATAAATAAATAAAACAGTGAACCTTCTTGTTTGGTGTTTAGTTTAACCCCACTTCTTGTTTAGTGCAGTTGTGAGGGAAACATATATTGAGGTATTTTCATAATACTCTCAAATTGATAACCCCTTTAAAATTTTTAATTACTGACCAACTGAGATGATAGAGGTATGTTCATGTTAGCCAAATTCTTATAAAAATCAGGTTTTACAAATTGAACTCTTTGTTGATTTTTACTTAACTACTTTACTGACTACATAGACCTTAAAGTGTTCAAGAATAGACCTGCAATTACCTCCACACCAAAGCAATTTAAAATAGTAAGCTTTTACAGGTAGTTTACAAAAGAATTCAATGAGACAAATAATTACGTGTTTCGCACTTCAACTACCTCTTGTAAAACGACTAGTAAGTCGCCAGGGAAACATACACACAAGCCAAATCAAGCTACCTAAACCAGTATAAAGTGACCTTCAGATATGCAGAAATGCCATACAAAGTGTGACCAGGATAAATTGGTTAGTATAGCTTGGTTTGTAGCTGTGTGTTTGAGAGACGTCACGTAAGTAGTAAAACTGGCTCAGTCTTTTATAGCTATGCAGTTTTGAGGACTTATTCTGGAAACGAGATTGGAATTTGATATTGAATTTTGTCTGGATTTATATTACAAAACTTATAAGTTGTTATGTATAAGTAACAAGCAGTCACAATATCAAAGCTTGTTGAGACATATTGAAATACTACGAAACTTTTATAATTACTATCGTGAGACATACTTTCGAGCCACAGAGCAAGTATGAGAAAGAGCCCCTCTGTGGCTCGAAACTAATAGATCTTTTCTAAATATTTTCACGTGAGTAATCCGAACCCGTGATTTTTAGTTAATTTACTACTGAACTATTTATTTTATTTCTCTACTGATATTAAGGTGATGATTTTATTGTAATCTGGTTATTGGAAGTTACGTCACTTTTGGTGACTTATTACTTACTCGCCTATGGTTGCCATGGCGATGATGTCTCTAAACTTGAAGTTGTACTTAGACTACAGTGACAGTATACCACTTATTGTGAGACATATTAAAGCGCAGTAAGCTGCGCGATATTGCCGGGACCGCGCACGCTGCTCATGAGGAAGAACCCATCTGTGGTTCGAAATTAGTAGAGCTTTCCGCAGTATGGAGTTTCTTGTTCGTTCTTCTCCATAGGAATCTACACCTTGAAATGAGCCAATAGCTTCACTTTTAAATTTTTATTGCTTACCTTCAAATGCCTTCCTGGTCTAATATAAATGATTTTGACTTAGACTTTGACTTATCGTACCCCCGGTGCTATACCGTCACTTATGTATTGCGGAGGCCCGCGCGCAACTGAACAATGAAACGTTGTTTTTCCTAGTGCCGTCCAGATTAGCGCCAAAACCGTAACGACAGTAATGACCTCACAATGTCAGTTTGCTTACTACACAAATGACAATAAATAACGCACCAAGTAAAGAGGTGAATTTGGAGTTTTCTTTCTTCAGTTAAGGTTTGACAAAAATTGCATTAGTGACGATATTGCACCG
This sequence comes from Spodoptera picta, assembly GCA_038387885.1. NCBI lineage: Eukaryota > Metazoa > Arthropoda > Insecta > Lepidoptera > Noctuidae > Spodoptera > Spodoptera picta. The sequence continues at coordinate 2,264,672 of JAZHFQ010000344.1, read as the reverse complement.
TAGGTGCGTTATATTAACGTGAGTAATCCGCGATTTTAGTTAATTTAGTATACCTGGTAGCCCGTAGCTGTATTTTATTATAGTACCTACTAGACTAGATAATTAAGTTATGTATAAGTTAAATTGCTGCGCCCTATCAAGGTCATATACTCTATTACATAACATCACGCCTTTTTATCCCCGAAGGGGTAGGCAGAGGTGCACATTACGGCACTTAATGCCACTGTACAATGTAACACCCACTTTTCACTATTTATGTTACGAGTCCCATGTAATAGGGGGTGAGCCTATTGCCATATACCGGGCACATTTCCAGACTCCGTGCTACTACTGAGAATGTTTTAAAAACCCAGTAATACTTTGCCCGACCCGGGAATCGAACCCGAGACCCCTTGCCCGGCAGTCGCACTTGCGACCACTCGGCCAACGAGGCTCTATTAGTAGTATGTAATATACCTCTATGTATATACATTGTGCAATAAATAAATAAATTTGTAATAAAAAAAATATTCCTTATTTTTATACCAATGAGAATAATACACCAGAATATAACTCCAATTGAAAAGCTCCTATAGATATATTTACGAGTAGTGTGACACAGCTGGACGTTGGGTATAAAATGCCTGGTTTTATGATCTCAGCTGGTCACCACGCGCCAGAGCCGTGAAGATATACTGAAAATGTATTTTGAAACGATAATCCAACAATTTATTGCTTGGTTTTAGCAACTGTTGTTTTATTTTGCAGAGGATTGATGCGAGACAAAATGGCTGAATAAAGCTGCTGCTGTTCTTTTTAACACTGATTTTTTGCAGTAGCTGCTTTTTATTATGGATGCGTCGGTGACATTTTTTTTTCAAATTTACCATCTACTAGCCTTGTGTCTTTAATGTCAACTAATATAGAAAAACCAAAAAAAGTAACTGTAATAAATACATATAAAATAAGAATTATTGCGATAGTCCGTATTATACCATAAACCATAACACAATGGTTTTTATACCGAAAAAATATCCTTTTATTTCAGGTTCCCCCACAAAAATTCAGGTTCACAGAAAACTTGTTTGCGAAAAAGTATTTCACGAATACTTTTTACACGGAAAAAGTATGCCCAAAATTAATATTCTTCATTTTAAAAGCCAAAAAACCGCTTTCGATTCCATTCCGCGAACACACCGCCAGTGTGTCCTTCTGTGTAAAAACTCGTTCGATTTTTTCTCTTTTTCGAAAGCAAAAAGCGTTGAATGGGAAACTGCGTGATTTATGTGTGGGATGGAAAACGTATTAGTTTGCAACTTCTAAGAGGTTATTGAGAAGAAAAAGCTACGAGTTTTATGCTAAAGGGTTCACTATGAGGAATGTTGAATGTGTAATTTTTCAATTCACTAGAGGTTTGTTAAGTCAATTGAGACAATAGCAATAAGTTCTGCTCTCGGAATTACAATCGATAGTAACATAGACTTGTTATGTAAAATACTGGTACGAATCGGGAAGGCTTGCAATGAAATTTCAAATTAGACGCAAGACAAAATTCTATTGTTAAAAAGAACGCGTAAGTCATTATTGATTAAAAGCAGTATTAAATGTAAGCGACTCTGATTCCTCGAAAATCAATATTTACCAACTTTTCATAGGTATTTTTTTTTTTTTTTTTTTTAAGGGGGGAAAATCATCGAATGACTGCCCCCGCCTGGGTGAGGCGGGAGGGAGTGTCAGACTCTTACTGACTAAAAACCACCCCGTTCCTTCTCCTGCACGTCGAGCCGGAGCCCCGGTTACCCGTTAGGTTCTCCGCGACTCCGAATCGGCATCGGCCCTGTTGGGCCCCATCTGTGGTGGTCTGATGGCTCTTTGAGGCGCGCGCGGAACGCGACGCGCCGTACGCTCGGGTCTGTTTCTGGTCGGACGGGGAGCCACCCATGCTCGCCGCCCGCAGGCCCGCGCTTACGGTGGCCGGAGATCGTCCCGCGATCCCCGACGCCCGGTGTGTCCTTCGCGATGGCTGGGTTGCGAGGAGGCAGCGCTTCGCTGCCTCACGCGTCCCGCCTCCTCCTTAGCTAGCATGACTGCTTCGCAAAAGGAGGAGACGGCATCCCAATCCCCCTCGCTCCGCATCATGGCCTGCACTAGGCCCGGACGCGAGAGGTCGCCATCGCCGATCACTTCCCTGAGGACACGGCGGTGCTCAGCCCACGAAGGGCATTCTCCCACCGTGTGTTCCACCGTGTCCTCAGGGCGGTCCTCGCAGTGATGACACCCGGGCGTTTCCTCCCGCCCCATCAGACACAGGTACCTCCCGAAACTTCCATGTCCGGTGAGGACCTGCGTCAGGCGGTAGGTGAGGACGCCGTAGCGTCTCTCAAGCCACTCCTCAAAGAGGGGACTTACCGCTGCGATGGCAGCGAGCCCAGCCCTCGGTTGCGACAGTCGTTGCTGCCATTCCGCCATGAGATCGCGCCGGAGCTCATCCCGCCACGCACCTATTTGGCGCGGCAGCGGGGTTTCGCCCCGGCGACGTGCCTCCGCGCGCATGCCGTACACGCGCGCGAGCACCTTCGCCTCCAGATCCCACGGCGGTAATCCGGCAAGGAGGTTCGCCGACTCCCCAGAGATCGTGCGGTATCCGCGGATCATTCGGATCGCCATGACCCTCTGTGCCATGAGCAGCGTCCGAGCGGGACGCCGCAACAGGTTTGGCGCCCAAACAGGGGCGCCGTAGAGGGCCATGGACCGCACGACCCCGGCGTATAACCTCCGGCAGGAGGCGTTTGGCCCCCGAGGTTGGGGAGGATGCGTTTAAACGCAGCCCCCGTCCTCTCCAACTTTGGGGCCAAACGTCGGAAGTGTTCTATGAAGTTCCACCGACTGTCGAGGACGAGTCCTAGGTACTTCATCGTCGTCTCGACGTCGATGGTAACTCCTCCCGCCGTTATTTGGGACCCACCCGGAGGTGGCGCGTTCCCGCGGCCATGAAAACACATGGCCTCGGACTTGTGGAGCGCCACCTCGAGTCCCAACTGCCGGATTCTCTCAACGACTGTCGCAACCGCTGTCGCCATTAAGTCGGCCGCCGCCTGGTGTGACCTCCCGTGCGCTAGCACCAGCGTATCGTCGGCGTAGCATATTGTGCTAACGCCGTTCGGGAGGTCGGTGCGCAGCACCCAGTCATAGCCGATGTTCCACAGGAGCGGCCCCAGAACCGAACCCTGTGGAACACCGCGTGACATCTCTCGCCGGTTCCACTCGCCCCGGTGACCGGGGTAGCTGACGGACCTGTCCGTCAGGTAAGCCTCGATTACACGACGGAGGTAGGTAGGCACCCGATGATATCGGAGTGCCTCCAAGATGCAGCTCCAGGGCAGGGAGTTGAAGGCGTTGGCGATGTCCAGAGACACCGCCACTACGACCTTACCCCTGGACACTGCAGTCCCCGTCGTGAGGTCTCTAACGCGCATGATGGCGTCCACCGTGGAGCGCCCTCTGCGGAAGCCGAACTGGCCGTCCGACAAGTCCGGCCCAATGTCCGTCAGGTGCGCGACGAGGCGGTTCGAAATGATTCTTTCGAAGACTTTCCCCACCTCGTCGAGCAACACTATGGGCCGGTACGCGGACGGAGAGTCCGCAGGGCGCCCCGTCTTCCGCACGAGGACCAGTTTTCCCGCTTTCCAGAGAAGCGGGAACTGGCCTCTCTCCAGACATGCGCTGTAGAGACCAATCAATCGAGGCCCGAGAGCCTCTGAGGCCAGGACCCATGCCTTGCCATGCAGGCCGTCGGGTCCTGGGGCGGTGTTCTTGGCGCCCATCCGGCGCACCGCCGCTCTCAATTCTGCCTCGGTCACCTCTGGGACGATGTCGTCGTCGTCGTCGCTGTAGCCCGCGTCGGGCACCGCAGGGGGCGGAGTCATATACGGAGGGGTGAACCCCCTCCACAGTCGAGGGAACAGGGTGCCAATCACCTCCTCCAAGACTTCTTGCCGGAGACTCTGGGTGAGCGGGGAAGCCCAAGCGCGGAGCTTGTCGCGTACCATCCGGTACGGGCGTCCCCACGGATCTCTGTCCAGAGTCCCCAGCATCTCTCGGCGGGCCTCCTCCTTGGCCCGCAATATCTCCACCTTGAGGAGGGCCTTGGCCGCCCTGTATCCCTCGTACAACTCCGCCTCTCTCGCCTCCGCATTAGGAGGACGGATGCGGCGCCTGCGGTGCCTAGTGTACTGGCGTCGCGCAGCAGTGCACGCCTTGCGTAGAGCTGCTAGCTCTTGCGACCACCAGTACACCTGGCGCTTTTGTTGCCTCGACCGGATCCGGGGCATCGCCACGTCACAGATCCTGGACATGGCGTCCTGGAGCCACTTGGCCTCATCGTCTATGTCGGCAGGCCTGACCGGTGGTATCACCCAGGCCTGCACGATGGCGGCTTCCAGGAGCAGCTCCCGGTCCAGCTGTTTCAGCGCCCAACGCGGGCCACATGGGGCCTGTCTGACCGGCGGGTCAGCGGACTCGGCGGAGACGTCGAACCGGATATACCGGTGGTCGGAGTACGTCTCCACCTCCTCCATGACGCGCCAGTCAACAATACGCGGTGACAGAGCAGGGCTGGCGAACGAGATGTCCACCACCGACTCGCCCTGCATCCGCACGCACGTGGGGACAGAACCCCGGTTCAGGACGACTAGGCCCGTCTCAAGGGCCCAGTCTTCCACCATCCTACCCCGGACGTCGGTGAACCGGGAACCCCAAGCCAAGTTTTTGGCGTTGAAGTCCCCGAGGACGAGCACGGGGAGGGAACGGAACCCGACGACGACGGTGACCAACTCCCTCAAGGAGTTGTGGAACTCGGCGAGAGTTCGGTTCGGAGAGAAGTACACGCCCACCACAGCGAGCTCTCCGAACCGTGCTGCGACACAACCCCGGCCTCTTTGAGCAGCCTCAAGAGTCGGGGTACCGGCGGCGGCCGACGAGATGATGGTCACCGAGCCGTCCAGGTCCGCCACCCAGTGGTCCCTGGGCAGGACAAAGTACGGCTCGGAGACCACGGCGACATTGATCGACCACTGCGCCATGCTCTGGAGCAGGAGATCCTGAGCAGCGGCGCAGTGGTTGATGTTCGCCTGGAGGAGGCGGAATGGGGCCATTATTGGCAGTCCATTCCGACCTCCTCAGTGGCGGCAGCGGCGACTGCGGTGGCAGTGGCGGCGGCGGCGGCGGAAACGGCAGGGGCGGCGGAGGGCCTACCTTTGCCCTTTTTAGCAGGAGGGGAGCAGCCCTTGCTCCCGACCCGGTGATTGGCCGGCTTGCCAGCCGCCGCACATGCGTTGCAGTGCAGCGGGGCATTGCACGAGCCGGCCTTGTGACCGGGCCGACCGCAGCGGAAGCAACAGTCGCTGCGGTCCACCTCCGAGGTGCATTTGACACTCACGTGCTCCCCCACGTGACAGCGGTAGCACCTCAGAGGCCGGGTCTCGAGCAGCTTGACCTGCGCCGAGACCCATCCCACCAAGAGCCTTTTGCCCTCCTTCAGCTTCTTGGCCGCTGTGACGGGGCAGCTGACCACCACCGTGCGCAGCCCCGAGTTATCCGGACGGATAGTGCCCACCCTGACCTGGTCAGCAGGGCACCCTCCCGTCCTGGCCACAGCGGCCACCACCTCGCTCTCCGTTACGGAGTCGTCCAGGCCCAAAATCCTGACATCCAGGCATTTGGTGGGCCTGGACACGCGGGCCTCGTCCGCACCGAGGCACGCCCTAAGCCTCTCGGCCAGGGCGTCGGCCGATGGGCCGCTGGTCGCGCCGGGGACCTCCAAGAGACGGGCTCCAGTGGCAGTCACTTTGACTGCAAACCCGTCCGGGGCCCCGAACTCCGCAGGAGTCACCGCCCCCTTGAGCTTGGCGAGGACGTCGCCGTAGGTAACGCCCCTATTGACCGCTTCCGGCTGTAGGGTGATGACCACAGCCGCGGTCTTAGGGGCGAGGAGCAAGGCAGCAGCGCGTTTCTCCCTGCGCTGCTGCTGCCGTCGCTGCCGCTGCGCCTTCTTGCGGCGCTTCCGGCCCTCCCTGGCGACTCTCCTCGCCTCGCCGGCGATTTGCCACCCGCCGCCGTCCTCCGCTCGCGGGGCGGGTTCCACCACCGCTGCCGCAACTCCAGCCTGCCGGGCTGGAGCGCCTCTCCTCTCCTTGCGCCCTGCGGGCGCTGGCGCCGTCGGCGCAGCTGGGGTCTGCGCCGGCGGGGGCGCCGAGGCCCTCGCTGGGGCAGCCGGTCGCGCCCTTGCCGGCGGTTGGGAGCTGCGGCTAGCCTGACTCGAGGTCGAAGGCTTGGCCGCAGCGGCCGCGTACGACCGCGGGACCGCGGGGGCGACCTGACTTGCCGCGAGTGGGGGCGCAAGAGCCTGCCCTCCAGCACGTCGAAACGTCGCTGGAAGGCAGCCATCTCCGCCCGCAGCAGTCCGACTACGTCGGCCTCCGCCGGGGGCTGGGGGCGACTGCCACGAGCAGCGGCGAGCTCGGCCCTGGCCGTCCGCAGCTCGGCCTCCAGAGCCGCGTTAGAGGCCGCCAAGCGCGCCAGCTCTCGCCGCATCTCGGCCAGCTCCGAGCGCACCTTTCCCGCAGTGGGCCCCGCACACTGCTCCAAGGCCGCCTCCGTTATAGTGGCCGCCGCCGCCTTGAGGAGGCGGAACCTAACCGGCTGGGATTTCCCCATCGCCAGCTTGTAGAGCTCCGCCGTAATGGCCTGTTGGAGGCCCCCGGAGCAGCTCTCGCTCTCAGAGCCGCGCTCGCCCTCCGACATCTCCACGCCGGACATCTCGGCCGCAGAGGACTCCGAGCGGGCAGCGCTCGAGAGAGCCCTGCCCTCCGCGGCCAGCTGCTCGGCTGACTCCGCGCAGGCAGCTGGGGCCGGTTTCCGGCGACCGCTGCCCTTGCCGCCCCTACCCCGCGCTGCCGTGGGGACCTTGGGGGGAGGCGCCTCCTGAGCGCCGGAGGACGGGGACAAACTGTCCTCCTCCAGCCTGGGGCGTTTGAACGTCCCCGTCGCGCGGCGGCGTGAGCCTTTCGAGCTCACGCTCAGCCGCTCCGCTAATGTCGCGTCGGACTCTGAGTCCGACCCCCTCCGACTAGACTCCCGTGTGTGGGGCCTGCTGGACGAGTCCAGCGCCCCACCACGAGTCCCGGAGCCACTTGGGCTCCCTTCTCCTACTACTGCAGGCGAGCCAGGCTCACCCGCACTCTCCTCCTCCGGTTGTGTGGTTTTTTATATATTCGGTCCACCCAGGCAGTGCCCCCTGTACCTGGGTAAGTGTTAATTTGTTTCCCAACTAGAGGTTCCACTGGTCCCCTAGCTGGGGGTGCGCTCGCGACTGACACTACTCCTCAGCCATGCATACTCTCGCCGCGCACCAGAACTTAGTATTGGAGGAATTTTTTATAGAGGTTATCTTCCTCGCGGTCCGGGCGACCAAGCCAAGACCCTCGTCCCGTTCAGAGTCACAAAACATGACCGTGACCTCCTTACGGATTACGATATCGACGGCTGCAATCGGGGACAGCTTGTGTCCCGATGCTGCTCGCTGGCAGGGTGAGTGCACAACGAGCACCGCCCTTGCCTCTCCGCCACGCTCTCTGCTAATCAGAGAGACAGGCGGAGAAACGCCCCACGGAAGCGCGGGCCATGAGCACACAGCCCGCCGCCTCCAGAACCCTATCGGGTTCGCCCGCCCAGTCCAGAAGTCTGCTGCGGGCGACAGTCACTCCAACCCTATCACCCCCGCTAGGGAGACTGTCGCCCGCACCCAGGGTGCACCACGGGGAGGTCTTCTGGCACCGCACCCCAACTTTTCATAGGTATAAAACGTCTATTTTGCCATATACTATATCAGGCTCAAACTAAGCCAACAACAGTATAAAAACATAAGAATAAATCAAAATCTTCTAGCTTCCAGTCAACCCTAACAGAAAAACAAATGAAACGTGACACATTTCTTCCAGCAAAAAGCGATGAATGGTAAAACGTAAGCTGATTTACGGCTAGCGACAGGAAGCGATAGAAAGCGGTCAAGCGCTGCAAGAGTCTGCCTTTGTTGGTGGTATTCGCGTGATGTATACGCTAAGTGTTTTATGTACTTTGGTGTGAATATTTACCTAGATTAAATGGGTAGTATGCTACGGTAGAATGTTGTAGTAACATGCAATACTGTTGCAAGTCAGCTTGGAAAAAAATTCAAGACCGAACGAATTATACATATTTAAAAATATTCTTGACACCGAGAAAGCCACCTATTGTAGCCAGATTTAGACTATACTATTATAACACATCTGAATGTTCTCTTTTATTGGACTACTGTTTCACTACCTACCCACAACAAAGTATTTATCACTTAATTTAAAACAGCACTTTAAACTCTTTCAGCCGACAAACAATAAATATTTGTGAACCATTACCGCTTTTGTTTGTATTATTACAAGCAAGACACATGATCTATGTGTAACAGAAACGTTGTAACGCGAAAACGCCGTCCAAATAGTTCAGCGCAAATTTAACAAATGGGATTGGCCGCGGGTTGCATTGCGATGCGACGCTTGGTACAATTTGAATATGAAAAATGATATAAATATTACAGTAGACTTGTTTTGGGAGATATTTTTGGATAGTCGTAACATGGATAACTGGCTTTTTGAGCCTGTGTCAGTATTAAACACAATGTCCTCTGTTAGTTGTTCTGATAAGGAAAAGAGAATAATTGGGATCCAAGCGTTAAAGTTCTTAATAGTAATCAATTAATACTATTATACCATTATAAAACGATATTCTAATACGAAAAAATATTCTACTGATATCAAATACTCGGTACACATTTTCAATAAAACGACAAGCCAACAGAACATGTCTTTACCAACAAGTAAAAATGCTCGATAAAACGCCAAACATACACTCGTATACTTCAAACCAAATTCTTAAGAAACAAGTTTCGTACCCCATTAAAACTCCAACGTCTATAAATAAGACCATACAACAAAAGTCCGCGGCTTTTCACGCACATTCAACAATTCAAGTGATTTATACAAGCAGTAAACTAAGCCGGGTTTGTGGGCCCCCGGGCCCCACTGGTTCCGGGGTGCATGGAGTATATTTGGGCCCCTAGCACCCGCTAACTGTGGCGACGATATTACACACCACTTTTGACCTTTAACCTCTTTAGTTTTATTGTTTGTTTTATGTAAGAGAAGTGTTACACTAAACTTGGTGATACATATTATGTGCAGCTAACATATCGTATGAACTATGAGTGCAATATGGCTTTCCATAATTCAGAATACTTTGTATGAAGGAAAAGTGGTCTTATCTACTGAGATATAAAGTTTATATTGTTATAAAAATTGGTAAGATCAATATTAATAATAATAATAAATTGTTGACAAGATAGCGTCAAACGCGTGGTTAAAGCGAGGCGAACTGTTCCCAGAAACAGAAGGATTCATGTTAGCGATCCAAGACCAAGTCATTGATACAAAAAATTACAGAAAATATATAATCCGTGACAGTGCCCTTGGCAGTGATCACTGTCGGCACTGCCACAGACAACCCGAAACCATTCAACACATAACAGGCGCATGTTCATCCATCACACAAACAGATTACAAACACCGACACGACCAGGTTGCAGCTATCATACATCAGGCACTCGCTTATAAACACAAATTAATCGCTGAAAAAACACCGTACTACAAATACACACCCCAAATTATCCTAGACTCTCTTGAATATAAAATGTACTGGGATAGAACCATACTTACGGATAAAACTATACACCATAACCGACCTGACATCACTCTCCACGACAAGAAAAACAAATTAGTATATTTGATAGACATAGCAATCCCTAACACACACAACCTTAGTTCTACCCACACCAATAAACTCTCCAAATACGCAGACTTGACCATTGAGCTTAAGACTCAGTGGCAAGTTCACACAGTCAGAACTGTCCCTATTATAATATCTAGCACAGGCGTCATCCCCAAAACACTCCATACAAGCATAAAAACCCTTGACTTACATCCTCTCACATACACACTGTTACAAAAAGCGGTTATATTAAACACTTGCAGAATCGTCAGAAAGTTCTTGTCCATAGAATAAAAATATCATCAAATCATCCCCAAGGTTGCTTTGACCAAAAGTCCGCAACTCTGGTGTATTTCCCCAGAAATGGGTGAGGTCTGAACCTATATACACGAATAATAATAATAATAAATAAGCTTTATTGTACACCAAGCAAGTAATTACACATATTCGGAAATTATAAAGAATAAGGAGGGTACAAGGGCTGCCTTATCGCTAAAAGCGATATCTACCAGGCAACCTTTATTTAATTAGATACCAGATTAAGATAGAACATTTTCTTGTTTTACAATGTTTCCTGAAGATTTTGTGCAATATTTACAAGGACCATAATTTAATCATCATTGAAAGAAAACATAATCCATTATTGACACGTGATATTACTATCAGGCTAATAAATTTGATATGACGTCAGAATACGTAACCTACCTTTATGGCGTCATCTAATATGTTCTGACAACATAGTTATTTTCATTACTAATAGTAATTCCTGTATTCTCTGAAAGGGATCTCCAATTTCAACTAAACTTCCATCGGGGATGTAACTCAGTGGTAGAGTGTCTGCTTCGCATGCTGAAAGTCCTGGGTTCAAATCCCAGCATCTCCACAAGTTATCATTTTGTTGTGTTATATTTCCTATGTATTTTTTTCATCTTTTTGTAAATTTTTTATACATTAATTGTTACTTTCTCTGGCAGTTTGTTAACATTTTGGAATAATTCGTTTCGAGGTGTGTTTTGTTTCAATCAATTCAATACCTCAGTTAAGGTAGCTATTGCGATTTTAAATTTCAAAATTCACGGTATCCGTTCACGTAATATTTATCTATTTATTTTAATTTGGGTAACCAACAGCTATATTATAAAGGATAACAATTTTAAGTGTGGGAGAGCCATGCTTCGGCACGAATGGGCCGGCTCGACCGGAGTGACACCACGGCCTCACAAAAAACCGACGTGAAGCAACGCTTGCGTTGTGTTTCGTCGTGTGAGTGAGGTTACCGTAGACCAAATTACCCTCCCCTTCCCCAATCTCCCCAATTCCTGAATCCCCAACGATCCTCAAACTCCTAATCCCCAAAAGGACGGTAACGCACTGTTCAACGCACAACGTTCCAGGTGTCCATGGGCGACGCCGATTGCTTACCATCAGGTGATCCGTCTGCTCGTTTACCAGCTTATGCTATAAAAAAAAATCAGGATATGCCAATACAAAGCCAACTATAGGTTTCCACGGCTGGCAATTTATATTGATCGTTATGTTTTAAATAATAATGTTACACCGGTATACTAATCATATAATCCTGCTTATAATATTTCGGGCTGAACCAAACAATAATTCTCACACAATACATTACTCGCGATTGTCCATAAAACATTTTCACATCACCTGTACTTTGAATAAACGCCATCTAACATCTGTACTGAACGCTTTCAATAGAAACGTCTAAACTCCTATCACCATTGTCTCAAAATACATTCACGATCCAAATGAAAACTTTGTACTCAAGAATTTTCAAGTTTGCCTGTACCCTGCCCCCCTCTGCCGATCTTTTAGTATTGTGTATAATACTATATAAGTATAAATCATGGCAGGATTTAAATGTTTATAAGCGCTGCCAAATTGTACACGTTGGAGGTAAGTGGAGTTGTATGTACAAACAACGATATTTACATTAATACAATATTCAGTAAGTATTGTTTTCGTCAATTACATGCAAAGTAAAAGCTCATTTTTCCTTAACGCACTTCTGTTCCATATTCCACCTAACGCATGCTGTCTACCTCTATATATCTTTTCTTTGGTGATCGCCTTTCGTTCTTTTTAATCACATTTAAATTCACTTAACAAAACAAAAAAATTAACTCCAACAGTCTACAAATAATATTTCTTTCACAGAAGAAATTATGCGATAAAACAAGAGCACAGTAATTTAGCAGCATTTTGAAATTCCGTTGGTAGTAACACTATTTTTCTTTGCATATTCAACGCAGTGGAAGGTGCAATTTTCAGAATTACACACTTTTGTGAGATCTACGAAATGCCATCAGTACGGGTCGAGAGAGCACTTTGAATATTTCAAATATTTTAGGATACAGTTAGTTTTGACTTCGGAGTATGAATAAAACATAGAGCGCTAATGTACTCGTCGACATCTAGATTTGCATAACAATGACACTGACCTATTACGTTTGTCGGAACAAAGGCCATAATGACAGAGAAGACAGGACTATTGTACCGAGGTCGCTAATTGCGTTTTGATTATTTTGGGTTTTCTTATTCGATTTTTCGAAGCAACTTTTTCATGAACCTCTTGTTTTTTGAGACTGTGAATACAAAAGTAAACAATTGTTTAATATTTCAGACATTGTTTCTTGAGTGTAAATTTATAGATAGAGGTTACTAATGTTGACAATACCTTGGGGTTTCAAATTGTCCTGTAGACTACACTCGTAATGTTCTGTACAGTAATGTTTTAAAAAAACTCTCTTACTATCAGATGAATTGTGTATAATATTACTTTGTCTTTTCCATACTTCAACGTGTCGTCCGAACGAGCTCATCTATTCTTAGAACAGCAATATTGTTCTTGCAAACAATTGAATGCGCTACTCTAGTATTCCTTCACACTATACGCTGATGCAAACGATCAATATTTTTATTTGTATTTCTTTACATTACATTTGCAAGGAGAAATGAAATCAAAGGTTATGAAATATATTTCTTTGACGTTAGCAACAAATTTGATTTGTTATTATTATCAACAGCCTATAAATGTCCACTGCTAAAAAATGCCTCTTCTTACACGAAAACGTTTGAGCATTAATCACCACCCCCACCACATCAATGCGGGTTGACGATTACAGACACTTATAATTAGAAATTGTTTCCTCATGATCTTTTCCTTCACCGTTTGTCAGTGGTGTCTAAATAATCTCAGAACGTACATATAACTTGAAAAAAGTTACATTGGTACTTGCCGTTGGTAGGTTTCTAACCCGCACCAGTGGGTGTCTTAAACCTCCGGGCCAATACGACGGATAATAAATTTTATTAGTCATATGCATTGTTTTAAATTCTACCCCTAAACGTGTATTATATCCCTTTGTCAAACAAAATATATCTTATCTTGAATCTAGAATATAAAATGCTGCATTATGATTTAATGTTTGTAATAACATAACATCACGCCTTTTATCCCCGAAGGGGTAGGCAGAGGTGCACATTCTACCACAGTACAATGTAACACCCACTTTTCACTATTTGTTATGAGTCCCATGTAATAGGGGGTGAGCCTATTGCCATATACCGGGCACATTTCCAGACTCCGTGCTACTACTGAGAATTTTAAAAAACCCAGTAATACTTTGCCCGACCCGGGAATCGAACCCGAGACCCCTTGCCCGGCAGTCGCACTTGCGACTACTCGGCCAACGAGGCAGTCTTTTTTTTTTTTTTTTTTTAAGGGGGGAAAATCATCGAATGACTTCTCCCGCCTGGGTGAGGCGGGAGGGAGTGTCAGACTCTTACTGACTAAAAACCACCCCGTTCCTTCTCCTGCACGTCGAGCCGGAGCCCCGGTTACCCGTTAGGTTCTCCGCGACTCCGAATCGGCATCGGCCGTATTGGGCCCCATCTGTGGTGGTCTGATGGCTCTTTGAGGCGCGCGCGGAACGCGACGCGCCGTACGCTCGGGTCTGTTTCTGGTCGGACGGGGAGCCACCCATGCTCGCCGTCCGCAGGCCCGCGCTTACGGTGGCCGGAGATCGTCTCGCGATCCCCGACGCCCGGTGTGTCCTTCGCGATGGCTGGGTTGCGAGGAGGCAGCGCTTCGCTGCCTCACGCGTCCCGCCTCCTCCTTAGCTAGCATCACTGCTTCGCAAAAGGAGGAGACGGCATCCCAGTCCCCCTCGCTCCGCATCATGGCCTGCACTAGGCCCGGACGCGAGAGGTCAACGAGGCAGTCTGTGTTTATAATAAATATAAACAATTCCAAATAAAAAAGTTACTTTCTTAAAATCAAATTATTTATTTCAATTAAACCAATAGGACATTTTTGAAAGCCAACACATAATAATTTAGTGTCTGTCGGTCGGTTAGTGAAGCTGTTAGCTTTAATTCTAAATTATATATTCTTGTATACATTTATGTGTTCACGACATATTCCTACTTTTCCTACACACCAAAACCAATTCCTTGATAAACCGATTCCAGTATCCACAAAGTCACAAACCGAATAAAGCAATACATCAATGTCGCCATGATACATCGTAATGTGAATAATATAAAAAGTGAGGTGGACGGATCCGGCGGGCAGCGTTAATGTTTCAACACAATCACTGACGACCACTTATTCATGACATGACGAGGTCGGCCATTGATGTTGGATGCGTATGAAGGCGCACCTCATATTGTGTTTGAAATGGTTGAAAAGGATAATTTCCTTCCTGCTCGTCCAGACTAAAGATCGATACTTTTTTAAGTAAGATATTTTTTTTAAGTAATTAAAAACTTAATTAAGAAGAAGTCCAAGATAATTATTTCGGAAGCGTTTTTCATAAAATCGCCTCGCCGTAATATATGGGTTTAAAATATATCCAATCCCAATCCTAATAAAATATTGTTCCTTTTACATTTGGTATGGTAATTTTACAAAAAAACTTCGAAAACTGAGAATTTTTCACCCAGTGCTGAAATATTAACTACTACGAATATTTTATGTAGCTAAAATCTTTTAAGTTAATTAATTTTAATTAAAATATCGAATTCATAAAACAAATACTTCAAACAATTCTGACATCATTGGCAGGTAGCTCTTAGTATAGTGGTATAAAAATATACCATTATACTAAGAGCCGCAACAAAACCTCGGTTCCCGTCTTGTTGCTCCAACCCTTTACAACCCGTAAAGGGGGGTGGAGTTCAACTTACACTGATCTTTCATATAGGCTTTCAGGTCAGTCATATTACGTGTTCGAGATTTTTTTAGCACGCCTTCTGCCTGGGGGGACGTCAAATAGATTGAGTTAGAATGAGCACATTGTTTATTAATATTTCTGTTAACATTTTTGCTGTTGATTGCCCTGTTTATGTGTTTAAGTATGGGAGAACCATGCTTCGGCACGAATGGGTATAAATAGTGAAAAGTGGGTGTTACTTCTGTGTGCACCTCTGCCTACCCATTCGGGGATAAAAGGCGTGATGTTATTTTATGTTATGTATTGTATTGGTTTATTTTATCTGGCATACACTTTGTAGCTCTTAAAATATTATAGTCTAGGTGATAGTATAATCTATAGACCTGCAAAATTAAAACCGTTTAGGATTTTTCATAGTCTTACAAATGTATGAATGACGTGAAATGCTCCAACTGAAACTATTTTTTTAAAAAGAATGCTTTGCCACACACAAGGATTATCTCCTATGTCGTGAGTGTCTTTACAATACAAGGTCACATGACACCCAGACCAGAATTTGTGGATCACACATAGTTGTTCCGTGTGGGAATCGAACCCACGACATGTTGTACAGCAGCCGGTTTCATTCTACACAAGTAACAAAAGACAGTGAGTAACAAAAGAAGTATACAGAGCGGATATGAATAGGGCCGTCGATAGAGGGCGCCCTAGGCGGACATATAGTGACCACATAGGCGATATATTAAAGAACGCCCAAATTAAAAGTACCCTTAACCGATGAGCATGCATGAAAAGATTGATGAAGCGAAAAGGTAAATATATAGGAATCGTAGTAATTGGCGTTCCCTAGTCTCTGTCTACCCCTATGGGAGACAGGAGTAAAGTTATGTAAGTACAATTGTTTTCATTTAAACTTAATAAAGTAGTGAAGCTACTTAAATACCTGGCATATACACATATGATATATCTACTAAGTACTTTATTTATCTATGGAACTGTATATTGATTCTAAACTATCTAAATTATGTAGACTATCCCACTTCAAGTGAACTCAGTGAAGGTTTGGATCTCTGTATTTAATGTATACGTGAAACATGTCAGAACATGTCAGAATTTAGAACAGTTACCGAGTAACCAGACTTGATCCATCCAAGTGTAGAATAATAAAATTAAATCAAGCTTGAACCCACACATTGAGTAGAATTTTAAAAATAGGTAATATTGTTTGTCTTCACAATGTTGTCAGAATAGTTTAATATTGTGCATATTTCGAGGGCAACGAATTGTATTGTCTAACATCTAGATTTTTATTAAAATAAAATCTTCTTTTTAAATCAAGGTGCTCATAAAGACACCCACCTAAATTCAGTGTTCACTACATAGTATAAAATAAAAATAAGGTCGCTATCCACCGTCTGTCTGTCCCTATGTGTATGTGCTTAGATCTT
The DNA here is from genome assembly GCA_038387885.1 of Spodoptera picta. NCBI lineage: Eukaryota > Metazoa > Arthropoda > Insecta > Lepidoptera > Noctuidae > Spodoptera > Spodoptera picta. The sequence goes on along the minus strand of JAZHFQ010000344.1, from coordinate 2,248,195 downwards.
TAAAACTACGCAACGGATTTTGATGCTGTTTTTTAACAGATAAAGTGAATTTTAAGGAAGGTTTATATGTATAATACATGTATATTGTACCTGTGCGAAGCCGGGGTCGCTAGTGAAAAATAAACATCATAATGTTCATAAGGGCGTAAATTTCAATAAAACCTCATCTTTTCCATCAGACTCTTACACACTTCTTATCAAACAAAGTGTTACCGCATTATTTTTAAAAATATGTGTACAACCTAACATCTGAACACTGTGTACCTCTAGAGATCTTCTCTACGCATTCCTGTACACTCCTGTGAACTTAAATTTCTACGCTGTTGTTTATTTATTCTTATAAGTTGTAGACGCGGCTCGAGTTTTTGCTCGTTGCTCTCGAGAATGCTCACAAATTCTCGAGATCTCGAGCTATGTGGGACGTAATGAGCGCATTTCTAAGGCTTTCCATTTAAGGCTTGCACTTCGCCATTTATTGTTTTATACTCCTTTCTGTGCTTTTGTCAGGTTTCAGTATTTCAGTTTAAATTGCACTGAAGGCTGTGTGTGAAGGAAATTTTCTTTTGCCTGAAATTGAAATTCGAAAACTTTGACTGAAATATGTGTGTATATGTGTACCTCATATTTAGCTTTAGCTTTTTATGTTATACATGAATACCAGACTTCAAAACAAGAAGGAGGTTCTTAATTTGACTTGTATGTTTGTGCCAATTTTGATGCAGTTATCAGATAAGTGTTTGTTACACTCAGAAAAAGGTTTTAGTATAGTAATTAACTGACTTCAAAAAAGGGTGTTGAAGTCAATATGTACGCCTAACAATTACAGAACAATAGTATGAATGGTAATTCAGTGTTCTAATAAAAGTATCAAGGTATGCCTAAGCAAGGAAAATCAAAATACACAACTTAATAAACAAAAATTATAAAAAAATAACAAAATTAAAACCCGTGACACATGTGTACATACAAATTAAATACATACATACAAGGCGTTAACTCCTGCTTAAAGCCCTGAAAATCTTCACAATCTTCACTGAAAGTACAATTAGAATTAACGAAATTAATACAACACGTGTAAGCACTTACTTAGTCACTCACACAAGTAAGTTTTCACTTAAGTTAAATGTTGAATTTGCTTACGATATCTACGTGACGTGATGAACTTCGGTATGGTTGACAGAATAAGCAAGCCACGCTGAAATACAGGGCAAATTAAATGTAGGTGAATTAATGTTGAAGATTACTCGCGTAACTCAGCAAAATACGTTTTGAGAAACAGTTTTTACTGTCTTTTTTTAACTCACATAGGCTCTGGAGGTGTTTCCTAAGACTTGAGTTTCGAAAATCGAAACTAAAAAAATTTTTATTTCGCATACACAAATAGCAAGGAAAAATGATTAGCAGCCAACACTCAACATTGTACAGCAGCAACACAAATAAATAAACACCTTAATACATTCACGATAAAATCCACAATTAATCACGAACATATTCTGTTGATATCTTTTTAATATCCCTGTAAACCTTTTCACCTAACGTTACGTGCGTGTGTTCAACCCATTTATTTGCGGATTTGATGTTAAAACATATTTTCAATTAAACCGGGGATCTAATTAAATCGTGAAAGGAGGCAGTTTTCGACTTGTGTAACTTCGCCTACGTGTGGCAACATATGATAAGACCAGCGTAATCAGACCTCCCATACATCCCTCTTCGTTCACACACCCCGAAACAAAAGGGGTAATTCGATAAAGATTCAGAGGTCACCTACAGCGGTCTTGTTACGATTCGGTAGGAATACAAACGATCCCAGTTAAAAGTTTTATGGATTCCGTACAAATTCCATTAACATTTTATGGTTTTACATTTTAAACAGATGTTTTGTAGAAATATTTCACGGTGCAATCTCGTCTCGTATTTACACAGATGGTGTTACTTTGAAACAACTTCTATCGTCAGGGGATTAGGACGAAGTTTGAGTGCAATTAAATTAAACGATTTAACGTAGCGCATTATTTATAATTTATGTTAATTACTGTTTTCATAATGCCTCTCTAGTTGAGCTGTGACTAGCAAAATTTCTTACCTCATGTTGCTTCAGGTTACCTTTTCTGAGTGGGCTAAGTCAACGTCTTAACATGCATAGAAGTAAAGAATTATATAGGCAGCGATGTAACTTATAACTTATTCGTGACAGAAAACGGATACACAAGCTAATTAGCTTCTGAAATCAAAGTCTAAGTTACATACTGAGTAGTCTCACTAAGAACTACTGGAACAGAAACAAGTCAGTCACGAAACGAATCAACAAGAAACAATTCTTGCAACAGAACAAAACAAGTTTTCATAAAATTGATTCAGAAAAGAATTCCCACATGATTATGTTTACCTATTCGTCTCAGTCATTGTGTAGTATCACAGAAGTGGTCTTATTTTGTAAATAAACAAAGCTGTTGTTATTGGCTAAAAGCGAGTGAAGAACAGTCAATGATTTGTTGCCGGTAGCAATGGACGGGAAGATATTTTCCATATTGTTCCTTGTGCTATCTCCTGTGCTTATTGTAAGTTGGTTTTTCTTTTGAGTGTTTGTAGTTTGTGTGTTTTTTCTAGTAGACTAGATAGACTTTATTAAATATGGAATTTAAATGACTGATTTAAATGTTACTTTTCTTTTGTTTGTAACAAAAAACGTATCTAAATCGAAAAATCGTACAATATGAAGAAAGCCTAATAGAACGGATCAAAGGACCAAAATATACTCAAATTTCCCAGTTAATAAAATGAATTCAAAACAAATTCACGCCATTTTACACTTTAAGACAAATTAATAAAAGATCTAACGCCATTTAAAACTTTAAGACAAATTAATACAAGAACCAAATTCCTTTACAGTCAGCATGGACCGCTTCAAGAGAAGAGAGGAGGGACAGAGAGAGAATGCACGACCGGGACGCATCAATCCATCGGAGAAGCATCCACTACCACTCGAAGAGACATATGCTGCCTGAACCAGATGCCAAGAGAAGAGTTACTACGCCACGAACGAGAGAGTTTAGGAAGAAGGTAAATCTACTGAAAGATGACCTTGATCTTGATTTTATCTATCTTTACAAAAGGTCTGCTAGATATGTCTTCTAATCTTATCCCTATCAAACTCAATCGATTCACATCAATTACATAATTTAATCAATAACTAAAAACAGGTTCAAAAATAGTGACCAAAAATTCTTTTGCTCGTTCTTCTTCATATGAATCTAGTAAGACATTTTAATTTTCTTTGACGCACAGATCATTGGGACCAAATGTACGGAGGAATAAATATTTTCTGATACAAGTATTTTATTAATTTTATTAATTGGTAACGTTGTCAAGGCATGTAATATGAAAAGCAATTTAGTTAGCTTTAAAATGAGAGCATTTTGTTGTTAACGGACTTTTTAAAGTTATATAGGGTTCGATAAAATGATAAAAACGTCAGTGGAACCGTTTCTTTGCCCAAACGTACTTTTAATTCTTTCAATTATGTTGGTCAAATATCGAGTCAATTAACTTAAGTCACGTCAAATCGTTGTTATACATTGTTATAGTGTAGACAATCAAAAATAAAGCTAATACACAAAAATTTCAAAGTTACGTACCTATAAGCAATTAAAAAAACTTTCATTTCAGCCGTCAGGCCATTTGACTCCCTTAGAAGAAGATGACATCGACAATGATGAAGTGATATCCGTCGCCATCGGTCCTCCTCCAATCCGACCGAAATACGACAAAGTCCACTGGAAGCACCCTCCCAAGACAGTCACACACAACGTATCAAACTCCACAGCGTCCAACATCGTGAAAGACGTAATCGTGCAGCTAGGAAGAGAATTCCTATCCAGACAAGTGAGTGAAGATTTTGTTTTCGGACAATACGTCGGCAATGCAATGAAGAATCTATCAGGAGAAATTAAACTGCGTATGCAACATGAAGTTTTGGAACTTATAGTGAAGTACCAGAAGATGAATCGAGGTGAACCTGCTAAGCCAGACGAAAAGAATTCCAATGTTAACAATAGTATTAATAATAGTAATCCTATGCCAATACTAAAAGACATGAAGATAGAAAAAAAGTTTACGCCTGCTAATGATACTGAGGACACATGGCCTGATTTCTCGAACCTAGCTAAGATTGTCGGTTAAATAGATGTTAATTGTAGTGAATATACATTTATATTTTATTTTTTATTCATGTTTTATTTTATTTTCAAGGTATTTTCTTTGGTGTTCTAAGGTGTTTCCTTGTTCCAAATTACTCGGGGTCGGGATCATGATCTGTAATAATCCTCATATTTCACGCAAACGATATTTTTCATATGCGATGGAAATTTCTAATGTTTTCATTTTCGCTGATCTTTTTGTTGATCATAAACAAAATTTCAATTCCTCGAAAACTACTTCAGGCAGAAAATAAAATACTGTCAAAATAACGTTGTTATTGTACAATCAACCGAATAAATACGTTTGGTCGCTATACAAACTCATGTATTTCCAATTTGTCTGTATCCATCATTAATATTACGTAAAACATAATCACATTCTATAGTACATGAAATACAATAACAACACACTGTAATAATTATATAAAACCGAATAATAAAACAGAAAGAGGGCCATTTTTTTGGGGGGGAAAAATCATCCAACGACTTCTCTCGCCCGGGTGAGACGAGAGGGAGTGTCAGACTCTCACTGACTAAAAACCACCCCGTTCCTACGTTCCATAGTCTGAACCAGAGCCGGACGCGAGAGGTCGCCATCGCCGATCACATCCTTGAGTACACGGAGATGCTCAGCCCACGCAGGGTACATCGCCACCGTATGCTCCATCGTATCCTCCGGGCCGTCCTCACAGTGATGACACCCGGATGAAAGAGTACCTTAAAGCATTTTCGCCTACTACAATATTAATAAACAAAACCCAACGAAGAGTTAAACTCACCAACATTTCCTTGAAAATATCAAAATTTAGAGACCCAATAATACTTTACACAACCCGGAAATCAAAACCTGAATCCATTGTTCCATTGTTTCCGTTGTCCTCAATCATTACGAATTTTATTTCTTAGAACCCTTCAATCAATAATTTTGTTTTCATTAAAGCTTTGTTCTGATAGATAATGATTATAATCCGTTCTTGACAAAGGACCAAGTTGAAAATGTTGTGTACTCGCTAACTGGCATCTGACCGCAATGTTTGACTTTGGTCCTAAGGGACGAAGGATTAAGCTGAGATTAAAGAAACAACGGAGATATGCTTGGAAACACTTGGCTCCAAAGGGTCCAAAATTGGACGGGTAGTATGTAGTGGGTATAGATGTTTTAGTTATATTGATCCTTGTTAGTCCAGTGGTCGAGTGTAGTATTGATCTGGAGGTTCTTTGGTACAAAATGTTGTTACTGGCTCGCTAATTCGTAAAGCAAATTGTTGTGTGTGACGTGACGAGTGTGAAGAATGTTTTAAGTTGCAGTGCCCAGAAATGTATGTGTTAACATAACTTAAATTCTGATAAATTATAACAAGTTGCTTGACATTTTTCAAAGTGTCTTTACAGCACACGCATTTCCCGATATGTTGGCTATAATATAGAAATCAATAGAATTTCAGACAGTTTTCTACTACTCAAAGGTTTGCTATAAAACATAATTTTTCAAAAGTGGAAATTTGAAAAAACATGTAATATAATCGATCACTATCATCATCATCATATCAACCATAGGAAGTCCACTGCTGAACATAGGCCTCCCCCGATGACTTCCAGATGGGCCGGTTGGAAGCGACCTGCATCCAGTACTACTACATCAACCACTAGTTCAATACATATCTCATTCCAAGACAACTTTCCCACAAAATACATCCAACAAAATGAACAAAACCTAGCAACCGAGCACACAGAACCCTATTACTACCGGCTTAATTTCTAATTTCCAATAACATCACGTTCGTACTTTTTCACAAATCTTCAACCTCACCTTTATTATATACGTAAAATAATGTAATGAAAATATGTATGGGTACCTAACTAGTGTAATCGCATTAGTGTAATAGGATTATGGCGACCGACTAGTGAACAAAATGTTCTATAGTCAGCCATTTTGATTCGACACACGGTACCCCCTTCTTTTGTTTTAGCTCGCTTTGTTTTGGGATTTTGTTAAAACCTTGTGGCCGATGTTTTAAGAGGACGGGTTGAAGTATTGTGTTCTAGAATGTGTTTGCTTAATCAGGTTTTACTATATATATTTGAAGGTCGCAAAGGTGAAGTTAAGGTTATCTACTTTATTTTATAACTTAATCACTAATTGTAATAATAAAGATCAATCATTGTAATGGTTTATTGGACTGCCTCGTTGCCGGGTGGTCGCAAGTGCGACTGCGTGGCAAGGAGTCTCGGATTTGATTCTTAAGTCAGACAAAGTAATACTGGTTTTTTTTTACAAATCTCAGTTGTAGCACGGAGTCTGGATTTGTACTCGATATGTAGCATTAGGCTCATTGAGTGGGCCTATTTATGTTATGAGTCCCATGTCATGAGATATGGACAATGGCATTAAGTGCCGTAATGTACACCTCTGACTACCTCCTCGGGGATAAAAGGAGTGATGTTATGATGTAATAATAAAGACCGATAGCAAATCTTAACACAGACTCTAAGGCGATATATTAAAGAAGGGCCAAATTAAAAGTACCCTTAACCGACGAGCATGCATGAAAAGATTGATGACTGTTAATGAAGCGAAAGAGGTATGTAAGAATCGTAGTAATTGGCGTTCCTTAGTCTGCCTACCCCCATGAGAGACAGGCGTGAAATTATGTATGTATGTACTCTAAGGTCACATTAAATTTCTAAGAAGAGTTTTTATAATCCGATCAATATTTTCCGTAGAGTAGATAGACATCAATTTCAATGCATTTTTTTACAATTCCTACTCCGCTCACCAACCCAACTGAGAAATCATCAACCATATGCATATAGTTACATAATATTATGTATGTATATTTCATTGTGATCGTCCCGGTATCTACCATAAATTAATATCTACGTACAAAAAGATTCAGATAAAGTATTAACAATGACTCACCACCATTACAATATAAAAGAATAAACATTCGAACTAGTGTTATCCCTGGAGTATATTATCTTTGTATTTTTTATTGGACAGGATCCTGACCCCCACTACCCTACAATCCCCTATGGGCACATAGCCAAAAGGGTGTTCAACTGCCCGTGGGACGGAAGAGAAAATCAAACGAAAGAATTCTGATACAATATTTAATATCTTGGTTGCTAGTACATAATTTTAGACCTTTTCTGTATTCATAAGAAGACTATTTATGATCAATATTACTTTTTATTTTATTTCTATAGTAATTTAAGTGTGGGAGAACCATGCTTCGGCACGAATGGGCCGGCTCGACCGGAGTGATACCACGGCCTTACAGAAAACCGACGTGAAGCAACGCTTGCATTGTGTTTCGTCGTGTGAGTGAGGTTACCGGAGGCCCAATTATCCTCCCCTTCCCCAATCTCCCTAATTCCTAAATCCCCAACGATCCTCAAGCTCCTAATCCCTAAAAGGCCGGTAACGCACTTGTAATGCCTCTGGTGTTCCAGGTGTCCATGGGCGACGCCGAATACTTATCATCAGGTGATATAAAAAAAATTGGTGATTTAGTTATAATAAAAATGTTTCAACGAAATTCATTGAAATCTTCCACCTTTAGTCTAAAAATGCTACGGTTGTACTCTATTTAAAGAAAAACCTAATTTTCTGCTAACGGAGTCTTAGCCTCAAGAAATTGTCACCACTACGAAAATAAATGACGACGCTTAAACGTCAGGTCAAAGAAATAAGCTGTCTTTTCATCAGTGGTCGACGCGACACAATCAGTTGACCATTTTTACCTTACTCTTTTAAGTATCAACTTTTAACGGATTTTAGCGGTATAATGAATAGAACTTAATCTAAGTTCTCCTCCATACTAAATTACCTTAGGTATTTAGAAATTTGACTTTGACTTTGACTTTGACTTTGAGTGTCCGGTATATGGCAATAAGCTCACCCCCAATTACATGGGACTCATAACATAAATAGTGAAAAATTGTCCGGTAGTGTCTCACCAAAATAACGGCGTTACTGCGTTAACAAGTGAGCAAATGTTAAAGTAGAAACACGCAACGTACACCTCTGCCTACCCCTTCGGAAATAAAAGGCGTAATGTTATGATGATGATGATATTTAGGTACCTATGATGTTAAGTAGTTATATACGTGTGTATTTATGTATATATATTAAATAATCAACTTTACTTTTGACTCGTTGAGTACCGTCATTATAGACAATTATAGAACAATAGGTTGCGGTCACCGGTGACCGCTTGGTGTTTGACAGTTTAATCGATTATTTATGTTCAGGGATTTGTTTATATATAAATAACTTATCTTTTGCCTGTGATACAGAATATTCTTACTAGTACAGGCATCCAAACCTAACGAGATCTCTGATTTTAAATTAAGATGTTTATCTGTACCATGACCAATTTATTATGATGAATAAAGATTTATTTATTGTTTATGATAAATTTCAAGGTCGGTTAAGTAGGCAAAGAGTAATTTGGCAAACTTACTTACGCTTTTATAATAATAGAAATAGTTATTAATAATAATTAAATAATAATTAAAAACTAGTAAACTAATGTCCAAACACTCAAACGCCACTCAAATTTAAGTCGCGCTTAAGTACAATTCTGTCAATACAAATTCTTTCTAAAATGACAGAGATGGGACGATAATTAAATACAACTTAAAATAGAGTAGCCTTTCAATATTCGGGCGTAGCTTCTCCACATCTTTTTACCATTCCATAAGCAAAACAAAAGCCAAAGCAATCGAAAACGTAATTCTCACACTTTAGAATCCAATTGAAATGAACAGAAGTGCACTAAATTTTGTACACCTTGCCAGGTGTTTACATAATTACGGCTTCTAACATTTATGCAGGCAGACTCGAGTGGAGTGCTCTAACTAATGGGCCACCGTACTGTCCTGTTATTTTAAATTGCGACTACGTTCACAGAGAGCGAGACAGAAGCGAAAATTGCTCCAAAAATGAAAACGCTAGCGATTCTTGTACAGTTAAAAGTAAATTTCGTCGCGTTTGGGATAAAAGAAGCACACTAGAGATAGTAAGTAGTGTCTGTCTAGTGATAGTGTTAAAATAAATAACATAACATCACGCATTTTCCCCTCGAATGGGTAAGCAGAGGTGCAAATTATGGTACGTAATGCCAATGTTAAAATAAGTGTAATGAAAAAAGTTGATTTAAAAAAAAGTATGCTTTAGAAATCAGATACCGTCATAGCAGTGAATGGTGTACCCTGTTATTTGCTGGTGCTGGTTACTCTGTAACAAATAACTTAGCCGTTTCGACTTCTTCATTTAGACATTTTTGTTTAAGGATTAATTATTATTAGAAGATTAAGGCAACTATCTTATGCTGCGGAGACCCGCAGTCCAGCAATAGAATGTAAATAAATGCACCAGTGTATTGACGTTCATGACAATGAAAGCTGTTTAAGATTTCAGCTAATTTTAACGACGCTTCGTATGTAGTTCGAATATACATGTTACATGAAACAAAGCTACAAAACTAATAGAAAAATCCATTGCCTGGTTTCTTAAAATTTTTGGGGCTGATGAATTTTCTCACGCGAATGAGGAGCCAACGGCTTTGTGTGGTAATGATATGAAAATTTGAATTAAAATAATTCAAATGCTTTCCTTTGGAGCTCCCAATTATATGGCCGCTGAATTTTCGGTTTTAATAAGTTTTTTGTAGTTATTGCATATTTTGGTAAGTGGTTTTTCGGGTAGACAGGGTACTTACTGTATTGTTCTTAACTCTTTATAATACTACATGCTACAGAATATACATATAATTTCTATATCATTCATGATTAATTTTTAATGCCATCAGCCGAAAATAATATCAATGGATTTCCCGCTAAAATTCGTTGAATCAAGTGAAAAATTTGGATACATTGGCGAAATACTCAAAGCGACTTAAAACTCTTGTAATGTACCTCTATACCTCTATATTTGAGCTTCCTACCTAAATAAAGAATTTTAATTTTAGACTTTTATTAAACGTATGTTTCTACACGTACAAAAATCTTAAAGCTCTAGATACTTCCTCGTTCCTCCATGTAAGCTCTTAATGAGCTTTAGAACTTTAAGCTCCCTCGCAACGTTCAGTTAACAAAAACAGCTTCTCAGGAAGTACCCCATGCAGTTGCCCAACCCATTGAGGGGCATGAATCAGCTGTTTTGATTTAGATACTGTATTAGGTTGAAAGGACCATATTTGGAGAAACTTGGTCCTTCCATCCGCATATCAAAATACGGTTTAGTTTTCGTTATTTACTATCATCACTTTAAATTCATTTATCTTTTTTCCACCATAATACATAGTAATGTAGACCTTAATACTAATATTTTAATATTGGCATAAGCTTGTGAGAGATTTTGATTCTTTAACGGACAATGCAATGACTTAACAATTCAGTATCTCAATTTTAAAGAGGAACCTTATGATAAATTTACCTTGTTATTTACCTTCAATAACTCTCCATGTTACGCTTACTCATAGCTAATTGTTTTTTTATAGTTCAAATTTTTTATTCTTAGTCTGGATCTGCGGATGACCTAGTGGGGCTCTGTCTCAAGGCAAGGGTACGAACGGGATGGTTTTTAATCACTTTGACACTGCCTCTCACTATTAAAGCGTCATTTGATGATCCTCCCTTAAATAAGGGCTGGCTTTACTTAAACTGTCAATTACCAAGCGGTCACCGGTGACCGCAACCTATTGTTCTATAATTGTGTCTATAATGACGGTACTCGACGAGTTAAGACGCATAAAAACCTTAAGACCTACTGGAAATCCTCAATAATTCCAGTCACACTGAATCAGTGTACTGAATAATCTGAAGCCTACCAGTAACAAACCACTGACCTTGACCTTCACCCCTCATCCCACCTTTAAAAAAAGACACACATTCAATCTTTACCCTCCAACAAATCCATTAAAACTTAACAGTTTAATCGTAGTTTCTTTTGGAAATACAAATAAAAGGATAATTACGTCAGTTAGAAAAGTTTTGGAAGCGTAACCCAAAACTCTGATAAATAAATAATGAAGAAGAAGTAGATAAAAGTTAGGGGACGAAGATAAACAGATAGTGGGGGGATTAAAATACAAACCCGAACATGTTGGCTGCTCTTCATTGATTTGGAGCTGAGGGAAAGTTTTAGAGGTTTACCTTACAAAGTTTTACACCAGGTCGCTAGTAATGTTAACGATTAATAGTGGTTAGTAACAGGAAAATATACTTTTTGTTTTCAAAAGAGGTATGTTGAAGTGAAAAGTGTAATTATGTTATTATTTGGTCCGTGTTTCTATAATAACTATCGTGAGACATACTAGATTAACTAAAATCGCGGGTTACTCACGTGAATATACTGAGAAAAGCTCTACTAGTTTCGAATCACAGAGGGGTTCTTCCTACTCAGCTTTTCTCGGTATATTCACGTGAGTAACCCGCGATTTTAGTTAATTTAGTATGTCTCACGATAGTTATTATAGAAACCCAGATCAGATAATTTATTTGATCAGATCAAAAATTAGAAAATATCCATTATTTTACCGCCACGATCCAGGGTCAAATATAAACGCACAAATAACGTCTCCTTTAACAATTACGCTTTACAATTTGATAATGATATATTTGCATACACGTACTGATTTTTGTTGAAGTATATATTTCTAGAAAAACTATGTCACCATACCGTTGTATCAATCAACTCGTATTTCACGAAAAATTTTCGCAAACACGAACACGAACACTGAGCACAGAACTACGAAAGAGAAGCAAAAAAGGCGGGAAAAGTCACAAGAAAAACTAGTTATTCGTTTGTGGGTACACAAAGCTGCAATATGCTGCTGCGTCCATTACCCGATTAGGGTTCCGCCGACGAGCACAGCTTTTAACACTTTGAATTCAACAAAGGAACCCTGATTTCATTATTGCCAGTATTGTCCGTGGAATTTATCTTGTATTGTTGGTATTGTGGCCGCTACTGATTGTGTCTTGGAAATTTAAAACCAAAATCTGTATATTTTTGTAAAATAGACGAAGTAGACTCTACTGTGAGTTTATAAAGGATTGTACGTACCGCCTTTTATTTTTTGAAGGCTTTTTAGTATTGTACATTATTCTTTCATGGTCGTGGTGGCCCAGAGGTTTGAGGGTTCGAAACCTACCAACGGTAAGTACCAATGTGATATTTTTCGAGTTATATGTACTTTCTAAAGTTATTTAGACACCACTGACAAACGGTGAAGGAAAACATAGTGAGGAAACCTGGACTTTTTATTTCTTATAATTAGAAATAAGTTTGTAATCGCCAATCCGCATTGAGCAAGCGTGATGATTAATGCTCAAACCTTCTCCGTGTGAGAAGAGGCTTTGCTCAGCAGTGGGCACTTATGGGTTGTTGACGATGATGACTATTATTTCACTTTATCTGTGCATACAGAATAGTTTTGAATAATTTACTTCGCGTAACACACCCAACCCATTTCCTAGATTACACAAAGAATTGTACTGAGCTAAAATCAAACTCATTACACTTCTTACATCATTCGCTCGCCCGGTCATTGCGCCAAGCGCCAACCAAACGTTCTATCAAATTATAATACTTTTTAGGCAAAAAATCACTCATTGTATATCAGTACATACATACTTACGTGACCTCACGCATGTCTCCTATAGGAGTAGGCAGAGACGCCAATTGCTACGATTCTTACATACCTCTTTCGCTTCATGTTGTCTTTTCATGCATGCTCATCGGCCGTTCATTAATATATCGCCAATCTGGTCAATATACGTCCGACTAGGGCGCCCTCTACCGACGGCCGCAATCATATTCACTGTGTATACTTATTTCGTTACTCTACTTTCATCCATTATAAATTAGTATGAGCATTATTACAGAATACTTTAGACCAAACACACCTAGTTAAAGAAATCTTAACGGGTTATCGGGGCTCCGGCTCGTCGTGCAGGAGAAGGAACGGGGTGGTTTTTAGTCAGTAAGAGTCTGACACTCCCTCCCGACTCACCCAGGCGGGAACAGTCATTCGATGATTTTCCCCCCTTAAAAAAATCCCTGTTATAAAATATATTTCACATTAATGAATAAACTTTTTGAAATAAAATTATACATTTTGTAAAGGTTCACAGACTCAAACGGCTTATCCAATATCTTCTCACGTTTGTAGCAATCTCTCGACACAACAACAACGCTCATTAAAAAGTAACTTAATGCGATCCATGCAAACATTTTGAAATTTAATTTAACTCGATAGGCATTCATGACTTCAATTATTTAATTAAAAACCGAACTAATTGATTACGAACCGAATTTTAAAGTATTTATTTTGTTGTGTTGCTGAGACTGCCTCGTTGGCCGAGTGGTCGCAAGTGCGGCTGCCGGGCAAGGCAAGGGGTCTCGAGTTCGATTCCCGGGTCGGGCAAAGTATTACTGGGTTTTTAAAAAAATCTCAGTAGTAGCACGGAGTCTGGAAATGTGCCCGGTATATGGCAATAGGCTCACCCCCTATTACATGGGACTCATAACATAAATATAGTGAAAAGTGGGTGTTACTTCTGTGTGCACCTCTGCCTACCCCTTCGGGGATAGAAGGCGTGATGTTATGTTATGTTATTTTGTTGTATGTATTGTATTTTTAAACTTATTGTGGTGAACATAAAATGACTAGTGTTGTGGTTTGTGTCTTTATTTATTTAAAAAAATTCCTTAATTTGTTTCAAGTTTGCTGCACGTTTAAAATTAGGATTGTGATTAATATGTACGCATTTTATTTAAGTAAATTTAAATGTGTATGAAGCTGACTAATTCGCAAGGACACCGAGTAAGATACTCCATCATCACTAGTCATTATAGGCGATGATTAATAATATCATTATGAATCATTCTTTAATAGTCATTACTGATATTAAAAATCTGATAGGCTTTTTTTTTTTCTCTTTATTTAATTAGGAACTTTTGTACATAAATACATGACAGTTCCATTATACCTTATATCTTACATGTTAAACTTATAAGTTATACAAACAAAATACTCTTAATATCTATTTAACAAAACGTAGACCTGCAAAGCTATACAACATTTTGGCCGCATCAGATAAAGGGGCAGCTAAAATTTCATTAAATATTCCTACATTGTTTTTAATTAAACATAATTCATTAGTCAGGATATCTCTTTCAGCCTGAAAACGGACACATTCCGTTAAGAGATGAACAACATCTTCAACCTATCTGATAGGCTAATTGACCTTCTTATGAAAATTAGCTATCAAACAACAACGTAAATGAAACTTAAGCAAACATTTGTGCGTGCCCAAGGTAATATTATCCACATACCTTTTAGATTTTAATTTCAAAACACACCAACAGATTCTTTAATTTCTTGTCCACATTAAAAGCTTATCCTCACAAACAGAAGGTACCTTAAAATCTTTCCGTGGGCGTTTTAATTTTAGACCACCAATTAAAGGTACAATAATCGTAAAGGTTCTTATATCTATTTGACCAGCTATAACAATGTTTGATCTGCAGGGTCCAAAAGGTTTAAGCCGTAATTACGGGTCTAAGAGTGCGTGAGGCCGGTGGCCGGTTTCAGGGAAAGCGGATCGAAAACTTTTATAATTGGACTCGTAGCGTGACCTCTTGACTGTTAAGCTGAAGACACACTTGAAGAAAACTCATAGGGTATCAAGTACTTGAAGATTCGACTCTGAATAAATCATGTTATGATTTGTTTTCGTATATTTCCTTCGTGTACTGTTTATTTTATTTACAAATTGGAGTGTGTACTCTCAATCAATGTAGTTATTTGCTTGAAAAAGTACACTCGATCTAAGAATTGTGTAGATAAATCAATTTTGTACTGGTGATTATTTGGAAATGTAGAATTTATATGTCGTGTGTAAGTATTTATTTGTCGTTAACATATTTTTCTATTGAACTGATTATTTTATTTATACAGAGAGGTTTCGAGGCTGGGCTTTGTTAAAAAATATGAGTTTATTTTCCAATTTCAATGACTTTATTAATGTAACTTCTTCGATCTGGGATGATGTATGGCAAAGACGAAATCAGTAACCGTATTATAAAGAACACAGTACACTTTCCCAAAAATAACCAACAAAACCTACCGTCTCAAATAAAACTTAAGATGTGCACATAACAATCCGCCTTTCATCACCGAAGGGGTAGGCTGAGGTGTACTTTACTACACTTAATGCCACTGTACAATGTAACACCCACTTTTCACTATTTATGTTATGAGTCCCATGTAATAGGGGGTGAGCCTATGGCCATATACCGCGCACGATTCCAGACTCCGTGCTACTACTGAGATGTTATTAAAAACCCACTAATAGTTTGCGCGACCCGGGAATCGAACCCGAGACCCCTTGTCCGGCAGTCGCACTTGCAACCACTCGGCCAACGACACAGTCTTAAGATGTTACTAAAAGTATCCTTCAATACAAAAAAGATAAGATTTTGAAAGGTATCCTGTTGTGTCCTCAGCCTTACTTCGAAATCCATCCTAATTAATCATGATTTATTAAAATTAATTCGCTCAATAAAGTTAATTAAGCAAAGGGAAATTAGAAGACGGCCGTTATCATCACGGTAAGCCTCCTCGAAGGGTGATCAGACTGAGTGGTTTACAGGTAATTTTTGTATTGTTGTTGCTATTTTTTGAGACCATCTCTCTATTAGAGGGATTGTAAAACTAATTGTAATAATAATTATATTTTTTTAAGTCCTTGTAGGTATCTATTGAACAAAGTATAAGAATGAGTAACAAAAATTACGCTATGTTGCCGTTTAAAATAGGGCTATGTCACTCTTTAAAGGTACTATTTAGTGAATTTTAGTTAAATGACTGCCTCGTTGGCCGAGTGGTCGCGAGTGCGACTGCCGGGTAAGGGGTCTCGGGTTCGATTCTCGGGTCGGGCAAAGTATTACTGGGTTTTAAAAAAATTCTCAGTAGTAGCACGGAGTCTGGAAATGTGCCCTGTATATGGCAATAGGCTCACCCCCTATTACATGGGACTCATAACATAAATAGTGAAAAGTGGGTGTTACTTCTGTGTGCACCTCTGCCTACCCCTTCGGGGATAAAAGGCGTGATGTTACGTTATGTTATGTTTTAGTTAAATAATTACAACTACCGCTTTAGGAACGACAGAAACTATATAACATCATACCTTTTATCCCTGAAGGCATAGCCAGAGGTGCACATTACGGCACTTAATGCCACTGTACAGTTAACAAACCCACTTTTCACTATTTATGTTAAGAGTCCCATGTAATAGCGGGTGAGACTATTACCAAATCACGGGCACATTTCCAGACTCCGTGCTACAACTGAGATTTTTTTAATACTTTGCAAGACCCGGGAATCGGACCCAAGACCCCTTGCCCGGCAGTCACACTTGCGAGCAACCACTCGGCCAACGAGCCAGCAGAACGACAGAAACTATCCAGTGATTATTATCATTTCAAAATCAAAACATAGAATCTACTTATTGTATAGGTACTCTAAAATTCTCCCTATCTCCAATTTCTCTCCAACCAAAACAACTAACAAAGCAAAAAGCACTTTCACATCAAATCCAATGTTAGGAGAATTTGATTTCACCACATAAAGCCCTGCTTACCATGAGGCTGGGGGCATAATTGCGCTCCCAGCGGACTATAAAATTGTGCCTAAAAGCAAATAGTAATAAAAAGAAAGAAAATTATCGTTTACTCAGAAAGGTTCGCAAGGATAAGGTTGGAGTCCCACTGTTCAATGAGGCGGAGCTTAGAAATGGAATGTTGGTTGATCATTCCATTAGTCTAGCCTAGATCGTTTTAAATTCGATGGTCTTCACTACATAGTATAAAATAAAGTCGCTATCCGCCGTCTGTCTGTCCCTATGTATGCTTAGATCTTTAAAACTACGGAACAGATTTTGATGCGGTTTTTTTAATAGATAGAGTGAGGAAGATAGGTCTTAAGGAAGGTTTATATATATAATACATGCATATTGCACACGTTCGAAGCCGGGGCGGGTCGCTAGTCACCTATAAATGGGCTCGCTGCCATCGCAGCGGTAAGTCCCCTCTTTGAGGAGTGGCTTGAGAGACGCTACGGCGTCCTCACCTACCGCCTGACGCAGGTCCTCACCGGACATGGAAGTTTCGGGAGGTACCTGTGTCTGATGGGGCGGGAGGAAACGCCCGGGTGTCATCACTGCGAGGACCGCCCTGAGGACACGGTGGAACACACGGTGGGAGAATGCCCTTCGTGGGCTGAGCACCGCCGTGTCCTCAGGGAAGTGATCGGCGATGGCGACCTCTCGCGTCCGGGCCTAGTGCAGGCCATGATGCGGAGCGAGGGGGACTGGGATGCCGTCTCCTCCTTTTGCGAAGCAGTGATGCTAGCTAAGGAGGAGGCGGGACGCGTGAGGCAGCGAAGCGCTGCCTCCTCGCAACCCAGCCATCGCGAAGGACACACCGGGCGTCGGGGATCGCGAGACGATCTCCGGCCACCGTAAGCGCGGGCCTGCGGACGGCGAGCATGGGTGGCTCCCCGTCCGACCAGAAACAGACCCGAGCGTACGGCGCGTCGCGTTCCGCGCGCGCCTCAAAGAGCCATCAGACCACCACAGATGGGGCCCAATACGGCCGATGCCGATTCGGAGTCGCGGAGAACCTAACGGGTAACCGGGGCTCCGGCTCGACGTGCAGGAGAAGGAACGGGGTGGTTTTTAGTCAGTAAGAGTCTGACACTCCCTCCCGCCTCACCCAGGCGGGAGAAGTCATTCGATGATTTTCCCCCCTTAAAAAAAAAAAAAAAAAAGTCACCTATAAAATAATATGTTTATGAAGGTGGACTATTCTAAAAATAAATTTAAAATTCATAATGTCAAATCGAAAATTGTCAATCAGACGTAAGTGCCGATACGGAGCCGTGGAGTGCTCAACGGATTGCCGGGCTCCGGTTCGTAGGAACGAGGTGATTTTTTGTCAGTAAGAGTCCGACACTCCCTCTCGCCTCACCCAAGTGGGATAAGTCATTGGACGATATACTCCCTCGAAAAAAAAAACAAAAACATTCGACGTACGTAAGAGTACGATTACTCATATAGATAGTTGCACTTTTGTACCTTTTATATAAAGTTAGCGTTCCTATCAATGATACTAATTTGTAGCAGTCACTACCACCACGCCTCAAGATGCGCTCGCTGAAAACCAACAGCGGTGAACAGTAATGTACTCACAATATTCATTTCTACGCTCTGAAGATGTTCACTACCTTCTACATACAGTAAAATTATTTAAAATAATCTTAATATAAATGAAATGCTAATCGTATTATAATAATCACGCCTATAAAACGCTGTCAAAATTGAATACACAAGTATTAGGGCCTGTTTCACAATAGCTGTCTACCAGAAAAATTCGAATTATAAACGAATTTTATTTGAACTCTTTGTCACTTTAAGTTTATTAGGTATATTATATGGAGGTGGTGAAACGGGCGCTTAGTCTTACTTCTTACTACTAGTATCTTACTAATTTAGTTAGTGTGTTTATGTGTATGGTTATTACTCAATCACGTCAAAACGGATGAAGGAATTAGGATAAAATTTGGAACAGAGATAGACTATGATCTGGAATAACGCATAGGCTACTTTTTATCCCACAAGAACATGGGCGAAACAGCGTGTAGAAGCTAGTTGCAACTCCTCATTACAAAGTAACACTCACTTTTCACCAGATTTATCAAGAGTTTCATGTAATACGGGTTGAATCCATTTCGCTATAAAACCATGCCTGCCTAACCGATAAAATTTTACAGATTTAAATTTTAGTCTATAAAATATTGTTTCCATCGACAGCCTGTAAGTGGCCACTGCTGACCAAAGGTCTATACTCACATGGAAAAGATTTGAGCATTAACCATCACGCTTACCTAATGCGGTCAGGCGAATTTAAACCTTATATGTAATTAGAAATTAAAAGTCCAAGTTTCGTCACTATATGTAGACTTAACGGGTTGCCGGGGCTCCGGCTCGAAGTGCAGGAGAAGGAACGGGGTGATTTTTAGTCAGTAAGAGTCTGACACTCCCACTCGCCTCACCCGGGCGGGTGAAGTCATAGGATGATTATCGCCCATCGAAAAAAAAAAAAAGTTTCACGATGTTTTCCTTCAGCGTTTGTCTGTGGTGTCTAAATAGTTTTAGAAAGTCCTTAAAACTCGGAAAATGTCACATTGGTACTTACCGTTGGTAGGTTTTGAACCCGCACTAACCCTGATGTCCAGTCTTGCATTAATAGAGCCCAGTTTACAACTAAATGTTTATCAAGTTTCGCGCTTCAGTAACTAATTCTCGCTGTTTCGCTGTAAGCTCAAATGGACCAAAATATTTCCCACTATCAATTCGTAATTTCCAACCTCACCACTCACCAGTAATTACAGTTCTCGCGGAACACAATAGATCACAATCAAATGCGTTGCTTTATTAGGAATCCAGCTAAAATCGAACTAAAATCTCTCCTCGATGCCCGCTATCAAATTGCAATTGAACAGTGAAAAGCCTACAATACGTCACCATCGACAGCTCATTCTCAATAGTCACGAAATAATAGCCCTCCAAACTTAAACTTCTACAAAACATTCGAAAACCTACCTTCTGTTTAACTATATACGATTGTTAACAAACGCAAAGAAAAAATTGTTCAGTGACATCAAGCGTCCAGGTAAACTGATCTCTGGATACTGGTTGCAGATGTTCAAGTGTGGATCAGATAACAATGGATGATAGTAGCAACACATCACACGTCGGCGAAATCGCAACGCTGGACGAGAACAAAGTGCATGTAGTTAAAGCGGCAGCACAATAGCGCCATCTATATTGGCCGGTGCGAAGCCCTCGTCCCCGATCCAAAATGGCGACTGTGACGAGTTGTCGAAGCCTCGACACATTGTGACAGTGAGAAATATACAGAGTAGCTGTGGACAGAAATTACTGAATACTTAATTTAATAACAATGAAGTGAAGTAAGAAGTTTGTTGCGTTTATCTAAAATCCCGTGACAAAATTGTTTAAAATTAATAACTACCAAGGTATAGCCGAATATTTTAGAATATTCGGTGTAATGTGAGTAAGAAAAAAGTGTGGGAGAGCCGAATGGGCTGGCTCGACCGGAGTGATACCACAGCCTCACAGAAAACCGGCGTGAAACAACGCTTGCGTCGTGTTTCTTCCTGCAAGTAAAGTTACCGGAGGCCCAACAATTCCTTCCCCAATCTCCCTAATCCTTGAATCCCCGACATTACTCAAATTCTTAATCCTCAAAAGGCTGGTAACACACTTGTCGGTATCACTTCGGTCGAACCGGCCCATTCGTGTCAAAGCATTGCTCTCCCGAGTTTGTTAAGCTATTGACAACTGTCTTACCTTTAAATACTACCTATAATACGCATCGCAGCATATTGTAGGAATCGATCTCAAAAGTAAAACGCAATATTATCAAAATTACGCTTTATTAACTTTGACTATGTTTCTATAAAATACAATTACGTCGACACAAGTATACCTCCACTCTTCGACCGCTGCCGCCATAATGAATCCTCGATCAACGTCGTCGTGCCACCCCCACCATGCGTCCTTACGGCGAGGACGCCACTGCGGCTCAAATAACAACCGTACTCATGACTTATTTCCTTTTACAACTGTAGTTATTATAGCTAGGTTACAAAATATTAAAGGATTGCTATATGATACCAGTTGATACAATATTCGATAATTAATATATTACTATTCAGTGTCGCCCCTGCGCGCGCGGCGGGTGGTCGTTTGTGTCGTTTGAGGTCATGTATGTGTGACACTTCTCTCGCGAATTTACGATAAAATGGCTACCAACATGTTAAAGTGCAATAGTTGCAATGTGGTTATTAATGAAGTTCTCGCCTTCATATGTAACAAAATTGATGTTATGGATGAGGAGAGCATTAACCGTATATGTGTTAGTGCGTTCTCGGAAACTGAGGTGAAAAGTGCGAAAGACTTATTATTTCAATCTGTCGCCACTGCAAAACGCAAGAAGACAAGGAAACGAGACGGCAAGACGCTCCGCGACATTGATGATATCATTTGTCTCCTCAAAGAAACAAATCCTGAGGAAATACCTGTCTTCGTTGCTCGAGACTTGCAAAAGTTACCCCCAGTGTTGTTTGACCACGTAGATGTGACCCGATTGCTGAAAGATTTACTGAGGATGCAAAGTGACATAAATCAAATAAGGGAAGAGTATGCGACAGTGGAACATTTACAAGCCATAAAGTCTGAAGTTGGTTTGTTAAAAAGTACGGTGTGTTCGTCTCCGGGCACGAGTACCGGCAACAAGGTGAACAACTTGGATAACACGACATTCACAGAGGAAAATAAAAGTGAAAACTCGAATGTAATCCCTGTATCGCAGTTAATACATACTAAAATCACTGAGAAAAATTGTTGTAACAAAGAAATTGATTTACAAAATGAGGGTGAACATAAAATCCCTAGTTCGCGTTCGACGCATCTAGCATGTTCGCCGAGACCGGCGCGTGCGCCTCTCCCGCGCGCGCCCGTCCCTAGCCCTCCCGTACCTGTCATGTCGCTTAGTCAAGGACACACGGACGGATTGAATGAACAACAACACTCGCAAGCGAAACGGACAAGTTTTGCTAACATCGCGCGGAATGGAGTATGGAAACAAGATCATCGAAATGAGGAATGGATAAAAGTTCAAAGAAATAGAGTAAAGAACAAGTTTGTGGGTACAAGGGGGAAGGCCGAAACTGCACCTAATACAAATTTTAAGGCGGCCGATAGAAAAATACCTGTATATATTTATAATGTGGCGAAGGATGTTACCGTGTGTGACATATTAGATTATATTGCGAGTAAAACAAATGTTGATGTGTCAATTGAAAAGATGCAAATGACTTTGGCCAAGGAATATGATTCATATAAAATATTTGTCCCTGGAAGTAAATTATTTGTTTTCATGGAAAAGAATTTTTGGCCTGTGGGGATAGCTTTTCGTCGTTTTATAAATTTTGAATGGCGCAAACGCGAAAAGAAAGTTTAAACAAATTTACCCACATGACAAACACAATCAAACTTTGCAGTTTTAATTGTAAGGGAGTGAACAGATCGGAGAAATGTATAGCGCGACTTTGTAAACTAGCCGATATTGTGGCGTTGCAGGAGACATGGCTTTTGCCACATGATATTCCTTGCTTGAGAAAATTAGATGTAAATTTTGCATATACGGGAACGTCGGCGGTGGATACATCAGCTGGTATTTTGAGAGGCAGACCCTATGGTGGTGTGGCGATTCTCTGGAGAAAGGAGATATTTCCGACGGCAACAGTGATTGAGAGTTCTAATGTGCGTTTATGTGCGGTGAAATTAGAGTTGCACAATCGCGCGATACTAGTGTTCTCGGTGTATATGCCCACTAACTCCGTTGATAACTTAGTAGAATTTACTCAGTGTTTATGTGAGATCAACGCAATAATAGAGAATAACAGTGTTGAGTCTGTGTTCATGCTGGGAGACTTCAACGCTCACCCAGGTGAGCTATTTTGTACTGAACTGATAAACTTTTGTAACGAACAATGTTGGTCATGTGCTGATTTGGACTTCTTGCCTTCCGATACGTACACGTTTGTGAGTGATGCGCATGGTTCCAGGCGCTGGCTTGATCATATTGCTTTGACGAGTGCAGCGAGACAGTCTGTTGTGAATGTATCGGTGCTATATGATGTATACTGGTCGGATCACTATCCTATAATTATGGAATGTAATTTGGTAGTATTAAAATCAAAAGAAGTAACTTCATGTATTGGTAATAATAGTAGGGTTGTATGGGGTGTCAGGGATTTGTCTCAAATTAAAAAATATTATGAATATTGTAACCTGGAATTAAAACATATAAATTTTCCGTATCAATTTAGTGGTTGCGCAGACAGATTATGTTCTGATCCAAACCATTACCGAATACTAGACAACATGTATAATGATATTATTTCTATTCTAAGTAAAGCATCCATTGTTAGCAATAATAATACTTTCAGAAAAACACAAAAAACACATAATATTCCTGGATGGAATAAATATGTACGCGATGCACATGTTGAGGCTAGGCAGTCATATCGCGCGTGGTTGTTGGGGCGTAAACCCACTACAGGTTCTTTATATAATGATATGTGTGAAACTAGAAAGAATTTCAAAAATAGGTTAAAATGGTGTCAAAACAATGAGCAACAAATAAAAATGGATATTATTGTAAATCTTCACAACAACAAAGATTTCAAAAATTTTTGGAAAAAGACAAATAGTTTAAATGTGAAAGCAGGCTGTCCGGTGAGTGTTGCCGGCGTTCACGAGCCATCGAGAATAGCAGAGGCTTTTCGCCATGCTTTCAAGGTGGATCCAATGCCGGTTTCATCTGCACGGATAGCGTATAGTAGTAGCGGGGAGAAAGCGGGTGTTGGATTCACATACAACCAGGTCAGGAACGTAATCAAAAACATGGTGCGAGGGAAATCTCCTGGTTATGACAGCTTAAGTATAGAACACCTGAAATATGCTGGATCTCATTTACCCAGGGTCCTTAAAATGTTTTTTAATCTGTGCCTAGGCCATTCTTATTTACCTAATAATCTAATGCACACAGTTGTCACACCAATTATTAAAAATAAAACAGGGGATTCCTCTGCTGTGTCAAATTACAGACCTATTTCCCTGGCTACAGTTGTGGCAAAAGTACTGGATAGTCTGCTTGACCAACACTTGAGTAAGCATATCAACCTGCATGATTTACAGTTTGGATTTAGAGCGGGTTTATCCACTGATAGTGCTATCATGTGTCTTAAGCAGACTGTCCAATACTACACCAGTAAAAAGACACCAGTCTATGCTTGTTTTTTGGACTTGTCAAGGGCATTTGACCTGGTTTCATATGACAAACTGTGGGAGAAACTAGAGGGTCAAACCTCATGTGAACCTGAAGTGATTTCATTATTCAAATATTGGTATAAAAATCAGACAAATATTGTGAAATGGGCTGATTCAAAGTCGGAAGTTTTCTCCTTAGACTGTGGTGTAAGACAGGGAGGGCTTACTTCACCTAGATTGTTTAATTTGTATGTGAATGACCTGATTGAGGAGCTTAGTATCGCGGGAGTCGGATGCCACATAGATGGAGTTTGTATAAATAATATTAGTTATGCAGATGACATGGTGCTGCTGAGTCCCTCAATTGCGGCATTGCAAAAACTGTTGCATATTTGTGAGTCATATGCTGAGGCTCATGGACTTAGATATAACTCCAAAAAGAGCGAACTCATGGTTTTTAAAGCGGGAGTAAAGAGTTATGAAACTGTGCCTATACAATTAGCGGGTAGTGTACTAAATCGAGTTTCGGACTTTAAGTATCTGGGTCATTGGGTCTCGGATAATCTCAGTGACGATAAGGATATGGAGAGGGAGCGCAGGGCGCTGGCTGTCCGGTGCAATATGTTGGCTCGCAGGTTCGCGCGTTGCAGTGTTTCGGTCAAGGTTACGCTTTTTAAAGCTTATTGCCAGACACTGTATACGTGCGCGCTGTGGGTCGACTATACGCGGCGGACACTCAGTGCTTTGCGTGTCCAATACAATAATGCGTTCAGGGTATTGCTGGGTCTGCCGCGTTTTTGTAGTGCCTCAGGAATGTTTACGGAAGCACACACAGACGGCTTTTTCGCTGTTTTAAGAAAAAGATCCGCCTCGCTATGGGGGCGTGTACGTTCCAGTCCCAACAGTATCCTGAACGTACTCACAGACAGATGGGACTCCAAATTAACTCAGCATTGGATGAGTCTACATACTGCTGTTTATTAAACTGTTTCTATTTATTATTATGTGCCTATTTCTTGTGTAAAATTTATATGGGTTAATGTTATTGTACCTGAAATAAAGATTATTATTATTATTATTATTACTATTAGCATGACACAAAGTACTGGAAACATATGATATCTAATTAATAAGCTAACAGCTCGGCCATCCTGTTCGTAGCGAGTCCCTTCGCTACTTTAGAGTAACAAAACCGTGGAAGAAATAATCACAATCATTTTAAAGAATATTTACTAGAATAAACTTAAAATACAATTTTAATAATAGGGTGGAGTAATGTATACAAAACAAAAATACCATAAAAATTAGTATAATTATAGTAGTAAGTCTCAGTAACAAAACAATCATGTGCTATATAGTAACAAGATAATATAATCGATAAATTAGGTGGTTATTAATAACAAAATGACAATGATAATTATAATTATAAAGTAAACAAATTAACGTATTTAATAACAATATCAAATTTACTCAACTAATATGGTAATTATAAGTTGGACATGCACAGAGTATGACTAAATTCATAATTCGACTTTACTCACCTTTATCACTAATAGGGCTTTCATCATCAGTATCACTGTCAAAATTTCTATTAAAATTTAACCAAGGTTGCATTTTATCTAGGGCTATAATGTTTTCATATCTACGACCATTTTTACGTGTTAAAGGGGTATCTTCTATAAGGTATCGATCATTGGGTAATATTTTTATTATACGATAAGGTCCTTGATATTTATTTACGAGCTTTTGTGATTTACCGTCGTGTGGAATTTGTCTTTCAACGCGAATTAAGTCACCCTCTTTGTAAGCAGTACCAATTTTGCGGCTTTTATTGAACCTATGAGCATCTTTAGTTTGCTGCTCTTTAATTTTCTCGTTTGCTTGCTCTCTAATGGAATTTAAATTATCTGAGGTATCTACTGTTAATGTATCATTTATCACAGAACTTAGGATGCCCTGCGAATTACTGGTAATATTAAACCCGAAAAGCAATTCCGATGGGGATTTTTGTGTAGTTTTATGCGTAGTAGTGTTAAGACCAATTTGGATCTCAGCGACGTGTTCGTCCCAGTTTTTCTCGTCATCACCATGGGCCGAGGTGGATAACGCGTTAAGTATCGTTCGGTTAAATCTTTCCACTTGCCCATTCGCTCGGGGTGTGGATACTGCATTCTCAATATGTTTTATACCGTATGACCGAATAAAGAATTTGAATGTCTTACTCGTAAAACTAGTACCTCTATCAGTGATTACGCGAGTGGGGACTCCAAAGTAACTAATGTGATCTTTAAGGACTCTAACGGTTGTAGTTGATTTCGTATTTTTAACAGGGGTAATATTTGCGAATTTAGTGAAACCATCGACTATTACGAGGAGATAACAATTGCCTTTTTTGCTTTTTATGAAGGGTCCTAAGTGGTCAGCGTGGATAGTGTGAAAAGGGATACCAACCTTGTCTATTGGATGTAATGTCCCTTCGCATTTACCACCAGGTGCTTTATGGTGGGCACACTCCAGACAAGATGATACGTACTTTTTTATAAACCGACGCATCTTGGCAAACCAGTAATGTTTCTGGATTCTCTGCAGGGTTTTGTCGAAACCGCAATGACCGACATCATCGTGGTTTTTTTGTACTATCTGCCAACGAACACTCTTGGGTACTAACCATTTTAATTCATCACCTAAAATGCGATAGACGCGACCATTTTTAAGTTTATAATTGTTGCAAATATCAGAAATGCGCTCAGAGCCTGAATCTTCGAGAACATTTCTGATTTTATTTACTTCATCATCTGCAATTTGTACAGTAGAAATCCATGCTTGGTCTACCTCTTCTACAGCGAGTACATCGAGAACATGAGATTCAGACATACATTCATCAACGGGATTTCGACTCAATGCATCCGCATGTAACATACGGGATCCCGAACGGTAGTCTATATTGCAGTCATATTCCTGTATTTGTACCCACCACCGGGCAACTCGAGGGATTACGTCACGTTTGGTCAACGTGTATCTAAGGGCGTTACAGTCCGTAAGAATTTTGAACTGTATGCCTATCAGATACACCCTAAATCGATTTAATGATGCTACAACCGCGAGCGTCTCCAATTCATACGAATGGAGCTTGCGTTCGTCGGGTGTAGTTTTACGACTAAAATACGATACCGGCTGGAAAGGTCCATTTGTAGAGGCCTGAAGAAGTATACCAGCAATACCATCCTTGCATGCATCCGTATGCAGTTGAGTTTCAGCCCGGTGATCATATAATGCCAACAGCGGTCTCCGAGTTAAAATAGTCTTTATTTTATCGAATGCACATTTCTGGGCCTCTTGCCATACCCATACAGAGTCCTTTCGAAGCAGATCTGTTAGAGGGGATGTAATGAGAGCGTAGCCCTTAATGAAACGCCGGAAATATCCAGACAGTCCTAAAAACTGTCTTATTTCGTGCTGATTGTTTGGCGTAGGGAATTTGGAGACGGCATCAGTCTTCCTGGATCCCGGGCGAATACCTCCAGCGCTAACCTAGAGTCCGAGAAAGTCAATCTGATTTTGGAAAAAGTTACACTTACTCAACTTTAATGTTAGACCCCCTGCTTTTAATAACTGTAAAACTTCCTCTAATCGTTGTAACCCTTCGCTGACATCTTTTGATGGAATTAAAATGTCATCCATATAAACTATCGCGAATTTAACTTTGGCCTCGGATAATATTTTGTTGATTGTCCTTTGGAAGACCGAAGGAGCATTCACTAGTCCGAATGGCATTCTGTTATATTCGTATAGACCGTCTGGTGTAACAAAGGCAGTTTTGTGTCTGGACTCTTCCGCAATAGGTATCTGATAATACCCAGAGGCTAGATCGAGAGAAGTAAAAAGAGTGTTCCCCGAAAGTTGATCCAACTGATCTTCAATTCGGGGAAGTGGATAGTGATCCTTTCTCGTTTTCCGATTAAGTGCCCTATAATCGACACATAACCTCTTTTCTCCTGTCTTCTTTTTGACCAGTACGATGGGACTTGCATATGGTGATGAAGACTCCCTTACAATCCCACTATCGAGCATTTCCTTAACCATGTCTCTTACAAGGCCCCTTTCGGGGTAAGACATTCGATACGGGCGATACACAACGGGACGAGAGTCTTCAAGCTCGATATGCATTTCAGTAATATTTGTGAATCCGAGATCGGCGAGATCCTTTGAAAAACAATCACCGTACTTTGACAGTAATTGTTGGAGTTCTAGACGCTCCTGTTCGGAAATACCCTGACCGCAATTTACAGTTTCGTCAGGTTCCGTTTTATTAAAAGTTACGTTGCAACAGTCAAATACAGAAAGGTCACTCCCTTCGAAAACAGCGCGCGTCACGAGTGAACCCTTATCAATAGTGACAAGTTCGGAGGATACATTCAGAGCTAGTACTACGCTACGACCGCGATGAATGTCATATTCCCCGGGGAACAAGTAATATTCTCTGCCTTCCTTACCTCGCAGTGATCCATTGACACGAATCGTGCCTGTAACGATAGATGATGATTCGACGGGTAACGGTGACAGAATGTTGCGAACTAATTTTATTTGTTCACCTACAATGAGATGGACTTTGTCACTACTGGCCCTTTTGAAAATTAGTTCATTAGAGGTTTTAGTTATAATTATCCCTGGCCTTTCAGTAAAGGAGTGACCTAATAAAACTGGGTGTTGAATTACGAAATCTTCGACAACATACA
Source organism: Spodoptera picta (assembly GCA_038387885.1). Classification (NCBI taxonomy): domain Eukaryota; kingdom Metazoa; phylum Arthropoda; class Insecta; order Lepidoptera; family Noctuidae; genus Spodoptera; species Spodoptera picta. The sequence goes on along the minus strand of JAZHFQ010000344.1, from coordinate 2,219,319 downwards.
GATCGATTACTTCGTAGATGCCTTGAACCTCGACTTCACCCGTCACAACGCCCAATGGTGACACTAAGCTTCCTCCTATACCTCTCAATACTGGTAGGATTTTGGGTTGATGGATGCTAAGATTTAATTCTCTGGCTATGTCTATTTTAATAAGGGAACACTGACTGCCAAGGTCAATATGGCATTTGGTGACTGCTTTATTGAGTTTAATATCTAAAATGTATTTATTGTTACTATCATCTACGCGTAATTCGGCTACTTGTTTTTCAGGTCGTTCTGTACCGTGTGTATAGTCCTTCTCTTTGGATATATTTAATTTCCTAAAACAGTGCTCCGCCAAATGCCCCATTTTGTCACAGTAGGTGCATTTTACGGTAGGTTTATTGCACTTATTACTGCGATGTCCAACTTCGTTACAGTTGAAACATTTAACATTAGCGTTAGTATAATCTTTTGTAGTATTTGGTCTGTAGGAAACAATTTGCCTTTTGTCGTTATTACGATAGCGTTGGGAAGGGTCTTGGTCTCTACTTTGTCCTACCTTTACGGTTCTAAAGTAACCCAACACCTGTTCGGGTTCGGGAAATTGGGCAGCTTGGGCACCTACTCTAATTGCTCGATCCTCGACACCATAAAGAATACAATCTACTGCCTTTTTTCCGTATATGTTGCATCTATTAAGCAAATTAATCTTCGCGTAATAATAATGCTCTAACGATTCACCGTAGCGGACCTTCTTGGATAACATTTCTGTAAGGAGTTCGGCATAGTCTTCACGGCAAGGAAAAGATTCTATCAATTTTCTTTTCCATTCGGTCCACGAAAGTAAGACAGTTGATAAGCCTTGATACCAGGTTTTAGCAACACCTATCAGCTTAGGAAGGGCATAGTGAATAGTTTCTCTATCGTCCCACTGATAAATAGTAGCGCATTCCTCAACTTTAGTAAGCCAAGTTAATATAGTCTGCTCTTTAGACATCGGATCAAACTCAGGGATTACATTTTTGTCGAAGGTAAGTTTCGGTTTATCAGAAGTTTTTACATGTTTTAGAATATCCAAAGATTTATCAAGTATAGCCGAATCATGATCTCTAGATTGTTTAAACCGTTTAGTGGAATTATAAAAACGCTCACCCGAGTCTTCAGACGATGAACTGGACCGCCGTCGTCTACGGTTGGTCCTTATATCACCTTCAGGTCGGACGTATGTAGTCGCCGTGATGCATTCTTGGTTTCGTAATGGATGATCAGTCGTCCCACGGCGCCGGCACCTCTTGGTTGTTAAAATTGGACTCACCTGGCGACGATCCTCAGATACTCGTTTGTCTGAATCACCATCATTAGAACCCCGGTCCTGTGTCCTGGGTGCTTCTGTGTCATGAAGGTCGGAATCTTGCCCCTGTAATCTGGGCGCTGCTGGATCATGAAGATTGAAACCCCGGCCCTGTGACCTGGGCGCTCCTGGGTCATAAAGATCGATACCCCGGCCCTGTGACCTGGGCGCTACTGGGTCGTGAAGATCGATACCCCGGCCCTGTGACCTGGGCGCTCCTGGGTCATAAAGATCGATACCCCGGCCCTGTGACCTGGGCGCTACTGGGTCATAAAGATTGATACCCCGGCCCTGTGACCTGGGCGCTCCTGGGTCATGACGATAGAAACCACGGCCCTGTGACCTGGGCGCTACTGGGTCATGAAGATCGATACCCCGACCCTGTGACCTGGGTGCTCCTGGGTTATGGAGATCAAAATCTCGGCCCTGTGACCTGGGCGCTTCATGGTCGTAATTAGTTTCCATTTTCTGAAACTTACAGTATTGAGATTTAATTTCATTGTAAAAAAAAAATAAAATTATATATAACAGTCGTCATTATAGTAAAACGCAAAATATGTATATCCATTAATAGGTTTTTCCGGGAGTGACAAGTACGACAGTTTACTTTTGTTAGAATGGTAATAAAGCTAATGATATCAGTGAAGTAAAGTAACGTGAACTCGTGATTATTTTTCACGAACATAATCGATGCGACTTCATTACTAGCGAAATTCTACGTACGAGTAGTATTACGAACGTTTAGGTTATTAAATAAAATTGTTTTCGCAAGTCCCTTTGACTGTCGAGAAAACAGTACGGAACCAAGATGAGGGTAATTTTATTTTATCAGAAATCGAAGGTCGGTAAGATTTAAATGGTGACTCATTTCTGGTCCAACGGTAAAATTGTATTTAACAAGAATTTTGTTATTGTTATAGCCACTTGTGTGAATAATAAAAGAGAGACGCGCAATACTAGCGTATTGTTGTATAATTGTGTCTATAATGACGGTACTCAACGAGTTAAAGACTACTTTTGTATGAAACAATGTTGTGGATTTTCATAATCGGGGATTAAGAAGTTTATATGTAAACAACAAACCATAGGTTAACACGTTAAACGCCATGGGGGTTACCGCTGACCGACGTTAGCGGAGGATTTACCTTCAACAGTTTTTATTGGCAGTCAAAGTCTTAATAAATCTAAAATGTACACTTACAAATGTCATTACTGAAATGGAATTCATATATAGTCTCTATCTCTTAACTACTCTGTGTTTTGCCCACCTTTACAAAATAAAACATCCGAATCGGGACCGTGTCAATATTCGCGCCATGCATTGATGTATTTATATGCAGAGCATAAACTGTTGTACGTCTGTATATTGTTCACTGAAATGTATACTCCGTGCTACTACTGGGATTTTCAATAAATCTCAGTAGTAGCACGGAGTCTGGAAATGTGCTTAGTATATGGCAATAGACTCACCCATGATGATTATGAGTCCCAACTCCCATGTCATAGGACATATAATTTGATTTCAATACACTGCTCTTACATTGTATAATTTAAATTTACTTCTTTTATTAACTATTAACGTTTTAAAAAAACCGACCTCAACCTCCTCTTTTTGTGGTTGGTTAAATAATATAGGTACTAAAACCTTGTCCTAAATGTAACAAACACTTTTCTGAAAACTACATCAAAATCGGTTCTGCCAATCGCGAGGTAATCTCGCCCAAACATAGATACATACATACAGGTCAGTCGCGGAGAACCTAACGGGTTACCGGGGCTCCGGCTCGACGTGCAGGAGAAGGAACGGGGTAGTTTTTAGTCAGTAAGAGTCTGACACTCCCTAGTTTAACACTTTTACTAATAACATAAAACAAAAAATATTAACTTTTACCATTAACCTTGACAGCTAAAGAAAAATTTACATAACAAAATCTGACGAGATAAAAGAAAAAAAACCGTTTTCGTTGAATGCATCTAGTTATTTAAGTTTTATAATATAACAAAACTAATTATGGAACAGAAAGTTTGTTATTACAAAATACACTCTGAGGCTTCATCCAACATTTTTACTTATTAGTTTTTTCTTTTTTTCAACTTTGAAACATTGTCTATTTAGCCCTGAGAGACAAATTTATAATTATGGCCATCTCCACAAAAAGTATTAAGCTTACGGAAACTAGAAGAGAAAAGTTATTAAACAAATGTTTCAAGCTTTTTGGGACTAACATTCATAGCTTTAGATTTTTTTCATATAAGGACACTTATTGTAAAGGATATTCACCGATCTTATCATTATTGTCCCCTTGTGAAACACTGGACATAATGTTACACTTGATCAGGGATTGGGGAGTTTGGGGAGGGGGAGGGTTATTGGGCCTTCGGTAACCTCACTCACACAACGAAACACAACGCAAGCGTAGTTTCATGATGATGATGATAATGTTGATGCTAAGGTTGATCTGGCATTCAAGCAAGTTAATCTTGTCGCGGAGAACCTAACGGGTAACCGGGGCTCCGGCTCGACGTGCAGGAGAAGGAACGGGGTGGTTTTTGGTCAGTAAGAGTCTGACACTCCCTCCCGCCTCACCCAGGCGGGAGCAGTCATTCTATGAATTTCCCCCCTTAAAAAAAAAAAAAAGACATTAATCTTATATCGGACTCTCATACTCTCGTCTGCCTCCTTTATCAAGTGCGCCTCAAGGGGTCTCAGGTTCGATTCCCGGGTCGGGCAAAGTATTACTGGATTTGATAAAAAATCTCAGTAGTAGCACGGAGTCTGGAATTGTGCCCGGTATATGGCAATAGGCTCACCACCTATTACATGGCACTCATAACATAAATAGTGAAAAGTAGGTGTTACATTGTACAGTGGCATTAAGTTCCGTAATGTGCACCTCCGCCTACCCCTTTGGTGATAAAAGGCGTGATGTTATATTTTTATTAATTTTTTTTAACGTTGCCCATCATTAGGCCTTTCTCCTATGTCGTGGGTGCGTTTACAAACATACAAGTTCACATATACATGACATCCAGACCCGAAACAACAATTTGTGGATCACACAAATAATTGTTCCGTGCGGGAATCGAACCCCCCCAGCCACCGAACCAACCGTGCAGTCAAATAATCAGACTATTATAGTAAGCAGACAGTATTAACAGTAGCCCAGTAGGTAGCTTTATACCAGCGATCCGATATTAGTTCGGCACGGCAATAGCTCAGCTACAAACGGCCATACCTATATTGCGGCCGAGCAAACAGACTGAGACAATGGCAGACGACAATATCCTGATATTCCCAACCCTTGCACTTATTGAATTTTAAGAACATAGTGAGTTTTTATTGATGTAGGAATATAAGCTCTTTGAAGTTAAATCAATATTGTCTATGAGGAGTTTTTTTTTATGGGATAGGAGGCAAACGAGCAGACGGATCACCTGATGGTAAACGATCAGCGCCGCCCATGGACACCCGCAACACCAGAGGAGTCACAGGTGCGTTGCCGGCCTTTTAAAAAGGAATACGCTCTTTTCTTGAAGGTTTGTAGGTCATATCGGTTGAGGAGTTTAACAATTTGGTTACTGCATATAGTGTCATATCATTTATAAATCACTTTAAACTACTTACTCCAAGCTCTTAAACGATAACATAATACATACAAAACAACACGCCTTATATCCTCGAAGGGGTAGACAGAGGTGCACATTACGGCACTTGATGCCACTGTACCATGTAACACCCACTTTTCACTATTTTATGTTATGAGTCCCATGTAATAGGGGGTGAGCCTATTGCCATACTATACACGGCACAATAACAGACTCCATGCTACAACTGAGAATGTTTCAAAAACCCAGTAATACTTTGCCCGACCCGGGAATCAAACCCGAGACCGCTTGCCCGGTCGCCCTTGCGACCACTCGGCCAACGAGGCAGTTAAAACGATAACTAGATGAAAAATGCAGTTAATAACAATCAATACTATCTTCAGGTAATTTCAAACTTCTACCTAAACTATATTAGAACAGAAACGCATACAAATGTAGATCCAGCATCTGTAGGTAGATATACCAATACTCCTTAACTTGCATCATTAAGATTAGTCGACATACTAACCAACTACGAGAAGTGACATTCCATGAATATTACATAACAGTTTAATGCAACCCCTATCAAACAAAATGATAAGGTAACTCGATACTCATTAAAAACTTCGCTGGTGGAACCTTACTCTTACGAATTACACTTACATTGCTTGCTTAGCTCGTACGTTTTGGAAGCAAGCCAACGCCACGCGGCGATCGCAACGCGGTGATGCTCATCATTTTAAGTTTAGAGATGCGGTGAAACATGTATCGATATACGTATATCGAGTCGGAAATTATACCCTTTTCTTTCGTAAAGCTTAACGTTATTGAGATCTTTGAATGTATTTTTGTTACGTGTAAACGCTTTGTTTTGTATCATGAACAATGTCAAATAACTGAAAAGTTATTAATGTTATGAAAAAAGATTTCCATCTTCACATGTACCCGTACACAATAAATATTTAACGTCAAACTTTTAATATTTACTCTTTACTCTTCAGTGCACATAAAAATAAGGTGCATAAGGCGGACTTAATACCATATGGCATTTTGCCCCAGTCAAGAACAGTAATATTCGATAGGGCAATAAGTATAATGTAACACCATCTTTTGAACGTTTATGTTATGACTTTTTATAATAGCCTGTAAAACTAGCGACATTCGCCGAACACATTTCCAGATACCAACTACATCGAAGTTCCATCGATAGGTGTAGTTACATCACTATTCGAGTAGTGATGGCCTCGTCACATGAAGAGCTCTCCACCGGTTCGGATGGAACGTTGTTATGCTGGAGCCACCTTAGCTAAGCATATTGTACTTTTAACATATCTATAAATTGTTTAAAATAGATAACAAATCAAATATCCCGAACGAAAACAAAATTCCACATCAAAACAACATTTCCAGAGTTATCGCATTTTTACAATGTTTTCTTTCAACGCCTTCTGTCTCGTTTTTAGTAACGGCAAAAACCTTCAAATGGTTCCTAACTTTTAGTTTCAATAGAAAGGACTTGAGACTTTAAGAGTGTTTGTTTCTTACCTGACTAGCTCCCGTGGTGACCATCAATAAATGTACTGGGTTCTCTAAAGACCGCATTATATAACGCCTGTTACGGCACATGCACAGAGAGAACACTACCTACTCTGATCTAAATCATTATTATTCCCTTCTGCCAGAGTCCTCGAAATAAAAAGTACACTATATTGTATTTCAGACTACAATAGACTATAGGTACATACATCTGTGTTAAAGTTTATTCAGATCCATCCACTAGTTTTTGGATAAAAGACGTACCTATATTTGGACCAATTTTCTCATTCTCATAGAGGATTAGATGGTAGGTCTTCGACTTGCACCACAGTCATACATCTCAGTCGCTTTCGAGTATTATTAGCTAAAATATACAATGAAAGCTGGTTAAGTGAGACATCAAGGGACCTGCAATGTCGTTTCACTTATATAGGTATTCCACTTACCCAGTGTCTCAGATATACAAGTATAAATAAATATCTATCTCATTTACAAAGGGTTCCATTAATAGAGGTGGACTTGGAATTACGTGTGGAATTTGTGGGTAGAATAAAAATGAGTAAACAAACAATGTTATCTCAGTTACAGAGGTTTATGCATATAAAATTTACTCGCTGTCTGAGTTATAGAGGTAACTATGATGATAAATCAAAAGAACAAATCCCAGATATAGAGGTTTACCTCGTCCCACTAACAGAGGTAATTCAGTTCCAAAGTGTTGGGACCTCAGTATGAGTTCCAGTTATTGAGGTTTCTCACTTATCCAGGTCCCACTTAACCAAGTTTCACTGTATAAGGAAATAACATTACAATTAACTGAAATTGGTCTCAGACATATTTTTCCTGTTAAATAACAATATCATTAGTTCTGTTTTGTCGTGTTCTCAATTAACGTATTTTGTGATTATTTTAAACAAATAATAAGAATGTTTATTTATTGTGACTTATTTATGTTATGTGTGTGCAGTTTAAAATGTGCAGTTAGCTTCACTGGTTGATTGTTTCTGGTCTAAATGTGCTGGTCTAAAGGTACTTATTGTGAAATAATGATGTGTTTGTAAATGTATGGGAAGAGCCCGTGTGATACAACGTTTTGCCAAAAAAGCCAATAGACTGAATTATGTACAAATTCTAACTTCGACGTTTGAACAGTGCCTGTATACAGAGTGTTTAAAGAATTTACTTTGATTTTGAAAAATCTTTCTAGAACTAGAGTGTTTGTATTTATATTATAACATTCATGAGACATACTTAATTAATTATTTACCTCATTATGTTTTTCGTCAAATATCAAAGTGAGTCGAAAAACATACTTTAGGCTATATTGAACATCACTAAGTTATTGTAAGGACGCGGTTTTTGAATTACCCAATTTTTTTAAACTTACATAACAGAATGTTTCCTCTTGTGTTATTAATATTATACGAATTGTAAGTACTTATTTTAATCTTATTTGTCTATTAAGTAAATACATGAAATCTATTTTTGTGTACACTTGGAACCATTTGACTGGCCACGAAGTTTTTGTGTTGATGTTACATAACATAACATCACGCCTTTTATCCCCGAAGGGGTAGGCAGAGGTGCACATTATGCCACTGTACAATGTAACACCCACTTTTCACTATTTATGTTATGAGTCCCATGTAATAGGGGGTGAGCCTATTGCCATATACCGGGCACATTTCCTGACTCCGTGATACTACTCAGGTTTTTACAAACCTATCGAACCCTTTTCCCGGCAGTCACACTTGCGACCACTCGGCCAATGAGGCAGCTGTGTCGATATTACTTATGTAAAATCCCAAGTCATCATCAACAGCGTATAAGTGGCCACTGCTGACCATTTGGACATTAATCACCATGCTTGTTCAATACGGGTTGGCGATTTCAGACTTATAATAATCAGAAGTTATAAACCCAGGTTCCGACACGATGTTTTCCTACGCCGTTTGTCAGTGGTGTCTATATTATCTTAGAAATTATATGATTACAACTCGGAGAAAGTCACTTTGGTAGTTGCCGTTGGTAAGTTTCGAACCCGCACGTACTCTCATGCATGAGAAGCGGGCGTCTTAAACCTCCGAGCCACGAAATTCCACTAGACCAAAATACCAAGTACTAATAATAATGATATTAGTAAAAATAACCTATATATTATTGGATTGAAACCTGGAATTTCCTTTCACTCGTAATCAAGTGCTCATTCAGTGTCTAGGTCATTTATCTCAGAGACAATTTATATAGACATTACCGCTTGTTAGCTAGATAAGAACTTATCAGTGATTGGTCGACGCTTCAACGTAAATAACTCTGATTCGCTCGTGAATGAGAACTGCCAATGATGTAGGACGACTAATGAGGATAGTGTTAGTTATTAGAATGTAACGCAGTCATATGGTCTCCGCATGAAGCTAAATATAGTCTCATGCTGGAGAGAATTCAAAATAAATTTATTAGATATTTATACTCGAGGTACTATGGGGTCTATCCGTTTTACCCATTGATGTATCCCACATTATTTATTTTAGGCATGGTGGGGTACAATGAGTTAAGGGTAAGACGGGATTTTGCACTCACCTCACATTTGTTTAAGATATTAAGAGGAAAGCTGCACAATGCAGTCATTTTAGGACAGCTGAGTCTATGTGTTCCGGATAGGTACGTATGGCGACGCCGGCGACCGCCACTGCTGGTAGAACCCCGCGGTCGGACCAACCTATTAAGGGAAGCGCCGCTGACGCGTGCACTTCACACGCTCAACCTGATTTCTAATGAAATCGACCTATTTTGTTGTACTCTGGGTGAATTCACAAGGAAGGCATTATATGTAATATGCTATAGGTAGATAGTAAGATGAGCACATTTATCGCATTGGGCATTAACCTGTAAAGATAAATGTAAGTGGAATAAATAAATAAATAAATAAATAAATAATAAAAATTTCTTTGTAGATTAAGAAAGTAGTTAAATTAATAGCATACGTGTGTTGTTTTGTAGTGAGGTATTTTTTAAATATAGCAATTGTCAATCAATTTTTCGAACTTAAAATTAACATAACATACCTAACATCACGCCTTTTTATCCCCGAAGTGGTAGGCAGAGGTGCCCATGCGGCACTTAATACCACTGTACAATGTAACACCCCCTTTTCACTATTTATGTTATGCGTCCCATGTAATAGGGGGCACATTTTCAGACTCCGTGCTACTACTGAGATTTTTAAAAACCCAGTAATACTTTGCCCGACCCGGGAATTGAACCCGAGCCCCCTTGCCCAGCAGTCGCACTTGCGACCACTCGGCCAAAAAGTCAGTCAGAACTTGATAATACCAAAACATATTCGATTGAAAGGTGTATTTCAAGTAAAACAAAATCCTCACTCCGTTTTTGTTCATTTCTGGACATAGGCCTACTCAATAGAACACTATTTTAGAATTAATTTATAAAAGAAATACACACAAATAACCTACATACAAAAAAAACAAACGAAACATTAATATTATATAATCCAAACACGACGCTCTCATTCGATAACACTTTAAAGTAATGTCACATTTTCTTACGCAACAACAAAATCACAATCAATACATAAAACAAACACTGAATACTATTCCGCATTACAAAATCAATGTTCGTGACTTACGCACTCATTTCAAAAATAGTAACGTTTTTGTTCTACGACTAAAATCGTCACCACATTTACGTAGACAGCTAACAACTTGTCTTTAAGATTTAAAATCTAGTAGTGTTTTGTCTTCCAAAGAGACAACATCGACAAAAAAATAATGAGCGTAAAATTTACAATTTTTGTATAACCTCACTCGAATTTATGAGGTCATACTGTATACAGTGTCTTACATCATTGGCAGTAAAAGAGTTGAATCATATGATAACGCTCAGTGTGTAGTGTAATGTCCCCAAATATACAAATTAAAATGAAATTTCCTTCATTGTGTGTATTTTTAATATGTTTTGGTTTCACCAGAGCGGCCTTGGAGAAATATGGACCTCTCAGCTTCGCGTTAAAAATGGTTAAATGTGAGTATTGTTTCTCTTTGTTTATATTAACATGTAATATGTATAAAGTGTTTACATTGTAGTTTTGTTTTGAAATATAATAAATACCACATGTGTGGCATGAATTCATTGTCAAGTTGTTTACTTCGTTGGGTAATAAGGTATTTCTTAAAGAAATAGATCAGTAATGCTTTGTTAATACTTGATTATAAAATGATATTTATAAATGTTCTACAATATTTTAGCGCATGTATTTTATATTAATTAGTCGTAATGAATTTTTTTTTTTGGAGTACCAGGCAAACGAGCAGACAGATCACCTGATGGTAGCCTACTTAACATCGATCCGTAATTTTTTCTGTTCTAAAAGAATCTAGGTTGGTACTTAAGAAAATGAGAGATAAAATAATTTGTCCGGACTGACACATCGTGTCCTCTTTCGAGGCTACCAACAAAATGCCACTGTGCAAAAAACATCAATTACGAACATAACTTATAACGCAAACTGCTAATTATAAAATAACTGAAATTAAACAGAAATTCTTGGACACTCAAAATATGCTAAGATCAGCGACTGCCTTTAAAATCTGATTTGAATAAAAATAACTTAGGCGCTGCGCAAACGTAGACACTTTTAGATTGCATTTATCGACACCGCTCGGACCACTGTTTGATCGATATTGAGTATGTGTTAAGTGGAAGCAACTGGATACACGTATGCACAACGAGTAGATGATTTCATACTGGTTCTATAGAAATTAAGTACTCATCGGTAATTTGTGTCTGTGTCTTGTGTCACTCAAAAATGTCCACGTGTGTGCCCTGCCTTAAACACGGCATCGAACCGTGACGGTTAGTTTTATTGTTAAATACAGTAATATTGTGTTATACAGAGCTATACACTTATTTGAATAGCTGAGGCCTTTTTGCGTACCGTTAGTTTGAGTATAATAAGATCAAATGTATTCTACAGTTTGTACTATCTAACAATACAAACAAATCTTGTGTAGTTGCCTGACTTTGTAGCGTTAAAGTGTTATAAAAATACTTTTTTTTTATCTGCTGGGAAGATAAGTATTTTTGTAGATCGTAGAATACTCAATTAAATATTAGTCACCCTCTTCTTAATATATGTATATCGTAAGAATAGATAAATAGAGAGACCGGGCAGCAGCGCTCTCTGATAAATAAACTTGGCCCTTTTAAACTGTGATCACTGTGACTTACCTACTGAGAGTGGAGATTATGAAACCTTCATAAGTAAGGAAGCCTAACGTAAACGCACCTAATAACGACCCATTAAAATCCGCGCTCATTACCGACCTATTCAGAAAACTATCATTTTTACGTCATGTATTGAAGTTACACAATTGGTTGCTTTAAAAAAATGTAGATATATTTGTATTGCAACTGTTCATCTCTTGTTTGAGTGCGTAACTCGACGATTTAAATAATAATTGCTTAGTTAGTCCGTGGACGCCGACTTTAGTGCATTTTCCATTGTGCGGCACTCCCGATGGCGTAAGGACTCTTGTTTCGTTTTTAGCAGAAGATTATATCATCAAGCATATTAATGAAACTTCTAGTTCTTTTAATGCATTTTTGATACTTTTAGGAACACAAGTAATGATTCATTTTAATAAGAATATCTTATTTTGCTTAAAATACAATTTTAAAAATAGGCGGTAATAGGAACAAAAATCACAATTTTATTCCTATTACCGACCCATGTCGCTGATAAGTACTTGTCGTATCTTTTGTGTGCCCTGATTTTTGTTTAAATGCATAAATTAATAGGCAGGAGGGTATACTAATTCAGTTCCTTAGTATGTTAACTTATATTTGAGCTATTAACGCCGTATATTTAAGAGCTTTAGTAGCGGTATATACTAACTTAGTTCTTATGTAAATATTTTGATGAATAAAGGAGGCATTATTTTTAAATAGTGTATTTATGTAGTTGAAATATCATTATTATTAAATATTTTTAGCAACCGCACCACTGAAAATCATATACATGTACATAAATCACATGTATTTACAGAATTCATACACATTCCTATGGGTCGATAATAGGTTATACGATTTCCTTTAAGAAAACCTATTACCGATCTACTTGTACATTTACGACGGACCCCATACTACATGTTTTTTTATTTAGTATTTAGGCACGCAGGCATCGGTTAACGAAGACTTGAAGTTGGCGTGAGATGTCTTTGGTCATCTTCCACGTTTCGCACCCATAGAGCAGAACTGATTTTACACTTAACCGAAGACTTTCAGTTTTATCTTTCGGGTCAGTTTCCATGACTGCCACACAGGTCTCGGGTAGCTCGGGTTTTGGCGATCCTTGAAGTGATGTCCTCTTCAGTACCTCCAGTCTCTGACACAACGCTCCCGGAATAGAAAAAATTATGGACACGTTCCACTGCCTCTGTGCCAATCAGCAACGGTGTAGGATTCTTCACACCCGTTCTTATTTCTTTGGTCTTTCGGGTGTTAATTTTTAGGCCAGCTTTTGCCGCCTCCTGCCGCAGGTCATCCAATTTTGTTTGCATGTCGGCGTGGGTATGACTCAGCAGGCATAGGTCATCGGCGTAATCCAAATCTTCCAAGAAGTAGGATAATCCCCACTCTATCCCGCCGTCGAGTCTCCGTGTTGATGTCGAGTAGCCGAGGTGGTATGGAATTAACAGCTAGTGCACCAAGTGTCGCCGTAGCCGACATGCGAAAGACCTCCTTACAGTGTTGACGCCAGCGAAGCAGCTGCCCTTCGGATGTTGCAATGAGCTGATCGTCTTTAGACTTCAGTAGTTTTTCCTTCCTAAGCTTGGTGTTACCAGCGTTTGCAGCCTGTTGAGCGTGATCAGCAATACCGTCAGTCCACTGTCTCCTATCTTTGCGGGTGCTACGATAGAATTCTTTCCGTTTCTGACAGTCCTGTGCGTTCAGGTCGGCTCTTATAGGGTCATCCTGGGCGTCGAGCAATCTCAGTTGAAGCCTTTTTCTGTCCTCAATCAGACTCCATGTACTGCGACATCCACTTTTCCCGCGAATGAGCCGTTTTGTGCCTCAGAACGACGGAGCCAGTCTCTGTATAGACCACTTTGTCGTCATTGGTTATATATTATAGTTCAATGCTGGACTTTGGTAATTTGTTATACATAATTCGTATAAATATGATATCTTTTATTGATTTAACGCTGTTAAGAAGATACTATTATAAGAATACATTATAATTGGATTGAAGATTGATTGATTAAGAAGATTGCATTAAGTGTTGGATCATTTATATAAACAGTGCAATATACACGAGCATTTAAATTTAATTTTATTGGTCCCATTCATTTAGTGGTCGGTATTAGGTGTCACAGAAACGGTATTAGGCACATACCGATGTTTTGAGTCGGTAATGGGGACATGACCCTTTTCCTTTTATTTAATTTTTAAGTAATTCTTTGATTGTCTATTCTTCTACATAACTAAAAAATTCGATAATTTCAGCACTGGAAAAAATATTTTTATTGTAGCCACTTATTAAGAATGTGCTTATTTTTTTAATATCAATCTGAACTGTGCTTAAACTGACGCTAATGGGTGCGTTTACGTTATAATCTAGTAGTGGTCACGAGTTGATAATGGTGACGTATATATTACTAACATGACGTATATTTCTATTTACAGGTGAACACAGCCGAGACCTAAATCTGGATGTCAGCGGCATCGACGTATACTTCTACGACTTCCAAAATGGCATCACGGAGTCTTTTCCTATCAACGAAGCTGCCGACAGAATTCTAGCCTTGCAAGACCTGGATAAAGTAAAGAAATTCTTTATGTTCGTTGGTGGCTTCAAATCACACATCAATAAGAATACAGAAGAACGCGTAAGAAACGCCTTCAGAGAATTCCCCAACAGCTATCTGATCATCATCGACCATTCAGCCTACACCAACGACAGACAAGGCAAAAAGAAAAGTTATGAACGTTCAGTTAAATATGTCTACTACATAGGTAAACAGTTGGCTCAAATGTTGGTGGGTCTTCACGAAGGAGGAATTTCACCTAAAACTATTCACTGCATTGGCCATAGCTTGGGCAGCCAAATGTTAGCCCATGTTGGTGAGATCTTCTTTGAAACTACAGCTGAGAAGATCGCAAGGATAACTGCGTTAGACCCAGCTGGCCCTTGTTTCTCGAACAGTTTGATTCAGGAGCAGATAAGGGCTGGTGTAGCAGATTACGTTGAAGTATACCATTGTAACGCTGGTGGGTTAGGTACGACCAGTGTGCTAGGCGACGTAGATTTCTTCGTGAATAAAGGGGGATCTCAACCAAACTGTGGTACTGCCTTGATTCCAGGTATCATAGACTCCTCATTTTCTGCTAAATGTAATCATAAGACTTGTGTCACGATGTGGACAGCATCTGTAACTAATCCTGAAGGATATACGGCGTATAAATGTGATAAATATAAATATTTTAAAGGTGGTATGTGTTCACTCAATGATAGAGCCATTGCTGGGTTCTGGAATCCTGGTAACGCGACTGGTGTATACTACTTCTCTACTGAAGGTTATGATTTAAGTTAGTTGAATTGCATAATTGATAATATGTATAAAACTGACACAACGTTTGAATAACAGTAAGTTTCATCATAATGCAAATAGCTAACCTTTCGCGATTGAAGTAATATACCAATAGATATTGTTATATTATAATTTGCTTTTAAATTATTTCCAAAGACTGAATGTACATAAACTCTTATATTCAAGCTTGGATTGTAAAGTGGAAAACACAGTCGGATTTTTTATTAATTATAAGATACGATAAGAATACAAAGAACAATATTTACATACCAACGTTCACGTTCTGCAAAAACACTATAACTAATATATTATTTCATTAAATTTAAATTATTATTAATCTATAATTTTATGGGAAATATACTTTAATCAATGTTGTCATTTACAACATAATTCATAGCAAGCTCACTGGACGGTGCCGGTGGTTATAATCAAGATCGAATAATATTATTTATTAGTACGGTGATCCGTACACGAAACACACGTCCAGACTACACAAAAATTTTAACACTTATTATGTACACAAAACACCGCTAATTAGTTAGCAGCGCCACACATCGACACTACTATCTTTTACACAGTGAACATGTGTGGGTAATTTCATATTACTGTGTATAAAAATATTCGTCCACCACATTCACATTGGTATTTTCATTCTTGTGTCTGTATATGTATTTTATAATTTAATTCACGGGTAAGGTTAAAACTATTTACAATCATTGATATGACCCGACATTTTGACGGGGATTAACGTAGTGTTCGTGGTCGACTGGTTAATGAGTACGCTTTTATCGTCTTTCAATGATCAATGATGTCGTGAGTTCTATTCCAGCTGAAAGATTCTTTTTTTATTTTACTATGTAGTTTTCCTTATTTATTTTTTTTGTTTTTTGTTATATTAGATCAGGCTATAAAAGAAGCAGATAAGTCGGTAAATAAAACAATACTATCTTTTATTACAATTAATTTATTTATTATACAAATAAGTGGTTTTATATTAAATATTTATAATAATTATCATACCACAGTTAAGTTCTTAAAGTTCTTTAAATAATAATTAATCAATATGCCAATAAACCTTATAGTCGAATTGGGATATATCATGCGATAAAGTATATACTTTTAAAATTAACATAAGAAGATTTAGAAAAATAGGATAGAAAAAAAAGAAAAGATTTAAACATTGTTTCAAATTTTAAATATTTGATTAATGAATTCTTAAAACAACTTGTGAATGCTGGAATCGATCCGGCGGCACTTTACTGGAGGTGATAACCATTACGCCAAACGCGCTATGAATGAGACCATCGAAATATTGTATACCATTCAGTAACATAAAAATACGATGAGAAAACACTATATTTATATGGGTATTGTATAGCTCGATTGCTCATTATTAATTGATTTCGATTTATTCAAAGTTTGTTATAAGTTATTTTTATCTTTACCCTCGTTTTTATTTAAACTTATTTACTAAATAATTACGTATACCAACACAAAAATGATATTTAAATACCAAGATATGTGTGATAGACGAATGTTTCTATACATATCTATTAATATGAAATTACCCACACATGTATATTGTGTAGTCATACTAGTGTCGATGTGTAGCGCTGCGAACTAATTAACGGTGTTTTGTGTACATACGATGACTATTAATATTGAGAAAAATAGACAGGCAAAAGTAAATTGTAACTACAACTTTAATCATTGTACCAAGTAAGTAACAATTACCTCCTATAAAACCGTAATGGGCACTGAACTTTGTCACGAATAAAGAGAAGGATTAGGAAATGAAAGAGTTGTATTCTATATTCCGTGGAAAGAGTAAACCATAAGGTTTGCTGACGTAATATTCCGAAAATGTCATGTTCATAATTAATTCAAAGTATTTGTTTATATTTTAGTCATTATGTACCTCTATACCATACATGTATATAGTATTAATTACAATACTAAGCCGATTTTGGATCTCAAGGAAAAATAATTGAAGGATTTTGGAGGCTTACGTGACTTGATTCAATGTGAAATGGGTTGAAATATGTACTAATCGTCATCTTTGAAAGAAAAAGCTATAGGCATCATTTACCTACTTTATGTTTTAATTTTAAGTACTATATGTTCTAATATATTAGGATTCGTGTTAATTTTACGTTACACTGCTAAGTTGTAGTAGCAGTCCCTAAACAAATTGATTGTGCTACTGGATACCCAATAAAAAATCTTGTCGGTCGTTGACTGACGACCTCTCTAAGAGGCAGTCAATATCTATACTCTATAAAAAATCTTGTCGGTCGTTGACTGACGACCTCTCTAAGAGGCAGTCAATATCTATACTCTATAAAAAATCTTGTCGGTCGTTGACTGACGACCTCTCTAAGAGGCAGTCAATATCTATACTCTATAAAAAATCTTGTCGGTCGTTGACTGACGACCTCTCTAAGAGGCAGTCAATATCTATACTCTATACTAGTAATATTATAAAGCTAAAGACTTTGTTTTTTGTTTGTTTGTTTGAACGCGTTAATCTCCAAAAGTAGTGATTCGAATTGAATAATTATTTTTGTGTTGGATAGTCCATTTATCGAGAAAGGCTATAGGCTATAAAACATCTCGCTACGACCAATAGGAGCCGGGCAGGCGGGTGAAACCGCGCGCGAGTAGCTAGAATTATAAAAGATCTACTTAGGTTTCTACATACAGAGAGTATGGAACGAGACTTAGGTTTAATTTAGATTTATTAAAGATTTTCTATGTGTAGACAATAAGGTTTTTATTTTTGTTTTGTAGCAAATAAGTTTAATAATTCCTACAAATAATTAATTTGATTACTCAAAGACTATTATTATTTATATGTTATATGTTTAATCACTTTATCTACAAGTCCGTTAAAAACGATATATTTGCTTGATTACCGCGGACGACGTATGACGCAGATTTTAATAATTACTTTTTTATGACATAAGCCGGTAAACGAGCAGACGAATCACCTGATGGTAAGCAATCGGCGTCGCTCATGGACATCTGAAACACCAGAAGGGTTATAAGTGCGTTACCGGCTTTTTGGGGATTAGTAGTTTGAGGATTGTTGGGGATTCGGAAATTGGGGAGATTGGGGAAGGGGGAGGGTAGCTGGGCCTCCGGTACCCTCACTTACACGATGAAACACAACGCAAGCGTTGCTTCACGTCGGTTTTCTGTGAGGCCGTGGTATTACTCCGGTCGAGCCGGCCCATTCGTGCCGAAGCATGGCTCTCCCACACTTAAACTTTAGAACTATCTTGTGCTAGCGGCTACGCCCTTGTTTCCATAGGATAAAAAGTAGCCTATATGTTATATTAAACCATAATTTACCGCTGTTAAAAGTTCATCTCGATCCCTTCAGCCATTTAGATGTGATTAAGTAACAAACATAGACACAAATTTACTCATTTATTATTTCTATTTACATAACATAAATATATAACATCATGCCTTTTATCCCCGAAGGGGTAGACAGAGGTGCAAATTATGCCACTGTACAATGTAACACCCACTTTTCACTATTTATGTTATGAGTCCCATGTAATAGGGGGTGAGCCTATTGCCATATACCAGGCATAATTCCAGACTCCATGCTACTACTAAAAATTTTGTAAAAACCCAGTAATACTTTACCTGACCCGGGAATTGAACCCCTTGCCTGACAGTCGCACTTGCGACCACTCGGCCAACGAGGCAGTCAGTATTTCTATTTCTAGTAAGATTATGGATTTATTAGATATGTACAGTACAGAGAATTACGGAGCCGCGGCAGGCCTAACGGGTTGCCCGTGCTCAAAGAGCAGGAGTAGGAACGGGGTGGTTTTAGTCAGTAAAAGTCTGACACTCCCTCTCGCCTAACCCAAGGCAGGAGAAGACCCCCACAAAAAAAACAGTACAGAGAATAGAAAAATCATTTAACTAAAGGTAGTAGTAAATGTATACCTACGTAAATAGATGAAAATAAACATCACGATAAAGTCGATATGTTCTATCAGATTGATAAAGAAAAAGGAATGTGTGAGAAGATGACGTTCAATAAGAATTGGAAAATCCAGTAAAGCTTCCTAAAATCCCGTAGAGAGGCCATGCGCTAACTGTGCAGTCAAAAAGTACACTCAAGAAAAGGTTTAATATAACTAGCTGTCCCGGCAAACTTCGTGCCACCTAAATATTTTTACTCACCTTTTAAACCTTCCCTGGACTTCCACGAACATTTCCAAGACCGACATTAGCCAAATCGGTCCAGCCGTTCTCGAGTTGTATCAAGACTAACGAACGAAAATTCTATTTTATTTATATAGCTATTTATTTATATTAATTATGCTACGTTTTTATAATAACTATCGTGAGACATACTAAATTAAAAAAAAAACACGGGTTACGCACGTGAATATACTGAGAAAAGCTCTACTAGTTTCGAACCATAGAGGGGTGCTTCCTCATGAGCAGCGTGCGCGGTCGCGGTGATGTCGAGCAGCTGTTAGCTAGTATAGCTTTTTCAGTATATTCACGTTACCGTGATTTTTAGTTAATTTAGATTGTGCTACATTAAAATTCAAAACTGAATAATCGTTCCAAGTAAAAGTTGGATGCAAGTTTTGGACAAAGCATTTCACGTTTTGTTTTCTTTTACAATTTCGTGAGCTATCAATAGCAGTATAGTATTTCAATATGCACAATCAAAACAGTATAGATCTGCTTTACGAAGGAACATCTGTTTCGCAAAGCCGTTCCAGTCACATGAGACCACAACTTGCGCGACGATTGTAAAGGTTCATCACACGGAATGTACAGAATCGCTGCGTCTTGCGTTGAAGTAGAGGACCTACTATGTCATTTTTTTTATTTTTCATGTAGACTCGCTATGAACACGCGCATCTATGTCGCGGCTATGTCACCTTTTTAACACGATTTTATTCATCTTTAACTACCTCCACTTAACTCCGTAAAAAAGGGCAAACAGACACAATTTCGCATTTATATTTTTAATGAAATAAAACAATTGAACAGACGGATCGCATGATGGCAAGCGGCGCAACACCAGACGACTCACAGATACGTTGCCGGCCTTTTAAACAGGAATACGCTCTTCTCTATAAGGTTTGAAGATTGTATCTCTTCGATATATTAGTAAGGATTAATAAATAAATAATAAATCAACGTCGACCCATAAGCAACCAATTCACTCGTGCCTTGAAGACACCCAAGTTACACCCTTCAGGAAATACAGGATCAGGCAAATAATTCCACTTCTTAGCAGTACGCACAAGGAAGCTTGTGCGAAGCGCTTCGTGCGTGTGGATGGGATATCCACCACGAATCGGTGACGCTTCGCCGATTGTCTTGCGTCTACCGAAAAAATCTTAGTGACAAGAAAATTAGAATATTTGGACTATACTTTTTACCATATATATTGTTAATATGCCACTACATCTGCTTTTGACAATTGCTAATAAAATATTAAAAAAACTAATAAAGACTTTTAACGGTATATTGTTAAATATGCAGATCAGGCAAGGACAATTTAATTAAGTGAACCTAATTAATTTATTAACGTACCATGCCCAAAAAGTAAATATGATTGTCCAGGAAAAGGTATTCAACAGTAAGGGAAAATAGTTCTATAGGATTTCGCTATATATAAAGCAAAATTCTCTCCTATTTTCACATTCACCAACGATATTCAAGAGAACAAACTAGGTAGAAATAGTATTAAAAGTGAAAAGAAAGAAAACATCAAAAAGCAAAATGCGAATGTTTAGTTTTTGTTTATTTCCATTAATTTGTTCGAGTGGAATCACCCAAATCAGCGGTAGTAAGGTGACACAAGATCTCATGGGTTGGCTTTTATGCCTGGTACCAAACTGTGAGTATTAACTTGAAAAATAATTCTGTTCATGAGTTTACTTGGCCCGAAGTTCATCATAACATTTCACTACTTCACAAATTAGTATATTTTAACAACTGACTGCGTCGTTGGCCGACTGGTCGCGAGTGCGATTGCCGGGCAAGGGGTCTCGGGTTCGATTCCCGGGTCGGGCAAAGTATTACTGGGTTTTTAAAAAATTCTCAGTAGTAGCACAGAGTCTGGAACTGTGCCCGGTATATGGCAATAGGCTTACCCCCTATTACATGGGACTCATAACATAAATAGTGAAAAGTGGGTGTTACTTCTGTGTGCACCTCTGCCTACCCCTTCGGGGATAAAAGGCGTGATGTTATGTTAATGTTAAATATATTTTAACAAAAGTAAAACATTCTTGTTTTTCGTTGTATTCATAATTAAATTGGAACTCCTCTTCAACAGGTGACGCTCAGAGAGGCGGGAACCTAGACGTCAATAAACTAAATGTCCATTTTTACGATGTGCGTACAGACCAACCCAAGTCGTTTCCTATAAATAAAGCTGCAAAATACATAATTTCCATTGTCAAACATGACAAAAACAAGCAGTTCTTCATATTTATCGGTGGTTACAAAACGCACATTGACCACCCGACTACAGACCTAGCAAGGGAAACCTTTAAAAACATCCCCAACAGTTACCTGATTATCATAGACCATTCCGAGTACACTCACAATTTTGATGGCAACCGAGAGTCATACAGAAGGTCCGTCGAATATGTCTACTCTATTGGGGTAGAAGTGGCAAAAATGTTGACTGACCTCCACAAAGAAGGAGTTAATGCTAAACGTATCCACGCTATCGGCCACAGCTTGGGTGCCCAAATACTGGGCCATGTTGGACATAATTTCATTAAATTGACTAATGGTAAGAAAATTGCTAGAATTACAGCATTAGACCCAGCTGGCCCTTGTTTCTCAGACCGTCCGAAGGAGGAGCAGATCAGAGCTGGTGTGGCAGATTATGTTGAAGTTTATCATTGTGACGATGGTGGATGGTGATATAGACTTCTATATGAACAAAGGGTTCGAGCAACCACAGTGTAAGTTATCATTTTGGAAAAACATTTGGATTCTTAAACCGAAAATATGCAGCCATCCATCCATCGCGAAAGATTTTCGGCTACACAGTGTGACTCATATGAATCGTTTAAACAAGGGAAGTGCTTTCAGAACAGCAAGACCATTGCGGGCTTCTCCAATCCTGGTACTACGAAAGGAACTTTATTACTTCTCGACCAAAGAATACGAAAAGTTTTAAGAACATAACATAACATCACGCCTTTTATCCCCGAAGGGGTAGGGCAGAGGTGCAAATTATGCCACTGTACAATGTAACACCCACTTTTCACTACTTATGTTATGAGTCCCATGTAGTAAGGAGTGAGCCTATTGCACACCCGGGCACAATTCCAGACTCCGTGCTACTACTGAGATTTTTTTTAAAACCCAGTCGTCGATCGTAAATACTATTTTTGCTACATACGTTTTCTTAGTCACCGCGTAATAAGAACTCACAAGTAAAAATAAAAGTACTATCGACATTTTTATCATCATCATCATCAACAGCCTATAAATGCCCACTGCTGAGCAAAGCCTCTTCTCACACGGAGAAGGTTAGAGCGTTAATCACCACGCTTGCTCAATGCGGGTTGGCGATTTCAAACTTATAATTAGAAATTATAAGTTCAGGTTTCCTCTCGATGTTTTTCCTTCACCGTTTGTCAGTAGTGTCTAAATAATCTTAGAATGTACATATAATTCGGAAAAAGTCCCGGAGCCCACACCCTCATGCATGAGAAGTGGGCGTCTTAAACCTCCGGGCCACCACGACATTTTTATATTATTATTGTAATCTCACTTTTCTTTGTATTTTGCTTTTTTTGTTTTATTTTCTTTAGTTAAGTTAAACTAATAATAGAAAATTATATGATAGGTATAAATTTAAACTAAGTAATATTAATATTATAAATACAAATAACAAAAACTGTATTATTTACTCCTTAAAATTACCTTAAAAATATATTACTAAGACACCATATACATTCAATTACAAAAAGCGGCTATACTAAACACGTGCCGTATAGTTAGAAAATTCATGCAGATGAAAATGAAATCCCACACCACCAACCCAAACTATAGAACCAATTGATAGTCATAGTTCACCAACGGCTACCGAGTAATATTCTTTATATGTCCTTTACTTGGCGGAAGCCCGTAAAGGACATTAGAATCGGCGTTAGAGTCTCGGCTCTTGCTCTCGAGCAAGAAGGATTGCAATCAACAATAATGTTATCCTAAATAATAGAGAAATAGAGTATCAAAGTACAGGCATGTGTATGCCTAAACGAAGTCGCCACGACATGAATTTTTGCACGTATTTAAGCTTTGTACCTATTATTTGAAAATAAACTTTATTTTAACACTAGCTACTTCCGCGCGGTTTCACACGCTCTGCTCAGCTCCTATTAGTCGTAGCGTGATGTTTTATAGCCTATAGCCATCCTCGATAAATGCGCTAACTAACACAAAAAAAATTATTCAAATCAGACTTGTAGTTACGGAGATTAGCGCATTCAAACAAACAAACAAAAAAAACAAACTCTTCCGCTTTATATAATAGTAGATTTTATTCTTTTATTCACTCATAACATACAAATATCCTTACAGGCCAATGCAATATTTTGGAAACTTACTTAACATATAGGTACACCATAAATTTTTATTCGTTTAATAAAAGTGGTCCACTCAATGTATCCGATGTATATTATTTATTTATTTATTTTAATTTGGGTAACCAACAGCACAAAATATACAAAGAAGGATATGCTAATACAAAGCCAATTATATCCACAGTATATCTTAACAGAGGTTTTGCGAATGCAATGCACTTAAAAGTATAAAACATGATGTTCATTCAAAAAATTTAAGGTTTAGTCGCCTACGCATCTTGGAACTGCTTGTGGTAAATGGATCGAGTTCTAAATCCTTGCACAATCTACCTCTATTATAATCCCTACTCACTCGCACAATATAGGAATTTTGTGTATAGTTTGAGGAAGAAGTTGGGACAGCAACTATAAGCGATTATTATTGCCTAATCAGGGTTACAACAAGCTTACTTAAACATTAAATAATTATTGAGATTTTACTAGATTGAAATTAAATTGACATTGAAATTTATTTCAAGAGTACGTGATCTGAGCCTGACCTGTACTCATCATATAAATACAACGCGGAAGAAGTCACATCGGTATTGGCTAGGTTGGGGCTTAGTTTGTGTTGGTTACCTTTCAAGGCAAGCCGCCACGAGTTCGGGGGCTGCGGAAGAATTTGACTCTCGCACTTTCGTACTCACGCATGAGACGGGACTCCGGGTAGAGTTTTAGCCAGTAGAAGACTGACAGTCCCTCTCGTCCTCCCCAGGCGAGGGTGCTCCATGAGGATTTCCCACATAGGCGTCAAAAAATAAACTAAAAGGCCTTAGGCTATCTTATATATATATTATATATCATAACATCATAACATCACGCCTTTTATCCCCGAAGGGGTAGGCAGAGGTGTACATTATGCCACTGTACAATGTAACACCCACTTTTCACTATTTATGTTATGAGTCCCATGTAATAGGGGCCTATTGCCATATACCGGGCACAATTCCAGACTCCGTGCTACTACTGGGAATTTTTTGAAAAACCCAGTAATACTTTTGCCCGACCCGGGAATCGAACCCGAGACCCCTTGCCCGGCAGTCGCACTTGCGACCACTCGGCCAATGAGGCAGTCTAAGTAGTATAAGATATATCTTATATATAAATCGGCTTACTCACATAATTATTTGACGAGGAACTCGACTAGTTTCGAGGCGACTCTCGCGCTGCGCAGGTCGCGAAATGCTGCTCATGAATCCTCTATGTAGAAACTCCACTCGTTTCAAGCCATGCTATAGGGCCTGAAACTAGTCGAGTTTCTCGTCAAATAATTACGAGAGTAAGACGAAAACATAATAATTTATTTAGTATGTCTCACGAAAGTTATAATACAGTTATATAAAAAAGTGTCTTCAGATTAGGACTCACCATTTTAATGTCTGACACAAAGATAACTTGATAAGATTATTCATTTTCATTTTATTTCCTCACATCTATTATAGAGAATAATATAAAAAGCTGCGTGTATTTCGTGTGGAGGACTCTAATGTGCACTTAGCGCCTAGATACGACAGCTACACACTACACTTTTCGTAAAGGGAAGAGCTTTTGTTTTAAAAATGACATTATTTCTCTTTCGCGCCAAGAAATGGACAGATTGCACTTTGTGTGACGCTGACAGGAATATTGTATGCTGCCATGGAATATATTTAGAGCATTTTTTAAGTGTTTTACCGTCATTCCTTTTAGCCAGAATTGTACAACTAAATTTTCACAGTTCTACTATAAATCTCATATAGTAGAGTGAGCCTGTAAAATTACATAGCATAATATCACGCCCTTTATCCCCGAAGGGGTATATAGGCAGAGGTGCTGAGGTAGGTACTATAAACGAAAATATTAGAACGTGTCGTTTATTAATTTTAAAGATAATAATAAAGCAGTCTTCAAAAAACAGCAAGTATCTGGAACGGAAAGCAAAACATAGACGAACTATTTCAATGAGGGAACTTTATGTTCAAAGCGAGGCCACAGATATTTCAGTTTAACCAATATCTGGGCATATAAGCGTAGAAGTCGAAACTATCCACAGTTAATGGAATAACTGAAGACCAGTGGGTGAGTTGGATAACATCGACTTAGAATAAAAAAAAATCGTCAACGTGACGCAAAAAGGAAGTGTTTTTTGTGTACTTTTTCACCTGATGGTAAACAATCTGCACCGCCCATGGGCACCCAGAACACCAGAGGAGTAACAGGTGCGGTGCCGACCTTTTAAAATAAGCTCTTTTCTTTGATGACAGACTGATAATAAAATTCCATAAACCGACTACAACACCCTCTTTTTTGAAATTGGTTAATTAATATACTAAAACCTTTTCTCAAACGCTTTTTTGAAAACCGATTCAAAATTGGTTCAGCCAGTCGCGAGACAATAGCGCACTAACACACCTGTATACCTAAAGGTCAAATTGAGAACCTTTTTTTTATATGGAATAGGGGGCAAACGAGCAGACGGATCACCTGATGGTAAGCGATCAGCGACGTCCATGGACACCCGCAACACCAGAGGAGTTATAGGTGCGTTGTCGGCCTTTTAAAAAGGAATACGCTCTTTTCTTGAAGGTTTGAACCTTCTTTATTTCCTTTTAAAGTCGGTTAAATACAAAACATAATAAATTGTGAGATAAAATTAATTAAACATTAATGACGAAGGAAGCTTATAAAACATCGTAAATTACGAACAAAATAAGGGAACGTAAGCAAGTCTCCTATAAAAATATATTTTTCTCCACTAATGAAAGAAATGCCTGTTAAAACAGGAAATGGAGTGCTTTTACAGAAAAAAGTAATTAAACAACCTTTTATAATAGCTCGAACCATTAAACATTTTGTGGTGGATGAAGAAATATGGATGATGCTAACATTAATGTATTTCGCGAAAAAACTTGAATCAACCGCGGATTTTCTCACATTATCAGAATGAAACTAAACTTATGTATTCGTGTTATTTGTTTATGTATGTAAGCATCTGGACAATATTGCAAACACACTTTTATTTTAACACCCTATATCCTATGTCCCCATCCCCCGAAACCCCGAATCCTCCACAATCCTCAAATTCCCAATTCCCAAAAGGCCGGTAACGCACTTGTAACGCCTTGGTGTTTCGAGTGTCCATGGGCGACGCCGATTACTTACCATCAGGTGATCCGTCTGCTCGTTTACCGGCTTATGCTATAAAAAAACACTATTAACTTATACTTTGGCGTTATTTTGACTGTTAGAATTTGGAAACACGATTAATACTTTATTCCAACCAGGCACAAAAGCGATATGCAGACATACTTACAACTACGCAACCACGCAACCAGCCAGCCCCACTTAGTGTACAAATGAAATTAAAAACCCACGATACAGACAAAAAATATTAATTTTAATAATAGAACACGGTCTTAATTACAGAAACGTTGTTATGAAAACAATATTTCTGCTTAATAGTCTGTTAAATTTGAATTATAACTGACATTTTAAGGGTGTTTCATAATAAATATTGCTTAATGTCTTTACTCGAGGTATTCTCCAGTAAATGTTGGGTATTTACTCGGCAAATTGACCCCATACTAGGTTTACAGAAAATGAGAACATACCTATGTATGCGTATTATTATAATGTACTAGCTACTTGAGCGCGGTTTCACACGCTCTGCTCAGCTCCTATTGGTCGTATCGTGATGTTTTATAGCTTATAGCCATCCTCGATAATAATTATTCAAATCAGATTTGTAGTTACGGAGATTATCGCGTTCAAACAAAAAAACAAACTTTCGCTTTAATAGTATATAATATAAGATGTATCAACGTGGCACATTCCACCGCCACCACAATGCCTCCAACCATTGCTATTGTCTCCAAGGTCTCGATATCGATGTTGTGTAAATTGGACCTACTGTCAATTCCCGGCTGCTACATCTGGAAAGAAAGAAACAAAGAAATTACCACCACTACAATTGAAGTTTCAACGTTAAGGTTTTTCGTTCGTCACGCGTCAGCAAAATGTGAGCTCCGGTATCCCCGGAGGTATCTCCGGTATCTTATCATCATCATCACTCACATCACGATTAAGTTAAATTAAAGATTGTTGGTGCAACCGATTTTTTTATGAAACCTTTCTGGTAATGTCCAGTTCAATAGTAGTTTAAGGAAAATAATGGTTCTTCGTTCTTGTTTTTATTTAAACTGGTCTACTCTAGATTGTAAATCATAAACCTATTTACTGACATATAAATATTGTTGGATACAAGAATAAATATCACAGTTGGGAATATATGAGCTTCAAGTCTAAAACAGTATTAGTATTCAATTTTTCATTTCTTTTACTTCTCAATAAAAGTAAAGGGTGTGGACTAAGCTGTGTTTGGAATCTATTAATTATGCTATAATTGCTTACCGTACCTACCTGATTGAATTTTAGTTTTATGGGATAAACCGGTAAACGGTCTGACAGATCTCCTGTGGTAAGCAATTGGCGTCGCCCATAGACACCCGGAACACCGAAGGCGTTACAAGTGCGTTACAGACCTTTTGGGGATTGGGGAGATTGGGGAACACGCGACGAAACACAACGCAAGCGTTGCTTCACGTCGGTTTTCTGTAAAGGCGTGGTATCACACCGGTCGAGCCGACCCATTCGTGTCGAAGCATGGCTCTCCCACACGTTAGAATTAGAACCGTAATGTCATATTTTGTATATGACTAGACACAAGAAACCGTGCACACCTGGCTGTAGTTTAACCACATGAAATATACTGCAAACTGCAATATAAACTACAGTTCCTAAATGTATATTTAGAAGACAGTTTACCTGCACCAGAGGTCTTTGAAAAACGACGGAGTATCGTTATAAGCTCTTGCCAACTACTATTATGGTTACTGGCAGCAAGCCAGATACAGGTTGTTTTAGCAAATGTGAAAAATTCAGACTGTACCGTAAAATATTAACGAATGAAATATGCATGTAAGACATTCTTAATGTGCCAATGAGATGTGTTCTATTTATTTATTTATTGATATTAAAATGAAAGTTAACAGCAAGACCCAAAATACTTACATTCTAGGATACAAAAAAAATTACATACATAACATAACATCACGCCTTTTATTCCCGAAGAGGTAGGCAGAGGTATACATTATGCCCCTGTACAATGTAACACCCACTTTTCACTATTTAAACCTGATTGAAAAAGAGTATAACCTATGGAGTTTCTTGCTCGTTCTTATCCATAGGAATCTACACCTTAGAATGAGCAAATAGCTTCACTTTAAAATTTCATGTTGACGTTTAAAAGTGCCTTTCTGGCCTAATTGAAATAAATGATTTTGACTTTATGTTATGAGTCCCATGTAGTGCGACTGCCGGGCAAGGGGTCTCGGGTTCGATTCCCGGGTCGGGCAAAGTACTGGGTTTTAAAAAAAATCACAGTAGTAGCACGAAATCTGGAATTGTGCCCGGTATATGGCAATAGGCTCACCCCCTATTACATGGGACTCATAACATAAATAGTGAAAAGTGAGTGTTACATTGTACAGTGGCATTAAGTGCCGTAATGTGCACCTCTGCCTACCCCTTTGAGGATTAAAGGCGCGATGTGATGATGTTGTTATGTTATGTATAAAAAAGATAAATTAAAATTGTTCCACTTATCCCTTACACACACTAGAAAATATGTCACAAATTTCGTCACCAACAAAATTAAAAGCCCTTTTGAAACCTATAGAAAATAGTTAAAGACCTTTTAGCGACCAAAAGGATATTATAGCCCTTTTCAAAAGTAGGTTTTTCCTTTCCATCCTCTTATGGCCAGTAATCCATAAAGCGGTTAATGATCCTGGCCTCAATGTCTGCCATTGCCAGAAACGCTTATCCTTTGAGTATGGCCAATTTCTGTTCATTAAGGCTCTGTTGTGTAGCCCTTAGCATGGTTACTAAGCCGACCAGTTTCATCTATGTGGTATGTTGATATACCTCTATATGTATGACTGCCTCATTGGCCAAGTGGTCGCAAGTGCGACTGCCAGACAAGGGGTTTCGGGTTCGATTCCCAGGTCGGGCTTATAAAAAAACCTAAATAATAGCACGGAGTCTAGAATTGTGGCCGATATATGGCTATAGGCTCATCCCCTGTTACATGGGACTCTTAACATAAATAGTGAAAAGTGGGTGTTACATTGTACAGTGGCATTAAGTGCCGTAATGAGTAGCTTTGCCTACCCCTTTGGGGTTAAAAGGCGTGATGTTATGTATGTACCATACATACATATGTATGAAAGTAAAATGCATCTTTTTAATGACACGATATATCAATGAGGTATTTTTTTTTCTTTTTTAAGGGGGGAAAATCATCGAATGACTGCTCCCGCCTGGGTGACGCGGGAGGGAGTGTCAGACTCTTACTGACTAAAAACCACCCCGTTCCTTCTCCTGCACGTCGAGCCGGAGCCCCGGTTACCCGTTAGGTTCTCCGCGACTCCGAATCGGCATCGGCCCTATTGGGCCACATCTGTGGTGGTCTGATGGCTCTTTGAGGCGAGCGCGGAACGCGACGCGCCATACGCTCGGGATCAATAAGGTATAGAGAGCTAAAAGTGAGAATACTTTTCACCCCCATAGCTAGATGTGCCTAACTAGAGGTATTACAATACCAGAAGGTGAAATTGTCGTTGTGGTCCGAATAGGTTTATGACGCCCGCTTCTCATGCATGAGGGTGCGGGCTCGAAACCTACCAACGGCAAGTACCAATGTGACTTTTTCCGAGTTATATGTACTTTCTAAGATTATTTAGATACCACTGACAAACGGTGAAGGGAAACATCGTGAGGAAACCAGGACTTATAATTTAAAATTATAATATGTAATTACATTGAACAACCGTGGTGATTAATACTCAAACTTCCTCCGTGCGAGAAGAGGCCTTTGGTCAGCAGTGAACAGTTATAGGGTGTTGATGATTATGTTGGCAATGATGAAAATTATAAAAAAATGATAATATGATAATAAATAATTATTAAAAGATGATGTAGTGACAAGGATTGAAAAGGGAATGTTACGCTGGTTTGGACATGTAGAAAGGATGGATGAAAGTAGAGTAACGAAGGAAGTATACAGAGCGGATATGAATGGGGCCGTCGGTAGAGGGCGCCCTAGACGGACATATAGTGACCAGATTGGCGATATATTAAAGAAGGGCCAAATTAAAAGTACCCTTAACCGACGAGCATGCATGAAAAGATTGATGACTGTTAATGAAGCGAAAGAGGTATGTAAGAATCGTAGTAATTGGCGTTCCTTAGTCTCTGCCTACCCCCATGGGAGACAGGCGTGAAGTTATGTATGTATGTATGATGAAAATTGTCGTCCAAAAATAATATTTTATTTATAATAAAATTAAAAACTGCGTTCAAAAAATCAAACAAAAACCAAAAAATAATCCACCCACTTATCACCACCCACTGGTAGGGTTATTTAATCGAACCCGAGACCCCTTGTCTGGTAGTCGCACTTGCGACCACTTGGCCAACGAGGCAGTCACCCACTGATAGGTTACAAGTCGGCGCCATAAGTTCTATACAAAATTATTCATTAAAACCTTAATAGATACATAATTTACAATTTTGTGGCCATTAAGTTATATCATTATGATATGAGCTATTGAGGAGTTCTCTCGACTGTCTGTCGGCTCTATCATCAGGTCAACTCCAGACCCTTATCAAATTGTAGTGTTTAAAAATCCTAATTGAAAAACATAATAGACGCATTACTCACCTCTAGAATTTCTGAAACTTCCTCTCTGTTTCCTACGATGCCATCATCAGATCCTGACCTCATGGAAATGGGACCTTCTCGGGAGTATACCGTTTCAAACAAAACAAGAATTTTGGAAATCGAAATTTGGCGGAGTAATCGGCGAACAAACAAATAAAAAACAATCAACCGAACATAGTACCTCCTCCTTTTTTTGAAGTCGGTAAAAATGAAGGTAGACAGGTATGTTG
This sequence comes from Spodoptera picta, assembly GCA_038387885.1. Lineage (NCBI taxonomy): Eukaryota > Metazoa > Arthropoda > Insecta > Lepidoptera > Noctuidae > Spodoptera > Spodoptera picta. Next base: position 2,187,625 of record JAZHFQ010000344.1, on the reverse strand, counting down.
AACGCTTAACAAAAACTTATAACCTAGTCCATTGAAAATTTCTACTTATCAAAATTTTAATAAAATTCAATAATCCTAAATCCGCTTACAACTTTATTTTCATTTAATATCAAAACTAAATCTCTTAATCTTATTTACTAAGAATACGACTTACATAATTATTTTGGTTGCCAAAGTACACAAGGGGATCGCAAAGCTAAGGCAGGGGAGTTAAATTGTATGTGAGCGCAGGTTCGAATCAGGCCACGTTCCATTTTAAGCTGCATTACGTGATCACGCCAGTCTGTTGCTCGAACAGATATTATGTGTTTGCCGTCGTGGGTATGGTCTGAAGATTAAGAAAATAGCGATTTACATTAATTACACCAATGTGAAATGAAATAGAGTTTAACTTCATATTGTCCAATTCTAAAGAATCCACAACATTTGTTCATATAAAAATAGTCTCTAAATATCGGCAATAAGATCTTTAATAACGTAAGTGGAGAGCGCTTGGATCTTGACCCAGTCAAATCATATGGAACTTTTGAACATCAGGCAAAACGGCAAACCGTACCTCTAAATAAACAGTTCTATTTGTTGGTCAGCTCCTTAACAAAGCTATTTGCTCAGTTTATTACATTTGTTCGCTTTCATATTTAAACCGTACTGAACTTAGGATAAAGATGGCAATGACATGGTTTTAACCTACATTGATTTGAACTGCACACAACCTAGACTAAGGAACATCATTTAAAGATAATAATGGGAGCTACTTTTTTAAAAGAGTAACGAATGGAGTTTCTCGCTCGTTCTTCTCCATTCGAATCTAAATTTTGGAACTATCTTCACCTAGCTCCACTGACGGACTGACTGACAGACTATTATTTATTTTGTATTTGTTGACGTTTCAAAAGTACCAAATTATGGTTTAATTGAAATAAATACTTTGACTTTAACTTTGATTTTGACTTTGAGCACTGATCAATCCCCAAGCGATTGCCAGTGGACGCTCTCCACTAACGCAATGGTAGATCTTACAGACTACTTTTGTTTTTATAATAACAATCGTGAGACTTACTAAATTAAGTAAAAGTCGCGGGTTACTCACGTGAATATACTGAGCAAAAGCTCTACTAGTTTCGAACCACAGAGGGGTTCTTCCTCATGAGCAGCGTGCGCGATCGCGGCATCGCTGTATCGCGATTTTTAATTAGACTACTTTTGTATGAATACATTTTTGTGATTTTCGGTACGATATATAAAGTGATATTACTAAGTGTATATTATTATATATACACGCTTCTATCTCCACTCCATCTTCAGCATCATCAGCCAGAAACACGTCCTCTGCAAAATAGACCTCCTTTTAACCTTTCGCACCAAACTTTAACCCGCCATTTGCATCCAACGGCTTATCAGCTATGGTTTCCCTCATCCCTTGCACCATATTAAAGAAATATGAGCTATGTAAAATGCCGTCGAAAAGCTCTTTGTACTCTGACTTACAGATTTCTGAGAAAACGTGTTGGTATTTCTAGAGTGACATGACAGACAGACAGACTTTGCGCTTGAATTATACATCTTTTTTAAAAATTAATATTTTTATTCAATTTCTCGATATAATTTTTATAATATACCTATTGAATTTGAAATGCCTTTTAACTAAGTATTTTAGTTATTTGAAATGAAATATGTTTATTCGGCACAAAACATGCCCGCCAGGAAATAAAATCTTATACATTATGACAAATAACAATGAAAAGGTTTAAAAACAGATATAGAAAGAAAAAAAAGATAATAAGGTAAATTATAAAACTAAAACAAACTAATAAATAATACAGGTGCAATATACTGCGCGGTGTTGGCGGACATGCCCAATCTGAATGGGTCACAATGGTATTTATTATTCAGTTTAGTTTAGATTTATTCCTATATAGATATCAATATGTTTTAAAGTCAAAGTCAAAGTCAAAGCATTTATTTCAATTAAACCATAGTTTGGTACTTTTGAAACGTCAACAAATACAAAATAAATAATAGTCTGTCTGTCAGTCCGTCAGTGAAGCTAGGTGAAGCTAGGTGCTCATTCCAAAACGTAGATTCGAATGGAGAAGAACGAGCAAGAAACTCCATTCGTTACTCTTTTAAAAAAGTATGTTCTACAATGTCTCTGATACATATTTCAATACTGTACGCATATGTAAGAACAATGCAAAGACACGCTTGACGCATTATACTAATAACTTACTAAAATAAAAATAAAAATAATAAAGATCTTAAGTCTAACATGGTGCTCACATATGCATACTGACAATCCATAGAAATAGTGCTTCTATACAAGAAAAAGGAAACTCTTTGTTTCAATAAAGAAAGAAATGCTCGATGCCATAAGGAAACTAGATTGTCTATATTAGAATTAAAGTATTAAATTATGTATTATATTACCTACTATTGGAATTTAACTACTGACTACATTTGAGTATTGACCAGTGGAGCCGAACCAACATGCTGCCAAGCATTCTTATCTTCAAGATAATCTGTCAGTGTGTAGTAAGCTTGATTACATAATTCGCGCTTAATATATGTTTTAAATTTACTTTCATTGAGATCTAGTATGCTATTTGGTATTTTATTATAGCATTTAATACCTAACCCCATAAAAGATTTCTGTACTTTGGACAGTCTGAATTGCGGTATAGCTAACTTATTTTTGCCTCTAGTATTAAAATTGTGTCTATCGCTTCTTTTTTCAAACAATTGCCTATTTTTCCTTACATACATTATATTTTCATATATATATTGACAGGGCACCGTTAAAATATTTATCGTTTTAAACAATTCTCTCAACGATTCGCAACGGCGTAAGTTATATATTGCTCGGATAGCCCGCTTTTGCAGAATAAATATTGATTCTATTTCTGCAGCTCGACCCCACAACAAAATGCCGTACGACATAATGCTGTGGAAATAACTAAAATAGACAAGCCTAGCTGTATCTACGTCCGTGAGCTGTCTAATCTGTCTAACTGCAAAAGCAGCTGAGCTCAATCTCCCCGAAAGCGCCTTTATATGCGGACCCCATTGTAGCCTATTGTCTAACGTAATGCCTAAAAATACTGTCTCGTCGACAAGCTCGTTTTAAAAGCTTTATTGGAGATTCAATTTCTTTAAGTAGTTTATTTAAGAGTAAATTTTCTAACCGTGTGCAATTGGAATTCATTCTTCGTTATAATAAATACAGACTTGATAATGGTAGGTACAAACTGGCTAAAAACATTAACACGTATAGTATAGCATAGTATAGTATAGAAATAAACATGTTCGCCTAGCTATCAGCTAATACTCTAATCATACTCTAATTCTAATTTTATTCAATTCTAAACCAAAGAATCAATCCAAAACCCAGACTAATGGTTCGGACAGTTAAATGATAATAAACATTTTAAATTCGGCTATAAAGTCATCTATAATGAGCAATTACAAAGAAAAATATTGATTACACAGAAAATAATGGCCATTATAAAAGCAATAAGCTTTTTAATAGTCCATTAAACAAAATAACAGTTGAATTAATATAAATTAGTGAATTAACAGGCATTATGTTACTATATCCCGCAATATAGTATAATGATTACAATTATTACTGTATTAACTGCTTTTTGGCAAAAGCCATGAATTGTAATAAACTGTTTAATAAATACATAGGAGAATAGACTGCCTCGTTGGCCGTCGCAGAATTTGCAACTCAGTATTAAGTTAAAAAAAATCTCAGTAGTAGCACTGAGTCTAAAGTAGCGTCCAGTATATGGCAATAACCTCACCCCCTATTACATAGGACTCATAACATAAATAGTAAAAAGTGGGTGTTATATTGTACACTGTAATGTTCAGCTCAAACTCAAAGTCTTTATATGCATATTAAGGTATAGGTACAGGTCTTATGAAATAACAGGCACAGCTTAACGGCCTTTTTCAGGTATTGCAAATTTTAGGGGTGTCACTAGCTTATTAAAAATTACATTATTATTATTTATTATTAGCTTATTTGCTTAACATTTATTTTTTAACATTTTTAATGATTTGCTCGGAATAAAGGTAAGTACTTACATATATAATATATTAGTGGGTTGGGTATTCTTACATTGTATAGTATTTAGTTGGTGTGTGCTTGTGGGTGTGAAGGATTATGTATGTATGGGGTAGGTTTTAACATTTAATTTTGGTGTTATATTTTTCTTCGAAGAATTCTTTTGTCGAGTAAAAGCATTTTTGTATTAGGAACTTTTTCAATTTTCTTTCAAATATAAATTCTTTGGTTTCGTTCTCTGCCTACCGCTTTGGGGATAAAAGGCGTGGTGTTATGATTAGAAGAATACATCACATTGACATCAACAGCATGTGGTAGTCTACTGCTAGACTATGGACTCTACATAAGAGAGTTTTCCCATAACCTCTGTGCTATTTAGGCGAGACATCATAGTCTAAAAGGTTTAGGTTTTCGAATCACATAATGTATCAATGGTATTGTAAAGAATATTAAAAAAAGAGTATTGATGGAGTTTCTTGCTCGTTTCTTCTCCATTCGAAACTACACCAGCGCCTAGCTTCACTAATAGGCAGACAAACGGACAATTCAATATTTGACGTTCCAAAAGTACCTAATACGTTGTTTATGGGACTACGAGCTCTATCGTAGACCGCTTCATCGCTTACCACCAGGCGAGATAGTGATCAAACATCGGCCCATCTAATATACATAAAAAGCATTATCTATTTTTTAAATGGGACAAGCTCGCCACATCCTCCCAAAACTGCTGCAACTCCTGTAAGCCAGGATCTACAGTAGATACAATAATGAAAACACCAGAACACTCAAGTCGCCGCGCGTTATAAGGACATGGAAAATATTGATTACACAGCAAGCGTGGTGATAAATGCTTTAACCTTCTCCGTGTTAGAAGAGATCTTGCTCAGCAGTGGCCACTTATAAGCTGTTGTATGTCGTATGTAACTTCTTGGACAGTTAGAGATGGTTTGCGGTGGTTGGTGAAAACGGTGATTAGTCTTCTATTACCATATCCGAGAGAAGAGAACGGGTGACCACTACAGTCTACTCCGTTATCGCCATTTTTTATGGCATAAGCCGGTAAACGAGCAGACTAATCACCTGATGGTAAGCAATCGGCGTCGCCCATGGACACCTGGAACACCAAAGGCGCTACAAGTGCGTTACCGGCTTTTGGGGGATTAGGAGTTTGAGGATCGTTGGGGATTCAGGGATTGGGGAGATTGGGGAAGGGGAGGGTAATTGGGCTTCCGGTAACCTCACTCACATGACGAAACACAACGCAAGCATTGCTTAACGTCTGTTTTCTGTGAGGCCGTGGTATCACTCCGGTCGAGCCGGCCCATTCGTGCCGAAGCATGGCTCTCCCACACTTATCAGCAATAGACATGTACCAAATATAAAATGTTAACGTACAAGTAAATGGCCCCATTAGCAGATAGTTCGCAACAACTAAATACAGTTTCATTAACACCATTAGGGCAAACGGACGGAGCGTTCGTTAATGAACATGTAATTAACTTAATTTGATCGTTTTTACGGATTTTCGAATAGTTCGGGAAATGGATGTGTTTTGCTATAATGAACATGGTTGAGTTTTGTGTTTTAGATAATATCATATTTATTTGCATATTTTGATAATGTGGTGTTCGTAATTTACGAAGTTGGTGTCTAACAATATTAAAGTACTAGCTATTCCGCGCGGTTTCACACGGTCTGCTCAGCTCCTGTTGGTCGTAGCGTGATGTTTTATAGCCTATAGCCATCCTTGATAAATGCGCTATCCAACACACAACGAATTATTCAAATCCGACTTGTAGTTACGGAGATTAGCGCGTTCAAACAAACAAACAATAAACAAACTCTTCCGCTTTATATAAGATTGATTAGAAAGTCCCGGGACGCTTTCCTTGCATGTTGAAGTCATTCTTTCAATCCGATTATTCTGGGTTATTATCAAGTAGCAACTTGAATACAAGTAGTTAAACTGCAACTGAAGCGTCAAGCTACCGTTCGTTTAACTTGTTCTTCTAAAAATTTTATGTTCAACCCCAGTTTTGAACGTACCAGAGCGTACGGCGCGTCGCTCTCAGCGCTCGCCTTAAAGAGTCATCAGACCACCACGGATGGGACCCAATAGGGAAATGATGCCGATACGAAGCCACGAAGTACTTAACGAGTTGCCGGGGCTCCGGCTCGAAGTGCAGGAGTAGGAGCGACGTGGTTTTTAGTCAGTAAGAGTCTGACACTCCCTCCCGCCTCACCCAGGTGGGAGAAGTTATTCGATGATTTTGCCTTTAAAAAAAAGAAAAGTTCTGAATGTAGACTTCATCCCATTAATGCAGTCGCACTTGTCTAGTCGCACTACTCCAAAAAGAACTCTTATATCTCAGTTAAAAAGGTTACGGATATTTTCACTACGTAATTACGCATATAATTATATATATTTATTTTACAAATGAAAGGTAAGTTCTCAACTAACTCGACTAATTACTCATTAGTCTGTTAAAGAGAACATAATTAAAGTGGTTACATTGTAAATATTTAGTTAAACCAAACCCTGTTGGGCAGACTTACACCGGTTGTAATTACCGGTTAGGTAAAATAAATACCCGAAACCCGGTTTAAAATCAAACACAAAGATAAACTACATATGCTAGTCATTACCGGGACTCATTACCGGACCGGCCGGTAATGATACCGGACCGAACCGCAAAACGATTAGAGGTTTCGGACCGGTTGTTTATAGCTAAACAGTAGCCGCTTAATTAGATTTTTATTTCTTTACGTTTTTGTTGGCAATTTTAATTAAATGGCGCATTACCGGTTTTGGTTTTGTGTCGTGGTTATATTATATTGGCGTTACAACTTATTTTATTTTTTTAATGATAATAACATCATAACATTACGCCTTTTATCCCCCGAAGAGATAGGCAGAGGTGCACACAGAAGTAACACCCACTTCTCAATATTTATGTTATGAGTCCTTTGTAATAGGGGTTGAGCCTATTATCATATACCGGGCACAAATCCAGACTTCGTGCTATAATATAACATAACATCACGCCTTTTTTATCCCCGAAGGGGTAGGCAGAGGTGTACATTATGCCACTGTACAATGTAACACCCACTTTATATTTTTTATGTTATGAGTCCCATGTAATAGGGGGTGAGCATATTGCCATATACCGGGCACAATTCCAGACTCGGTGCTACTACCTACTGAGATTTTTTTTAAAACCCAGTCATACTTTGCGCTTTCGATCACTCGGCCAACGAGGCAGATTATAATGATATAGAGAATTAATGATAATAAGCTTGCTTAAACAGTGTCGTAGTGACTCGGAAGGTTGAGACAACCGCTTCTCATGCATGAGGGTTAGGGTTCAAAACCTACCAACGGAAATTATCAATGTGACTTTTACCGAGTTATATGTATGTACTTTCTAAGATTATGTAGACACCACTGACAAACGGTTAAGGAAAACATCGTGAGGAAACCTGGAATTATAATTTCCAATACGTTTGATATCGCCAACCCGCATTGAGCAAGCTTAGTGATTAATGCTCAAACCCTCTCCGTGTGAGAAGAGGCTTTGTTCAGCAATGGGCACTTAGAGGCTGTAGATGTGTGAATGATAATAAGCTTGCTTATTACATTCGAATATTTTAACTACCTACGTTAAAGTGGTAGTTACGTTTAAAATAATGAATTTGTCCAAATTCATCATCACTGTCAAGGAATTAAAGGAATTATGTCAAACTAAACTTATTCGATTCTTTAGAAAATTTAGTTAGAGTACAATTTAGTTAAAAGTATAATTATTATTCTTGTCACACTAATATTATATGTAAATGTGAAAGTTTCTTTGTTAGGGTGTTTGTCCGTCAATCACGCTAAAACTACTGAACGGATTTTAATGAATTTGGTATACAAGCAGGGCATGGGCTGACTTATGTGATAGGATATGATATGCCGAATAAATGCTTCCTGCTGGGATAAAACAGGAATACGCAGACAAAGCCGCGGGTAAAAGCTAATATGCCATAAGTCCTAGTCAGACAAACTGCATCATAAATATTTGTAGGTACTAAGTTACTAACTAACAAAATCCCTATTCCCAATAATTCCATGTCAGATTCCGTCACATATAGCCTCCACAGTCTATCAGAGACTACTCAATTCGATTGTTAAGCAAACTATGTAGCCATTGAACCTCCATGATTCAGTCTGAACTCTGAGCAAACGAGTTAATCTAATTCTCTTCTCGTTTTAACTGATTCGGCGTCAGCTGCTAACGAGGTTTGGGAGGAATGCAGGGATGCAAGTTGATCTATTTAGTAATTCGTAATCATTTTTGAAGGTTTTATGATGACGATATGGTTTAAATTATTAATCATGTTCCTAATATGTTAACTATTGGGAACTATTACAAGGTAATAATTAGTAACGAGTTTGAGATCGAGCTAGCTCGATTGTTTTCAAGGGTGGTTGATTGTTTACGATGACGTGTGCTTGTTTTCGAGGACGCTGGATCGTTTTCAAGGGTGGTTGTTCGTTTCCGAGTAACGATCAGGGATTTTAAATAAATATACCTTTAAAGTATCTAACCGAAACGAGACCGCGTTCGTTGTTTTAATTGGTTGGTTCATTGGAGCCGGCCAATCACAGCGCCGAACGCCGTCTCGTTTCCATTACTTTAAACTTAACACAAACTCATTCTAAACCCTCTATACTTTTACTTATGTACTTTTTAAAACATACAATAGTACAAGTCTTTACTAAGAAGACAAGAAACAGCTGTTAATATTTTATTTCAAAAATTTAATCTCATACAAGTAAGTACTTAAATAATCTCCGTTCAAATATAATCAGCCTTTGAGCACAGGCCCCTGAAAATCAACACCCGTGGGTGTATATAATTCTGTCACTGGACCGTGGTGTAATACTCGCCTCGCTCATGTACGGCGGGTGTACACAGGGGCTGTCCACTATACAGGGGATGATGTAGAATAATCATCAGTTAATTTTTTTCTCACTTATGGCCTGTACTGATCAAGTCAAATCGACAACAGAAAACCCAGTGTCAGATTGCGGCAAATAATGCACAAACAGGGAGACATGGCCATCGTGACGAAAGCAGAATTGGCCTCCAACACAAATACGGTCGCCTCAACGTGACCAAGACCGCTCTACCAAGAGCAAAACTATAGAGAAGAGTTTTTTTGAAGTGAAAGCTTCTTTAGTTGCGTTGTACACTTTTTTGTAATGGATAAAAAATGTTAAACTCGCGTCAGGACCCTGATCGAAAATTCGTAAGACGGATGGAGCGCATGGCGCTTGCGCGAATGTTCGTGTGTGTTTATATGCATTATTGAATTTTTAAATAATGAATTAGTTTAGTAACTAAGTCAAATGATCGCCATCTTAGCACAACGAAATACAAAACTGCTATTGATGCGGTCTTTATTAAGGATAGTACTTTTATTCTGATAATTAAAGCAATTCGTGCAAAATTATTCCATAACCATTCCAAAATATCTAAAACGCACAACGTGAATATTTAAGTTTTCACTTCTGCCGGCACTCCCGGAGTGCAAACCGTCGTTTTTTTTTCAATCTGATGTAGTTGTAGACAAGGTTGTTTGTTGTGCTCATCGACAGCTTTAACCTTTACAAAACTGGAAGAAATTTTAACCAAAACGATAGGATTGTAGTACCTATATGCTAAAAGTAATTTAAGAACGTACGTGGATCCAACTTTCTAAATTGCAATTGCTTATTGGTTTCAATTGTCCGTGATACAGTGATAATAGCAATATATAGTATAGGCCTCCATCTCAAGCTCAGATTGCCTGAAACACAGGTTTTTACTGAAACCTACCTTACATCGCAGTATACAAAAATACCTAATTGTACTCATCCTAAATTTATCTTTGATTATTTTAAAGTAAGTCGCAAAATAATATTAGTATTTGTATATTACTATAATTGTATAATACTGTAGTCTATCTAGTCCCAAAAAAATTACAAGATGTTCGTAATTATAATTTCATACCAATTAACCTCATATTAGAACTAAGTCAGTTCAATAAAATATCCAAAGTGAACCTTCTGGACATCTTTATAAAGATTAAAATAAAAAATATTGATGGATGATAAATTGAGCGCATCAGCCCAGTTGAGCAGTGTACGCGCCCGGCTGACCGTGGGTCATACATATTAGTCATGCTATTTTATCATTTATTAACAGGAAAATAAAGTATGTTTTACTTCGAAATGTCAATGAACTATATCTATTTCCTTTATAAGTAAAGATATACGTAATAATTGCGTATTTTTATAAAATTGTGAATTAGGGAAATAAAATATATTTTGGTTAATTGTTATAATAATAAAATAGTTACTGCACGGTTGGCGCGGTGGTTGGGCAACTGACTGCCGCGCAACGTGTCGCGGGTTCGATTCCCGCATGGAACAACTCTTTATGTGATCCACACATTGTTGTTCCGGGTCTGGGTGTTATGTGTATTTGAACTTGTATGTTTGTAAACGCATCCACGACACAAGAGAAAATCCTAGTAAGGCACAACGTTTTATTTAAAAAAGAATTAAAAACCACAGAGATAAGTCTACAGCGCTATGTTATACTGTGATAATTTATTTTTAAACTGACATTCTGATAATAAATTACAAACAACATAACACAGCGAAAAAAACATAAAATTAAACAACGAACAAAAGAAAAAAACAACCTGTATTTAAGTACATTACTTTAATAAACTAAATCAATAAAACCTTCTTTGAAGAGAAGAAACGAAAATAATTAAATTTTCCAACATTTTTCTTTGTAAACTGTAAGCCTAGGTTCAAATAGAAAAGTTTATTAAAATTCTAAGAAATACACAAACGTTGTAAATGAATTACTAAAGTCATTGTCAAGTTGTTGTATAAAAGACGAAAATAATGAAGTTTTATATTTAAATATCTCTTTGTATTCTTGTCTTTATTTTGATAAAAGTTCCAACAGACTGTCTTGTTACTTACTTATTGTTGTATTGGTATTATGATAGAAAAAGAATCACATGAACACATTAATAAATTAATGAAAACTGCTAATGATATCATTTATGAATATTTAATTGTCTTACATACATTTTAACTTTGCCATTGGTATAACCTGGGTGTCTTTAAGGCCCGAGTGAATATGATGGCTCACTCCCTATTCCATGGGACTCATAACATAAATAGTAAAAAGTGGGTGTCATAATATAAAATGGCATTAAGTGCCTATTATGCCTATACATATATATTATGGACCTCTGCCTACGCCATTGGGGATGAAAGGCGTGATGTTATGTTATGTTGAATATTGCTTATGGGTAGATTTGCTCTATTGCATCATCGCATACCATCAGGCGACATGTAAGTAAAGTAAGTCCATAGATTTTAACTATCATCATCAGCAATTCAACGTAACTAAACTCAAAAAAATAGCGCTCCATCAAACATTATTCTCCAAATATGTCGCGGAGAACCTAACGGGTAACCGGGGCTCCAGCTCGACGTGCAGGAGAAGGAACGGGGTGGTTTTTAGTCAGTAAGAGTCTGACACTCCCATCCGCTTCACCCAGGCGGGAGCAGCTATTCGATGATTTTAAAAAAAATCTCCAAATATCTTTCATAAAACTTCCCTAAATAATTGCATAATTATCTAGAAAACATAGGAAAGAACGAAACGTATCATTTGACAAAAGCTCATTACCAAAAACCCATCATTAGCGAGCAGACTCATTATGTAACACTTATATACTGCGCTAGATATAGAAATGCATTCGTGTTAGGGTGCGACCATAGAGAATTTACGCTAATGTTTTAGAATACGTCTCTAAGGACCAAATAATAAAGATGAAGGTGGGATATGATCTTGCCATTTTTCATCAGAAACACACATCATCAGCCTATAAATGCCCACTGCTGAGCAAAGCCCCTTCTCACACCTAGAAGGTTTGGGCATTAATTAATGCTCAAACCTTCTACTCGATTTGGTATCGGACTATCCAGTCAGAGATTCCTCGGGTTCCATGGATTGATTGTGATCTCAATAAAATTTTAGTCACTATTGCTTTAAGGCTTCGCTCCGGACATATTCCATCAAATAAGTTTAACTATTTAATGAAAAAAGTTCCGTCGCCATGTTGTGATTCATGCGGAGTGGTCGAGGATGTCTTCCATATCTTGATGGAATGTGCCCGGAATGAAAATGTTAGGATCCACATTTTGGGATGGCAAAGAACGAATGATATCGGTTTCTGTAACGCTGTTCTTGCTCATCCAACATGTGACGGAGCGAAACATTTATATCAATTAGTTATAAGCAGGTAGATCATAAGCTAATGATAAGTACTAATCATTGTTTATCTCGAACTGGGCGATGTGGTCGCTAAGCGACAAAGCCCTTTAAAATAAATTTAAAAAAAAACCTTCTACTCTTGCTCAATGCGTGTTGGCGATTTCAAACTTATAATTAGAAATTATTATAATTAGATATTAAACTTAAGGTGTGCGTCATAAACTGTTGTGTATTTGTTATCTGTGCAAATAGATTACTGGCCACTTATAATAGTCTATGCTTGTATATTGTCTATGCTATTTTTTAAAAGAAATAAAACAGTGTGCTAATGGCGTTCCTGCAGTTTTGGTTGTTCCTGCATATAACATTTTATACAACAATTGGCGACGAGGAATTTTACCCACATTGTTAAATATTTGTTCGTCGATCGACGGCTAAGAAAATGACGCAGTCATTTGTCGGTGTATTATCGATTTTTGATCATAATATAAATGACTGGAAAACTTATAAAGGTCGGTTGACGCAGTGGTTCATTGCAAACGACATAGACACTAAAAACGATGTGACGGGAACCAAGAGACGGGCGATCCTTCTCAGCGCACTCAATGACGACACCTTCAAACTGGCAGCGGATTTGGCTTTGCCTAAAGAAGTGCAACACGGGCCATATGATGATCTAGTGAAACTGTTGGATGATCATTTCATTCCAAAACGATGCGGTTTCAGTCAGCGCCACAACTTTTACGCAGCCACACAGCAGCCCGGCGAGTCATATACCCAGTGGGCGGCGAGACTACGAGGACTCACGGTACATTGTGAGTTTAGCAATGTAGAAGAGGCTTTGCGTGATCGCTTCGTCATGGGAATGGAAGCGGGTCGGGAACGAGAGAAGCTGTTCGCTTATGACTTGGCGGAATTGACCCTGTCGAAGGCGGTGGAGGTGGCAGAAAGCGTCAAGTGTGCACGCGCAGGCGCTCCGCGACCGCAGCGGAACGAGCTCAAGTGTTCAAAATCGTGAAAGAACAAAATAGTGCTAGACCCACCAGTGAAAGTGCCGGGAAAAATAAGTGTTCGGTATGTGGCCGCGTAAATCATACGTCTTCGGAGTGTCGGTTCGCGAAGTATAAGTGTAAAAAGTGCAACGTTGTAGGTCATCTGCGTAAGATGTGTAGCAAGGTTAACTTCGTGCAAACGGCGGATGTGAACGAGGACGATGATGGTATTTTTTGTATAATATACATTCTGCTCGGGGGGAACCTTTGACAGAAACGGTTACAATTAATGATAAAAATGTAGAATTTCAAATCGATAGTGGATCAGCAGTGACTGTAATATCTGAGAGTACCTACAACAAATTGTTTTACTGGTTGCCGTTGCGAGCGTCCCAGAAGCGTTTCTATAGTTATACAGGTAGCTTAATGGAGTGTATCGGGTATGTGTCTTTGTCGATGACTTATATGCAGTGCATACAGGTATTCGACGTGTATGTTATACGTCATGGCGGCCCACCACTACTAGGGCGAGATTTTATAGCGAAAATTAAGTTACGGTTAGCTTCAATCAACTTTCTTAGCGGCAATAGTCAAAGCGTAGTTGAAAGATTACAGTTACTACCTGACGTATTTTCCGAAAAATTAGGCGTTTTTAAAATTTTTAAGGTTAAGTTAAGATTAAAAAACGATGCTAAACCAGTTTATTATAAAGCACGGCCCGTTGCTTTTGCATTACGTGATAAAGTTGATAAGGAATTGGAACGTTTAGTAAGTTTAGGGGTGTTGAAACCGGTTCAACACTCGGAATATGCATCACCTATCGTACCGGTGCTTAAACTTGACGGTTCAGTACGACTATGTGCGGACTATTCTGTCACGATTAATAAGTTGTTGGAAATTAAACAGTACCCGTTACCCACAATCCATTAATTATTCTCAAATTTACATGGTGGTCAACAATTTTCAAAAATAGATTTATCGATGGCATACAACCTATTTTTACTTGACGAGGAATCACAAAAGTTCATGTGTATTAATACACACCGCGGATTGTTTAGTTACACGCGACTAGTGTTTGGTTTGTCGAGCGCACCCTCAATATTTCAACGAGCGATGGAATCTTTGCTGTCCGGGTTAGATGGCGTGTTATGTTTGCTCGACGATATTTTGATAACCGCCGAGACAGGTGAATTGCACATGGAAAGATTACAGGTAGTTCTCAAAGGTTACAAGATGCGGGGTTAACATTACAAAAAAATAAATGCGACTTCTTTAAAGACGAGATTCAGTATTTAGGTTACGTAATTAGTAAGTTCGGGTTACAGAAAGATCCATCCAAAGTAAAAGCCATCACAGACGCTCCGGTTCCGACAAATGTTAACACATTGCATTCATTTCTTGGGTTGGTTAATTATTATCGAATTTTCGTTCCTCAAGCATCGAGTATTCTTTGTCCGTTGTACGATTTGTTAAAAAAAGGTATCAAGTGGAAGTGGACTACAGATCATGAAAACGCTTTTCGTGAAATAAAAAACATTTTAACATCTGAACAAGTACTTACACACTTCAATTATAAATCTACCATAATTTTGACGGTAGACGCATCGCGCCGTACGGTCTGGGCGCCATTCTATCACAAATAGATAATGACGGTATAGAACGCCCGATATCGTTTGCGTCTCGTACTTTGAATACTGCAGAAAACAATACTCACAAATACAAAAGGAAGCAACTGCGATTATATTTGGAGTGAAACGGTTTCATCAATATTTATATGGGCGATCGGAGCCGTTTGTTTTACGTACAGATCATAAACCTCTGATATCTATATTTGGCCCATATAAAGGGATACCAGAAGTTTCGGCTAACAGGTTGCAAAGGTATGCGATGTTTTAAGCGTATATACCTCTAACTATACAATCGAATATGTTCGAAGTACCGACAACAATGCTGACTATTTATCTCGTGCAAGTTTGCGCGAGGTTGAGCGATCGAAAGACAAACCAGAGGGCGACGCACACGCCGCCGCTACCTCTGCGCTTATCGATCGCGCTACGTACGTCCACTTTGTTGTTGAAGGCAACATACCAGTAACTTTGAATGTATTACGTAAGGAAACTAGCGAAGATATTGTGTTAATGAAGGTTATTAATTATGTCCTTAATGGTTGGCCAAAGACATTATTATTAGATGAACAAATGAAACCTTACTATTTATGTAGTTCACAGCTATCGTACGAGAACGGGTGTTTAATGAGAGGATATAAGGTCGTTCTACCTGAAAAATTACGTACCAAAGTCTTGCTAGAGCTACACAACTCACATTTAGGGATAGTGAAAACGAAAGCAGAAGCCAGGTCGCGTTTTTGGTTTCCGGGGGTAGACGCGGCATTAGAAACGATGATAAGGTCCTGTGAAGTATGCCAATAGCTGCGACCGTCTCCAGCTCGAGCACCGCTCGCTCTGTGGCAGTACCCTACAGAGCCATTTTACAGGCTTCACATTGATTTTTTAGGACCAGTAAATAACCAAATGTTCCTAGTCGTAGTAGATGCATATACCAAGTGGGTAGAAGTATATGATGTAAGCTCATCTACTGCTTTAACAATGGTTATAGAAAAGTTATACGATTTTATGTCAAAATATGGTTTACCTCATACGATCGTAAGCGACAACGGCTCCGCGTTCACGTCTTACGAGTTTAGGAATTTTTGTTCTTTAAACGGTATTACCCACTTGACATCGCCAGCTTATAACCCAGCTAGTAACGGTCAGGCAGAAAGTTATGTGAAAATTGTGAAAAAGGGCATTAAATCGAGTATTCTGTCTTCACGAAATAAGAAAGAGTATATGTTGAAGATATTAATATAATAAATACCTTTTCGATTATAGGAATTCCGTCCACTCTGTCACAGGGTTCTCACCAGCTGAGCTAGTATACGGCCGTAAACTTAGGTCGCGGTTAGATTTACTACGCCGTCGTCCTCCCCCACATCTCTTATTGATAACGTTGTACATCAACAGTGCTCGCAAATTAAGTCAAATAAGGGAAACAATAAACAAGTGTTTAAACTTGGCGACCAAATATTATATAAAAAGTATGTAAACAATTTCAAATATCAGTGGTGTAAAGGTGTCATCAAAAAGAAGCTAGGGAAAGTATTGTATTTGATTCATGATTCTAATACTTTGGGTGATGTAAAAAAGCATAAGAATCAAATTATTTTAAGCAATAACAATGTCCTACAACCAGTACAAGAACATTATGACTTTGATGATTATGAAAGTCTCAATAATTCGCCAGCCGGTAGGATTCCCGAGCCAACCGTGGGGGAAGAGGGAAGTGATACCACGAACTTGCCCTCTTCATGCTCCACAATAACCGTGCCGGAGCGACCAGTTTCGAGGTGTTCAAATAGATTACTGAGAAACATTCCTCCCGTAGATTATAAGCCTTATTTGTAATATTTAATTTCATTATGATCCTTGTTGATATTTGTGTCAAATAAGGGGAGGAAATGTTGTGTATTTGTTATCTGTGCAAATAGATTACTGGCCACTTATAATAGCTGCTTGTATATTGTCTATGCTATTTTTTAAAAGAAATAAAACAGTGTGCTAATGGCGGTCTGCAGTTTTGGTTGTTCCTGCATATAACATTTTATACAACATAAACCAAGGCCGTATACATGATAGGTTATTTCTTTACCAATGGAAAAATCTTCTTATCTGGTACTCTTGTTCCAAAATTCAACATAATCGGCATCATATCAAAATCGTTATCCCATACCAGACATTATTTTATAATTATTTCTTTCCCATGCTGACTCACAAAACTCATCCTTTCTTGAATTACCTATTATGATCACAATTTGATTATAAATTTCTATATAAAATCAAAAACAACGCATTTTAATGTTGATCCTTCTATCCGCAAGAAACACGAATGTAAACGCGATCCTAGGTGCAACCTCGCCCGTTAAGGAAGACAGCACATAAATTGCAGTGCACATGCATTACTGCTAATGTGTTCTAGAAAATAATTGAGTGCAGCATCGACTTCGCTGCTGTTGCTAGGAAACTCCAGTTAAATAATTGACGAATGTATTGTTATTAGTTTTAGGTTTGGTTTTAGATACGCTCGGATTTATTAGATGTATTTTACGAAGTAGATATTAATTACCAAGTACTGTAGTTAGATCCTTTCTTTTCAGTCTGAAAATATGCCAGTTTTTGCCTATGGAATATAATATATTATTCTTATATGTTCACTAGTCGCCAAAACATAGTCAGGTTCGCCCACGTATTGTTTTTTTTATCTGAATTCAGACCAATTGATATGCTTGCGTCATATTTCTTATTGGATAATTGTTTCATGATTACTTGGACCAATTGAGACGAGGTATAATTATTGGGGTATGTATTTATCTCAAGTTCATCATTAGCATTTTAATAAAATTCGTAGAAATACCTGTGACCTGAAAATTGTATCAGGTTATTTCCGTTGGTTACTTCAGATCTGCTTATCCAACTAGAGGCATAACAAAAGCTACACATTATTTTATAATTAAATATCTTATCTTCTCGACAAACACGAAATCAGTAGACAAAGCGCTCAACATTGCAGCATTGTTATGTAGTACGAAAGCAAAAAATTACTGAAAAGACCGCGGCGAACTAAAAAAAAAAGTGTCTAAATCGAAACTTTCGTAGCAGTTTAAAATGGGAAATAGTATTTTTACGAAGTTTCGACACTGGTAACCGAGCACTGGAATTGTATCAACTCGTACAAGCTCACTCGTGTGGTTTGTGGTTACACTGTGACCCCTACTATTGTTTATTGTCGAAAATATTATCCACTCGACTGCAATCTTACTAATATTATAAGAAGTTTGTATGTATGTTTGTAGCCTATATGTTATTCTTAACCATAATCTATATTCTAAATTTCATTCGGAACCCTTCAGCCATTATGACGTGAGTTTGTGTGTGTATTTGTTACTCAATCACTACTACTTTTTATCACACGAGAACGCGGGCGAATCCCCAAACAGACTCTAGTTGGATGATACATTTATGGAGCGAAAAATTGTACTGGATAACCTGTAATAGCTGTTTATATTGTGGTTACGAATTCTATAAGTATATACCAAGTCGGGGGTCGACTGGCGTTGATTGATTTTTATTATCACTACATAGTAGAGGTATAAAACAAAGTCGCTATCCGCCGTCTGTCTGTCCCTATGTATGCTTAAAACTTTAAAACTACGCAACGAAATTTGATGCGGTTTTCTTTAATAGATAGAGTGATTCTTACAGAAGGTTTATATGTATAATATATGCATATTGCACCCGTACGAAGCCGGGGCGGGTCGCTAGTTTTTAATATTTGAGTTTTCAATAACGAACGGTTTAATTGTTTTCAGTAAAAGTCGAAATCTGTTCATGATACTTATGAAAAGAGAAACGTCCATTATTTAGCACAAAGGCAGGCACTTAAAGATTTTTCCTCCAACTATAATGCTTGAGGCATATTTATAGGGATTTAATTATGCCGTCTCATCCGATTTCAATTCTTTTATTAAAGGTATAAAAATAGATGTCCCTGCTCCAATTACATAATGATGATAATGAACTTGAACTAGGACTCAATTGGTCCTAGTAATAATAAGATGTAATTATCCAATGAGGCATACGACGTCAACATATTACTATCTGAAATAAAGTTTTATACGTGTGCAATAATTCTGATAGCCGTTAGTGACCCTTCTCAGCCTTTTTTGGTCTCCTCTGGTCTAGTGCTCAGTTTCCTATGAAGGCCAGTTCCCTATGAGGATTGGAGCCTGAAGCCTTGAGCCTGGAGTGGAAAGAAACAGGTATTGAAGTGATTTCACAACATTATTTTTGACCAATTGCTTTTCCAAACTCGAAACCTTATCTGCGATAGTCACGTTTTCAATAACTCCATCAGTAGTCATTATCTCTCATCTCAATTGGTCCTACTAATCAAAGGAAGCGATTATCCAATGAGAGACCGTAGTAATAATTTCAGTTGCAGGTCAAGTGAGCTCGCAACTCTCATAATTGAACGACTAAAATGTTTATTTTTAACGTTTTCCAGTGAATTTCAACTGGAAAATGAATCATACGTGCTTTTTTATTATTTTCCGAGCATAAAACGTTAAATTTGAATAGAAATTCTTTTGTGCAAATAACGCCTGGTAGTTTTTGGTGTTGAATTACTTTGTTACAATTCGTAGCGAATGGAAATGGTCAGGCGGTTTGTGTATAAGGTAGAAGATTACTTCTACTTAATACACAAAATAGCGCCTTAATACTGATGTATTAAGGCATATACCTCTATAAGAGGTAAATCTATCTAATTAGATATTATAAAATATCTCCTAGATATTACCTATAACTTAACCTCTTGACAGTCGGCGTAAGACACAATAGAAAATAAGTGTTTCGCGTGGATCTTGGTTCCGACACGATGTGTAAAGTAATTTATCGATAACTAAGTTTTCAATATAGATTACACCTATTACTCCTAAACACATAAAAATGTGAAACAACAAAAAAATGTTTTTTTATCATCAAAATTTATACCTAATCATTTTTCTTTTTTTATGTATTTTTCTGTGACTAAATCGAGCCAGACTAAACTCATTTTAAATTCATTCGAAACTACAAACATGGTCCTTTTCGAGATCAAAGAACCAATTTCGCGAGCAATAGCCGAGGTCTATACCTCAGGCCTTTTGCCACATAACTCTTCAGGGACAATCCAATTTCTTCGCAAATGTCTACAGAAAAAACAAATAAAGGGATCTTGGATATTTTTCACGGGAAACATTATGCGTCACATAGAAATATGTCTCACTCGCACCATAAGGACCACATGAGTTATGGTACCCATCATTTCATCTTATTCCAAATGTCTTTATGGATGCGTATAAATGAAAGTTATATGTCAAACTTGAAGAAGGATGGAGCTAGGTCCCTATTTTCAAAGGTCCTTGATATTTTGTCAGTTTCTTAATAAAAACAAACGGTTGGAGTTAATTATTGATGTGAAGGAAATTGTTCCCAAGCAAATGTATTAGAGTTTCCCATGACGTATGCACAACTCCTTGTTTACTTTCAGAGAAGGTTGGCATGGAACAAAAACTTTTTCCTGTAGTATATGAGACACGCCAACCACATTGGCCCAACCAATTCAACCCCGATAAGCCAGGATCAATAGAGCAACAGAGATCAATCGCTCGGTTGGTGTTAATGGTTATGGTTTCCCAAAATAAATGAAGTCTGGTACGCCTGAATAACAGTAATAACACGAACAACTGTCTAGGACCTGGCAACGAACTCAATTATAAGACATCATATGAGGAACAGATAAAAGAATAGTTTCCACTAAGATTTTTGGAGGAGTCAGAACGACTTTTTTAAATTTCTCTGTGTTTCGAATTTCGAAAATCCCAATACGTCTAAGGAAATAACTTAATAATAATGGACTTCCCCCTAACAAAACATACGTTATTGTTCAAGGTTTTCCTTGCTTATAGACTCGATACATTCACTGTAACTGACCACGTCTTTGTTTTTAAGGAAAACTATTATAGAAGCAATATGTAGCGGTTCTTCCTCAAATGAGAAGTCAGAGGTGTAGAACTCCTATAGTGACTGATCATATTTGAGGATTGTTAGGGATTCAGGGATTGGGCAAGGGGGGTTAAGGGGGGGAAATCATCGAATGACTGCTCCCGCCTGGGTGAGGCGGGAGGGAGTGTCAGACTCTTACTGAGTAAAAACCACCCCGTTCCTACTCCTGCACTTCGAGGTGTAGTAAACGATAACCCATTAGGTTCTCCGCGACTGGGGGATGGGATTGATTTTAGTACAGATGCAAATAATTCAGGGTACAATTCGAAACTCGGTGCAATTATTCAGAATCTCGGAACCAACTAACAAGAAAAAAAATTCAAAGTTCCTTCAGTGAAACGTTAAAAATTCGTCCGCATGTCTGTCACTGTCTGTGTGGCCAGAGGACTGGTCTTCTGGCCACGTTTCCCAGTATGCTACTGCCATTCAACGTGGCAATGCTACTGGCAGCATTTCAATTCTTTTCAAACGGTTTCATTGAACAAATATGTGGGTACTACATGTAACTTACGCAAGTGACTAAGTAACTCATATAACGATGCATCAGATAGTTATGCAACACGTTTGATGCATCATTTAAAAACAATAGAAAAACTAATGTTTATAATGTAACAATTGGCATGACAGCCACATTTGTAAGTAGGTCTACACCTACATCTATTGATAACATTGAATCAAATATGGGTACTATAAACGTAAAGAATGTCATTATTTCTCTACCCAATTGTCATACGTTCAATCAATTTTCGATCAACACATACTTGCCAATGTAATCATCATGCCATAAAAAAAACTTTTTTTTAATTCGGGTAATTAATATACTAAGAATTTCTCTTAAATATAATGTACACTTGCCAATCGCGAGATAATCGTACACAAGTCACAAACATACAGACATACGTACCTACAGGTCGAACAGAGAACCATTTTATTCGGTTCTGTTTTCCAAGTCGATTAAAAAATATATTTTTTGAAATACTAAGGCATCTCAATATTTTCTACTTATTATAATACTTAATAACCTTATATTTAACCAAATCTATATTATCTGTAGTTTGTGGTTGATGACTAAGTATATTTATCTACTTCTCCTTTAAAAATGAGTAGTACACACGAACACAAATAATGACGCACGTATAAAGTCAAATAAGTTTAATTGACTTTGAGGTTCATTTTAAACAAAATGTTTATTTTCCTTATATTTTACAGAGCGAATACTTAACTAACAATTACTACAAACTTGTTCATGTTTTGTAGTACCAAACAAATTTAGCTAAATCAAGAGTATCGTATAAAGTGAAGAAAACAGCTGAGCCGTGTCGAAACAATTTTGCATAGTTTCTATACAAAACAGTGAAAATCACAATAACATTTGATCCAATCAATTGATTCCGATTACTGACTTATCTATCAAATCACTTACACTATTATTCAATCCCGTACATTTCTGTAGAAACATAAAACACGCCTGTAGCGTTTCCAGGGTTATTATACCCTGCTATCGTCACCTGATTGGCTGCACATTTACCTTCAGAGTAATGGTCGTAAGAATCACAAGCCCAAGCAAGGAAACCATTCTGTAAATGCACGGACATAGTGTAGTACCTCACGCAAGCTTTGTGACTGCACTTTGCAGCATCACTTTCCCCCTTAGCTGGTATCAAACCCTCATGGCACGAAGGCTGCTTATGTCCCTTCTTGTTGAAGAAGAAGTCTATATCAGCCAGTACAGCAGTCGTTCCTAGATCTCCAGCATTACAGTGATACACTTCTACGTATTGCCCAACTCCAGACCTGATCTGGTTTTCTATAAAGCTGTTTGAGAAGCAAGGGCCGGCTGGATCTAAGCCAGTCACACGCCAAACTTTTTCCTTTGTCAATTCGGTGTATCTTGTTCCTGTATAGCCAAGCATTTGACTGCCCAAACTGTGGCCTAAGCAGTGAATTTTATCTGAAGGGAATCCTTTAGCGCGTAGACCAGCAAGGAAGTTTCCTAATTCGGTTCCGATGTAGTAGGCGGATCTGACGGAGCGTTCATAGCTGGCGATTTTCCCCCCCTTACTTGAAGTGTAAGCGGAATGGTCGACTATGATCAGATATATGTTTGGTACGGTGCTGAATGCTTGTCGGACGAGGTCTTCGGTATTTTTGCTGATGTGAGACTTGTAGCCTGGTACGAAGAAGACCAGTCTTCTGGAGACGTCTAGGTTATAGCTGGAGGTGATACCGTCCACAGCACTGTCGATTGGGAAGGAGAGATTGAAGTTGTTCTGAAAGTCGTAGAAGAATATTTGTGTCTCGCTCACACCGAAGCCTAGATTCTTGTCATGGTCACCTGGAAGAAGAAGATTTTATTTGGTTATCAATAGTCCTATTGTTATGTCTATCGTATTGTGTAGGTTTGGTTAGTATAATTGGTTACCTATTATCTAGGTAATTGTTGAGGAAACTTTTATTATATTTTTTTATTAGTAGGTAAATATTCAAAATCAAGGTAGGTATTTAATTATACCAATATGCAAATAAAAAGAAGGAAGGAAAATAGTAACTTAATCTTATCGTCAATCACAGTTCTTTCCCTATTTTTTGTTCTTCCGGGGCTTTCCTATTTCTTTTTATTATCTGACATGTCATAAATTGAGTGTTAAAGTTCTTTGTACCAGAAGGGTAACTTTGGTGTAATTAGAGTAAATTGATAATTTTTAACCGACTTCAAAAAAGATTAATTAGACTTGCATCGAATGTTTGTCCGCCATTATCCTGCGACTAGCTCGATCGATTTTGATACGGTTTTCAGAAAAGTAATTGTTACAATAAGATGTGAAAAAGGAAGGGCGTATCTTTAAAATTAGTATAATAAAAATTATCATCATAACAATTTATTTATCACAACTCAATACAACAAATGTGTACAGGTGGACTTAATGCCTTGGATATTGTCTCCCAGTCAACCTTTAAGTAGTACAGAGATGAAAGTAGCAAGTAACAATTAAATACAAAGTATTACGTCTGATATGACGATGACAGTGATGACTGTTTACATGTATTTACTATTAGAAAATCCTTCTGAATCAGATGCATACTTAAAACGTCAACTATTATTTCCTCTAGATATATTACGGTAAAGTAATTACATACTTCGATGTATACAAGAAAGACCATGACAATACAGCGACCTGCGATTTTCTTTCATTACGAAATTATCTACAAAATTAAGTTTCAACATTGAGGTACCTATGTGTCGTTATTAAATCTATAATTATTCCTTAATACAACAAAACATGCATTTTTTAAACATGCATAGTACTTTACGTACTTACTAAAATTTCAATCTTATGTTTTTGGAATAGAGGGAGCGCGCAAAATCTATAAGACATTTTATAGTAGATAGGTATGGAGTAGCGTGACGTGCTGTCCATAGGTAGGTACTTTTAAATTGTAAAGAGAAATAAATACTATTTTCTTTTTTGTGGTCTGTACAATTGACTGAACGATTGTGATATCGACGAACGCTTTTTTGTCATTTATATTTCTTTATATTGTCGACTTCAACCCCTTCATTATTTGAAGTCGATTAATTAATATACTAAAACCGTCTCCTAAGTGTTTACACTTTTATGAATACCCCAAATGAAATCGGTTCAGCCAATCACGAGATAAGCGATTATCTTCTTACTTTTTAAAGGCAGTTAATTATAGATATAAAAAGACGTTAGTGCTAAAATAAAACTTAAAGACTGCTGTAGAACAATGTTAGTAAGCTCTTGTCTATTTCCCAACGTGGTCTGACATCGAACTTCGCATAGTCTTAAGTTAATTATTTTTTCCAAATCTTAAATTGAGATTCGTCTCTCATCAACTCTTATTTCATGCAAAGAAATGACCAATTTGTATCACTTTAATCGTCTGTATTTTTGTTTATAAAACAAGGTTAAAGTTAAAGACAAAAATAAAATTAACAAGATAAATCACGCGACTCTGTTATCGAGGCCAAACTTATAAACATTATTAAACATAGGTAACTTTATTAAATTCGCACTTATGACGTTGAACTTAAGATTCAAAGCATTTTGATATCTTTGGAACTGTAATACAGTACTTCCTAAGACCTATCTCTATTCAACACTGTATGTTTAGTAGAGAAATTATCTGCTGGTTAGTTTATCTATAGATACCTACATTCATAAATAGTTAAAAACCGCAATTCCACTTCAATAAGGTTAGATTAACTAATCAATGTCAACTAGAAATCGCGTTCACGGTTAGAACTTCCGTAGGCAACGAACGTAACTATAGGGACTCGAGATAAAACTGTTTAAACAAATAGTTTAATACATGAGAATCCTAATAAACAACATATAATTAAAAATTTAAAAAAAATATCGAACTTAATATAAAAACTCCATGTATCAGACCACACAACGATCTTGAATAAACGCATATAGAGGTACATAAAATGATGTCACTCACATGTTATCCAATCAGAGTACAATAAGGCTCTAAAAGGTCCCGCACACCCACATACTAACACGGCACTTAAAACAAAACAAAATAAATAATTGTTCATTTTAATTTAACCACGTCCGTGCGCGGCCGTGGTCAGACGACAAATGACACACGTGGGGAAATAATATACGTACAAATAATGCGCGCGCGCCGCTAGTATGGGAAAACAATAACAAATAGATCACGTCAATCTTGGACAGTCAAGCGCAAAATATTCTTGGTGACTAACTTTTTCTGATGGTTACATACTCTAATGTTTTATTTTGTATTTAATTATTATGTTATCATTCCAATAGTAGTAACCCTGCATCAGATTCTTAATATCTTCTATCTTTAGAGTGAGAACAGAGACAGTAAACTGTCTCTGTCCAAAGCAATGGTTAGTTACTGAACCGACCAATGGTCACAGAACATGTGGGTTGGTTAAAAACAAAGTTGTTACTTGAATAATTGCTACTATCTCTGTACTCAACCAATCTTTATTTTCTTACTTACATACAAACTAAAGAGCTGTTCTGACTGTACAAAGAATAAAGTTATGTGAGTGAGTATACCAGAGGCCCAATTACCCCCTTCCCCAATCTCCCTGAAATCCTAACAATCGTTAAATTCCTGATCCCCAAAAGACCGGTAAGGCTTTTGTGTAACCCCTCTGGTATTCCAGGTGATCATGGACGGCGGTGATTGCTTACCATCAGGTGATCCGTCTGCTCGTTTACTAGCATATCCCATAAAACATAAACATAGCATGTTGTTATTTTTATAGATTTCTCTGAAACAAAATAGTTTTTATAGACTACAAGATTCGATAACCAAAACAATTTTTGTTTTATTATCAGTAATTGTACTTACGTAGGTATATCAACTGCATCTGATATCGGGGGAGTTACTCAAAGAATTGTCTATCTTGGGAATTCTCATCATGTGTTTGATAAAGATTTTAGAGCAGTTATCGTTTATAAGATGAATCAACACCTTTATGTAGCGTATCTAGAGGTATGAGTAATATTCTTAGTTTTGAAGGTCACTGTAATCAATATGACCAATGTTTTAAGATCTAATTCATGACGCGACGACGTCTATTTTTTCTTGAATAAAAGACGTAGATGCGTTGGACTGTTCTTCCTGAAAATGTAACATGTAGGGTGAGCACATGGGTAGAGCCACTATTGAGCAATGGATTCTGATTCGATTACTTGGTCGGACACCTATCTACCTACCTTAATAGTTTACCTTAGTTTCAAGTGTGAGAGAGCTATGCTTCGGCATAAATAAGCCGGCTCGACCGGAATGATACCACGGCCTCGCAGAAGACCGACGTGAAACAACGCTTGCGTTGTCTTTCGTCGTGTGAGTGAGGTTACGGGAGGCCCAATTACACCCCCCTCCCTTTCCCCAATCCCTAAATCCCCAACAATCCTCAAACTCCTAATCCCCAAAAAGCCGGTGACGCACTTGTAACGCCTCTGGGTGTTCCAGGTGTCCATGGGCGAAGCCGATTGTTTACCATCAGGCGATCCGTCTACTCGTTTACAGGCTTATTCCATTAAAAAAGTCTAGGATTTATTTATATTTTTATATTATCATCGTATCCCGATTCACTCATCCGTGTGCAGAGGGGACTTACCAATTAATGTTCATCTTGAACTCAGTGACTCTGTGTCAAACTCTATTACTTAATTGATGTAACTAATAATGAATCTGCAGACTGTTCGATACACGAACGAAAATGTTCATAAATGCCTGCGTATCAACAAACTCATCTTGAAAGACCGAAGAAAAAATCTGTACAGACGATTTCAGGATATTGGCAATTATTAAAGGATGCGATACAATCAAAATGAAAGGGGCGAAAATTACAGAAAAAGATTTTTCTGAAAGTAGGTACAATAAGTATGAATATTGCACGGTTGGGGCGGAGACCGCATTGTGTCGCGGGTTCGATTCCCGCACGGAACAACTGTTTGTGTGATCCACAGATTGTTGTTCCGGGTGTCATATGTATGTGAACTTGTATGTTTATAAACGCACCCACGACACAGGAGAAAAACCTAGTATGGGGACACGTTTAAAAAATCGTCTGCTCGTTGCATTGCCAGCACATTCTATATGTAGGTACCTAATTCATCACATTCTTTAAATAGTGTAGAGTAGACTCTAGAGTCTAATGGAGACCATGATACGGTCTTGAAGTATTTCTCACCTATCACTGGAGATAGATGCTATATCACACGAATACTGAGACTACTCAATTTTAAGTTATACTTAAATATCTCTGTCATTGTACAAAAAATTTGAAGTGAAGTCTCATCCCCTTTTCTATATTATTTTTTTAAGGGGGGAAATGATCGAATTCTTGCTCCCGCCTGGGTGAGGCGGGAAGGAGTGTCCTCTTACTGACTAAAAACCACCCCTTTCCTCCTCCTGCATTTCGAGCCAGAGGCCCGGTAACCGGTTAGGTTCTCCGATTACATAGGACTCATAACATAAATAGTGAAAAGTGGGTGTTAACATTGTACAGTGGCATAATGCCTCTGCCCACCCCTTCTGGGATAAAAAGTGATGTTATGTTATGCAATTTTAAGTGACAGAACTCCTACTTAATCGCGACTTACGGTAAAGTTCCAAGCGGTCACCAGTGACACACCATTATAAACCTTATTAATGACCTTTTCGACCTTATAAATGTTTAGAGACTACTTTCGTATGAACAAATGTTGTGGATTTTTTTTACATATACGGACATTTACGAGTTAAAATTGAGTAGCGTTTCAATATTCGGACATCAGTCACATATCCTACCTAGCCGTTAAGATAACCTATCGCTATAAATACGTAAAGTCGTTCACTAACTTTTACTTAATAGACTAGCAAACATCAAACTCCGCATTCGCTTGAAAATTCGCGCACAAGAATCAAACCAAAGGATTCTCAACAGTGTTTCTTGTAAATTAAATTAGAACAAAGTTAGAAGGAAAGTGAATTGTATTATTCCCATTAAGCGTGATCCTGGCTGAACAAAAAGGCGGAACAAGATCTCTGAAGTGTTAATTACCCCACCTTGGTTAGATGTGGAAGTTTTTAATTGAGTCAAGTCGATCTTCCACTGTTAGGGCTGGAACAAAATGAGATTGAAGTTGGGTTTGGAATCGCTAGACGTCTTGGCGTGACTTTACTTGATTTGGTAGAAAAGTAAAGTTATGTTTTTTATTGTCAGGATCTATCGAACTAATTAGGTACTTTGGATGTTGTTAGCTTTCGAGTATATAATTAAGTCATTGAGGATTTTAGGCTTCACGGTTAAGATAGACATGTATTCTCCTACAAGACCTGATTCAAATATAAAAACACGACCTAAAAAGTATTCATAGCTCCTCAAATTGTGCGAACAAAAAACAAACTGCTATTTCGTCAAAGTAGGTACATCTCAGCATTTTCGCATTTCTTGACGAGGTTCTATACCTCTAGAAGAATTGTCATTGGGCGGGCTCTATGATTGATGAGGATCTACAATTGCCAACTAGAGAATACCAAGCTATCTATAAAAGTAAGTAGGCATCTATAAAATGCGTGAAAGATTGTAACAATTTCTTAAGAAGTTTGCAAGTGCGAAATATTTGATTGCTGAATAGAAAGTACGTAAGATATCTACATGACTGGTTACTGAAATCTTCCTGAGTTAAGACCAAGTGTCTATGGCCTCACAGAACACTGGCGTGAAGCAACGCTAGCATTATATTATATTTCGCTACCTATATCACTGAGATTACTGGAATCCCCCGCAAAACGAGGACAACGCACTTGTAAATCTTCTGTGTTTGGAATATTTTTAATGTACCTACATTACGTTTTAATTGATAATACCTTCAATTTTACCAGTTGCAATAGAATACAATCCTCAGAGTTAGAATTATTATAGTTCCTGTGTCTCAATAGCCCGTTAATCTGTCGTCTCAAACTCGTCCCGTCCTCGGTCGAATTGATAATAAATTGCCGATTCAATTCCGCTCTCGAAGATAACTTTTAGAGCATGTGAATCAGTGTTCTAACGATTGTGGGTTTTTTTTTTTATTTAAGGGGGGAAAATCATCGAATGACTGCTCCCGCCTGGGTGAGGCGGGAGGAAGTAACCACCCGTTCCTTCTCCTGCGCTTCGAGCCGGGCGGAGCCCCGGTAACCTGTTAGGTTCTCCGCGACTCCGAACCGGCATCAGCCCAACGATTGTGAATCCATTACACCTATCTGTGTAAGTAAGTAGGTATTCATTTATATTACTTAAAATGATAATGTTAATGCCTAAAACATTAACTACTTTAATTGCATAAGAATGTAGATAGGTATGTACTTATGTTTTTTTAGAATTAATGTTATTTTCCCATACCTTGCAAGTATGAATTTGTTTTATGTATGTAAATATCCTGAAACCAAGAGCGTAGCGAAGAATGCCATTGTACCTACAGTTAAAAGCAATGTAAAATATTCAATTGTAGCAAAAAAGAAAATAAATCGTTGTGTAACTGCAGTTATTCTAACTAATAGGTATGTATTTATCAATAAGGGCTAGTTTTACATACATCAAGAATTTACCTATACCTGTGAGTACTTCTCTATTCGTTCCAACTATAATAAAGTGTGTAAGGCTAGGTAAGCCATGCTTCGGCACAAATGGGCCGACTCGACCGGAGTACCGGATACCACGGCCTCACATAAAACCGACGTGAAGCAACGCTTGCGTTGTTGCGTCGTGTAAGTGAGGTTACCGGGGGCCCAATTACCCCGCCCACTTCCCCAATTCCTGAATCCCCAACAATCCTCAAATTCCTAATCCCAAAAGGCCGGTAACGCACTTGCAAAGCCTCTGGTGTTCCAGGTGTCCATGGGCGACGCCGATTGCTTACCATCAGGTGATCCGTCTACTCGTTTACCGGCTAATACAATAAAAAAGCGCTAGTTTTACACGACACCAAGATTATACTTATCCCCAGGTAAGTCAATACTTTTATATTCATTTCGACTATAACAAGTATGTAGGTCCCTATAGGGGCAAGTCCCTTAACGCCGGAAGGCACCTAACGCCGGACACTTGTATTATCTCGATAACCAATAACGCGAGCGATTCAATTTTTAGGTGGAAGTCTCCCAGTTGCAGACACCTAAGATATTTAATAAAAATTGGATCGCTCGTGTTATCAGTTGTCGAGATAATACAAGTGTCCGGCGTTAGGTGCCGTCTGGCGTTACGGGACTTTCCCGTACATATATTTGGTAGCACAGTCTAAGAAAATACACCTATCTACTTAATATTTTTGCAAAAAACATTCAAGCCAAGTTTCACGCAGTTCATAATGTCCTTTATGACAGGCCCATGGTATCTGATGGACCAAGCTAATTGCCCTGAGATCCGACGTAATGTGCCACAGATTATGTCGTACGCTTTATTTCCTACAGACGACATCCAAACGTAATGGCCCCGCGTTTCCTTTACAACTTTTTTAACCTGTCCTTTAAAAAAATGTCTTATGATGAATTTTAGCGAGAAAATGTTGGCAAGGACATTTTGCTTTTATATTTTTTGGGTGTTGAAAAACCCAACAGTTTTCGGGCTTGAATAATAACCAGATCTTGTTACATAACTTTAAACACGTAGACTAACATTCCAGTATAAATAAATTGTGACAATAATTTATACAGAATATTATGTTTTTTCATGAACTGTAATACCGCTAATACTCTTTGCTTCTTATGGCGGTCAAAAAAGTACTATATAAAAAAAAAGAAAATTATTCTTGAAACATTTATTTAAATTAATTCCAATTTCAATATAGACACAGAACACCGACTTAAAACAAAAGTATAAATAGGTGATACTATAAAACCAATGCATCCTCTGGTTTTTAGGTAGGTATATTTTTTTAATAAGGTTCTATTACGATCATTAAGCACGTCTTCAAGATTCAAGATTCATTTATTCATTGTAAAACGTCTTGTCGATCGAACGTCTTACGATAATTAAATGCATTTTATAGTAATGAGATTAAATAGTCTATCTGTCTATTTGGTAAACACTAAACATTGAACACTTACGTGATCTAAACATGAATGTTTATGATTTAAATATAAAAACATTTAACTTCGTGTGCACAGAATATTTCATGTGAGACTATGGACCATCAACATTAACATTTCAGTTTACTACAAACACCAAATACACTAAAATATAAATAATAATCAAATTATAAATCTCTCGATCGCTTTCGATAATGGTGGCCAGTCTGTCTAACTAGAATAGCCCACTACACAAGTCTTTGAACCCGATGGGACGGGAAACCGACACGACTGGTGAGAGGTCAGACGCAGGACCAACGTCTTTACGTGCTTTCTGAGACACGGGGGTGAAACACCACCGCACTTCCTGACTCCGGGGTAATAATGGTAATTTTACTTAGAAAATGCCATTTTCACTTCTTGGCCGGCGCGGGTTTCGAACCCACGACCCGTTTAATAGCAGACGTTCATCCAACCACTGCGCCAACCGTGTAGTCAACAATCAAATTAGACTAGATACCTATGATTATTGTTAGAGACCTATTATATTATTATTATTTTCTTCTTCTATGGCAACCGAGTCTCCAATACGATGTTGTCGACTATACTGCCAGTGTCGGGTGGTGACGGCAGATTAATTATCTATTACTGTTTATACAATGGTAAATCTTAGAATATGAATGTTAGAAGGTAGTTTTTGGATTTTTAATTTTTACTTATATTTTTAGCATAGTTTTTATGTAGAATGTAGCTTTAAAATGTATTGGATCTCAATTAACTATGACTAAAAATGGTTCCATAATTTGTATGTTGTATATTAGAATTATTAATTATACTTAGTATTTGTTAAACTTTCTAACTCTGTGAGACATAAAACCTGGAACATAAATGATTACATTTGTATCAAATGTGGGGCCGGCTCGACCGGAGTTCACAGAAAACCGACGTGAAACTACACTTGCGTTGCGTTCGGTCGTGTGAGTGAGGTTACCGGAAGCCCAATCTCCCCAATTCCTGAATCCCCAACTATCCTCAAATTCGGACGGTAACGCACCCTAGTGTTTCGGGTTCTCATAGGCGGCGATCCGTCTGCTCGTTTACCGGCTTTTTTTCACCTGATGATAAGTACTCGGAGTCGCCCATGGACACCTGGAACCCCAGAGGCGTTACAAGTGCGTTACCGGCCTTTTGGGGATTAGGAGTTTGAGGATCGTTGGAATTCAGGGATTGGGGAGATTGGGGAAGGGGAGGGTAACTAGGCCACCGGTAACCTCACTCACACGACGAAACATAACTCAAACTCTTTTTAGTGACACAAGTGTTTTTTTTTATTCTATCCTAATATAGAGGTACATAGGGTTATTTTATTAATGCATAGTATTTAATATACTTCAGTACATACAGTTAGGGAAATATATCAAGACTTCAGATGTCTACAATTTATTTTAGACAGTCAATAGGAAAATATTGATATTTTATATTAAAGAGAACAAGAGATCAATAACATTAAAGATATAATTGAAATATATACCTCTATATTTAATATTTATATATCGACCTGTATAATTGAACACAAGGAAGTGTATGAATAGCTTTATTATCGCCGTAAACAGAGTCATTCAATCGTTACTTGACGCAGTCCTTAGCAATCCTTAGTTCGTCTGGTAGATAATTTTAAAACATTAGACACAGTTTTTTGTTATTTTACGAGAATAATTAAATAATATCGACGATGTGTTGATTTAAAATATCTCGTAAGGGATAAGTAAGTTTTATACGTAGAACTGACGAAATAACTTCCACTTAAACTTCGATGTTTTTATCTGTGGCGACTCAAGACACAAATGTCAAAAGACAACTCACACACATAGACTATCAATGAATGCAATTCAACGGATGACGTCACAAAAATCCTACATCGCAAATGTGAAATTTACATGCGGATAGAAAATCCCAACGAACTGCCCGCCAGGCACGAATACCTCGCCTGGTCGAAGGATCCTCCTTTTCCGATCTTACTCTCTGTTCCCTTACTATCTACTCCTTAATCCCTTAGTATTGTTTTCTTATAAGTACGACAAAAAAATACGTGTCTAATATTTTTTCATTACCTAACTGACGTACGGAATAAACATTTAATTTTCATACTCCATCATCGTTTCTATAGTTTTTGGAACAAAATCGTTACTAAGGAATACTATACGTAATGAATAAATGTCTCTGAGTATAGCAGTTTCTACGATAATAGAAGAACAACAACAACAAGAGATGCATCATGCATGCCGTTGAGAAACGGCAGATTCATAGGTTTTAACCTCATATAATACTTTTCATAATAAAACGAATAGGATAGCATTTAATATTATTAACATTTACTGATAACATACTCATTTAAGTTCTCAAAAAACATAGTTCATTAAATTTATATCTACCTAAAAAATACTAACTAAAGACCGCATTTGTGCATTGACCTTTTAGCAAATTAATATTAATAATCAAATTAAAATAAATCTGACTTGATTCAGTTAACCAGCAATTCAATGGGAGCTACCGTTATTTCGCCAGATCAAGACCAGGGGGCTTACTTTTGAATCCAATTCCGATCGATCGACATTGTCATTGTGAAATTTCGTACTCTCGAGTTGCAACGCACTAGCGCCCATTGCATCCGTATTGCGTGGATATTTCATGAACTAATTGGTATTGAGTTTGGCTTTATATTCCGTACTCTGAATGCTACTTTAACAGCTACGATAGGGGTTGTATAGTTTTGACATTGGATAATTATTGAGATTTTATTGCATTGAAATTGCATTGACATTGAGATTGGTTTCAAGAGTAAGCACCCAGATGAGGCCAATTTGCTAAGGCCTCTGCCTCGAATCGGGCAGCGGGGCGGCGGCGACAGCGGTGCGGTTGGCATTGCTTGACTAGAGTGCACCGCTCGTTGCCCGCCACAACTCCGCTGTGTTTTCGAGACCCAGTCCATTTGATTTTACGCATAAGATCCTGCCGTTCCCGCGCCGCCGCCGCCCCGCTGCCCGCAAAATTCGAGGCAGAGCCCTAAGAGGTAATTTTGTCCAATCACTGTAGCTGTCAAAAATTGATTGACCAATGGTGTGACACTGTCTAATTCCCTATTGGACGAAAAGACGAGAGTGTCGCAATAGCTCCATCTGGGGAGAAAAAACTGTAGGCAGCCCCCATTAACAATGCATAATTATTATCTTCACATCACAATCCTTGAATGTAGAATGGCCAACAGATAAACATACAACTTTTTTGTCAATATAAAGTCGAAAATAATTAACGTTTTGGAGAAGGTTGCCCTGCTGGCTATTCTACCGTATAACATTCTTAGACAAACTGTTTCACAGTACTTTGCCATACCGATGGAGTTCAGTCTTCATTGAGTATGTATTTACATATACCTAGATATATAGTTACTATTGAATTGGCCAATCACACAAGATCTTATCAGTCTTTCCCATTAAATTTTATAACAATACAATATTACCACCTTGAACTTACTCATGTATGGGTCCCTGGCGTGCTTGAAACTAGTTGAGTCACCTCGTCAAATAGGTAGGTATATGAATAAGCCGTGAAATATAAAGGTCAGACTGGGAGAAAATGCCTGCGGCATTAAGTACACCTTATGTACATTTTGTGCATGAAGCTTTAAAATAAATAAATAAATAAATAAATAATTAATGTATTACTATCTTTTCCGTTCTTTACATTCATATGCATATAGTAAAATAATTTTCTTAACAATATAGTGTAACAAAGCTAAGCTGTACAGTAAGCCAAGTAATTTGGTAAACAGGTAAAAAAATTAAGCTTAACTCGTCGAGTACCGTCATTATAGACACAATTAAAGAACAATAGGTTGCGGTCACCGGTGTCTTCGCGGTGTTTTACAGTTTAATTTAGTATAGAGAGTAGTTATTATATTAATTATCTTTTTCGGCTTACTTACATAATTATTTGACGAAGAACTCGACTAGTTTCAAGCCATGCTAGCCAGTATCAGCGCGACAGTCGCTGCGTCGCGGGTCGCAGAATGCTGCTCATGAATATGAGCCTCTAGCATGGCTTAAAAATAGCTGAGTTCCTCGTCAAATAAGTGATAATAATTAATACAATAATTACCGTCTGTATGCTGGATCAATCTTTATTATCGTACCTGCATACTAAACAACTTGACTGACTGATACATAAATAACATATCAATAAACTTATTAAAGCTTTAGGACGTTTCGTCTTGTTCTTACAAATTAATAATCGAATATGAAAGAGAAGGACAAAACATTCTATAACAAATATAAATAGCAAATATATGTGGCATAGTAAATAATTTCCTTTGGTTAAGTAAGAAAGGTATTAAAAGAAAATTAGGTCGATTTGTTTAATACAAAGTAATTGAGACTAGAGTATTTGTTCTCAACAGATGGCGCTTCAAGAGAATTAGGTCTTGTCAGTCTAACTAATGTTGAACTTGATATTTAGAAAATTAATGTTGGGCACAAGAGAGTCGCATTTAAATTAGGATCACAACCCCCTGAAAATAAATCTGAATAAAAAATGACTTCAATCTCCAGCAGCGCCATCTATTAGCAACAAATATTAGCACGGCATAGAGCAAGTACCGCGGCCGTACGGTAACAATACCGGGGCCGTAACAAGGGTAGTTAAAAATAAAGAGAGGTTGGATGAAATTGGGCATAGTAGCTACTATCATCACCTTACAAAGGTTTGACTCCAGCTTCACACACGACTCTCTCGTCAGCAATCCGGCACAGTCGAGTGACCTTAGTGATCAGAGGTTCGATATACGAGTGGATCCATTCGTCAGTGCTCCGCTCTCCAGTTATACGGAGTAAAGAGTTCGTGAGATCTGCTTTCAGTACTACCAGCTCGCCTAGTATACTGTAAAAAAAATTAAGGGGGATTAATATATTTTTTTTAGTGTTTTATGATATAAAGAAGTAGGTACATATATCTTTAGGTATATAATTCTTCTGTGAGTGTGTATGTCACTGAACTTCTGTCAAACGACTGGACCGATTTTGATGAAAATTTTTGTGTGTGTTCAAGGGGATCTGGGAATGGTTTAGATTCACAAATCAGCCCGGCAGATGGCGCTGCAGTCGTTGTTTAGGTTATTTATCCTAAACAGCTCAACTAATTTGAATGAATTTTTTTTATACATTCAAGTGGATATGCAGGACAACGTCTGTTGGGTCCGCTAGTATAGTATATATAAAAATGAAACCCGTTTCCCGTTGTCACGCCATAACTTGAGAACGGCTAGACCGATTTGGCTGAACTTTTTGTTGTGTTTGTTATTGTCAAGAGAAGGTTCTTACGACAGAATTCGGAACGGGAAAAAACAGGATTGCGCGTACGAAGTCACGGGCAGAAGCTAGTAGACAATATAAACATTATTGTTTGCCTCTAAATAAAGGCTCGACTAGCCTGTGCTTATTAAAATAAAAAAAAACAGTAATAAAATGCAAATAGTATGATAATACCCTGTAACTATTGCAGAAGGTCGATTTGATCGTTGTAAAAATCCAAAAATTCTTCGGCTATCCCGGGAAACGAACTCCAACCTTCTCGTGGAACGTTTTATTAGAAACTACTATACCGAAGATACCAGACCTTGCAGTTTCATCATTAGGTTTTTTTTACTAACTCGTTGGCCGAGTGGTCGCAAGTGCGACTGCCGGGCAAGGGGTCTCGGGTTCGATTTCCGGGTCGAGCAAAGTACTACTTGGTTTGTTAAAAATTCTCAGTCAGTAATACGGAGTCTGAAATTGTGTCTGGTATAATTATGGCAATAGGCTCACTTCCTATTACATGGGACTCATAACAAAAATAGTGAAAATTGGGTTTTACATCGTACAATTATAGTGGCAATAAGTGATGTTATGTTGTTATGAATGACCTTTTTTAACAGACTTCTTTACCACGACACATTCAAAATGTTTATATGAAGTAATAAATACTCACTGGTGTGCAGTGACCCTGATGCCCTCGACGTGCACTGGGACGGTGTACCTGCGAGCTATCTGCCACGGATTCAGCCAGGTGCGAACCCTGCAACGTAATTAATTTCATATTATGTTATGTTAAATGAAACATTTTTCACCGGTTATATTGTGTATCATGTAATAAGGGTAGAGATACACACTGCATTCATTTTTTTTAACTGTACTACTAATCGCAAAATTAAAAATCTCAGCAGATAGAAGTGATCTGCGCTTACCATTTACAGCATCACTAGAGTAATAACAGTGGCTTTTTGGGAGGGGTGGGGCAAAAATACGAGAAAGAACCTAAAACCCATTGATAGCTAATCGTGAGAGAGATGACAGTTGCGGGTGTCCATGGGCGGCGCTCATCGCTTACCGTCAGGTGATCCGTCTGTTCGTTTGACCCATTCCATAAAAAAAAACAAAAAAAACGAAGCACCCAATTTTTATTTACATTTGACGGTCCGACGTTTGACCACTATGTCGCCCGGTGGTACGCGATGATGCTGCCTACGATGGAGCACGTCGTCCCGTAAGCAACCTATTCACTCGGGTCTTCAAGACACCCTGGTTATAATACCCTTCAAGAAATTAATTTCCACTCCTTAGCAGTAAGCACAAGGAAGTGGGACATCTACCATGATTCGGTGACGCCTCGCCGATTGTCTTGTGGTACGATGATGGAAAGGACTAGGGGGAATCAAGTTGTGCAATTCCCTGCACACTCACCGAAATGTATCCGGTAGAAAACCGAAAGGCTTGCAACCTTACGTCTGTATTCGAGGCTTTGAAGCCGGACCTCACCAAGCGCATCATCGTTAATGAGTCTCTTGGCACGCCTTCCAATGTACTTTAAACTGTCAAACATCGAGCGGTCACCGGTGACCGCAAACTATGTTCTTTAATTGTGTCTATAATGATGGTACTCAACGAGTTAACGCGTCCAGCTAATATTTAGTAGAGCCGTGGCAAAGATGAGAGCAGCACTCCATACAGGACCGTACCCACGGCCCTTGCATTGTACTCACGTCTATATTGACAAGCTTACCATTACACAGTTAGGTTTTACTTACATTTCGCTAGTTAACAGTCCGATGGCCCTTTCCCTCAGTATGACAAAACTGTGAATACTCCTCGCCACCTGCTCCCCAGGCCACTCATGGGACGGCAGTATATCTTCACACAGCGCATGTTCTGTAAATGTAACTGTACATTTGTAAAGACATTTAATTTTAAGACAGTTTAAATAATAACATTGATTGAAGCATTCATATACATGCTACTAGGATAAACGATCACAAATATGATGAACAGTTTGCAAATGAAAATATGACTCTTGCAACAGAAACACTTGCATGAATAATGAACAACGTATGAAGTAGGTATTTTGGAAACGATAAAAGATTTTATTAAAAAACGAAAAGTTCTTTCAACGTAACTGCCTACAACTCCTAAATAACAAAAACAATGTAAGACGGCAAAACTGTTGTTAAATCAACAAACAATAGTATTATTAAGACCAATAAAAAAAATCTATTAATGAACACAAAACATCTTGCCACTAATAAACATCAGCGAACAAAAAGACCTTCTAGGAAACAAAAAAGTTTTGTAACTAACAAATATTATTTTGTGATGAACCAAAAACAATTTGCAAATAAAAAAGACATTTTGCAACGAACAATAAATACTCAGCAACAAACAATAAATACCCAGCAACAAACAATAAATACTCAGCAACAAACAATTAATACCCAGCAACAAAGAATAAATACTCAGCAACAAACAATTAATACCCAGCAACAAACAATAAATACTCAACAATGAACTAAAAACATCTAGCAACGATCAAACAGTTGTTTGCAACGAACTAGCATAAGAACCTGGATCCAGGTCAGTGCCGGCCAGGGATATGGGGCGAGCACGACATATCCGTCGCCGGGTGAAGCGGCGGCATCCTGACACACGGAACAGAGATACTATCACTGACATGACGGAATATTCACAACACTATTGCATATAATATATTACGACAATTTTTGAAATGTACATAAAGTTCTTCGCACTATGCATTATTAATTTAAAGTTGTTTATGTATTCAAAGTAAATTTTACAGTATGTGCTTAAAGCTCTAAATTGCATTTCGTTAATTTTTCATGAAGAATGGTAAAAATTGTAAATAAATATAATTTAGAGGCCTAGGTCATAACGAACTATAACAAAAAAGCTGATTAGTGCGTTTGTTTGAGTGCACTAAGATTACACTCATACCACGAGGTTAGAAGAGACTTGATATAACTCTGGCTACCTAAATTTACGACACAGGAGAAGAAAGCACGCGAGGAAAAGAGCAACAGAAAAGAGTAAAGAATAAACTAAATGCAATAATATTATTATGACAATTACCCATAGGTATGCCGTCATTGTCTCTATGTAGGACCTTCAGGCAACTTGCGAGACTTGGCAACGCTACAGGCAGGAGCTCGCATAGAGTGGCGTAGTGATCGTATCTGTTAACAAAATATTATTCAATAAACAACGTGACGTCACACATTTTATTCCCCAAAGGGTAGGCAAAAGTGCACATGATACTATGTAAAACCCACATTTCACCTATCATACTACTTATAATAGAGGGTAAGTCTAATATTCGTAAACTTAATTCGTCTTTGTTTATGAAATTGCTGTGTCTGCTGTGATATGAGAGACCTGAGTTTACCTTATTCTTTAACTGATCGCAATTAAATTGCATCGCTTACCACCAGGTGAGATGGCGACCAACTTAACAAGTATAAAAAAAATACTGAGTACAAACTCCTCTACATAAATCCAAGTCGGCAAATTATTAATAGATTATTTAGAATAGAAATTCTCATTCGATTAGGGGATTTAGGGGTTTTTTTTAAGGGGGGATAATCATCGAATGACTGCTCCCGCCCGGGTGAGGCGGGAGGGAGTGTCAGACTCTTACTGACTAAAAACCACCCCGTTCCTTCTCCTCGGGTTCCCCGTTCCTATCCCGGGTTAGGGGTTGTATTGGATCTCCGATAACCTCACTAACACGGCGAATCTCAACATAAACATTGTTTAACCGCTTGAAGGCACTGATACAACAAGCAATAGAAAATACATTGTGTCTCAGGTGGATCCACGTTTAGACACACGACGGGTTAACGCCCTTCTGTAAGATCATTTTTTTCTTCTGTTACACACTGTATTATGTTTTAATTTCATTTCTTGTCTCAGGTCTACTGGAAGAAATTCCAACAGGAATACGTAGCACCTATGTAAATACTTGAATTTTATATATGTGTGGTTCTCCGTGCTGTGTGTGTGTACATGAATTATTAAATAAATATATAAAAATCATGATATCACTACAATCGAGCCGGCCCATTCGTGCCGAAGGATGGCTCTTCCACACTTTCGTTATGTTTAGCTATATGCGTGAGAGATGCAGAGTGCACAATCTAAGTGTGTTTTAAATATAATAAGGTAAATTTCCCCTTTACTATCCCCATTTTACCTACAACCGTGCTAAATATAAATAGCAGTTTCTTCAGTTTCTGACGAATATGTCATAATATAAAACGCTCAGAAGGATGATGATCTTAATTAAAAGTCAGGCTTCTTCAAAAATAATTTGTATTCACTTTTTTATGTTGTTTTACAAAAATTAATCTGTTGCTGTCAAAAACAAAACCGCGCGAATGCCCGACAGGGATAGTGTTGCCACGTTCGAAAACTAAATCAATCCACAATATTACTATTTGGCATTTTAGTGTTTGAAATACTTAAACAATATTATTAGTCACAAATATAAATATAGTGAGCGATAAAATATGTGACTGTAACAAATATGAGTACAACGGATTAACCTCATCTGATAATAATTAGGTGATGCAAATGAAATAATATGTCAATAGTAGCAATCCTTGGTTACTTTGTTGCACTCTTTTGAAACGAGAATCCGTTTAAGGAAAAAGACATACAATAGTTTTATTTCTGCATAGGTATCTACGAACACAACATGTTCTGCCATTCCCGCAGAGATAATTAATTCGATTTACTTGTATAACACTAATTTGTATATTAATAACTTAATATATTATTATATATTACAATATATTACATGATACCTTTATATATTAATTAAATATAAAGCTAATTATAAAGCTGAAGAGATTCTTTGTAATCAACAGAAATAATTATTATGTTTACGGCTTATACACGTTACTGTTTGAGAACGAGGAACTCGATTAGTTTCAAGCCATGCTAAAGGCTCATATTCATGAGCAGCATTCCACGACACACGATGCGGCACGGCAGGTAGCAGCGCGACATAGCTTTTTGTCTCACATCATCATCAACAGCCCATAAGTGCCAATTACTGAGCAAAGCCTCTCCTCACACGGAGAAGGTTTGAGCATTAATCATCACGCTTGCTCAATGCGGGTTGGCGATTTCAAACTAATTAATTAGAAATTATAAGTCCAGGTTTCCCCACGATGTTCTCCTTCACCGTTTGTCAGTGGTGTCTAAATAATCTTAGAAAATACATATAACTCGGAAAAAGTCACAGTGGTGCTTGCCGTTGGTAGGTTTCGAACCCGCACCCTCATGCATGAGAAGTGGGCGTCTTCACCTCCGGGCCACCACGTAAGCGGCCACCACGACAGCACAAAAGTTGTATTACAACAAACAGAACTACTGCTCCGAATTGAAAACAATTTTTGTGTTATATTGTATAGTCAATTTATCGAAGAAGGTAGGTAAATTTATCCCCACCTCAAAGTATGACGTGTGCCTGGCAACGTTTCAAGCCGAAGACTATACTCATTGAAATGACCTATATTAGGTAATTATAATCACAATAATTGTATGTTTTGTATCCTGTAGTCAGCAATGACGGTACAACAATATATATTAAATAATAATATATACCAGTACCACGTAGTAATTTTTGCGTAACGTATAACGTCACGTATATTATTCTATATGGATGTAGGGCTGTAGGCAGAGCTAATCGAATTTGTCATTTCAATAAGTATCGTGAAATAATAGTTGAGCGAAGTAACATGATTAATTAATACTCTCTTAAAATAATCATCATTTTATTTATTACAAAATTGACATTTACATTAAAAAACTAAATATATTTAATATATACCATTAATATTTTTTAATCTAAAAATTGTGTCCTTTAGTCGAGAAGAAATAAACTCCTTTCGCAGTACCAGGATTCCAGAAGCCAGCATTGGTCTTTTTGTTAGAGACGCAACTCCAATTTTTGAACAATTTATATTTGTCACAATTCCTAGCCGGGAACCAATTCCGATGGGCTACTGACGCCATCCACATTGACACACAAATATTGTGGCTGCATTTATTTGATACCATCGTAGATTTACATTGTGGTTGGGCATTTCCTTTGTTCACAAAGAAGTCTGTATCACCCAGAACACTCTTCGTACCCAAAGCACCATCGTCACAATGA
Organism: Spodoptera picta; assembly: GCA_038387885.1. Classification (NCBI taxonomy): domain Eukaryota; kingdom Metazoa; phylum Arthropoda; class Insecta; order Lepidoptera; family Noctuidae; genus Spodoptera; species Spodoptera picta. The sequence goes on along the minus strand of JAZHFQ010000344.1, from coordinate 2,144,481 downwards.
TAAACTTCAACATAATCCGCAACACCAGCTCTGATCTGCTCCTCCTTCGGACTGTCTGAGAAACAAGGGCCAGCTGGGTCTAATGCTGTAATTCTAGCAATTTTCTTACCATTAGTCAATTTAATGACATTATGTCCAACATGACCCAGTATTTGGCCACCCAAGCTGTGGCCGATAGCGTGGATACGTTTAGGATTAATTCCTCCGTTATTAAGTTGAGCTAACATATGTGCCAATTGTACTCCAATAGAGTAGACATGTTTGACGGACCTTCTGTAGCTCTTTTTCAGTCCGTCATAATGGTTGGTATAATGTGAATGGTCGATGAGAATTAGGTAGCTGTTGGGAACGGCTTTAAAAGTTCTCCTTACTAAGTCTGCGGTTGTGTGGTTGATGTATGTTGCGAATCCATGGACAAACATGTAGAACTTCTTGTTTTTATCAAGTTTGTCAAAAGAGAGTATGCCTTTTGCAGCTTTGTCTATAGGAAAAACTTTGCTCTTGCCTCTATGGAAGTCGTGAAAATGCACGTCCATTTTACTAACGTCCATGTGCATTCGTCTAGCTGGGCCTGTTAAAGAGAAGATATAATTGTATTAGTACTGACTAATTTTAATATACAATAATAGAGTAGGTTTCAAATTCAAATTTTTTATTGTATTAAGAATTACAACATCTGTCTAACATTGAGGCAGTCCCAGTAAGTATTATTAGTATAGGGTAGTTGTCAGAGAATGAAAATAAAATCTAAATAGTCCGTCAGTTAGATAATGAAAAAATATTAGATACGTATTTTTTTATTTTCTCGTATAAACTAGGGGTACAATACTTAGACAAAATGGAGTTAATTTAAGAGTGGGAGGTCGTTACAAAATATAGCGAATTGTGACGTCACACGATATTTTACCTCTAGATTAATATATCATCGAAAGTATTTAATTTTGTGAGAAAAGAAGAAATACGTTTCTAATGTTTCAAATTAATCTATCAGACGGACATTAAAATAAAATTTAGGCAACTACCCTATCGTTTTAATTTAAGTCAAAGGTGCATTACCATCTTACAAATTATTATAAAACACAAATAGCTAAAAATCTTAAACATCTGGATAAAATTACAATCAGAAATATTGAACAAGTCTATTGTAGGTTGTATTGTAGGTATTTTTGTTATGTCTTTTTTTATTTTCTTATCTGGTTTCTTACAAATATTTCCATCCAAAGGTTGTCTGGAAGAAATCACCATTGTGTGATAAGACCGCCCATTGTACGCATATTTACATGAATTGTTTGTTTTAAGCTACTTAAATGTGTACAATAAAGCATAAATAAATAAATAAACAAGTTCTATACTTACATTTCACAAAATGTTTCAGTGCCGTACCCGCGAGTCCTCCGCCGCAGATGTGGATGATTCCACTTAATTGAATGAATAAAAATAAATAAAAACTAAACATTCGCATTTTTCTTTTTTATATTTTAACCTTTTGTAATGAAAATTGAACTGCGAAATTAGTAATGGATGCCAATGATGTAGGAGCACCGTATGAGGTGGCTCCTACTGAATTTATTTTTCTAATGAGAACAATTAAACGAAGTTTTGCCTTTTATGCATAATTTATATCGAAGCTTACTTGTTTAGTTTATTAGTCGAGGATAATTTCTGTAGATTTTCCTCAATTGTGTAAGTGTATTACGTTAATGGTGTAGTCAGTAGTTACTTATAATTGTTTATTATGTTAGAGACATAACAATAATTAAAAGTGGCTTTTTGTAGAAATCTTTTTTTATTCAATTAACTATTATGTTCTGACTGCCTCATTGGCCGAGTGGTCTCAAGTGCGACTGCCGGGCAAGGGGTCTCGGGTTCGATTCCCGGGTCGGGCAAAGGCACGGAGTCTGGAATTGTGACCGGTATATGGCAATAGGCTCACCCCCTATTACATGAGACTCATAACATAAATAGTGAAAAGTGAGTGTTACGTTGTACAGTAGCATAATATACACCTCTGCCTACCCCTTCGGGGATAAAAGGTGTGATGTTATGTTATGTTATTATGTTCTTCGGTTTACTCACGTAACTGATTTGATAGTGACCACGTCGTGTGTCGCGGAATGCTGCTCATGAATATGAGCCCTTAGCTGGCTTGAAACTAATCGAGTTCTTCCCCAAACAGTTACGTGAGTTCGAGTTCGAGTCCAAAAACATTAACGTTTTCTTATTTGTTTCTTTCGTCTCATTAGTCATGGTCATGAGTTGCGCAGTTGCTAAATTATCAGACGTTCATTACATGTATAGACGTAAATTAAAACATAAACAAGACATTTACCTAATAATAGAAGACTCAAGAGGATAAATAATAGAAATAATAAACCCAACGGCAATTTTAAGAAAATCTAGCATAATACTATTTAGGGTTTATTCGCATTTATAATAATAGGATAAACATACGTAAGTACATCGTGTAAGCGTTGTACCTACGTGACTTAAGAACAAGGAATATTGACCGCGCAAAATAACATAACATAACATCACGCCTTTTATCCCCGAAGGGGTAGGCAGAGGTGCACACAGAAGTAACACCCACTTTTCACTATTTATGTTATGAGTCCCCAGTACCTAATAGGGGGTGAGCCTATTGCCATATACCGGGCACATTTCCAGACTCCGTGCTACTACTGAGAATTTCTTAAAAACCCAGTAATACTTTGCCCGACCCGGGAATCGAACCCGAGACCCCTTGCCCGGCAGTCGCACTCGCGACCACTCGGCCAACGAGGCAGTCTTGCCGCGCAAAATGTCGTCAAATATTACGGACATTAAAATAAAAACTAGTCATCTACCATTCTAGCCTATTCCCAAAATATAAATGCCGGATAGTAGCCCGCAGAGTAAGATCAAGTAGGAAGATCCTCCTTTCTCGGATGATTTTTTTACTAATTATATTTGTCGGGTCGACGTTTGGCCTCTATCACACCTGAGGCCTTAGTATGAGTTTGATTTACGTTTAAAGTATTCGAAACGAGTTCGCGTTCGGCGCTCTGATTGGCCGGCGCCAATGAACCAACCAATCACAGCGCCGAACGCCTACTCGTTACGATTACTTTAAACGTGGTAAGTGGTGATGCGGCCTACGATGGAGCACGCCTACCCACATGGGTTACATAATCTATTCAGCCGAACGTTGAATACAGACTTCAGGAAACACAAGACTCTGGCAAGGAATTCCACTCCTTAGCAATTTGCACAAGGAAGCTTTTATCAAAAGTAGGACCGGAATGGAATAGTGTGACAAAGGATATGATAGTAGGATGGAATAATAGGATAGGATAGTGGCATATGATAGTGGGATAGGGTAGTGGGATAGAATAGTGGGATAGAATAGTGGGATAGTGGGATAGGACAGTGGGATAGGATACTGGGATAGGGTAGTGGGATTTTTTTTAAGGGGGGAAAATCATCGAATGACTGTTCCCGCCTGGGTGAGGCGGGAGGGAGTGTCAGACTCTTACTGACTAAAAACCACCCCGTTCCTTCTCCTGCACGTCGAGTCGGATCCCCGGTTACCCGTTAGGTTCTCCGCGACAGGATAGGGTAGTGGGGTCTGGAACTGCGGACAACCTAACTGGCGGGCTTTGGCTCGAAGCAGTAAGAGATTGACAGTCTCTCGCCTCACACAAGGCGGGAGTAGCCATTGGATGAGTTTTCCCCTCATAAAAAGTATATAGGGATAGTATAAAGGATATTAGGCTACCCTTATATCCTTTATCCTACGATAATAGAGTAGGATAGCAGGATAGGACAGAAGGATAAGATATTAAGTAAACATCTCACTTCTTCTTACATGCAAAATTATATTATAAATATAAAAGTTTGTGTTTGAGTGTATATTTATTACCCAATCGAGTTAGAGAACGGATCAAGTTGAAAACTAGAACACGATTAGCCATAATGGATTGGAAAAATGTATAGGTTACTTTTCATTCCAGGGGAACGCGGGCGGAGCCGCTAGCAGAAGCTAGTTTATGACAAGATTACATACCTAGACCAGCCAGTGAGTATGACTCCGATGAAGTTGACTCGTTCATTTTCCTTCATATGAGAGAGCCAAGCCTCGTGGTTGCTTACATAGCGGGCCGCTGGTGATAATACCTGCAAATAATAATTATTAAATAAATACTATTAAGGTCTCTGCACACCTTTATTATGTACTAGATATTATGGACGACGCCACGCAGATCCGTCGGTTACCATCGCGTTGAGCAGGACGGCGACCTTTAAGTATTTTGTGCCGTTTAGTAATGGTATGGTACGGTGGCCGGCAGGTCAATCTATCCTTTTCTATGTTTATATTAAAACTTTCGTGGAATGCTGCTCATGAATATGAGCCTTTTCGGTCGTATTTCTCTATAACACCTTCAACTTTATCTTATTGACATAAAGTCGAAAATGTAATGAATAAATTTACCAGGTTGGAGTACGTCAGGGATGGCGAACACAAGTTCGGTCTTGTATGGAGTACTGCTCTCATCTTTGGGATGGCTCAGCGAAATACCAGTTAGAAGCCCTCGAATCCATCGAGAGGCGTGCCAAGAAGCTCATCAATGACGATTCGCTTGTGGAGGCTCGGCTACAAAGCCTCGAACATAGGCGCAAAATCGCAAGCCTTTCGGTCTTCTATCGGATACATTTCGGTGAGTGTGCGTGGGAATTGCACAAACTTATTCCCCCTAGTCCATTTCACCACCGTACCACCAGACGAACGGCGGGACGCCACCCTTATATGGTGGACATTCCACCCATTCGAACGAAGCGTTTCGCGTCAAGCTTCCTCATGCGTACCGCTAAGGAATGGAATTCCTTGCCAGAGGCTGTGTTTCCCGTCAAATATGACTTGGGTGTCTTCAAGTCCCGAGTGAACAGGTTGCTCATAGGTAGGCGTGCCATCGTCGGCCACATCATCGCTTACCACCAGGCGAGATGGTGGTTAAACGTCGACCTATAAAGTATAAAAAAAAAGAGCCATTGGCACGGGGAACATAATTTTAGGACTGAAACCGCTTTTTTGAGGGGGGAAAATTGTCCAATGTCCAATGTCCGTGAGAAGTCATTGGAAAATTTTCGAGAGGGAGTGTCAGACTCTTACTGACTAAAAACCACCCCGATCCTACTCCTGTACTTCGAGTCGGAGCCCCGACAACCCGCTAGGCTTTCCGCGGCTTCATATCGGGCATCAGCCCTACTGGGCCCCATCTGTGGTGATCTAATGGCTCTTTGACGTGCGCGAGCTGCCTTTTCTCGCCGTGCGCAGACCCACTAGACCGCACTTACGGTGGGCAGAGATCGTCACGCGATATCCTTCATCCGGGGTTTCTCCGGCGACGTGAGACACTCTGGACTACCCTAGGGCGTGAAGTGATTCGTTCCCTCACACGCCTCGCCTCTTCCTTAGTTAGCATGACTGCTTCATAGGAGACGGCATCCCAGTCCCTCTCACTCCGCACCATGGCTTGAACCAGAGCCGGACGCGAGAGGTCGCCGTGGCCGACCACATCCCTGAAGACACGGCGGTGCTCAGCCCACGCAGGACACGTCGCCACCGTATACTCCACCGTATCCTTCGGGCGGTCCTCACAGTGAGGGCGAAACCACTGGCAGATGCTAATAGTACAATAATGTTACCTGGCAACTCCCATTAGCTCCTTTGAACGCGGTTCCGACAAAGACCTTGGGGAACAGTTGAGTGTAGATGTTGAACATTTCCTTTGTCAGGCCGAAGCACTCCATCGTGCTGTAGTGCCATATCACAGGTATGGCGAGGTCACCTATAGCATATTCTGAAAATAACATTCACTTATGCATTTTCTACAATCTTTTGAAATATTCTGTGACACTCTGAGCGATAACGTAGCGGACTCTCACTCTACGTTCTTCTCCATAGGAATCTACACCTTGGAATGAGCAACTAGCTTCACTTCTAAATTTTTGTTGTTTGACGTTCAAAAGTGCCATCCTGGTCTAATTGAAATAAATGATTTTGACTTTGACTTTGACTTACGAGCTCAAAACAATACTGGATAACTAGTCAAATTCAATACTTTTGTAGAAATGTCAAAAATGATAAATTTCTATTAAACTCTGCGTCTGATTATTTAGCTGATAAATTGTAACTGTGTCAGAATACGTCTGATGATGAACTCGTATCAATGTTTGCATGCCAAAAATGGTAGAATGTACAAGGACAACTTATTAGTGTTTTAATATCACCTTATTGTAAATACCTGCATTCTGAGCAAATAAATAATTTTTCTATTCTATTCGTATGTAGAGGTATATTCAGTAAAATAAGCCAAGAAAGTAAGAAAATGAAGTACATCCTAAAACCAATTAATGAAATTGTTGAAAAGTCGAAATAATATATTTTCGACTAAGGAAAATACCCGTTTATTAAACATACCTCGCAAAGTCTCCGCGTCCATGGGTCTCAGCATATCGTCCCACATGAGCACGGATATGTTTGGCATCCGACTCTTCACATGAAGCACCACTCGCTTTATGTGTTCCAAGTACAATTTAGCTTTAGTCATCTTGTCCTCCCCTAGCTTTGCCTGACAATCCTCGCAGATGCCTGCGTGCCATACCTGTACAAATAAACTATAATTATCTTTACTCCTAATATAAAACAACAGTACAAAGGTATGGTTATCGCTGTTTTTGAGGAGGAACAATTAATTTCCCCCATCCTTTTTTTTGAGGGGGTACGAAATCATCCAATGTCTTCTTCCGCCCGGGTGAGGCGGGAGGGAGTGTCAGACTCTTACTGACTAAAAACCACCCCGTTCCTACTCCTGCACTTCGAGCCGGAGCCCCGGCAACCCGTTAAGTCTTCCGCGGCTCCGTATCGGCATCAGCCCTGTTCAGATCCCTGAGGCGCGCGCGGAACGCGACGCGCCATTCGCTTGGGCCTGGTTCTGGTCGGACGGCGAGTCACCCATGCTCGCCGTCCGCAGGCTTGTGCTTACGGTCGCCGGAGATCGTCTCGCGATCCCCGACGCCCGGAATGTCTTTCGCGACGGCCGGGTCGTGAGGAGGTTCGTTCCCTCACCCGCTCCGCCTCCTCCTTAGCTAACATGACTGCTTCTCAGAAGGAGAAGACGGCATCCCAGTCCCCCTCGCTCCGTACCATGTTCAATTTCCCCCACCCTGATGGGTGAGACAAAGGGGCGTGTCAGACTTATTGACTAAAATCCACCCCATAGACACGAACTTCAAACCTAAAATAGAATAGCTTACTATATCTTAAAAAGGCCTGCAACTAACCTGTTTTTCTTTTAGAGTTGCGAGTGTTCATGAGAGGCGTTAATCGCTTAACATCACACCATCAGGCGATACGTCTGCTCATTGGCCCCCATATCCCAAAAAAGAATAACCTATTCTTCTATAAGAAATATTTATTCATTTACCTCATCAGCCCCAATATGAAAGAAGGTAGCATCAGGCTGGACCTCTAAAGCCTGGTCTACCATCGCCATCACCAGCTGCAGAGACTTCAATTTGGTAGGACACATCACAGCCGGGGCCTGCTCTATCTCCCGCAGCTCACGGAACGCAGGGTGCTTCAAAACAAACTCCATGTGTCCAAATGTTTGCACCAGCTGTATCTGAAGATTAATTACATAATTTTGCTATAAAGGTAAAAATATGAGGATATACTTAGGTTATTCAAAAGAATTGCAGTTAATCATAATATAAAACGCACAGTTAATCATTTAAAAACTTATGTTGCTATTGTATACAGGAACTTTGAAGGCCATAATGAAACTGCACAGTATCAAGTTGGATGCTTCCATCACAATTTATAAGTGTGGGTAAGTTCAGTATACTGTCATATTTTTTTATATTGCGTATTTTTGTAGCATAAAATTAAGTTAGGCTGATAAATCCCCAAGCGGTCATCAGTGACCACTCTCCACTAACTTCATTATAGACCTTATTTTCGTTGTTTATTGAGTACTTTGTATGAAAAAATTTTGCATATTTATATCAGGTGATTGTGTATGATAAATATATATTTATTTTAATATACATTGCAAGAGTATTTTAGAATTACTAGAATATAGTAAGTTGCCAGGCAAACATTTGATATTTGCAAATACTTAGAACTAAATAATAACTAAAATCTCGCTAAGCCAAGTGTTATGCTAACAAACTAATCCACAGACACATTAGCTAGGTACAGTTTCTTTAAAAAAAAACATTAAACAAAGACCCTTACAGCTTCCATTCCCAGTTCCTTGATGCAAGCCAACAGATGTTTGACTTCAGCCAAGCTGTACAAGTTGTCACCTCCAGCATTCTTCACACTGCCGATTTCATCCAATTCTCCTGAGTATGGGAAGGTATCCTCCCATTCCAGAAGAACTCCAGTCACACCCCATGATTTGATTACTTGGAACACCTGGAATGTATGAACAATTTATAAGTCTACTAGCTGTTGCCCGCGACTTCGTCCGCGTAGATTAATGACTTCTGACAGAATTCATCAGAATCAATTCAGTGCCCAATTAAGATTTACCTATTGTGAAATGATTTATCGTAATTTCAATAAATTGAAAATCCCGCAGGGTTCTTACCAATCCCGGCCCGATCACGTAAGATTTGAGTAATAAAAACTTCGACTATTGTTGTACAGAATCTCTATGAAATAAGTTCAGTGGTTAAAAGATAGAGAGTCCTGGAGCATTGACGAATAGTTCCCGTTCCCGAGGGACTTCTGTGATAAAAACTATCATACGTTACTCAGGTCCCAAATCATCGTTTTACAGAATGTAATTCAAAAAGATTCAATGATTCTAGATTCAATTTTCATTCCCAATTTCACACCAACTATCATTCCCTATTTTATCCCCTTAGGGGTGGAATTTATCAAAATCCTTTCTAAGGAGATACCTATGTCATAGTAACTTTATGCATGCAAAGTCTCAGCCCGATCGGTTTAAAACTGGCAAAGTATCACACAAACTTTCACCCTCTATATTACCCACTTTGGGGTGGAAATGTTCAAAAACCTTTCTAAAGGGACGTGTACGTCATAATATCTACCTGCACGCCGAATTTCAACCCGATCGGTGTAAAACTGACAAAGCCTCATACAAACTTTCATCCCCTACATTATCCCACTGGAGGTGGAAATGATCAAAATCCTTACTTGGAGATGCCTACGTCATAACATCTACTTTTAAACCGATGGGGATTGCATCCCCATCGGTTTAAAACTGACAAAGTTTAATACAAACTTTCACCCCTATTTTACCCCCTTGGGGGGTGGAAATGATCAAAATCCTTTCTTAGAGGATGTTTACGTTAAAATATCTATCGGCACGCCGAATTTCAACCAGATCGTTTTATAATTGTCAAAGTTCCATACGAACTTTCACCCCCTATTTTACCCTCTTGGGAGTGAAAATGATCAAAATTCTTTCTTAGAAGATGCTTACGTCATGACATCTATCTGCATGCCAAATTTCAACCTGATCGGTTTAAAACTGACAAAGTCTCATACAAACTTTCATCCCCTTTTTTACCCACTTGGGGGTGGAAATTATCAAAATCCTTTCAAAGCGGATGCTTACGTCATAACATCTATCTGCATGCCAAATTTCAACCTGATCGGTTAAAACTGACAAAGTCCCATACAAACTTTCATCCCCTATTTTACCCACTTGTGGGTGGAAATTATCAAAATCCTTTCACAGCGGATGCCTACGTCATAACATCTATCTGCATGCCTAATTTCAACCCGATCGATTTAAAACTGACAGTCTCATACAAACTTTCATCCCCTATTTTACCCCCTTGGGGGTGGAAATTATCAAAATCCTTTCAAAGCGGATGCTTACGTCATAACATCTATCTGCATGCCAAATTTCAACCCGATCGGTTTAAAACTGACAAAGTCCCATACAAACTTTCATCCCCTATTTTACCCACTTGTGGGTGGAAATTATCAAAATCCTTTCACAGCGGATGCCTACGTCATAACATCTATCTGCATGCCAATTTTCAACCCGATCGGTTTAAAGCTGACAAAGTCTCATACAAACTTTCATCCCCTATTTTACCCCCTTGGGGGTGGAAATTATCAAAATCCTTTCACAGCGGATGCTTACGTCATAACATCTATCTGCATGCCAAATTTCAACCTGATCGGTTTAAAACTGACAAAGTCTCATACAAACTTTCATCCCCTTTTTTACCCACTTGGGGGTAGAAATTATCAAAATCCTTTCAAAGCGGATGCTTACGTCATAACATCTATCTGCATGCCAAATTTCAACCTGATCGGTTTAAAACTGACAAAGTCCCATACAAACTTTCATCCCCTATTTTACCCACTTGGGGGTGGAAATTATCAAAATCCTTTCAAAGCGGATGCTTACGTCATAACATCTATCTGCATGCCAAATTTCAACCTGATCGGTTTAAAACTGACAAAGTCTCATACAAACTTTCATCCCCTATTTTACCCACTTGGGGTTGGAAATTATCAAAATCCTTTCACAGCGGATGCCTACGTCATAACATCTATCTGCATGCCAAATTTATATTATGCCCTGTATAATGTTGATACTTCTTGTAAGTTAGGACTGTACTAATTAAGAGTGATATTAAGTCATAGTGGCCCGGAGAATTAAGACGCCTGCTCCTCATGCATGAGAGTCTTAAAACTATCAATTGCAGGCAGTACTTGCCAATGTGACTGTTATGAATTATATGTATGTACTTTCTAAGATAGTTTAGACACCATTGACAATCACTGAAGAAAAAAATCGTGAGGAAACCTGGGCTTATACCTAATTCTTAATTAATCATAAGTTTAAAATCACCATCCGCGTTTGTCAGCTGTGGCCACTTATAGGTTGTTGGTATGCTGTGAGTGCTATTAAGCGCTTGAGGTGTTAATGAAATTGATTTTGTGTCATAATAGCATATTTTGCCAATGACTTGTGTAATTCCAGTTTACTTTTGTGTCTATTTTTATCCAAATCCATCTAGAGTTTCAATATGATGGACTCATAAACACCCATCCAAATGTTTTCACTATTAAATATTGATTGAAGAAGATACAATACATACCTTTTCCAAATAATCAACCTTCATTGGAGCACCTTTCATATCAAGATGCACTATTCTGGAACAATATCATAAGACTATACAATAAGTCTGTCGCGGAGAACCTAACGGGTAACCGGGGCTCCGGCTCGACGTGCAGGAGAAGGAACGGGTGGTTTTTAGTCAGTAAGAGTCTGACACTCCCTCCCGCCTCTCCCAGGCGGGAGAAGTCATTCGATGATTTTCCCCCCTTAAAAAAAAAAATATATACAATAAGTCTTTTGTCTCTTCCAGCTACTAACAACTACCACAAAGTTATAGTTCGACAGTTGATTAATCACTAATCAACACTGGCAGTATAGTCGACAAAAAAAAAATCTCAATATTATTGTGAATAGACAACTGTGATTATGATTAAGCGGACAATAGTTGCTTGATGGGTTAACTCGTCGAGTACCGGTTTTGTAGACACAATTATAGAACAATAGGTTGCGGTCACCGGTGACCGCTTGGTGTTTGACAGTTTAAGTGAAGATTTCTTAAAGCTTCGGCTACACAGATTAGAGTACCAACTTACTGTTTTCGTTTCAGAGTCCACTTTTTTAAATATAGAAAGAAATCGTCGGATTTTACTTATTATACCTACTCATAACAACATTATAATATTATTTTTGTTTGTGTGACCTACTTGAGAGTTGCAATTTTCTTTACACTGGTCTCATCTGGATTTTTTAACCCAGAATTTACGTTTCAATTTTTATTTAAGTTAGTACCTTTAATTTCATACTAGTTTTGTACAAATTCAACTTACATTATGAAACTTGTTATTGTGATTGCAAAAGTTACATATTAATTTAATTTACTGGCCACAAAATTACAAAAACACAATACTTACTTCATCATTTTGAATGTGGAATAATTATTCATCTTCTGTTTATTTTGATTTCTTATCAATCCTGATGTCAGTTACTGTTATCAAACTCATGAAAGGTTATAATATTTTTTTGTGAATTATATTGAAAGAATTAAGACTTTCAGTGAAATAGATACACCAATCAAGGAGAGAGATCACTATATCACTATCACGTACGTATGCATTTTATTGATTTTCTGTCTGCATCTAGAGAATTAAAATTATACAGACCGCTATAGACAATTTGACATTTCCTGAAATGAATGTTGCCAATACCCAAAACTAAAATTCCCATGATATCAGGATAAAAAGATAAGTTTGAGAATATTTTGAAACTGAGATAGTTTCAAAATATTCTCTTATAATCTATAAAAATCTAAAAAATAAATAAATCTCTAATTGTTTATGTTATTGATATATTCATGATTACTTGTGTAATATTTCTATATAAAGTTTCTCCTCTACTTTCTAGTTTTTTAATCTTGGACAACAAGTAGATTAGTGAACCAGATACGTTTGGGATTTGTAACAAATCTTGATAGAAGCACGCAAGAAGGGTGACCTCTATAGGTATGGTCAGCGATCTAAAAATTTAATAACTTAACTGGTAAAAAATAGTAGTATATTAAACATTTCAGCAAAAGGAGGGTAGAAGATTAAATTTGCTGTCATAATTTTTTAAAATATTTTTTATGTGTGTGTTTAATTGGGAAATTATATGAATTTATTTTGATTGTCTATAAAAAAAACAAAACACGTTATGAAATAGCAAATTTATTTTAAATAGCTCATACATGTTTTATACGTAGGAAGATTTAAAATCTAAATAAGTAGACAAACTTAAGTCCTAAAATACTTTCAAAATTTGTAATTAAAATAAATTTAATATTACCATGATCGGAGTTACAAAATGGCAAGTACAAAATCAAACGCAAATATCAGACACTCTGTAGGTACCTACTCATAATGTATGTTTAAAATTAGAGTAGGTATATGAACATAAAAACATAAAATTTGTTATTAAAAACACGTCTTCTAAGGGTCTTTATTAAAAACCTATTACATAACAATTCCTGGGACACAAAATTCATTGACTCCTTTATAAAGTTGGCTATATTTAATTATTTATCTTATATAGGTATAGTTACTAAAACAAATCTCGCTTTAGGAAATTTATTAAAGCATAAAAATGACGAACAAATATGGGTATAACAGGAACTGTGTTAATAGGATTGTGAAATTATTTTCTATGTTGTTATAAAACTCTACAAACACACATGTGCCATGTCACGGTAGGTACAATTTCATTCGATATCTAAATACATACATACATAATTTTATGTCAAAAACAACAATACGTGTAAAGTTTAGATTCAGTCACTAGTTTCAGAATGAACATATTTTTCCTTTTCGTTATAGTATCAAAATCATAAATAATTAAAATACCTTTTGTAAATTAATCAATCAAAAAATCATTATTATTTAAAAATCGACAATAAGAGTCGAGAAAAACTAACTAAAAAAGTATAAGTATCGTAGATAAGCATTTCCAACCAGGGATTTTCAAAACTCATTGTTAAGAACTTCTTGGTGAATAATTTAATTAATGGGCAATGATGATTTTCACTCCTGGATCAGGTTCACCAGCGACATCTTTAGCCAGAGGTGCGTTGCCACATATACGGAAGTTCTCAGTGTAAGGTATAACGCCAACCAGAAAACCAGATATTATGACCCACAAGCCAGCGACATAGAAAGCTGCGTCCCAATGTCCAGTGACATCTCTTAAGGCACCTGGAATAAAAAACGAGACACTTAATAAACGTTTTGAAGAGCATTAACACAAAAGAACCGAGTTTAAAAATAAATACTTTGCTAAATTTGTGAATTATAAAGAATGGGGAAAACGGCTCTGTCGATATTAACTGAGTATTTCAATGCCGACAGCTATTCTTTTTATTGTACCCATTAATTTCATAAAACTAAAGATAATCTCAAGGCATTAATGTATTGCGCTGGTCTCTAAAATTCTTCGGATGATCAATGAATTAATTATGTAATACATTTGTAAAGTTTAAAAGGAAATCTTGTAAGGCATTCATTGACAGGTAAAGAGCTAAAGTTATACAAACAACCGTTGTATTCGTAAACAGCGCAGATTATAGCTAGGTTTATGACTGCTCACACTTTATTTTACGATTGTAGTTACCGCAACTGATGCGATAAGAGCTAAAACATTAAACCTCGATATTGTATATCGATTTATTACTTTCTCCCAATACCGATCTACTTTCATGCTTAGTAAAAACGTTACCTATATAATTTTTAACCTTATTGAAAAAGATCAGTAATTAACCACGAAGCAAGTTAATAACTTTACTAAGAGACCAATAGACATATAGGCCCTTTTACTTTGTTATTTGGCTGTTGATTTATAATGCAATGATTTGGAATGGATAAAACATTATTTGATATTAATAAACACGCGAGTCAAGTGAAGTAAATCAATACCAGTATTTAAAAACAATGACTGCCGGCGAATTATCCGGCGCCAATGTTATGCGAATTTGTTTTGCAATGTCTCACGATAACAATGGCCAATCCTTCCATGCCCACTCTTACTTAAACGTCTGGGTCGTCAAAATATACATTAACTTACCAGCCATAGGCGGTCCAATAAGATGTCCTATGCCCTGGCTCAAAAGAACCAGTCCGTATGCCATTGTGAATCTTTCCAAAGCGATCAACTCCACCAAAATGCTAGGAGTATACGAATAGGAACTTGAGAACATTAGTCCAAACATTACAGCATTTAATGCCAAGACATAGAAACTGTAAGGAGCTTGTGGGTCCATCAAACGAATCAGAACTGGGAATAGGATTATGGTTATTCCACAAAATATAAGGCATACTGCATACGTCTTCGTAACGTTCACCCAAGGCAGATCGCCCATCCAACCCAAGCCGACCTGAAATAGATAACATTCAAGATTAATAAAAAAATTAATAATTATATAAGTAATAAATATCAAGTTATCAAAAATTAGAGCATTGATTATTAAAACAATAATACTTACAATGCCAATAATAGTTGCTATGCCGAAGACACTCAACATCCAAGATCCATGAACTTCGGAGTATCCGCTCATCAGCATAAAGTTGGAGATGTAGAAATACGGCACAATGAACCAAATGAAGAGTACTAAAGTCGACAGGTTCATCATCAAGAAATGGAACTCCGTGAACATATTGAAGTCAAAGGTCTTGTTAATCGTGTCCAACAGCCGTTTGCCCCAAGTCTGGAAACGAAAAATAAATAAAACAGTTAATAACAAATGTTTAACCCAACAATGCAAGTTGGTATTTCCTTGGATTGTTTAGAGTGTAATAATTACCTTTTCTTCTTCTACGGACCACATCGAATTCCTATAAATGTCAGGACAAGATGAGGCTCGAAGCTTGTATTTAGCAATGTTCATCATAGCTCCACGATGCATGATCGAGTTACGGTGCACTCTGATGTTTCTTAAATACTGGTGATCAGTAACAAACTGCCTTGTCCACCAGTCTTGACGTTCCCTCTGTACAATCACTGGCTTATTTTCAGGTATCGGCTGCAGTAACTTCTCCCTGACCTGGTCTAGTTTAGTCTCAAATTCCTTCTTCTTCTTCTCTTTCTTGTTTAATTTTAACTTCATTGACATCTTAATGGGTTTAGTTTTAGATGCCTCTGCCGCTGGTTCCACATTCAATTTTTGCTCTGAAGTACTACGTAAAGCTAACAACGATGGGTAGTTTTGCAATATAATATTATAGAGTTTTTTATTTGTTGTAAGTTGGTCTAAAACTTCAGCAGGCACCTGAAACAATGAAATAAAGTTTTAGTTTTATTTAAACTATTTAGCAAAATTCGACTTGCAATTTGCTTGATTAAATCATATAACTGATTCTTACCTTCTCACTCTGTCTCAAAAACGTAGGCAGATTAATTACTGAACTAACTTTATGGTATTGTGACATATCAGCATTTCTTTTAGTTGCTGCTTCCAAATCTTCTGCTTGAGCAATAGAAGCTACCAATGTTGTGAGTATATATTCAGGTGTCTCACCACTCTTCATTAAAATCTTTAATTCTTCAGCTCCAGGATAAACAGATTCACCACCTCCAGACTTAGCCGAAATAGATATAGAACTAGATGCTCTCTTCGATTTATTTAGCTTTCTTTGTTTTTTCTGTTCTAATATCAACCATTCAGGATCTCTCATGACAGCACCACACACGCACACATTAAGTACAGTACCAGCTAATAATAATAAGGTACCTCTCCATCCAAATTCTTCCAATAAATACGTCGTCAGTGGAGAATATATGAAAGTTCCAAAACCAACTCCACATGAACCTAATCCAACAGCTAAGTTACGGCGTTTCTCGAACCAGTAAGCAATTGATACCACGGCAGTGACGTATAGCAAGCCAGTTCCAAGACCAGCCATAATACCGTAAGTTACGTATAAGACTTCAACAGAATTACTATACGAAGCAGCTACAAATCCTATTGTCGATGCTATGCCACCGACTATTGTCATACTTCTGCATCCATATCGATCAACCAAAGCACTCATTATAGGCCCAGCTATTAATGGTACAGAAATAAAGAGACTTCCAATTAACGAGGTTTTTGCTTCACTGGTTTCAAAATAAATGACAAACTTGTCATGCATCAAGCCGTAAGAAAAGGCCAGCCCATCGGCTACCGTAGCAATGAGGAATGATGCTGCTACGACCACCCAACCCCAGCCTCCATCCGGGATCTGCGGGGCTGGTTCTTCAGGTGGCTTACTAGAACAAATACTGTCATCGTCCCCAAGACCAAAGAACTTAACACCCTCAGTGGTTGAAACAGCGCCATCATCACTAACCGAATCTTTATGATAGCCTACGGAAAGATGGTTTTCCTTGATTTCCGTTTTCATAGAATTTAAAGTATCTAAATCATCTTTAAGTTTTCCCGTGTCTCTCACTTCATTTTTATCCTCATTCGCCCCGTCTATATACTTCAAATCATTAATCCTCTGAAGCAAGGTAGACGTAGTCTTCTCCTCTTCAGACGGTACTTTATGATCATGCTTGCTAGAAGGATCTTTCCCTGGAATTCCATTTGTATACGCTTTTTGTGATTCCATTAGTCTTTTAGACGATCCTTTCTTAAGTACGGTTGTAAGTACGTACTATTTTGTCAATTTCGGTCCTCTAATGGACTCTGTGAATACTACCAGAATTGGATTAATAATCCAATAGCTGGAATTTCTTCTACGTTGAAGAAATTGTTAGTTCTCTTGACCAGTGTCTTAATCTTGGGTCTCTGGCCGAATAGCGGCAAAGTCTCTTCGAAATACAAAGTGTTAGGGCGCAAGGGTTGTAGCTTGTCGAGTACATCAAGGACCGGCTAGTCCTCGATTTCACACTTTTGAAAAATTCACTTTCTATATTGTCACACGTTCGTCCTGAGAACGTCGTGTACCTTCTTGACATTAATTAAAGTTTTATAATTCGAAATATGTCCAACATTTCCAATTCGTCGACGACAGGATTAATCTGAAACAAAAGAAAAAATCCATTAGCTTAACAGATTCGGGGAAAATATTATGGGGTAAATTGTTATTGGCAACATTTTCAAACTTTATTTATTTTTGTTTTGACGGCAGTATAAGAATAGAATATGCATACCGAAATCAATAAAACATTTCGTAAAATTAAAGACAGTTTGTCTCTTGTTTGTTGCAAGGACAGTTTGTAAACAGGAAAATGTGAGCAAAGTAAAAACCTAATCAATGACAGTGACAAAAACAAATACCTAACTACCTAACCTCGAGATTAGTACGACACTTCACTATCAGATCATAAATCTAAATAAATTAAGTAAATAATGAGAAATTCAGCTGGTACAGGCAGACGGACCGACATCCGTTATCACTGACTCACGCGTCACTGATATGTTGTTCATAAAACTATCATTAACACAAGAGATATAGAGGTCCCGTACAGAATGTTACTGTGTTCTTAGTGTTAAGTATTCTTTGTACTATGGAGCTGTTTGCTTTGCATTGTGTGACGATAACGTTAAAACGCTCCTTGTCTATCAGATGATTGTTCTTTAACTAGGTTTAGGTTGACTCTTTTTGAATGTATAGGTTCGCTTCATTTCGTAGAAATTATTCTTTTTATAAGGCACAATTAGAAAAATTATTACTAGCCGATAATAGGGATGATGACAAGGTATGAAAATCAAAAATCTAATTAGTCCGTCAGTTAGGTAATGAAAAAATATTAGACACGCATTTTTTTATTTTGTTGTATAATAAAATGATACTTAGATATAACGAATCAAAGTTTAGAAGTGGGGGTAAAACGTCATTTCTACATATAAAATGTACATAGAAGTGACGTCACGCGACATTTCAAATCAATATATTATCGTCGGAGGTATTCGTTTCTGTAAAAAATACGTGTGTAATGTTTTAAAATAATCTACCAGATGGACATTAAAATAAAAATTAGTCATCTACCAAATAAAATAAAATGCAACAACTCACTATATAGGTACAATACTCAACTTTTATTGGAACTCCAATAAAACACAGTAGTTAATACCGACTATCAACTCACATAAAATATTCCTGATGCATCTCATTATGAATTGGTGAAAACCGTATGAAAGATCGCCTTGCACTTTTTGAGTAAACAACGTTAAACTATTAACTACACTATGACAGGACGCAGTAGGCGTTCCTACACCACTAGCTAGTATCAACCTACTTACGATATGTTATTATGCTTTATGCTATACATATTATTATACTTATGTGATTGTAATCTCTTATGTTTAAGAAATAATCACGCACAAAATAAAGAAAAATAAACAGTTTTACAAACGTTTTCATTTTAGAATAATTTTCTTGCTAACTTGCACATACTATACCTACTTATCGAGTAATGTACGTACTACAGTCACAGTATTGCTTATCCATGTAATTTAGAAGCTAAACCGCAATTAAGCTGGTAGGTAACAACTAACAAGGTTTCTTTGTGGCCTCTTTTTTAGTATCCTGCCTGCCTGTATAATCTAATTACTAATTACATGGTATTTTATTTCACATGTAAATCTTATTTTAAGGTTAATTAATGTGTAATTAAACAATGTGGGTAGACGTGACGTCATTAACGATATGTTGTTTATTTTATAGTAAGTTCCATAAAAGAGGAAACCGTTCGGGTTTGATTCCTAGAATGTCCATAATATTGATTTTGATTTATTTTTAAATAAAACTAGTTTTATTATTTACTAGCTACTTCCGCGCGGTTTCAAACGCTCTGTTCAGCTCCTATTGATCGTAGCGTGATGTTTTATACCCTATAGCCATTCTCGATAAATGCGCTATCCAACACAAAAAGAATTATTCAAATCAGACTTGTAGTTACGGAGATTTGCGCGTTCAAACAAAAAAACAAAAAAAAAACAAAATTCCGCTTTATATAATAAGTATAAGATTATAATAATAGATAGTATAAGATAAGATTGACTTTATACTTGACATATACATAAGTGGATAATGGATAAAACTTCGATCAATCTTCACCTGGTACCTAATGACCTTTAGCTTTGTAATCAACCAAGTACCAATAAGTTTCATGCAGCAGTTCAACAGATAGCTAACGTAATTCCTAGTAGGTAGGTACTCAACAATTTAATCTCATTCCCACATACGTTTTCATTATCTAAGCATGAAGCACATTGGTAATTTCCAAAGAAGGTTTTATAGGTAGCCACTTAACCTAATAAATATCGAGTACTTGCCCTGTTTAAGTGGTTTAAAGCTCAATCTGATAAGCCGATATTGTTCCAATACAGGTACTTACACTGTACATTGGAACAATAATATTAACTTTCCCGTAAGTAAATTATTATGTTTTCGGCTCCTTCACGTAACCGTTTGACGAAGAACTCGACTAATTTCAAGCCATGCTAGAAGCCCATATTCAGGAGCAGCATTCCGTGACGCGGTTTTTCTGTAAATATTCATTTTAAAAACCCAATATCAAAGAAACTGGTTCTGGACGAATTTTGAGTATTTTGACAGTGCAAAACAAAATTTAAAGGACCAACATTATCAGCTCTTCGGACTCCGGACCTCCCAATAATCAATAGTAATGAAACATCGAATTTGACTGCAAGGTTGGTGCGGTGGCTGGGCAACCGGCTGCCGTGCAACGTGTCGCGGGTTCGATTCCCGCACGGAACAACACTTTGTGTGATCCGCAAATTGTTGTTCCGGGTCTGGGTGTCATTGTGTATGTGAACTTGTATGTTTGTAAACGCACCCACGACACAGGAGAAAATCCTAGTGTGGGGCAACGTTTTTTAAGAAAGAAAAAAAAAAGAAAAAAAATGTTTCACCCATTTTACATACATATAGTAAAATCAACCCTAATTCTGCAACTTCATAACACAATATGGATTTTGTAAATATGCCAATCATGCCTAAGTATGTATCAAAGCTAGGAGGGCATTACCGGTGTGTCACGCTAACAGTCCCCTTGAGGACGTATGCTAATGAGGGCAGTTGACCAGATTGATTTGATTAGCGGAGGCGAATGGTTTCGTCACTAGATTATAATGATACAAAGTCACGGAAGATGCATCTACCCAAATCGGGCCAAATGATTCTTGTAATTTGGTTATGTAATAATAAAGTTTTGTATGAAATACATAAAGTTTAAAGTTGTAAATCTAGCTGAACGTGAACTCCACCTAGCTCAACTGCTGTAGAATATGCAACATTACGTTTGTCTTGGCGTGTTCTCAGGTTCAGAATATGAACTGCGTCTTCTAAATCGATCATCGGTTCTCCGTCAAATGTGACAGGCCCACTACTGCTTTAGTTTACTAAACCTTTAGTTGAGCTGTAGGTACCTATCGACAACATTGGACTCTGTTGGATCACTAGAATCACTTAATTTCACTCAATTCTTCAAAGAGGAATCCCTCACTTTTATTAAAAGTCTCAATATCCAGATGTATGATGCATCTAGTTCCACTGATCCTACATAGACTTTAGCAAAACAACAGGATAACGATCTACAGATTAGAATACAACTAATGGCATCTGAATTGAATGAATTCAATCACTGTGCAGCATGCCAATTTGTTGTTCAATGGAAGTTGGAAAATTTTGTGGGAACGATAGAAATCAATGTATTACAAGCTTTGTCCATTGTTAGGTTAAATTAAGAAACATATCTTTTTTTAAAAAAAAACATTGCCCCATACTAGGTTTTTCTCCTGTATCGTGGGTGCGTTTACAAACATACAAGTTAACATACACATGGCACCCAGACCCAGAACAACAATCTGTGGATCACACAAAGAGTTGCTCCGTGTGGGAATCCAACCCGCGGCACGTTGCGCGGCAGTCAGTTGCCCAACCACCGCGCCAACCGCTGCACGGTTGGCGCGGTGGTTGGGCAACTGACTTCAAATAAAGGTAGGTAATACAGAATGAAGTATCTGGTATAGGTTCTTAGGTACAAAAAGATATATTGAATTGAATTCCACTCCTAATGCCCTCTTAAAATCCCCTCTCAGAGAGAACTCTACTTTCCAAAGCGAGCCAACCCCAGTCACCAGTTTCAGGCAGTCAGTCGCTCAGTCACTTACTCCAATCTTACTAATAAATACTTGAAACTTATCTTCCTACTAATATTATAAATGTCAAAGTTTGTGAGCATGTTTGTATATGTGTTAATTAATCATGACAAAACAACTGGACGGCTAGAACCTATCTATCTTTTAGTATTAATTTTATTTAAGTTTTTATTGAAATAAATCTAAAACAGTGTAAGCAGTTTTAAGTAATTCTAGAAGTAACTGAAGTAGTACAAAGGCGTTATTCCAACAGCATAAAATAATTACAGCTATAAAATTTGTTCAGATAAAAAAGAAACATTTATCATAAAAAAGATAATGTGCACTCATAAATTACATGAGACGCATGCACATAAATTCAATGGCGGGTCAGAGTTGATACGGTACTACTACTGTTTAACAAGTAATAACAAGAATGTATTAATAGACATTTAGACAGCCTGTATGGTTCCGCTACTCATACATTTGTTCGTAAAGGTATACGTTATGGTGTAACGTTTCAATGTTTTTTATTAGCTTCAGAAGTCTAAGACCTGCTTTTTTGGTATGCCCATATTCAATTTACAAAATATTTAAGTAGGTAGGTAGATCATATTTACCAATGACAATAATTTATCTGGCTAGTGATTCGAAAGTCAAGAATCGCTCAATATTTGCTATTGAACTTGATCAAAAAACTACTCTAGAGGTAAAATAATTATAAATAGATGATTTTTTTCGCGGTCAAAAATAAAATCAGGCAGGAGATATTACACCGAGCATCCTTTATTCCTAATCCAATCGTAGAACGGATAAAACTGGTATGCAATATTTTATTTACATAAAAATTCTTGTTTAAATATTGATAATGGATGATACATTTATCGATAAGTTCCAAATAAGTAAGTAAAAAGTGTCACACTGACATAGCCAGCTGATTATGGGTAATAAGAGGTCAAGGCCGATCGATTCATTAATGCTACGACCCACGGATTGTTATGCTATAAATAAATTATGCGTAGGTAGTAGCATACGTAGCTAAGTAAGTAGTCAATGGCGAACTGAAAATTAATAAAAATATCCAACCAATGTATTATGTGTACTCTAAATATTTTCATACATTTTTGATTTTGCATTGTTCATGAGTGTATTTATTGCAACATGCAGTGGATTCTTCGGATGCAAAGTGCTAATGTGCACCGACCTTATTTTTATGATGTCATACGTTTAAACAACAAAATACGACCAGTTTTTGTTTGTAATCATTGCACGTTTGCTTATCTGTTTCAGCGTTTTCATTTTTAGTAGTAGAGAGGACGAACAAAAGAGTGAATACGTAACTTGTACCTACATAAGTAGGTGTTTATATTTAAATGCAATTCGTATGAATGTAAATTATTTGCCAATTAAATACTTCAGTACTTACCTACATACAAGCAAATATCAATTGTTTCCCATTACACAGTTTAACGAGAAATCGAATCGGCAATGTATTTAATCGATAAGTCGTCTCGATTCTTTGTACGAGCCGTGCGTCATGAATGCACTTGATGTATAACTTGTCCAATGAATTCTATTGAATCGCATCGACGAATCCATTGTCATAAATAAATGGGACACCATTATTCGTACAATTTTAATTCAGAATTAATTCACGTGTACTACTAAATAGCTTTTTATGCATTTGCAAAAGACATTTTCTACGAGTAGGTTCTATATTATCTTTCTAGATAGTTACAATAGTACTAAAGATCCATTTGTCAACTTCTAGACATAAGTATGAGTCACTACTGAAAATTATGAAACTCAAACAAATCTTTTGCCTTCTGCCATCAATTTATCAAAAACCACAATTTCATCGTCACGCAGAAATCGTACCTACTTACTAATATTATAAATGCGAAACTTTGTATCATCAACGGCCTGTAAATGCCCACTGCTGAGCAAAGCCTCTTCTCACACGGAGAAGGTTTGACCATTAACAACCACGCTTGCTCAATGCGGGTTGGCGAAACTTTGTATGTTTGTTTGTAACTCCTTCACTTCAAAACGGCTGAAGGAATCTGGATTTTGGTGTAGAATAGGCAACTTTTTATCTCAAGGTACCGCCGTCAAAGCCGCGCTGGTAGAACTATTGATATAGAGGTAATATTTTTGTAAAGATTTCAATATATATATCTGGCTTCAGAAACACATCCCGTTAAACAAGCGACACCTAAATAACTCAACAACGACTATTCCATAAACTTTTCTACAGTTATTATTATCATCCTTTTTGCCAATAAATCACAAAAACAGGTAACACTTAAGTAAATAACAAATGACATCCGGTAAATAACTCACACAGATCATTTAAAACTGTACCAAACAATATGAAAATATTCCACAATTTAAAGAATTGGCAGCAATCCAGATTTTTAAAAAAAGAAATGTAATATTTTGTTGTCAAGACGGCCTTTCGACTGTCCAATGACCCAATCTGCGTCTATATCAGACATTTTAACACCAAAATATTCTAGACTTTTGTAAACACATAAAATGTCGGAAAACGTAAAACACACCTACTAGTTTTGTCAATACCTGTCCGAGGTTTTCACGTTTAAATTCCGTTTCTATGCGTGAGCAAATAGTTCGTGATACTGCTACACTATCCATCTCAAAGATATAACGTCATACATTGTAATTATATTTGTCATAGACCTAACAACCGTACTTTCATTTTTTTTTCAATCTCTTTACTAAATTGAAATATTAGCGCATACAAATAAAATGAATAAACAAACTGATAATATAAATAGACACATCTTACTGTCTGTCTGTCTGTACCTACCTGATTACAATAATTATATAAACTTGACTAGATTATCCAGCCCACTTTTGACTTTAGCTTATTATACTCTACTTCATTTAGCCAGCCTACCCTAATATCATCTTCATCATATCAGCCACAAAAGATGTCTACTGCTCAACATAGGCCATAGGCAGAGGCCTCTGGAGTCTCCAGAGGCCTTAGTATGAGTTTGTTTTACGTTTAAAGTAATCGTAACGAGTACGCGTTCGGTGCTCTGATTGGTTGGTTCATTGGCGCCGGCCAATCAGAGTGCCGAATGCGTACTCGTTACGAATACTTTAAACGTAAATGAAACTCGTACTAAGGCCTCAGAGCTGTGGATAACCTAACTTACCGGGGCTCTGTCCGGTTCAAAGCAGGAGTTAGATTACTTTAGTCTGTAAGAGTCTGACACTCTTGCCTCTCTTGACGGGATAAGTAATTGGATACTTTTGCCCCCTTAAGGCATTGGCTGCCAATAAAAAACTATTGAAGGCAAATCCTCCGCTAATGTCGGTCACCGGTGACTGCCATGGCGTTTAACGTGTTAAGAAATAAAGAGGCCTTTGGCCTTCCACAATAACTCCCATATTAAACTCCAGAACTAACTTAACAATTTTTACTAAAGTAAACACAATAAATAAAACAAACATTGCTCAATCGCTATTCACAGCATGTTGCACTAGTTATGCGCCCTACGTCTAGACTAGTCTGTCGCCGCGATGTCGCCTGCAGTATTCCCTTGTGAAGTTCCTAGGGTTTATCCCCGATCATAGATTCTTATCTCATTCTGTGTCATTTGTATGGACAACTTGAACCTTGTTAAAGGATCTAAGAGTTTCTTAGAAACTTCAGTTGTTAGCTGTTTTAAATTGTATTTTACTGGTAAAGTCCACGTACTACCTCTATTTGTACATAGATAATTTAAGTTATGGTGATGTTAGTCTTGTTCATTTTACTTTACTTGGGAGAAAATAATCCGAATCTTATACTACTATAATAATATAAGTCAAAAGAGTTTGTTTGCTTGATTGTTTGTTTGTTTGAACGCGTTAATCTCCGGAACTACCCGTCCGATTTCAATAATTCTTTTTGTGTTGGATAGTCTATTTACCGAGAAAGATTATAGGCTACAAAACATCACGCTATGATCAATAGGAGACGAGCAGAGCGGGTGAGACCATGCGGAAGTCGATAGTTACGGATAAATGATCGCTTTCTTCGCTACCAGCATAATGATCAGCCTGTCTCCAACGACTAAAACGAACATAGGTAACCCACTACCACCAGGTACTTTATTAACATACATAAACTAATACCATGAGTACCTAACTACAATCATTGACCACGAAATGTTCTCCATTTAACAGAAACATAGGGAATTCCCCTAAAATCCTGATTGATACCCATAATATTGTATTCACATCACATACATTATAAACTCTATGTAATAAACAGAGATTTCCAAGTACCATGGCAATATAGTCGGCCATCAATAATATGATAATCAATGGCATCATATGCAGTGACGTCACGAGGAAGGACAATAGGGTGGCATGACTGCATCACTCGATATAGAATGCAATCTTTGTATGTCAATCATTAACTGCATGATTACCAGCCTCATGGACTAAACGTGATGGATTTACTAAACTTAGCATTTATAATTTCGAGGGATTTACATAGAAATCTGTTTAGCCAACTGTCAATATTGAAAAATTTTAAAATCATAAATACCGACAATGCTTCTTCCATTATTAATAATATTCTTTTATAAACTACGTCTAAAAAACCGTCTTCAACAACCCTTATTTTGAAATCAGTTAAAAATACTTAAATCAAATAAATTGACAAACCTGGGCCATTACACATTCAATAACAATAGAGATGGGATATCAAATGTACCAAAAAAAGAAAAAAATATCTCATTTAAAAATAGAACAAAATTGGAATGCATTCGAAGGACCGTAACATTTCAAGTTTGCTTGCAGCGCTTTTTATACACGCATTCAAGTTTTACGTCCTACCGCACCTTGGTCAGTGGAATATTCCATTCCATACAGAAATTCCAACGTGTTTGCTTGAAACTTTTACTTTGTAGAAAGACGTACCTACATAGCACGCCTTTTATTCCCCGAAGGGCCAGCAGAGGTACTCATACTGCTCGAGATAGATGTTTTTTATTGCATTGAGATACTTTTCGTAAATTTTACGCCGAAATAGGCTCACCATACCAGGCTTAGCTTCACCTTTAAGGCTTGCAAATAAATTTTAGAATCATATCTTCACTACAGTGGACGCAGCTGTGTCGGCCATATTGTTCCTTAACCTAACCTAACATGACACACTTGTTCCGTGGGGTAGGTTAGGTCTGTTGATAGAGTCGGGTGTTGCCAGAAAAATATGATACTTTCGCGGAAAGTGCTATTGGGAATTGGACTACGTATTTGAATTTCAGTTTGGGTCAGGTTTGCTTGCTTGCTGGAGTCTTTACTGCACGGTTAGCGCGGTGGCTGGGCAACTGGCTTATCCATAGATTATTGTTCCTGGTCTGGGTGTCATGTGTATACCTCTATGAACTTGTATGTTTGTAAACGCACCCACGACACATGGAAAATCCTAGTGTGGGGCACCGGTTTAAAAAACAAAAAATAGAGTGGCGATTAAGGTTCTTGCTCGTTCTTCTGCCTGTGAAACTACGATTTCAAACGAGTATTTCGTTTTTCCACATATTAAAAGTGTATTGGTTGAAATTAAATGCGTCCAGAGGCCTTAGTATAAGTTTGTTTTACGTTTAAAGTAATCATAATGAGGACGCGTTCGGCGCTCAGAGGCCTTAGTACGAGTTTGATTTACGTTTAAAGTATTCGAAACGAGTACGCGTTCGGCACTCTGATTGGCCGGCGCCAATGAAGCAACCAATCACAGCGCCGAACGCGTACTCGTTACGATTACTTTAAACGTAAAACAAACCCGTACTAAGACCTCTGAAGGCTTAGTACGAGTTTCTTTTTCGTTTAAAGTACGACGAACGAGACGGCGTTCGGCGCTTTGATTAGTTGGTTCATTGACACCAGCTAATCACAGCGCCGAACGCGTACTCGTTTCGAATACTTTATACGTAAATCAAACTCGTACTAAGGCCTCTGATTGGTTGGTTAATTGGCGCCGGCCAATCAGAGTGCCGAACGCGTCCTAGTACGAGTACTAAGGCCTTAGTACAAGACTTTAACAATGATAGTGATCAATACGACTCAGTTGTCATCGATCCATCAAAAGAAATACTTCCATTTCGACTTCAACTGTTTCATGATGTCCATGAACATATCTCCAAACTAAAGGCAAGTTTAAGCTACAAACTCGATAACTAACAGCAGTTCTAAAATGAGGAAGCAACGTCATTATGTTACCACAAAACGAGCGTACTAAGTGAACTATAGTCAGTGGGGAACTTATCCAGTTTTTGCCGTAACTGTCCAGTGGCCACTTGATCAGTAGTTCAGTACTTCTCATTGACTGCTGACACAATTTGCTAACAGGACATAATTTGCTGCTCCATAATTTGTTATGACTGTATTTGTGATGCCGTGAAGCTCATCTTGAGTCATTCGCAAGTTAGGTTTTTGAATGAACTGTTGGTGCGGTGGCTGGTCAACTGGCTGCCGCGCAACGTATCGCGGGTTCGATTCCCACACGGAGCAACTCTGTGTGATCCACAGATTGTTGTTACGGGTCTGGATGTCATGTGTATATGAACTTGTATGTTTGTAAACGCACCCACGACACAGGAGACAATCCTAGTGTGGGGCAACGTCGCGGAGAACCTAACGGGTAACCGGGGCTCCGACTCGACGTGCAGGAGAAGGAACGGGGTGGTTTTTAGTCAGTAAGAGTCTGATACTCCCTCCCGCCTCACCCAGGCGGGAGCAGTTATTCGATGATTTTCCCTCCTTAAAAAAAAAAGTGTGGGGCAACGTTTGAAAAAAAAGACAATGCTGATTTTTTATTGTCTAATGAGACGTATGATGATATTGATGACAGCTCACAGCAACAGGTCTGCACAACAGTTGTACCCACGTAGGTATCAGCCAAAATCTTTAGGCTAGATTTATTTATTGTTTATACTTAGATATTTAATTATAAACCAGATAAGATCGATAATGGCCACTTGAGACTGTTACGAAATAGAATTTAACTTGAGATAGAGAACATGATCCATAAAAAACGAGAAAAATCGTTGACAAAGCCGACAGTTCATTACATAGTTAGGAACAAACCTGTTCAAGTAATTATGACTTTTATACCTTTCTAATAAAGGCGGTATTAAACGCAAATAGAATTAGGTCAAGGCTTGATCCTACTGGTTGTGAATTTCTATGAGAGTTAAGGTTACAATCGTTTAAAAAACTGACTGCTTCGTAGGCCCAGTGATCGCAAGTGCGACTGCAGGGCAAGGGGACTCGGATTCGAATCCCGGGTCGAGCACACTGGGTTTTTAAAAAAAATCTCAGTAGTAGCACGGATTCTGGAATTGTGCCCGGTATATGGCAATAAGCTCACCCCTTATCGAATGGGACTCATAACATAAATAGTGAAAAGTTGGTGTTACATTGTACCTACAGTGGCATAATATGCATATACCTACCCCTTCGGAGATAAAAGGCGTGATGTTATATTATTATTATTATCGTTTAAAAAACTAAATTGCATAGCTTGAGGTTTATTGGAGAATATTTGCGATTTTCAGTTATTTTCCATTTCATCTCACATGTATTGTACCTGTGTGTTACAGAGGTAGCTAACATACGAATGGATGGTTATTCATAAACACAAAACGGATATTAAAGGTAAACACGAACACTTGAACATTGTACATACGGATCTTGTATGAAATTACGATAGCAGTTAATTTTGGAATACATACATACAAACATAACTCATATTTTAGGTTTGATTAAACAATTAGTATCAAGATCTACAAAGCACTAACAATTTAAAAAGTTAAAAAGACATAAAATATTAACTTGCCTCTAGAAAAAAAGCCATAAAAGTAACGATAAAAAGCATATTTCTCTATAACTAATAACATTGCAAAATAAATATTACAGTATAAGTAACAAAGAATAAATACCGCGATAAGCGCAATTAGTTGTCGACCTCACTGAGGACACGTAATAAGTTCAATAATAATACCTAACTAGGAAAAACTGTATCTAAACGACCTCGATTCTTATAGCTATAGTGTACCTACCTATTCAACCGTTTCTCTGCTAATGGGCGTAATAAATAACTCTATGACGTTTACAACGCATTTAAATAACGAACGTAATAATGTTCTAAAAATAAAATCTTTATGAATTATTTTATTGTAATTTTCTTTACGTAATAAATATTTTTTATTTTTGCTTCCGAAATTCCGATTCTACATAATGATAATAAAAGTAGGTATTAATGGCCGACTTCCGTATTTCCGGCCTTCGATTTATGTCAAGTTTTTCCATTAACAGGTTTTTTTCATTCGTATTTCTTGAATATAATAATTTATTTTATTTATATTTTTCCTTCCTGGTGTGGATGGTGGCCACCGGGGAGGTTTCAGTGAGGCAAAAATCCCACACTCCCTAATCTTTTTCCCCAAAAACCTACACAGCTTTTGAAGGTATCCCCCCCACCGCCAACAACAAAACTTAAAAAAAACTCAAAAGCATTTATTTCAATTAAACCATAATTTGGTACTTTTGAAACGTCAACAAATATGAAATAAATAATAGTCTGTCAGTCTGTCCGTCAGTGAAGCTAGGCGCTCGTTCCAAAATGTCGATTCGAGTGGAGAAGAACGAGCAAGAAACTCCATACGTTACTCTTTTTTTTTAAAAAAATATAGTCCTACCAAAAACAATAAATAAATACAAATTCCACAATGCTTAGTTACAACAAAAAATATTACGAAACCACGAGATGCAAGTATTTAAACTATTTCAATGTAAATACAAACTTCGCAGAAAACACATCGTAAGTAAACAAAAATCCCCACAAAATGTTTAACAACATAATGTATCGTGTTACAGATCAACAATACATTACAAAATCTTTCTTAGAATTATTCAATAACCTCACAAATTTATTGATTTATTCATAAAGTTTTTGCATATTCAATATTATTTTAATATGTATCTACTGCCTCGTTGGCCGAATGGAAGCAAGTGCCGGCAGTCGCACTGGCGCAAGAGGTCTCGGATTCGATTCCCGGGTCGGGCAGTATTACAAGGTTTTTTAAAAAAATCTCAGTTTTACCACGGAGTCTGGTACTGTGCCAGGTTAATGGCAATAGGGTCACCCCCTAATCCCCCTATTACATGAGACTCATAACATAAATAGTGAAAAGTGGGTGTTACATTGTACAGTGGCATTAAATGTCGTAATGTACACCTCTGCCTACCCCTTCGAGGATAAAAGGCGTGATGTTATGTTATGTTGTTTAATATCTACTAATGACCTTAAGGTAAAGGCACAGATAGGTAGGTACTTATCTGGATAAGATACTTCCTATATCTATCATAGAAAACTGTTTATTTTACACCATATACAAATAAAAACAATCAGCCGAACTAGTACCTCCTCGTTTTTTGAAGTCGGTAAAAACGGACCAACTTTTAGAAGTCGGTAATACAATGAGCGGTCTTCGTTATCATCATCACTAAGCTTACAATGGCAACTGTTGTCCACCCATATCCAAAACCATTTTATAGGTTTTAAGGGAGGGGAAGGGGGCTTTTATGGGATAAGCCGATAAACGAGCAGACGGATCACCTGATGGTAAGCAATCGTCGCCCAAGGACTCCCGCAACACCAGAGGTGTTACAAGTACGTTACCGGCCTTTTGGGATTAAGAATTTGATGATTGATGGGATTCAGGGGTTGAAACACCAGACAGGTGTTGTGTCTGTGAGGCCGTGGTATCACTCCGGTCAAGCTGGCCCATTCGTGCCGAAGCATGACTCTTCCAAACTAAGAACCATTTCAGATATATCGCAATAATAAAAATAAACTATAATAAGATTGAGGTAGGTACTTTATGTGCGTTCCTCTGATTTACTATCCAACTCTTCAGAGAATACCAGGTCCCTATCCTACCTAAGTTTATCAAAACTTACAACTTAGTTAATTACATTACAAAATAGAACTTTCCCTTTCTCACAGAAGCCAACAGAACAGCAGTTCAAGAAAAAATTTCCACTACATCTATAAGAAATAGTACAGTACCTACTACCGACTAATCCAATTCTATCTACCTACGTACATGTAAATATTTTAGGTATTCAGTAAGCGTATCGTACGTAGCCAACTGCCAGACGTGTGAGAAAAACAACTGTGACTTATGTCACAATTTTTTGCACAGTTTTTTTATCTAGTGTCACAAAGTCACATACGGTCACATACTTAGTACTTAGATTATGTAGATGTAGATTTAGAGGATCTGGTTTTTCTGGGTTTTTATCGGGACTGGTAATTTAAAGCGGAATACTCATTACTGAGACTATCTTTTGGAAATTTTAGACTGACAAATTTCAAGGAAAACGTCCACTTCAACATTTAAATTTAAAATACCTACATCTGCTACTCAAGAAATGTCTGAACAACGATGCCAATTACACGCGCACAATTTTAATCTAATGACTAGAAAGAAAGGAAGATAGAAAGAACATTTAGCACCAGATACCATGCATAAATAAAAAGACTATAAAAGACACTAATTGAACCATAGTCCTCTAAAACTCATAGCTCTCTCTACAAAGAGTTAGTACACACGGCCACACATCAATCTATACAAAACCAGTTTATCCTGGTGTCTCGTCGCATCATCTTTCCGCACATTTAACGTTCAGTTTATACTGGTTATGTAAAGCTCGACGTGTAGCCGTGTGTACCTAAACACATCATTATCAGGAAGAAAATAAGCTAAGCTAAGAGTTTGTAACCTGAGTAGAAAGTTATTAGAAACCAGAATTAGCGATTCTATAAGGTAAGACATTAATTTGATTTATTCAGACCCTAACTCACTAAAGCCGGTACAGTCTTGACATCTAAGCGGTCAAGACAGGTTTCCTTACAGACCTGTATTATAAGTACTTGTAATAAAATTCCACCCGTGATCAACATGTATGCAAAAGGGAGTATTGAACGATCACGTTTATTTTTAGCTGGACATCGCAAGGACAAATTAAGGAGCGAAAAGAAAACAGCATCTGTTTAAAAAAGTTTGATTTGATTTCGGATGTTTTGTCGTGTTATATTACTCATATTAAAAACCCAAATAAATGTCAACTTGTAGACAATAAGATATGTTGATTATTTTTGCTCTTACAGACAAGTATAGCATTGTACAAAGTAAACAACAATAACACTAACAAAACAACAAAATACTAAAAGGATTAAAATGAATTTTGATAAAAAATATGAAAGCACTAATCCAAATATTCTCAATCACAATAAAAATACAATCGATCAATAAATTGATAAGCTATCGAACTAATATTCATTCAATACGGTAATTTGCAATTAGTGATAAAACTAATATAATCACAGTGATGATAATAAATGTCAAACGGCGACAAAGGCATTCGCTTAAACATTGCTCAAAGACTAAAGTTACTGAAATAAAGTCAGAGACTGTAACGCTTGAATACTGTAAGGCTACTCAATTACAAATTAATCTTAAATATCGTGCCATCTCTGTCATTTTATAATGAATTTGTGGTGACAGAATTATACTTAAGCGAGACTTAATTGAATGGCGTTTGAGTATTTGGACATAAGTCTCATAATCGCTATCAAGGACATGATAATTTATTGATTGAAGTTAAAAAAAATGTCCTGGTACAAGATTTCCTAAAAAACATGGAAGATTAATTACATAGTCGTCGTCTCAAGATCCTTATAACTATCACCTTGCCATCAGCGGAAAAGAGCAAAAGCGATGGACGAAAATATAGGTACCCAAACTAAGAAAGAAAACAAAGGTGAAGCTATAACTAGACTCCACTCACCTCTCCGTTCAAACAAAACACAAATCAACATTGAAAACATAAAAGTCCCATACAAATGAGCGTTACAAATTGGCATTGCATGTTTCCTCTCACGTGCAGTATCTGCTCATGTTTACTGGAGTCAAGCAGTGCCAAATGACGTCATTTGTCGCGTCTCTCAGCTATTTCCGAATTCTCCTTGAGACGGCCCGTGCCCGTCTGATGTTCCAAAACTGGTCTCCTGAGGGCTTTGCGTAATTACGATGATTTACGCGATTGTGTGATTTTCTGTCTATATATCTTGCGGAGTTGTGAAACAAAATGAGACGCTTAACGCATTTGCAGTTGTGTTATCATAACCAAGATTTACGTCTCTTTGATCCTTAGTAGAAATAGTAACTTGGATTTGACCAGTTAAGACGAGGATATAAACCTCTGTTATCATACCTGCTTCGATGTTGTTTTTCGAGACATTTGAAAGAAGTCCTCAATTCTCCATGGAAGACACCAAACTCCGAACAATCAACCAAGATTCTAATTGTTATAGAGTCACCAGCACTAAAGATTGTGTCATGTTTCCAAAACAAACACGTCCACAACACACACAGTCCCTGTTCAACTACGAAAGCTTTTGAAGACATTGCGAATACAGAAATACATAGATAAACATAATTATACAATCCCTACTACGTGCTATCTAGAGTTACATAAAGGCCACTAATTCGCCCTATTCATAGCATTTCAATACTAAATCACGGCTAAAGGCAGTAATTTTCACTCATCACCAGTTTTCAATCAACTACTACTTATTCAAACGAGGAAAAAACATATGGACCACGCCACCTTGGCAAGAAATATAGTCAACCTTTCAGTCTAACTAAACTTAAACAAATAAACAGAGGTATCCCATAAGAATCACATTTACTGCAAACTGTATCTAAGGGAGCATTGAAGCTTAATTACTCACAATGATTATTCATTTTCTCTATTCATTACTTTATTCATGAGAAGACAACTGGACTAAGAGATGCAAATAATGGTATTTTCCAAGAAAAAAATTATGAAACTGTAGCATACGTACACGACTCTTTCTATGTTGTTATGAAAGTTTTGATTTTCACGCATACTTGGGGCTCAAAGACGTTGGCAGTTGATAGTCAATCCAACCTGTGTAGTTAAATTATGCTATTTTAAAGACCATCTTCATTATTTCTCGCCTAATATTGCATTTATGCACTACGAGAATAGGGTAGATGACTAATTTTTATTTCAATGTCCGTCTGGTAGATTATTTTAAAACATTACACACGTATTTTTAATTTTTTTACAGAAACGAATACTTTCGATGATAATATATTGATTTGAAATGTCGCGTGACGTCACTTCTATGTATGTACATTTTATACGTAGAAATTACGTTTTAGCTCCTAAACTTTGTTTCGTTTTATCTTCTTATTATACGACAAAATAAAAAATTACGTGTCTCATTTTTTTTCATTACTATTAGATTTTTAATTTCCATTCCCTGTCTACATTTGCCAAGAGTATTCCAAAATCTCTACACAGTAAATCAGGGTTACAATTTGCAAGCCAGTTACAATCCACCCCAGGACTATAGACCTCCTTTACGTAAGATAGTCCACCATAACTACCACGCTTGATAAGGGGGTTTAGCGATTGCAGTTGAAAATGATCAAAATTTTTAGAAAGCAGTGCTGAGTCTGTGAGACGAGAGGGTCTATGGGGCCTATCATATTTTTGCTCACCAAGTGGTGTAGATGTAGATAAATGTATTCTGTCCAATCACAGCAGCTATCAAATATTGGACGTCCAATGGCGAGACACTAGCTAATTCCCTATTGGACGAAGACGAGATGTTTAATGTTAGCAAAAATACGATGGGTCCCATTACACTTCCACTATTATTTCAAACAACCATCAGTTTGCAAAACAATGAACGTTTGACATCAAATAGTCTATGTATTTAAAAACATGGAACACCTAGCAAGGCATTGTTCTCGTGGTATGTAAACAGTAGGATGTTTGCGTTTCTATGCGGATGAAACCTGTGTTCGAAGCAAGCAAATATGCACGGGTAGGTGTGTTGCAAAGTGCAATTTGTATCTGCACAATGTTAATTAGTTACTTTAACAATTTCAAGGAACGTGAAAGAAATAGTCATAGCATAGTCACTGCCTTAATTTCTTTCAGAATTTATAAGCCAAATACTACTATGTATTTTCAAATTGAAATTCTTTAATCATTTTGGATCCTGTGATCTACTTACCCTGTGAACCTGTGTTCACAAGGTATGTAGTAATCTTCCGTACTGATGTACTTAATTCCATAATTCTAAAATTTCACTTGGTTACTAATAAAAATACTGTTGTCAAGGCGTTTAATGCCTTGTTCACATAACGCTAGTATTTTAGTCGAGTAACGAATATTCAGTAGTCCGCTCGCTTCTGGCCCAAAATCGAAGTGAGAGAGAACTATTAAATATTCGCAACTCGACTACATTACTAGTGTCGTGCGAACAAGGCATTTTTTTTTTAAGGGGGGAAAATCATCGAATGACTGCTCCCGCCTGGGTGAGGCGGGAGGGAGTGTCAGACTCTTACTGACTAAAAACCACCCCGTTCCTTCTCCTGCACGTCGAGTCGGAGCCCCGGTTACCCGTTAGGTTCTCCGCGACTCCGAATCGGCATCGGCCGTATTGGGCCCCATCTGTGGTGGTCTGATGGCTCTTTGAGGCGCGCGCGGAACGGGACGCGCCGTACGCTCGGGTCTGTTTCTGGTCGGACGGGGAGCCACCCATGCTCGCCGTCCGCAGGCCCGCGCTTACGGTGGCCGGAGATCGTCCCGCGATCCCCGACGCCCGGTGTGTCCTTCGCGATGGCTGGGTTGCGAGGAGGCAGCGCTTCGCTGCCTCACGCGTCCCGCCTCCTCCTTAGCTAGCATGACTGCTTCGCAAAAGGAGGAGACGGCATCCCAGTCCCCCTCGCTCCGCATCATGGCCTGCACTAGGCCCGGACGCGAGAGGTCGCCATCGCCGATCACTTCCCTGAGGGCACGGTGGTGCTCAGCACACGCGGGGCATTCTCCCACCGTGTGTTCCACCGTGTCCTCAGGGCGGTCCTCGCAGTGATGACACCCGGGCGTTTCCTCCCGCCCCATGAGACACAGGTACCTCCCGAAACTTCCATGTCCGGTGAGGACCTGCGTCAGGCGGTAGGTGAGGACGCCGTAGCGCCTCTCAAGCCACTCCTCAAAGAGGGGACTTACCGCTGCAATGGCAGCGAGCCCAGCCCTCGGTTGCGACAGTCGTTGCTGCCATTCCGCCATGAGATCGCGCCGGAGCTCATCCCGCCACGCACTTATCTGGCGCGGCAGCGGAGTTTCGCCCCGGCGACGTGCCTCCGCGCGCATGCTGTACACGCGCGCGAGCACCTTCGCCTCCAGATCCCACGGCGGTAATCCGGCAAGGAGGTACGCCGACTCCCCAGAGATCGTGCGGTATCCGCGGATCATTCGGATCGCCATGACCCTCAGTCTGTGCCATGAGCAGCGTCCGAGCGGGACGCCGCAACAGGTTTGGCGCCCAGACAGGGGCGCCGTAGAGGCCCGCAAACAAGGCATAAAGGGCAACAAATTACACGCAACAAAATACTTAATAAGTAATGAAAGTTATATGCAGAGTAATAATGAAGCTTGGATCAATTGGCGAGCAACCATTGTGACTTAACATCAATTGCGCCAATTACTTTGTAGCATGCATGTGTAGGGTACATGGTATGCACTAAGTGATGGAATTACTGAAGAACATTTAGCTAGCGAGGAGACATAAGTAAAATAGATTGTATTCCCTCCAAGCTCCTTCAAAAGATGTGATTTAAAAGACTTACGACGAAATAATACTACAGGCAAGGAAGATTATCGGTACCGTGTCACACAAAGTACCTCAGAAACGATTCCTGATTTCTTACAATTCCTTTGCGTCCACATTCAAATAATACAACTCACTGCAAGGTCTTGAAGGCACGTTCTTCATACAAACTGGTTTTCATATCAACATCAACAAGACTTTTGACAAGCATAAAATACGTTTCGAGGAAAAATCATTAAAGACATTTAAAGGTAAATCCCATACAAATACATTTTCCAAGAAAATAATGGCTGACATATGTATCGTAGTGTAATTCTATTTTTATGATGCAAATGCGTCCATTTGACAGCCTCTAGCAATTGTTCAATTAGAATAAATTCTGTAGGGCTGTGGCTTCAGTCTTTTCAGAGCAAATCATAGTTAAAATTGCAATGCTACTTGCTCAAAAACCTCTGACACGCTATTGATTATTGAGATTTGAAGCACAAATTACTTTATCATGTATGAAAATGGGCACTAAATGCTAAGATCCCTCATACGTTAAAAAATTGCATTATAATAAAGTTTGAACCTCTTCGTTTTTTAAGTATTAATCGCTAATCTTACAAAAAATCATATATCACGCCATAACTTGAGAATGGCTGGACCGATTTCACAAATTCTTTTTTTTTTTTGTATTTTTTATTATTAGGAGAAGGTTCTTAAGACATAAAAAATCCTGAAAATCTTACGGGAACGGGAGAAAACGGGATTGCGCGTACGAAGTCGCAGGCAGAAGCTAGTTCATAATAAATACAGCTTGTCTAGTTCTCTAATACATAAATAAAGAAAGCACCTAACCTTACCAATTTCATCTCAGAAATAAACTAACGCAAGAAAAGACAGAGTTCGCGTGACATCCCTAAATTGTAATGATAACAATAAACGTATGTTGTCGAGCAAAATGATCCAGACGGAATTGATCCAACAACATTCAATTAACTAGAACAGTTACTTTCCAGAATTTTCTGAACGGGTATATCTTAAACGACAATTATATGTTTTGTATTCATTGTTAAAAGAGAATAGAGTTATGTTAGCCAAATAGATTTTCATTCCATTTATTCATTAATCAAGATTTAGACTGCCTCGTTGGTCGAGTGGTTGCAAGTGCGACTGCCAGGCAAGGGGTCTACGGTTCGGATTCGGTGTCGGGCAAAGTATTACTGGGCTAATTTTGCCCGGTATAATTATGGTAATAGGCTTACCTCTATTCCACGTCCACGGAGTCTTAATATAAATAGTGAAAAGTGGGTGTTACATTGTACAGTGGCATTAAGTGTCGTAATGTGCGCCTCGGCCTACCCCTTCAGGGATAAAAGGCGTGATGTTATGATGTTATGGTGTTCAAATTAACGGTAGCCCCTTATTACAAGTTGCGCCAAATAAGTCATTACCGGTAAGCTACCAGCAACTACATCGGTGTCTGCTTAATATGACTCTTCTCAGAAGGAACATATTTAATAAGGTAGATACTGTTACAAGCTGAAAATTAGTTCAGCCTTGCTCTTTATTTACACTGTTTACATTAATTAATAATATGAGATAAGGCTATAGAAACTCACGGTATCAGATCATCGAATTAAAAACTCAGATAAAATCGTTTTTAAAAGGTAACATCTGCAAGTACTCTGGTCTTTACTTTCAGTCCAGCAGCTGTAGCCAAATGCCATTTAACGCTTGTCTACGTGTAGAATAGAAAATCAAATTGCATATACGGAATTGACGTAAATTTTTAAAACTTGTCAGTGTCATCCCCATACATTTAGATTTCTACTTCACTATAGACAATCGCTAAAGTGGCATTTGACTAATGGCACAGAATCGACATGAATGCTTTCTGCAGTTGCAATTTAAAGAAATATCCACAATAAACAGGACATTAGATGCTCTTACTGCTTAAAATGCCTCCAAATTGAGTACCTAATATTAAAGAAAAGACATATATTGATATGCTCACAAATAAAACTACCACGCCTAAACAATAGTAGTCTTTATTAATTGACAGCTACGTCTTAATTTTGAAATTCTAAGAATTAAGACTGATGCCTGACGACGGGCATTTGACGGACTGTATCAAATCATTTCAATTTGGTCTAAAACTGAGAATTCAATTTAGTTTGCTTGTCGGCTATACGAAAAACTGTAACTGATTGCATTGAACAGTGTAAAATTAAATTAACGTTGGAAAATTGTAGGTAAGTTCTTACTGATGCTACCTATCCACGTTTTTGTTTACCAAAAATAAAGCTGTTTCTATACACGGTGTTGTTTTAAAGTCGCGTCATTCTCTAAGAGGTAACTCGGCTACCAATTCTGAGTCCGATACAATAAAAAAATTGTAGGTAAATATTTTTAATTTTTCAGTTAATTACGGAAATCCGTAAGTGCGAACTACACGCCGTCTTGTAACTAGCTTTATAACGCGGCTTAACACACACAAACTCAAACACGTAATTGATATTATTCCTTATTCCATAAAACTCCAATAAGAAACATTGCTGTCGCTTATTCTGAATTTTTTATATCCGTATTTTTAACTACCTTTATGACTTCTGTGACATGCCCCCGAGAAATGTCACGGTTTCAAAACTACACCTTGTATAACTATCTTGAGACATACTGAGTTAACTTAAAATAATGAGGAACGCTCATGAGGAAGAGCTCCTGTGACTCGAAACTAGTAGAGCTATATTTACATGATAAAACCGTTATTTTTATTAAAAAAATACAACTACTGAAGGAAATGACCCTTAGTAATTATGTAAAGTGCTTCCGTACCGATGACATCAACTTCAACTTTCATAATGTTATCATCTATCCTACTTCTTAATCGGATAGTAAGTGCCAATAACCACTTGGGTTGCCACTCCTACAAACTACAAACACCGATCACGCTGATGGATGGGCAACTTAATGGGCTATAAAACAAATGTGTTTTATATACCTGCATTATATGAATAACGATGAGGTTATTCAGTCTTTTTCATTGCTATCTATCATTTTAATGTCTGTTGTTAAATATTATGATGGATTGCTTCGTTGTCCGAGTGGTCGCAATTGTGCGACTGCCGGGCAAGGGGTATCGGTTCGCGGGTCAGGCAAAGTAACACTAAAAACAACTACAATTGTTTTAAAATACACTAGAAACTATATATTTTCCTAATACTTCACGTTGGTATTTTCAAAGTCACGTACCATTCTAAGGTCTTCTAACATGATAAGAGGAATTAAATAATATTATGTTTAAAACCTCCCGCTATTTAAAAGACTATCTATTGGTTTATTCCAGGGTGACGTAAATCCCGAGGAATGAGTTATAAAAGGCGTTTATCTATCTAGTCTAATTAAAGGTCTAGGTGCCTTATAGGAGCTGATGATGGTCACCGGAGCGGTTTTAAAGAGGATAGAATCCCAATCTTCCTTCTAGTCTAGGTTACTTTCAAATCGAAAGATGGAAGAGAACTGAATCGCGGTCGGCCATATCATTGGTTGTTAGAATAATCTCAACCAATGACAGGCGAGAATGCGATCGGATCCGATCCGATTGACAGTTACAGTTGCTGGTCTTTCTCCCTTAAAGTTAGGCGCCTTTCAAAAGAGAGGTTTAAAATGTAGTTTATTAAAATGTGGTTAAATAGAATTTTTATTTTTCGCAGATAGTACTCCAGTCACAAAGAAATCCATCAACGAAATTTGAAGTTTGGCGAAAAACCGCCAGTTCCGTACTTTTTACACATTAAGTAAATTTATTTATTATTTAAAATGAATAAACAAGTATTCAGTTTTATCCTCAAGAGGAAATACATAAACAGTTCATTTACATGTTTTTTGCTGAACTCATCCATATTTATAGATTTACCTCAATTATAAATAACGAAAGGACGTGCTATCTATGTAAATAATTACTTATGATTTAATTATTATTTTCTGTGGTCAATGCTATTTCCAGGTAAATCTTTCTCCTATATATGTACCTAATTATTTTTATGTACTTAAATTGACTTCTTTAATTATTTTTAATTATTTTCCTATGTTTTTGTTTATTGACTGTAGGAAAATCATCTGAATAAATGTTTATGGGAAATGTATATATATGTATCAAACTATTTTTTGTGATGTAAATGGTTAAGTTTCAATAACCTCACACGTCGAAACATCGTAAGCGTTAGTTTGTCGCGGAGAACCTAACGGGTAACCGGGGCTCCGGCTCGACGTGCAGGAGAAGGAACGGGGTGGTTTTTAGTCAGTAAGAGTCTGACACTCCCTTCCGCCTCACCCAGGCGGGAGCAGTCATTCGATGATTTTCCCCCCTTAAAAAAAAAAAAAAAAAAAAAAAGCTTTAGTTTAGGAAAATGATCAAGTTCAAATAAATTGTTGCTATATAAATGCATAATAAAGCCTACATGGACATACGGCCTACAGCTGTGGGGCTCAGCGGCAAAGTCAAATGTTGAAATTGTGCAAAGGTTCCAGTCAAAAATGTTGAGAATGATAACAAACGCACCATGGTATGTCTCAAATAACAGACTCCACCACGACCTCTGCATCAGTACTGTAATGGAAGAAATTTCAAAAATGACTAAAGTGTACAAAGACCGAATCACAAGCCATCCAAACAAGCTAGCAGTAAACCTGATGGACACCCAAACAGTCGCTAGAAGACTAAAGAGAAAGATTCCTCAAGACCTCATCTAGGAGGTTGTAAATATAAACGGGGCAGTCACTGGACAGCCCGCGTACAAGTCTGCTGCATTTGACAAAAATATTGCTGAATATCTATATGATAGATTGCAATACATATATTAAAATAAAAAAAAAAAAAAAGTTCACGCTTAATACGATTCGCTCTGCCTACATAACTACAGTTTTTTAAATTCCACGTGCTGATATTGATATCATAATTTCATGGAAATCACCAAAACATTTCAAACTGTCCAACATAATGCAGCGAATTGCTTTATGATACCTGCACCAAGATGTAGGTACTGATATGTAGACACCTTGTGTAATCGCAATATGTTGGTACTATACATTTTTTTATTTGATGGGCCTACTTTCGGTCACTATATCTATTTATTTTTTAATGTATTATTACTTTTTTAGTTATTCTAAATTGGAAATATGTACAATTAGGTATGTAATTCGTTTTAGCTAGAGTTACCCAATAGTACCAAAAAAATATGTTGTATAACAATAAGCTCAGTTCTAAAGCAATCGAATAAAAGTACCTAGGTACTAAGGTCTCATAAAAAATAGGAAAGTAATAATATAATTCTAAGTTCTTTCAACTTACCTACAGATGTCCCAGCTCAGAAGAACTTAGGTCCTGCAAGAGAGGAAAATACTGCATTATTATATTGTTATAAAACTTGTTATTACACATATCATAATTACTCGTGTAGGTAATAATAACTCATAATAACTGCACGAAAGACTGCACGGTTGGTGCGGTGGCTGGGCAACCGGCTTCCGTGCAACGTGTCGCGGGTTCGATTCCCGCACGGAACAACACTTTGTGTGATCCACAAAATGTTGTTTCGGGTCTGGGTGTCATTGTGTATGTGAACTTGTATGTTTGTAAACGCACCCACGACATAGGAGACAATCCTAGTGTGGGGCAAAGTTTTATTAAAAAAATAAAAAATAAAAAAATGTATAAATTACAGTAA
Source organism: Spodoptera picta (assembly GCA_038387885.1). Taxonomy (NCBI): domain Eukaryota; kingdom Metazoa; phylum Arthropoda; class Insecta; order Lepidoptera; family Noctuidae; genus Spodoptera; species Spodoptera picta. The sequence goes on along the minus strand of JAZHFQ010000344.1, from coordinate 2,101,320 downwards.
TTCATTTTATGATACCTAGTACAGCATCATACAAATACAGAATGGTATTTTAACTATAGAGGTATAAAAAATCAATTTCCTTCCTATAGACTGCACGACATCATATGTGATCGCATCATATTATAATTGCAGCTATTAATGAACTATACAAGTCCAATGTCCACGTTGTCATTTGACGAATGCATGCTCGCTTCAGAAATAACAAATACTTGCAACTTGCTCAGTAACAATGAAAACTGTCCACGAAGCGGCAATATTAGGTTTATCTTTTTCAACGCCTGTTTAATTTTATCAGAAGCATAACTAAAACTCTGACGATTATTCTATACTATTAAACATCACGCCTTTTGTCCCTGAAGGGGTAGGCAGAGGTGCACATTATGCTACTGTACAATGTAACACCCACTTTTCACTATTTATGTTATGAGTCCCATATAATAGCCTCGTTGGCCGAGTGGTCGCGAGTGCGACTGCCGGGCAAGGGGTCTCGGGTTCGATTCCCGGGTCGGGCAAAGTATTACTGGGTTTTTAAAAAAATCTCAGTAGTAGCACGGAGTCTGGAAATGTGCCCGGTATATGGCAATAGGCTCACCCCTATTACATGGGACTTCATACCATAAATAGTGAAAAGCGTATCATATGCACCTCTGCCTACCCCTTCGGGGATAAAAGGCGTGATGTTATGTTATGTTATGTTAGTTAAGAATTGTCTGTTGATGCATGCATTCGTCAAATGACGCAACGTGGACAGTTACCCTAAATGTTAGTGTTAATTGACAATCAATATTCGAATAATTATTATCGGAAAAATTAACACTATTCCTATTACAATACACCTTCTTAAACGCACCTAGGTACATCGTAAATGATCATAACTGAATCAGAATCTATGAATTCTCAAAACATATTAAGAAATAATCCCTAATCTCTCAATGTAAACTCAAAAACAACTAAACAAATTAACATACGATTTTCGCAAACGGATAGATTGATTCTTGAGAAAAATTGAATACCGGCTTATATGATAATAAACATGTACCACGGCAAAACCTGTAGTACTTGACTGCCTGTACCAGTTGAGTCTGTACCTACGTGTGCAGAATTACAGTACAATACCTGACAAGAAACATTGCACAATTAGAAAATTTATTATTGACCGCTACTTTCTTCGTAAATCATAATTCTTTCTTAAATCTTCTGTCTTTAGCATCAAAAGCCATTGTCTAGTTTAAAGGGTCTCAGCATTACTTAAGGACATACATCGATTTTGTTTTATGTAGGTATACTATGTAATGTCTGTCACTAAAATAGACGAAAACGTCTAACAAAAAAGAACGAAGTAAATCTTAAATTAATACTAATACTTCGATAAAATACACAAATTTCATGTGCAGTATTCACCGCCGGGTACAGTACCTACGTCAAGGACTGCCCTCAGTACTTTTCCACTGAGTTGCATTACATCACAGATCGGGTTCAATGACCGGAGCCGGTCCGCTTCGGTGCGAGAAGCCAGTATGCATAATTTTACACGAGGTCGAAGGAAAGTGTTTTTTTTTATAATGTTGTTTTTATCATTAAAAGTGATTTGGTAGTCTGATGAGTGGAACAGCTGGCTGTAAGATTGTAGATTCGATGCTTGTTTTGGCCAACATTTTTCTTTGAGTGAGGCGTAGAGTATGAAATTCCATAATTTTAACATTTTTTTATCGAATAAGCCGGTAAACGTGCAGACGGATCACCTGATAGTAAGCAATCGGCGCAACCCATGGACACTCGAAACACCTGAAGTGTTACAATTGCTGTATCGACCTTTTGGGGATTAGGAATTTAAGGGTTATTGGGGATTCAAAGATTGGGGAGAGGGGTAATTGAACCTCTGGCAACCTCACTCGCACGACGAATCACAACTGATTCCACATGATGTGGGATCTGTTTATTTCTGAGATTCCTATTTCTTGATTTTTGATAGGCACATCTCTACAAATCCAGAAAAAAAAATATACTTAGGTAGGTACTCAACATGTATAAAGTTAATCACGTTAAAATGCAAACAAATAACTACACTCCTAGCACTAGTAGTATTGTTCTAGAAAAGAGGTTAAGAAATTACTCTAACGACTTCATTAACCTTGACCGTATATGTTTGACTTTTTATTGGTCATGTTAAATGTTCTTTTACATAACAGACGTGGAAGTCAAATTGTTTTGACATAACAAACTTATATCATCAAGTTCATGGAATTCTTTTTACGCCAACCACGAAGGGTTATGTTATTCTATACGTAATATGGCTGATGCTATATATTGAATGAACAATGAATATGCTTTTTCTTTAATAGTTTGTTCGACTTTAAACTCCCTAATAGGCCTTTGCTATAATAATATATGCCTTGTCGTATATCGTATAATATGTCGTACCTATGTAGGTATTGCCTTTTTTGTGGAGGGGAAATTATCCAATGACTTGGGATTCTCTCGCCTTGGGTGCGGCGGGAGGGAGTATCAGACTCTTACTGACTAAAAACCATCCCGTTCCTACACCTGCTTTAAGCCGCTGCCTCGGTAACCTGTTAGGTTCTCCGCAGCCCCAGGACCTATATATTGTCTAATGTCTGGATTTAGGCAAATACATTTTGTACAATAAACATAAACAATAATAATTATTTATTCGGAACGCCGACAGACAACCATGTGCAAACAATTAACACATGTCTTACACACACATACGTAAAAGAAGACAACCTCCTTTTTATAGTCAGTTAAAAATAGAACCTTCGAGAAAATAACAGTTCCTTATAGGCTTTCACTTTCATTCATATGACTACAATAGAATTATAAATACAATAGCGTGCATGTTTAAATCACCCAACGGTCAATTGGCCTATTAAAAGACTATTGTAAGAACTGTAGGGTGCTTTTGTTTGTTAAATGCTGCACCAATTTTGATGGTCTTTAAAGATTACGTGCAAATGGACAATGATCTGTGTCCAGCTGTACACTGATGATACGACTTTTGAGACAGTCATTGCTTACTTGCAAAAAAATAGTTATGAAGTAAAATCATTATATGTATCTAGTAAGTAAATGTGCGAAAATTAGCGAAGGAAGGTTATAAGAACTATGAAATTCGGCCTTTAAAATCCCATAAATCTTTCATATCCGCAGGCCTTATTATTTACATAATTGCTAATAGAAAACCAGTCGCCTCTTCAACAGCCACAATAGATCAATTATCAGATCCAAGAGCGCCACTAACCTATCCGAACAAACTATTTACAAACAAAACACAATCCTAACTCAAAACAAATGAAGTCCAAATTGGAATACAAACAAAATTATCGGGAGCAGAGGAAAAAAGTATAAACTTTGTGGTATTTGAGCTTGAACTCTATTTGTGAATGAAACAAAGTCGATAATTGTTTGTAAATAATTGTAGAGTTATTTTGCAGATAAGGCAGCACGTGTTTGTGTATAATCACGTTAAATAAATACATATACTATACTATGTATCTATAAGTATTAACACAGTGGAGAGCAAAGTTTGTCTAATGTAAACGTTTGTGAATATCGGTTACTCGTACCATAAGAATCTACGCTTTGGAATCTAGCACCTAGCTTCTATGAAAATTAATAAAGCATTTACACAATAAAATTAAACAATTGAAGTAATTTTTTTCAGTACTTCCTAACTGAATACTCTGAGAAGAATCATCGCAACGACTCACAGACCGCTTTTTGTAAAACCACCAACAGAATCCAGAGCCGAAGGACAAAAGACCTACTCAGAGGACAAAGGACAAGCTAGCGTTGTGATTTAAAAATTGTATAGACTGAAACGTTTTATTATATGAGTCAGATACGAAGCTCCATCAAAATTATTTAGGTTTTTTTTGGAACTTGTAGAAGTTCCTAAAAAGGGGTCCTAGCTCTAGCAAACAATCAAACAAATAGAGTTACCCTAAATAAAACTATAAAAAACCCATTTTTATACTTAGTTTTTTTTACGTAAATAACTAGTATGAGAATATTTTTTCCTTATCATATATTTTAGAATTCTTATCTCTTTCAATTATGTAAATACAGAGGACGTCCTCTAGGTATGCCTACTTAAAACCTGTTAGCAAACAAACCACTTTCTGGTTTCTTTGGAAAAACAACCATTTAAAACTAGTATACTTTTTCTATTTTTTCAAAACCACATAATAAAATATTACGGTTGTACCTTGAGATAATATTCACAAAATTAATTCGTAACTCTACGGTTCTAAAATGAAACTTGCTTAAAAAAATCTTTTTCTCAGGCGCATAGGGAACAATTTAACCGTAGCATACGTGACTATTGTTAACAAAATAACTAAGTATTCGACCACGAACTTAAACTGAACAATATCAACTGCTAGCAAAGACTTTCCAAATTACCCTCCCCTTCCCCAATCTCCCCGATCGCGATCCCTGAATCCCAAACGATCCTCAAACTCCTAATCCCCAAATGGCCGGTAACGCACACGTAACGCCTCTGGTGTTCCAGGTGTCCATGGGCGACGCCGATTGCTTACCATCAGGTGATCCGTCTGCTCGTTTACCGGCTTATGCCACAAAAAAAACTTTCATCAACAACAGAGACAGGGACAGGCGACCTGATTAAGGTCACAAGGAGCCGCTGGATGCAGGTCGCTTCCAACCAGCCTATCTGGAAGTCATTGGGGGAGGCCTATGTTCAGCAGTGGACGTCCTGTGGCTGATATGATGATGATGATCCATCAATGAACTGTATTCTTAACTTCGGTTTTGTTGATTAACTGAGAATTACGTTTTTCAGTCTACAACTATTCGGCTTTAAAGCCCTAAGGCTTTTATTCTCTTGTTGCTAACAACAAGAGAATAAAACATATTTTTGTTAAACTAAAAGTTATAGTTACTTAAGTAAGTACTTCATTTTTATCATATTCATTGTTCATTCAAGTGACGAGTGAGTGAATCGTGTTCAAAATGCCCGACATTTTTCTGAGGCACGACTCACGTATGTGTGGCATGGTAATTCTGCACGTCAGTGTACAGACTATAGATGCAGATTTGAACCTTTATAGTGTTGAAATAAAGGTAAAAATCAATTGAAGTATTTGGCAGTGAAAAATATGCTGTGTTATATATTAAGTAATAAATATTGTTTCGTTGACATAAACACATTTGGTCCACAGTACACTTAAAGTGCTTATTTATTCTTTTCTCGGGAATTTAAATTAGAAACTTCAATCATGACTTTGATGAGTGACCTTAATATGAAGAACAACAAAAAATGTAATATAAGCTACGGATGTAGAAGGAATTCGAGAAAAAATTTAAGTACTAAGAGTGTTTCTAAGAAAGTACCTACATAGATAAATACGAGATTTGAAGAAGACAAGGATGAGGAAACAGCACCAGCCACGAATATTTAAGTAACTATCTGCATGTCGATTTTGACCTAATCGGGTATTAACGAAATAATAACATAAAAGTTTATTATCTTAAGAAATTGAAAATGATTCATCTTGATGTCATATTTCCGTGAATTATGGAAACATTCGTACAATATTATGACACTGAGTATTCTGTCTACTTAAATATAAGTTCAAATTCACACACAAAAAGACACCCGCATACTGACTCCATTGGCAACAAGGCATAATAAAGAATTTCCTTTGCCTTCCAAATTTAAATTAAAAGTTCTTTCTTTCAAATCGTCTGACAGATGACGTCACCGTATGAGCAACGATATCATGTCGTGGATTCAGATGTTAGAACAGTATGTTTATCAAAACACGACGCTAATTACCTACATAATTATTTTTATCGCCAGAGATGTGGGTTTCCTGGCTATGTTCAATGTTCGTATTTCTCCACACTTTAAAATAGTATTTGGTTAAATTATCTATTTAGATTTCTAAACTATAGTAATTCTGCGGTATTAGCGACTGAAAATATACACTTACGTCAAATTATTCGTCTGTTAACCTGATAAAGGTCGCAGGGACTAGTTCACTCGAAGAGCTAATGCCTATATTCAACAGAGAACGTCTTGTGGCGAATAACTATAACAAAAACAGGTATAAAACAGTCCATGAGTGTAAGATATTGTACAAAGAACAAGGACGTCACAGTCACCGTCGCCAATAAATATAGGAACCGTCACTAACTTGTACGAAGCGTTACAAGTGTTAATACATGGAACGAGTATAACACCACGGTCGTATAACGGTAATACGGAAGAAAACCTTCACAAAAACGATTCTGTTTACTTGGAATCTTCACTGATTACAATACTTGGTCTATAGCAACTAACAACTGAGCGAACGGGCCAGACTAAACCAGATTCAACTGCATTTGCATCTTTGATTATAAATTAACTATGATGATATGTTGCATGCGTGAAAATACTGTAACTGATGAAGAGAAAGAGGTATGTAAGAATCGTAGCTTTATTTTATTTATTGGCTTTCTATAGTCTCTGCCTTGGGAGACAGGCGTGAGGTTATGTATGTACGTATACACTATACATGCTGATATCATCACAGGTGAATTAACCCTTTTTTTAAGGGGGAAAGTCATCGAATTTTCCCGCCTGGGTGAGGCGGGAGGGAGTGTCTGACTATTACTGACTAAAAACCGTTCCTACTCCTGTACTTCGAGCCGGAGCCCCGGTAACCCGTTAGGTTCTCCGCGGCTCCGTATCGGCACCAGCCCTATTGGGACCCATCCGTGGTGGTCTAATGGCTTGGATTAACCCTTGGTCCTATAAACGAGACACAACGTTGGTAGTACCTGTAGTACCTACTGACATGTAGGTAGGTAACAAAAACTAAGAGATATACGTGTCGTCGTCACCTACCCTTAAAGTAATTTCAAGCACGACAGCATGCTTCACTTGAGCACTTGTCACTTGATAGCATGGGTATCGGAATGTTGCTCAAAATTAGTGCGCTCATTCCAGACGTTCGATTTTTGAACATTTTGAACATGCTCAATAGAACGCCTTTTAGTATGCTATTAGTGTCGTGATGTCGTGGTGGCCCGGAGGTTTAAGACGCCCACTTCTCATGCATGAGGGTGCGGGTTCGAAACCTACCAACGGCAAGTACCAATGTGACTTTTTATAAGGGTAATTAACGAGGAAGTTGTCCGTGGCATTTAATTTTTACAACGTAATCGTGAACGAGGATATTGAACAGTATCCAGGCGCTACATGATTATTATGGAGAAGAAGTCCTATGAGTTACTAGCTACTGACGACGCGCGGTTTTACCCATTGTTCGGCTTCTATTTATCGTAATGTGATGTTTATAGCACCTTCTATAATAAATGATCTATCTACCACAATAAGTATTATTCAAATAGGACCAGTGGTTCCGAAGATTTGCTGATCTCATGCAGCACAAACGTTTAGCAACGTGCAACGCGCACCTTCTGTTCATTATTAGACAGTACTTTAGTATTTACATTGTGTCCGAACATTTGATACAGAACATTTCCAATCATAATAATTACATTAAATACCGTAGTCTGGAGAGTTTACAGAGGTGACTCACACAGGATATTTACTGCAAAACATACAGACATACTATTTATAGTACCTAAGTGTTTACATATAAGCGGGAATGGAATATTTCGCAATGAATTCTATTCCCATAATGATAACGTGAGTGCATTATGTAATGCATCCTGTTTAGTCCAATGGTGGTCCAATCCAAATAGGTGGGAAGTCAAAGAGATGAATTAGAAAACAATAAAGTTTTTTGTGGTGATGGCAATTGAGAATATAATTATGTCATTTATATCCACCGTGTGTTGTAAGGGCTGACTATATTGTCTACATTAGGCAGTTGCCTAAAACATTGACAGAGAATAAAAACCCGAACCTTTTAAGCTGTTAACTCGCCACTGGCGGCTATCTCTACGAAGAGGGTAGAAGAACCTCATATAGTTCATTGTGTAGGTACTTCGTGATAGAGACAGACACAGAAATATTAAAAACAAAACTTAGTTATTATATCTGTGGTCACGGACTATTGGTGATGACTACCTAACCGAAGCAAACTAGATAATCGACACAACCCGTGTGGACAAACATACTCTTTCTATTAAAACACCAGACAAAACGCCACGTGCCAGCCATCTTACATCAACACAAAAAGCCTAATATAGATTTACTACAGACGAAATCCCTGGCCTACATTAACTAGAATATTCTACGCACACAGACTCCCATACACTGACGTCACTAACAGCAGAGCATACAACAAATCTACAGTGATATTTTAAAGACGAACCAATTGATTGTTTGTTTGCATTGAAGTTTGTTGCAAGTTCCGAAATTGCTGCACGAATTTAAAAAAATATTTTATCATTGGAATGCTCACTTTTTCACGCACTATTTCATGGAGGTGTTTGTATATAATGAATAGGTTTATAAAGCTTCTTAATCGCTTGGTGGTAGCGACGACGTGGCTGACTACAGGGCATAACGCCTATCAGGAACCTATTCACTGAGGACTTGAAGAAGCCGACTCTTTTTTTTAAGGGGGGAAAATCATCGATTTACTGCTCCCACCTGGGTGAGGCGAGAGGGAGTGTCAGACTCTTGCTGACTAAAAACCACCCCGTTCCTTCTCCTGCACTTCGAGCCGGAGCCCCGGTAACCCGTTAGGTTCTCCGCGACTCCGGCAAGGAGTTTTACTAGCTAAGTACCCAACGTAGGTGATATGTCCAGATATGTGGTCAGCATCGGATTCTACTCCACGAGTGAAGCCACAGATGAAAATCTAGTCATAAAATAAAGCTAAAAGCATGTTTGGCTCAACGGAATGTTTATTCGACGTTACAATGATCGAATCGAAGTATAAAATTAAAGCATTTTCGATAAAGTTATTGACGTTTCTAGATTAGAAAACATTGTTGGTTTTCAGAACATCTGATCAAGGCAATAAATGCAATAATGATTGGAATTGAAGACCATTTTAACAACAGCCCATGACAGCACACAGCCTGATCTATGAAGTCCTCTAGAAAAGGGAAGTTTGTTAATCTTCGTTCATGGCTGACAGTAAACGGAATGCATCCGAAAACGCAGTCAATTTTTACAATTTCAATCGTTTCGTGTTATTTATTCATGCAATATCAGCCTTGAGCAGTTGATTACATAAAATAAACATTTAACTCCTTACTTTTTTTATATATAAACGAGCAGACGGATCACCTGATGGTAAGCAATCGGCGCCGCCCATAGACACTTGAAACACCTAAGAGTTACAAGTGCTTTACCGGCCTTTTGGGAATTGCTAATTTAAGGATTGTGGAGGATTCGGGAGACGGGGACTAGGGTAATTGGACCTCCGGTAACCTCACTCACACGACGAAACACAACGCAAGTGTAATTTCACGTCGATTTTCTGTGAGGCCGTGGTATCGCTCCGGTCGAGCCGACTCATTCGTACCGAAGCATGGCTATCCCACACACACATAAAAAAGAACTAGATTTTATTATCACCTGCGTGCGTTTTCGGGAGTGTACCGTTTACAGCCTGTATAACAATTAGAGGGACGTAAAACAATTTGTAAACCCGTACACCACCAAGAACCTCCTGCTGGTCGCTGGTTCTAAATATACTAATCAAACAACCCGACCGCGTCTACACACGTCATGTGCACAAAAATAAACTCAGAATACAACAATCTGGGTTTGAATAACGACACGATACCTATAATACAATGACATTTATTTAAAAAAGATGGGCGGGATTGCGAAACTATGAGATTAGACTTTTAATTATAAGTTCAACAGCTGAAATGTTTATTGTTATTTGTTAGTATACTTATAGAAATTACAAAAAAATATGGTACTTGACTATTTTGTTATTTTACGCTTAAACGTTCAAATTCAGACACTGAAAACATTTCACAATATAGTTGGAACGTAAAAGAAAAACAAACAAATGAATACCCCACTTTCTCACTTACAAAATTAGTACCGAGGATAAAAAATATATGTAAAAAACAAACAAAAAAAATACACTACTTCAATAAAACGAGCCAATGACCTTTTTAACTCCTAATAATAAACATAACATAACATCACGCCTTTTATCCCCGAAGGGGTAGGCAGAGGTGCACATTATGCCACTGTACAATGTAACACCCACTTTTCACTATTTACGTTATGAGTCCCATGTAATAGGGGGTGAGCCTATTGCCATATACCGGGCACATTTCCAGACTCCGTGCTACTACTGAGATTTTTTTTTAAAAACCCAGTAATACTTTGCCCGACCCGGGAATCGAACCCGAGACCCCTTGCCCGGCAGTCGCACTTGCGACCACTCGGTCAACGAGGCAGTTTAGATTGTATTGTATCCTATAGTCCATCTGTTTAGGTAATTAACTAAAGGTAAACAAAAAAAACCACGTGACACAGAGATACTTTTTTTTTTTTTTTTTTAAGGGGGGAAAATCATCGAATGACTTCTCCCGCCTGGGTGAGGCGGGAGGGAGTGTCAGACTCTTACTGACTAAAAACCACCCCGTTCCTTCTCCTGCACGTCGAGCCGGAGCCCCGGTTACCCGTTAGGTTCTCCGCGACTCCGAATCGGCATCGGCCGTATTGGGCCCCATCTGTGGTGGTCTGATGGCTCTTTGAGGCGCGCGCGGAACGCGACGCGCCGTACGCTCGGGTCTGTTTCTGGTCGGACGGGGAGCCACCCATGCTCGCCGTCCGCAGGCCCGCGCTTACGGTGGCCGGAGATCGTCTCGCGATCCCCGACGCCCGGTGTGTCCTTCGCGATGGCTGGGTTGCGAGGAGGCAGCGCTTCGCTGCCTCACGCGTCCCGCCTCCTCCTTAGCTAGCATCACTGCTTCGCAAAAGGAGGAGACGGCATCCCAGTCCCCCTCGCTCCGCATCATGGCCTGCACTAGGCCCGGACGCGAGAGGTCGCCATCGCCGATCACTTCCCTGAGGACACGGCGGTGCTCAGCCCACGAAGGGCATTCTCCCACCGTGTGTTCCACCGTGTCCTCAGGGCGGTCCTCGCAGTGATGACACCCGGGCGTTTCCTCCCGCCCCATCAGACACAGGTACCTCCCGAAACTTCCATGTCCGGTGAGGACCTGCGTCAGGCGGTAGGTGAGGACGCCGTAGCGTCTCTCAAGCCACTCCTCAAAGAGGGGACTTACCGCTGCGATGGCAGCGAGCCCAGCCCTCGGTTGCGACAGTCGTTGCTGCCATTCCGCCATGAGATCGCGCCGGAGCTCATCCCGCCACGCACCTATTTGGCGCGGCAGCGGGGTTTCGCCCCGGCGACGTGCCTCCGCGCGCATGCCGTACACGCGCGCGAGCACCTTCGCCTCCAGATCCCACGGCGGTAATCCGGCAAGGAGGTTCGCCGACTCCCCAGAGATCGTGCGGTATCCGCGGATCATTCGGATCGCCATGACCCTCTGTGCCATGAGCAGCGTCCGAGCGGGACGCCGCAACAGGTTTGGCGCCCAAACAGGGGCGCCGTAGAGGGCCATGGACCGCACGACCCATATATAAGTTCAACAGCTGAAATGTTTATTGTTATTTGTTAGTATACTTATAGAAATTACAAAAAAATATGGTACTTGACTATTTTGTTATTTTACGCTTAAACGTTCAAATTCAGACACTGAAAACATTTCACAATATAGTTGGAACGTAAAAGAAAAACAAACAAATGAATACCCCACTTTCTCACTTACAAAATTAGTACCGAGGATAAAAAATATATGTAAAAAACAAACAAAAAAAATACACTACTTCAATAAAACGAGCCAATGACCTTTTTAACTCCTAATAATAAACATAACATAACATCACGCCTTTTATCCCCGAAGGGGTAGGCAGAGGTGCACATTATGCCACTGTACAATGTAACACCCACTTTTCACTATTTACGTTATGAGTCCCATGTAATAGGGGGTGAGCCTATTGCCATATACCGGGCACATTTCCAGACTCCGTGCTACTACTGAGATTTTTTTTTAAAAACCCAGTAATACTTTGCCCGACCCGGGAATCGAACCCGAGACCCCTTGCCCGGCAGTCGCACTTGCGACCACTCGGTCAACGAGGCAGTTTAGATTGTATTGTATCCTATAGTCCATCTGTTTAGGTAATTAACTAAAGGTAAACAAAAAAAACCACGTGACACAGAGATACTTAACCTTCTATTACTTCAAATATTTCTCGTGTATTAATTTAAACTAAATTCACTTTAAAATCGTTCATTTGTCACACACACACATACAAGAGCCTAGGCTATGGGTCTATTTCATTATCATGTTTAAAAAGAAACTATTCTGAATCTGATGTACGGATTTCTTTCTTGTACGGATATGTGTCTTTGGGCCAAGTTTCTTCAATATTATTTGAACACATTAATTACAAACGATGAATAACCTAAACTTAAATAATAACAAAAACAAAACAAAGAAACAAGATAAATTCAACAAAATAGGAACGCGAGCGCAAACGACGAGAGAGCCGTCAATTGCGCCTGATTAACCGACTAAACGTAATACATGCTACTTTCATTGTCGCGCTACATCTTAATTGTATGTACTCTTTTATTTGACAACATTATCTAATGCTTCGTTCATAAAGAAAGGTTTGGATACCTGGGATTTTAGGCTCTTTATGGTGTCTATTGTAATGAAATATTATATTATTTAATAAATGTTATTAAATTATTATGCTCAAGCAGATATATATAATATTTACTAAGAAATAAGTGAAAAGGAATAGAAACATAACATTTAATAAAGAAAACTGTCGTAAAAATGGAAACAATTTTTTATTTTCTTATGAAGTATTTTGAATCATGGAAATGTCAACTATAAAGAACTCTTTTTATGGTTTGTTTACAAATAGTTAACTAGCTAAACAGACGGAGTATAGATTATCTTCTTTTATCTTGCTATCGATAGATACAGAATTTCTTTATTTCTTTTAATACAGATTAGTAATTATCTAAGTAATCATGATGATGATAAGCTACTACCAATTATAAAAATAAATGGCAACAATGTTTTGTTTACACATTCACCTTCATGGTAGGTAGAGACTATGGAACGCCAATTACTACGATTCTTACATACCTCTTTCGCTTCATCAGCAGTCATCAGTCTTTTCATGCATGCTCGTCGGTTAACCGTCTGCAGCTGACATGTAGTCCCACAGACACCGCGAAATACAAAATCACGTGTTATACCGTCATTTTTCAAATACGAGCATCACTGCTGCGAGTACCTTACTGTATAGTGCTCGCTATACTTTAATTCTACAAAAATATTTGCTGTTGAAATGGTGTCTGGTATAATATACACCTCAGTTGAATTGTAACAATTTAACCACGTCAGTTGCAGAGGGTTAAGGACACTTTTAAACCGACTTCAAAAAAAGGAGGAGGTTCTCAATTCGACCGCATATATGTTCTTTTTTAATTTTGTTTAGAATACCAAGTTAACTGTCTGAATGCGCCGATATGAGACTCAATAGAGAATACATTATCTTCCGTGGATCCGTGTTTAGATACACGAAAAGTGTCCATGGAAGGTTTTAATCTTCATAATCTCACCTAAATAGGTTTCGCACATTAGGTAGGACTTACATTAAATTATAACAAAACGTCTTAAATTTAGCATTTTTGGAATATTTTCCTCCGTTACGGAACGACCCAAAAAAATAGAATTAGGCAATCGTGAGATTAATCAAGTTCAAGAGTACATCTGATTCTAAACTTAACAGTCAAAGTACAAATACATACATTCAAAATATTATAAGCCAGTATGAAAGTAAAGGCGCTGCGACGGCTAAGCGAAGCGGTGAATAAACTCGTGTGCGGCTACCTGCAATGGAACCTTCGAGAAGGTTTGAAACATTTGTACGGTCGGTCCTTTGTCATTTGTAGAAGACTTTGGTCCTTTGGTACCGATACAGGTTTATAATAATAATAATACATTTTATTTCAGACTTAGTCCATATTTGTTAGTAACAATGTTCTTAGCCTAGTGTTAGTAAAAATACACACAACAATTAGAAACAATAATAACATACAAATAAATAAATGAGTAATTAGTTAGTAATAATATTCTTAGCCTAGTGTTAGGAAGATACATAGATATACATACATACTTATGATTAAGTCAGGCACTTGGTCTCACGTGTAGGCTTATCCAGTGCGCCATCAGCACCGAATCCCAGCGTCCGGCACACGCGGCCAGCATGCCGCTAGGGCTACCGCGCACTCGTGACATCATTGATGCACAGCGCTTACGCATGATCGCATGGAATCCATCCACATGCGCCTCCGCGAACATGCCACTCGCACTACAGTAACGCGGCAGCCCCATCAACACCCTGAACGCGTTGTTGTACTGAACCCGGAGGGCATTGTACGTCCCCTGCGTGTATTTAGCCCACAAACTGCATGTATAAAATGTTTGGCAGAATGCCCTAAATAGTGTTACTTTCACTTCTTGGGCACAATGAGCGAACCTTCGAGCCAACATATTACAGCGGACACACAACGCCCTACGTTCTCTCGCCATGTCCATATCGTCCTTCAGGTCATCGGTAACCCAGTGGCCCAGATACTTGAAATGGGCTACTCGGTTTAAAGGCGTACCATAGAGTGAAACAGGTGGTATGTCTGAGAGATTCTTTTTTAATGCCTTAAAAACCATAACCTCGCTTTTCTTTACGTTGTATCTGAGCCCATGAGCCTCCGCATACCTTTCACACGTACGAAGCAGCCTTCGCAACGCGCCGATTGATGGGCTGAGCAGCACCATGTCATCCGCATAACTAATATTATTTACGCAAACGCCATCTATGTGACATCCAACTCCTGTGCTGCTCAGCTCCCCAATCAAGCGATCCATGTACAAGTTAAAAAGTTTAGGCGAGGTCAGCCCCCCCTGCCTCACCCCGCACTCCAACCTGTACTCGTCCGATGTACTATCAGCCCATCTTATAGTATTTTTTTGATTATTATACCAATACTGGAATATTGATATAACCTCAGGACACAAACTAGTGTCTAGTCGCATCTTTTCCCACAATAGATCGTAAGAGACCATATCAAATGCCCGTGAGAGATCCAGAAAACAAGCGTACACAGGCGTCCTCCGTGCAGTATAGTAGTGTACGGTTTGCTTGAGACACACGATAGCACTCTCTGTAGATAGTCCAGCCCGAAAACCAAACTGGCCATCATGTAGGTTTATATGCCTATTTAGATGGTTATCAAGCAGACCGTCCATCACCTTTGCTATAACCGTTGCCAACGAGATAGGCCCATAGTTTGACTCATCCGAGATGTCACCAGTCTTATTTTTTACAATAGGAACAACGATGGTAAACATAAGATCGTCTGGTAGGTAGGAGTGGCTGACACAAAGATTAAATAGCAAAGCCAGAACCCTCGGCAAGTGTACCCCGGCATACCTCAGGTGCTCAATGCTGAGGCCATCCTGTCCTGGCGACTTTCCTCTTTTGAAGGATTTTATTACTTCACTTACATCTTTCGCAGAGAACCTCAAATTAATATCATGTGATGTAGCCTCAGCACTGGACACCGAAGGCAGGCCAGATCGCGCAGGCCCCAAAAACGGTTCAACCCTAAAATGCTGCCGAAACAACTTCGCAATATCACCCGAATCATTCACCCCTCCAACGCTCACGGGCCGGCTCGGTTTAAGATTAAGTCTGTTTGTTGCCTTCCAAAATTTTGAGAAGTTATTATCAGAATGGTGTCGCGCTATCATATCCATTTTAATTTTATGTTCATTATTTTGACACCATTTTAATTTTGCCTTAAATAATCGCCTTGAGTTCGTCATCTCATTGAATAACCACCCAGAACTAGGTTTCCCATACAATACCCAATTCCGATAACAATGCCGGGCTTTTCCGTGAGCATCTTTCACGTGTCTGTTCCACCCAATTATGTGCTTACCCTTACCCGGCTTTGAGGCCACCCGATATGAGTACTCCGCGCCCGCAATCAATATACTTACAATAGTTTTATACATATCATTAATTACTGTTTTGTGATTCATACAGGTACACATCCTATCACAACAAGCAACACAATCCGCTGGAAAGTCAATGTCTCT
This sequence comes from Spodoptera picta, assembly GCA_038387885.1. Classification (NCBI taxonomy): domain Eukaryota; kingdom Metazoa; phylum Arthropoda; class Insecta; order Lepidoptera; family Noctuidae; genus Spodoptera; species Spodoptera picta. The sequence continues at coordinate 2,085,150 of JAZHFQ010000344.1, read as the reverse complement.
CAACTTGTCATGACAAAATTTGTGGTAACTTTCAATTTGACAGTCTTGCCTCTCTCCCCAAACTACCTTACTTTCACAAATATGTTTAACAATAAGTTTATAGGGATAAAGGTTATCTCAGAATACAAGTCCGTCACTTGCATTGATCATGAGGTGTTTTATAGTTTTTTTTTTAAATTGATCCGCAAGTGACTGTCATTTTTTCTAAGAATTATTTCTCAAAATTGGGAATGACTGCCTCGGCCGAGTGGTCGCAAGTGCGACTGTCGGGCAAGGGGTCTCGGGTTCGATTCCCGGGTCGGGCAAGGTATTACCGGGTTTTTAAAAATCTCAGTAGTAGCACGGAGTCTGGAAATGTGCCCGGTATATGGCAATAGGCGCACTCCCTATTACATGGGACTTAAATAGGACATAAATAGTGGAAAGTGGGTGTTACATTGTACAGTGCCATAAGCCATAAGTGCCGTAAGGCACACCTCTGCCTACCCCTTCGAGGATAAAAAGGCGTGATGTTATGTTTTTATGTATTTCTCCGATAGATACCGATCTCAAGTGATAAACGGAACAAACAAAACAGCTTATATTTGTCTAAATTACAGATTTTTACAAATAAGTACAAGTCTAACTTGTTTTGTCCTTGACATGAACTGTTTTATTTAAATAACTAGGTCATAGGCCTTTAACCAATAAGTATGCTAATTACGCTAACATATTATGATCTATTGGTTATCCATCCAACTAGGTATTATGAATAGGCCAAAAGCCCGTAAGATATTCTTTCTAGAAAGTTCTGTATCGCTTGTCTTATGAAATTGTTCTCTTCTTCTATCTATCCGAAGACCTAACTAGGTAGTTAGGTCTTCGGATCTATCTATCTGAACCTACGGAAACTGTAGTTTCCACACTATCATTGATAACAATCCTTATCTAGTTTATTGTCATTTAGATAACATTTTATGAATTTCCATGTGTGGCTTGTCACTGTTACCGACTTTATGGGATGAGAAGAGAGACGCCATTGAGAAATAGTGGTTAAAGAAACAAGGACCATCTTTGTTTATTGTTAATAATAATATCGTTGTAAAATATTACTGCCTCGTTGGCCGAGTGGTCGCAAGTGCGACTACCGGGCAAGGGGTCTCGGGTTCGATTCCCGGGTCGGGCAAAGTATTACGGGCAGTGGGTGTTACATTGTACAGTGGCATTAAGTGCCGTAATGTGCACCTCTGCCTACCCCTTCGGGGATAAAAAGGCGTGATGTTATGTTATGTAAAATATTATTGAACCTGTTATTCAACGACGAGTATAATAATATAGAGATGGTGTAAATAAATAAAAAATATTTTTAAAAAAATCTACATTTTTTGTTGAGTTTAGGAAAAATCTTTATGTTTGTAACATCGACCCTAAAATTTAGACGAAAAATATATATTTAAAGATTCTAGAATTTAGATTACTAAAATAACACCTAGCATAAAATCCCCTGTCACAAGAAAAAACCCATAACTGTTTACCAGAGATACAGAAAAATATAGACAGCCTTTTAATACAAAAAAAAAAAATATAAGAGAAAAATACCATGTTTTAATAATGATAAATGAGTCAATGTCACTTTATGACTCACATAGATATTTTATGGCTAATTCCTTGAAAATCATACAGTATTTACCTCGGTGCAAGTTACAGAGCGAGATAGAAAAGACTTTTTTAATCTCTCTCTTTCATTCTATTTGTTCTACATTACCGTGTAAACGTCGAGATGATAATAAGGGCAATTGTGCTTATCAAGTAATTGGTTTTAATTGAGATATACACATAGATAAAGTAAATAACAGTTGCTTATATAAATTGTGAAATATACCTTCGGGACGTCTTAGGTTCACGAAGTTCCGATAATGTTTACAGTACTATACACTGATCGCGAGTTCGCATAATACACCGGGGACCTGACTCATTGACTTATATTTTTACGTTTCAAGGTACAATGACCCCAAACTATAAACTCACTCTCATGAACTACTACTAACTCCAAAAATACTACACAACAAACATAACGAATACGTTTATTTGCTAAAATATTTCTTTATAACACAGTTCCTTGCAAACTGCATGAAATCGAACTCCAAACATTCGAATTATGCTAAAATGTTCGAACGCACACATCGGACGTTCATTCATGAATTCCATGACGCAAGTGTTCAAAAACATAAATGAAACACACAATTTAGCACCTATTACACTTATAATAAGTTATAAAATAACTGTACTTACCACCTAAAGCGATGTAACACGGAGTACACACAATCAGCTGATCACAATACGTAAAATTCACACTGTATTTTTGTAAATAAGTCGAACACGTGCGGCCGGTTTGACAGGCAAAACACATCTGGACAGTTAGTTTAGGTCGCCGTTCGTGTCGAGACGCGGGAGTGCCGCGCCTCTAGCCACAACACCGCATTTTTGTAACACAAAAAGAAATTTGCTCCAGAAAAAAAACCCTTTTTCCCACTCAAAATGCGCCCTCGCACCACGATGTTTCTTCTCCGAATGCTATCATTTACGTTAATTAAGTATATTGTTTACACAGTTTAAGATATAAATGCTTATTTAACTTTAACAATCCAGATAGATAACAGTGGAATTTTACGTAATAATTTTTTGTTGATGATGCAAATAACAATCGTATGTTTTCTTTCTCTCAAAACTTTGTTCTGACACTAGGATTGACATTATATGTGGTCAAGGGTAACGGACAAAAGGAGTTTTTATCCCTTATATTTAATTAAATTTTAACACAAGTATAGGCATTTTTAAATGTTCTATAATTTACTATTAGAATAGCAGGGCTCTCGAATACTCTCGATCCCTGAGAACCACTATAGGAGAGCTGCTAATCGCAACTGATTAGTCCACTGTAGAGGTCACGATAGTCTGTTCATGATATTATGTATGTATTGTAGATGTATTTAAATAAACATATATGTTGTAATATTCTGTACGTATACGAATAGAAATACCTTCATAAATGCAAGATGCCATAAAGTGTAAAATCGCACTCAGCAATATTAATAAAATCTACAAATTATATCCAATTAAAATTAATTGTGGTGGCCAGGAGGTTTAAGACGCCCGCTTCTCATGCATGAGGGTGCGGGTTCGAAACCTACCAACGGCAAGTACCAATGTGACTTTTTCCGAGTTATATGTACTTTCTAAGATTATTTAGACACCACTAACAAACAGTGAAGGAAAAACATTGTGAGGAAACCTGGACTTATAATTTCTAATTATTAGTTTGAAATCGCCAACCCGCATTGAGCAAGCATGGTGATTAATGCGCAAACCTTCTCCGTGCGAGAAGAGGCTTTGCTCAGCAGTGAGCATTTATAGGCTGTTGATGATATCCAATTACTTGATAATTATATCTCCATATAAACACACTGGCCAAGATAGATAATATTTTCAAACAAGTATTCTTTACTGATCAGATGATGAAACGTACACTTAAAAGGAGGCAAAATATAAACGTGGTAAAATCCCACAGATATACTATTATGTAAAATCCTAACTTCTGTATCACCTTTTTCTGTTTCCATTCATTTTATGTTACATGCAACTACTATTACACGTATTTATCAGAAAGAAAGAAAGAAAAGAAAAGAAAGAAAGAAAAGCCATTTATTTCTGCGCAAAACACACTTATCATATTTAAAAAATAAAAAAGAAAATAAAAAAAGCTAAAAAATTAAAATGAAGTGAGATCTTGTCCATGGTCCACAGACTTATTATTTTACTGAAATGATAGAATATCTAATATTATCTGTGGACCATAGACAAGGAAACACCCTACTTACTTCATATATAATAATAATTACAGTTATATCACAGTTATTGGTTCCCTTTATTTGTTATATTACTCATTAATAATATAGATTATAAAAAATAATCACTGAATGTGTTGCTAAGTCCAAAATCTTGAGAGCAGTTACGTGGCACTACTTATATCGTCACAATAATTATTATTATTAACAAGAGCATAATAAAATGAGAACCTCCTCCTTTGTGGGAAGTCGGTTAGTAAACATTGCATTTATCACGTAGGTCTAGGTATAATAACTTACAGTAATGTCATTTAATGTATCAGAGACTTTGTTTTTTTTTTGTTTTTTGTTTTTGTATAGGTAATAAAACAATACTTAGATAAAACGAATCAAAGTTTAGAAGTGGGGGCTAAAATGTCATTTCTACGTATAATAGTAAGTATTCGTTTCTGTATGAAAATAAAACATACGTGTCTAACTTTTTAAAATAATCTACCAGACGGACATTAAAATAAAAATTAGGCATCTACCCTTTTGTGCGGCAGTGTACGGCAATACACTATCCATATACACTTCTTTTTAGTTATTAAACGTCATTTGGGACTTGTAACATAACATAACATTAGTGGTTAAATGTCTGGAAAAAATCACTCTCCTCATAAAGTACGATATGGAATATTGAAAATGGAATATAAATTGCTCGATATAATATGCATCGAGCAAAACGTAAAATTGATGCATCTCTATATGATAAAAGATTAAAACGAAAATATCCAATAAATAACTTTAATAACATTCGATTAAATGGACTAATATTTAAGTATAACATTTTCAAAAGTCACTATACATAGGACCAATAATTCAGTAGCATATCATAAGAACATCTTAATTACATTGTGCATATAAAAGTGTTACATAAATAAATAAATAAATTACAATTTTATTTAAAAACTAATTTCTCTATATTGTGCATTCTCTACATTATCGTAAGTCTACATTCATAGGCCAAGAGCTCACGTTTGTTTTTACAAAATCATCTTGTTTATTCTTCAGCACGTATTCTTAAATATTTTTATTAATGGGATATATTTTACTAAGTACACAAAAGGTCTGTGCTAGAATACGAATAAGAGTTAAAAAATTGCATACATTTTTATCTAGAAATAGGTAATATGGTTACAAATAAGGCTCATGGCACACGATTTTTAATTTATATCCAGTAGTTTTATTTGTTTATTTTGGTTCTGTATAATTTATGTATAGATACTATATAAGTATATACCACTGTTATGTTTTTATAAGCTAGGTAGTCCTAATTTTGGTAGGTAGGTACTTAAATAAGACTGAAAGTTTTCGAAAAGACTTCCAATTCGACATATTTTTATCAATAGTAAACTTTTATTAAGAAAAACCAGTTCTTTTCATTGAGAATTTTAATTATGTATTTAGGTAGGTACTTTCTATGAAAAATTTTATGCAGTGACAATTTTTTTACATCGTATACATAAAATGTTGCTGTATAAAAATGTTAAACTATTTAACACTAGAAACGCCGCCGTCCCAATTTTGTCCCATTTGCAAGTTTGATAGTTAATACCTTTTTTATTTTTAAAGCTTGGTGCGTGAAACTTTTGGACTTTTATTTATTGTATTTTAATAATTTTTTGTTGAAAAAAAAATTATAATTATAAAATAAAATAATGATTACCTACAACTGCCGCTGGGTCAGCTCGATTCTCGACCTTTCTAGTGTTAAAATGAACACTGTATCATAAGCAGAGACGTCAATGACCAATCTCACCAGAGGTGGATTGAACCTAGAGAGTTCCCGAGGCCACCACCACATAATTTTTTTTGGCTCCGTCGCCACTTTATTGACTCACGCTTTAACCTGGCGCCCCAGCAACTCGCCTAGCTGTCTTAGGGACTTTTATAACATTTATTAACATATAAATATGTAGATATTATTAGGCAATAAAAAAGAAATTATGATCTAACTCGTTACCGAAACACGTGCTGCACAATACAAGGCGGATAATCTTAATTGCTTTAAATTGGTGTTTCATTTAAATAACTGACCCAATTGACAGACAGACGCGCCTTCAATTAACTGAGAAATTGAGACAACTTTGAAATGTGTAACAAACGTAAACTATAGGAATGATTTCTGTGATTGTACTAAGTAGATAGTAAGTATATGAACGAGTGTTAAAGGTAGTCGGTACGTACATACATACGTAATAATCTTATATGGATTACTACGAAATAAATTGTTTAGGTACTCCATTTTAAAAGAAGGCGTGTGTATAATTTGGCTTAATTTTATCTAATTTGGTGTTTTTTATTCCTAATAACTAAATATTAAATAGCGGCCTATATATAATTCATTGAACAAAATTCTACAAGCAAACTATAGATAGAATTCAAATTTAATAAATTCATCTTAGAAACTAGAACTCCGTTTTCGTTATCGAAGATTACATTTTTTCATAAATAATTTGTTACTTAAATGACTATAGGAATAAATATTCATAAAGACTAATTTAATAAAATATGGGAACCGCTAATTTAATAAACTGTGCCATTTAGGTGATTTCATAAATTATGGTACTACTCTTAGACTAGGCAAGGCAACTCCATACATTTCTTCTGTCTACGTAAAAGAGATCTTTCTATAAATGCATAATAGTTATTTGAAGATCAATCAGACTTGATTTATGTCATCATTAAATCATTGGAGTGTACTGTCTTTACGTATTTTAATCAGGATCATCGCTTAAATATCATTCACTAAGTAGCACTGATTAGTATTGCCAATTTGCCATACTTTTGAAAACTAAACTTTTGACTGCAACTGCACTAGACTAACAGGACAATACTCGCTAGTGGCGCCACTCGCAAAAAATTGAATTTTATAATATACGTAGAGCGTTTAACGTGCAAACCTTATTACAATTATCATAGGGGTTACAAGCACGTTACCGACCTTTAGGGAGTTTTAGAATCAGAGAATTTATTGTTACCTTATTTCTATTTCACGTGTTCTGTTGGTCTAAGGCTCTAAGCCATGCTGACGTTATCAAGAGCTGCACGACGAAGTTGATAGTTCTTCACCGGTTGTATGAGTGAGACTAGTATACCTGCCACTACGATCCAACCTCCAGCCAAGTAGAACGATAGCTCCCAGGATAATGTCACGTCGTAAATGAAACCTGGAATCAATGAGATCATTTTAAAATGTAATTGTTTCATTTAGTTCAATTAACACCACGATTGTCCAATTCACAAAATCTCATTCGTCGTCAAAAGCATTTTTTTAGTTTTGTTAATAGAATTATTTCCCTATGTATATTTGTCCTGTAAGGAATAATTGTATACTGTTTAGATTCTCACCTGACAGCGGTGGACCAATAAGATGGCCGATTCCCTGCGCGAGTAACACCAACCCATATGCCGAAGTAAAGTCGTCCAAAGAAACCAGCTTGACCAACAGACTCGGTGTGAAAGTATACGATGCTGCGAAAAACAACCCAAAAGCTGAAGCAGCAGAGGCTAGAATCCAGTAATTGGTGGCTGCGGCTGGTGGAATGGCTGCTACAGAAGCACCGCAGAGTACAAGGCACACAGCATATAGGCCTCCAATGGAAACTTGGGGGAAGTCTCCTATCCAGCCAAGACCGACCTGGAATGAAGAAATTATATTTAATCAATGAAAATGAACTAACGTAACGTACCTATCTTACATTTAAACTACGACATAATCTATAGACATGTATACATATACATATCTCAAAATTTTGAGTGCAGTGCGAAGCGCGCTTATATACGGTCGTGTTTACAATACTCGCGAAACGCGCGGCACTCGCCGCTGCTTGATTAAGTATGAGTACCCAACCACTCATAGCCAACGAGTTGCTGGCATTTATTCAGCATGCCATCGACACGATGGATGAGGTTAGCATCTTGCAAATCTGCAAATCTAACTTCAAGGAGGAAGACATATGTAGCGGCAAAAGGTTGCTATTCCAATGTCTTGGAAAACTGGACGAGATGCCAGCTCGCCGAAGAGACGGAACGGAGAAAAGCGTGCAAGACATTATCACCTTGCTGAAGGTGACAGATCCTGACGACGTGCCTGCATTCGTGGCAAAGGACTTGCACAAGTTGCCCCCTGTCACCTTTGATCACGTCGATGTTACCAGGTTACTCAAGGACATCATATCCTTGAAAACAAGCCTGGCCGAGGTACAGTCCAAGCTGATGTCATCAGAGAACACCATCGGAGAACTTCGAGCGGAATTAATAGCATTACGCAACACTGTTGCTGGAAGTGGCTCACCGACACCGAGCACCGACAGTGCTAACATGTGCCGCGGTGCAGCTAATGCATCGGTCGGCAGTTTTGAGTCGGCGACGGCGCATGCATCGCCACGTGCACGCGCTGCAGTGAGTCATCCCGCCGAACGGCTAGCGCCTCCGGCACAGGCTACGACACGTGTGCGTACATCAACCTGCAATCGTGTTTACGCTGCCATAGCTGCAAAAGGGGATAAGCAGGTCCAACAAAGCAAAAATCCTCACGCGGATCTGCATCAGGAGGTTCCTAAAAAGAACCAGAACGACAAGGAAGGCTTTACCCTAGTCGAAAGAAAGAAGAAGAGGAAGCCTCCTTGCCGCAATCAGTGCGGTACCGCATTGACAGGACACAACTATCTACTGCGACCCGCTGTACCAGCCACGCTGCTCTACGTGTCTCGCCTACATGACTCCACAAAGGTTGAGGAGATTGTGGAGTTCATCAAGATCAAGGCAAAGCTTCATCTGAAGGTTGAGCAACTGCACTCGCTACACAGAGTGGACTTCAAGTCTTTTGTAGTCAGGGTGCCGACTGAACATCTGCCAACCTTAATGAAAGAGGAGTTTTGGCCGCGAGGGGTAGTCTTCCGACGGTTCCGAGGTCGGCTACCAGACACTGTGCGACACACGACGCCGTCTATTCGTGTGACCTAGTTATTAAGTACGTAATTGAGTAACTATTTTGTTTGTAATGTATGTATAGTATTTATAAATCTTTAATGTATTAGTTTATAGTATTCGATATGGGCCTGTGATGCCTGAAATAAATAAATAAATAAATAAAAAAAAAAAAAATTCCTATCGTAGTCTGAATGAAACACATGATCAAGAAGACCACACAGGGTAGGTACCTATTGTCATAACATTTCATGCTACGTGCGTAAATTATTACCTATGTGAGTAAGAGCGTGTGTCAGTCTAAAAGTCGCGTATGTCACACAAATCAAACTTCTACAATATGAAGGGCCCGCCTAATCATTGTCAGCCTATAAAGGTCTTATGACCAAGAAATCGTGATCATACGCTACACTTCACAGTTAAAACATTCATAATGAAATACATTCAGAAATTCTACACAGCCACAATTTGGCACAAACAGCGTCCTCTCAGATATTTGGAAACTGGATATTATCTATTTCTGGCCAGTGCTACCACAGTTAATATGTCAAGTCACCTCGGGTTTCGGGAACCTTGGAGGAAAACCAGACCAAGATCAGTCTCGTGACATACATAAGTACCTAGTATAACAGAGTCATACGCCATTTGAAACGCAGATTTATTATTATTGTCTTAAATAAAAATTTACCAAAACAACTCTCACAAAAAAAAGCTAAAATTAAGAGTTGGCTTTGCGTCCTCCTGCTCCATAATGTCATTGATAAACCGAACGCTATGTGACACCTTTTACGATCGGGCTCACATATTTTATAAGGAAAAAATCTTGGTAAGTTTTAAAATGGTTGCAGTTGCACTGTATCCGAATAGGTTTAGGTACTTTATGTAGCCCAAAAATGTCCTTACATTTTTAGGCTAGGTCCTCCAAAAAGGTCATTAAACGTAAACTTTACTGTACCAAGTACTTTTAAAAGAACTTTAATGGAAGCGTCTTAAATTTCTTAAACACTGGCGACAGTCCAAGATCGAGGACTCGAGACGCGAACCTTACAAGATATATATTTTAGGCAAGAAGCCAAGGAATTAAGTACAAAACTGTATATCTAACATTTTGGCAATATTTTGGAATTTTAATAGACAATACTATTTCACATACTATGTGTTTCACACACAAGTTTATTTGCTAATTGTTACAAGCTAAACACTAGCTAGAATAGTTTTTAATGGATGCAAATCTTAAACAGGCATACTGAAAACGAGGTATCTAGTAACATATGAAATAACAAACTCACCATTCCAATAGTATTAGTAATTCCAATCAAGCTGAGCATGCCAGCGCCTTCATCATCAGTATACCCTTTATGTATCATGTGCTCGGCGAGGTAGAAGTAAGGCACGATAAACCAGATAAACAAAATGATGGTACCCAAGCACAAGAGGTTAAACGTCATGCGCTTGAAAAGGGTCACGTTGAACATATCTGCGAGGCAGCTGAAGCAGTCGTCGTACCACTTCTGGAAGCAGTTAGACAAGTTTTAATAATAATTGTTTGTAGGTAAACAATTGAAAGAGATTCTAAGCAGAGACCAGTGGTTATATCAATATCAAAATTTCTTTAACATTTATTTAATTAACAAAAACATAACATCACGCCTTTTATCCCCGAAGGGATAAGCAGAGGTGCACATTATGCCACTGTACAATGTAACACCCACTTTTCACTATTTATGTTATGAGTCCCATGTAATAGGGGGTGAGCCTATTGCCATATACCGGGCACAATTCCAGACTCCGTGCTACTACCTACTGAGAATTTTTAAAAACCCAGTAATACTTTGCCCGACCCGGGAATCGAACCCGAGACCCCTTGCCCGGCAGTCGCACTTACGACCAGTCGGCCAACGAGGAAGTCATTCATTTAATAAAATCTTCAAAAACAATTTTAAACAAGCTAATATCTATATATATAAAATAAAGAAAAAAAAATATATAAAAGAAAGTCGTGTTAGTTACACTATTTATGAGTATAGAACGGCTAAATCGATTTAGATGAAAATTGGTGGGGAGGTAGTTTAGAACCAGGAGACGGACATAGGATACTTTTAATAATGTTTTTTACTTTTTATCGAGTATCACGAACGGGAACAGGAAAAAACAATATTGCGCGTACTAAGTCGCGGGCAGAAGCTAGTTGATGATAAACGCCAAAGTTGCCACACGGATACATCCCAATTATTACTTTTTAAATCTGAATTAAGACATTCCTTAAAAGACTCGTTTAAGAATGTTTTACTAAATTAGAATAAAACAATAACTTAACAATACTTCTTACCTCTTCCTTCTCATCGATAGTGATCATAGAGTTCTTGAATATGTCAGGACAAGAAGATGCCTTCAGCCTATACCTCTTTATGTTCAGCATCGCATTTCTGTGGCTTATAGAGTTTAATGGCATCTTCAAATCCCTCAAATAATGATGATTTACAGACAGTTGCTTTTTCAACCAATCTTTTCTGTTTTCTTTACTATCTTGCTTAACTAGTTCTCTGTCATCCTTCGTTTCAGACTGAGCCTTTCTCATTACCTTTCTCTTCGGATTCTTGAGTTCATATTTATCCGAAGTCTTATCTTTATTCTCATATTTCTCTGAATTCGTTCGTTGAAGAACATCATTCGTGTACTTAACTACAGGGGGGTCGTTTATTTCGTTGCTCGGTTCTTTAATTAGTTGCTTCTTCGTACGATTTGTGGCAAATGCTGGATACTTCACCTCGATCCCATACGCCCTGCTAGTCTTTTTTACTAATGTATCTAATGTTCCCATTGATAACTGAAATAGCAAAATGTATTTGAACCACATGTCATAAAATAATGATATCTAAGTATTTAATTATTTACTTTACTAACTAGATAAGTTGATTAAAAAAGAGATTTTGAAAAACAAAGTAACTGTTACTGCCATAATAAATATTTGTAGATGTATCTCGTCTGCCTACTATTGCTAACTAAGATACGTAAAAAGGTACATACCTTCTCGCTGTAAGTGAGATACGTCGGTAGGTTCTCTACGGATTGAGATTTTGAATTGAAACGTTTACTTTTCTTAAGTTTCACTATCTCCTGGTGACGTTTGATGTTGTTTGCCTCTTGTTTGATCACCTTTTCCGGAGAAACTCCTCTTTTGATCAAGCCAACCATACTCTTGCCACGCGTTGGTGCATCGAAATCAAAGACATACGGAACAGAAATTGAAGCTGAACTGGAATGTCTAGACTTATCATCATCTTTCTTAAGTTTTCCTTCATCTCTACTGCTCTTCTGTCGTTTCTGTTCTTCTATCCACCATTCTGGATCTCTCATAACGCACCCACAAACACATAAATTCAAAAGTGTTCCAGAGAGTAAGAGAATTGTACCTCTCCATCCGTACTCGTCAATAAAGTATTGTGTCATAGGTGCGTACAAGAATGTTCCAACGCCAGTACCACAAGCTCCTAAGCCAACCGCCAGATTCCTTTTTTTCTCGAACCAGTATGCTATAGATACGACAGCTGTAACATACACCAGCCCGAGACCCAAACCAGCAATAACTCCAAAAGTAATCATCATCATTTCTAGGCTCGTAGAAATCGAGGCAAGAACAAATCCCAATGTTGAAATTAAGCCACCAAGAATAGTCATACTACGACAACCATACCTGTCAACCAAAGCACTCATCACAGGACCGGAGAGTAGTGGCACAGCGATAAACAGGCTGCCGATCCAGGCCGTTGTAGATTTACTGGCTTCAAATTCTTCTAAAAACTCTATGTACAGTAATCCGAAAGAAAAGCTGATTCCATCTGCTATCATGGATATTACAAAAGAAGACAGCACAACCACCCAACCCCACCCACCATCTGGTATCTTGACTTTGTCTTTATCACATTTTCCTTCCTCATTTTTCCTAGTTTCGATATTTATATCAGCAGGATTCACGGTTATTTTAACAGCTTTCGGCTTATCCAGTAATGCAATTGCTTCATCGCCCAAGTTTTGGAGTTTCTTTTGAATTGTTGGAAGCCGTTCTCGTGTACTGAATTCTAGGTCAGGGCTCGAGAACGAAGCAGTGCCAACACTAGTAGTATCATCTTCTTCGCCTTTGCAAATTCCTGATGTGGAGTCAGACAGAAGAGATTCCCTTACAGCACTTTCTCTGACCAGTTCCCTATTCTTCGGAGTCCTAGTAGATCTCAAAATAACAGGTTCCCAATCTTGTTCCATTTTTACGTTTGTACTACAAATAATACCATAGAAAAATACTGGAAGTTGTTGGATGTTTGTTCGTAAATTTAGGTTCTTAATCTTGGGTCTCGGGCGGAGTAGCGGCTGGCTTGCCTTGCCACACTGTTAAGTTTCAAAGTATTTGGCTTATTTTGACCGGCCACCATTAAGAACCGGGGTAAGATCTGCTCAGTGACGTCACCCATACACACGTGTTGGCGGTAAGTGGCGCGACTTAGCGCCACAACTTGACGACACAAGAATACGGAGCTCGCTGTAGCTATATTTATATCTGTGAACAACAAAATTATTATGATTAACTTTACGTTTGATTTTAAGCCTTTCATCACCGACGTGAAGCAACGCTTGCATTGTGTTTCGTATGAGTGAGGTTATCGGAGGCCAATTTACCCTCCCCTTCCCCAATCTCCCCAATTCCTGAATCCCCAACGATCCTCAAACTCCTAATCCCCAAATGGCCGGTAACGCACTTGTAACGCCTCTGGTGTTCCAGGTGTCCATGGGCGACGCCGATTGCTTACCATCAGGTGATCCGTCTGCTCGTTTACTGGCTTATGACATAAAAAAAAATTACTAAGTTAATCAAACCCCAGAACAGAAGTCGTTGTTCAACTTTCACACGAATGACTACTCAACCAATGGGGCAGTCTTTGTTTATTCCCTATAGCAGTCGTAACTGCAAGGTTTTACCATTTTTTACATATCATGATATTTGTGATCTGATCATCTAAAGTTAATCTATTTAAGTGAATGGAGGGTGCGGTTTGTTTACATCCTTACCTAATTCGATCGTCGATCGAATCGATGAACCCTTTCTTAGGGGACCTCTGTTATAGTGAAATAGATTTCTACTTCATATTCATAAAATGATATAGCGCAACAAAGGTTGATCGTAAATCGTGAAGGCCACATGGGTTAGAGAAGCACTCCATAGTCATAACATATCATCACGCCTTTATGCCCGAAAGGGTAGGCAGATGTACATTACGGCACTTAATGCCACTAAACAATGTAACACCCACTTTTCACTATTTATGTTATGAGTCCCATGTAATAGGGGGTGAGCCTATTGCTATATACCTACCGGGCACATTTCCAGACTCCGTGCTACTACTGAGACTTTTAAAAACTCAGTAATATAAGAGAAATAAAAATAAAAAAGTGTCTAGTAGCCTAGCTGAAGTGTCTACTCAAGGAGCAAACACGAGGAGTCCACTAACGATTGAATTTAAGAACCCGTCTCTGTTAAAAATTGTAGATTAAGATCTAGGAAGGTACATAATAAGGTAACAAGGGTAATTTTTCTTAATAAAATATTGTAGGTAATGCACCTACACTTAAAAATAGATGCTTAGGTATTGCAGTTATTTCTAGCATTGTGCCCGCAGCTTCACCCACATGATCCAAGGAAGAATGTAGTCTATACATCGCTCTCCAGCCTCACATAAAAATCATAGCACAAAAACACAGCGTTGCGAAAAGCAAATATAAACAAATTAGGGAATTAGGTTTTAGTATGATCTATTAAAAAGTAATATAAATATTAATTTTTAATTAGATGCCAGTACCTTAAAAATAATATCAGTACTTTAATTCGACAATCGAGTTTTGATCTTAAAATTAAAGTCACTAAATCGCTACACCTGTTTAAAAATGTCTAAAGTTATCAAAATTACTTACATGATCGGCATTGCATGTATGTAGGTACAGTACCAATAATCAAATAATTAATGACACTGCCTCAATAACAGATTTTAAAAATAAATCGCATGGCATTGAATCACTTTCATATTCTTCAAAAAACATGGCTCAACTCAGGTTTACATATATAACACAAATTAACTTATTTTAAAAGATATCCATTTTACAGTAATTTATCCCAATAACAACTAAATTAAAATAAAAAATATATACGAACTACGAACGGCGCGGGAAACAAAACAGTTGACTTCTCACTACATTAATCGATCGAAATTTGAAATTGAATGAATTAGTAATAATGGCGCATCAAATTATAGATAATTAAAAAAATATTAACATTCTCACTAACCTGCATAAAACCTCTAAGGTAAATAAATCGTCAGACGACCACTCAAAACGGTATCCCAGGTCTATATACGACCGGCATGAGACGAAGCGATCAATAAAGGGTGGCTCTGGGAGGACAGGGTGGCGCCTCCATGGATATCACCAGGATCCATGACCTCCCCTCCCCCGCTGTACACAAACCAATGTATAATAACTAAGGGACTGTCGTATAATAGGTCAGAGATCTTTCAAACTGTTGGTTCAGGCTGAAACCCTGTTTCGTAGCCGTGACATGACATCACATACAAATATGCATTATGTGCAAGAAGTTAGAATGCTAGATAGTTATTATAATATTAGAATGTTGAGTTAACGCGAAATTAATTATCTATGGGGATTATTAGTTACTTATTTGCCAACCACAGTCCATATACGCCACTAATCGCCAGAAACATTTTGGCGGGAACATTAATGTTAATTTTCCTGTAACGCACAATTAAGTATAGGTACATTGACAATATTTCTTTATTATATTATTTCTTTCTATTTACATACCATCACCCAATATAGAAAAAATCATATAGGGAATTAAGTAGGTAAGTACTAAGACTACATAGGCATCTAAGATGTACATGTTGCTATCGAGGTACGGCAGGCGCCTTACCGCCTTAACGCAAAAGAATAAGATCCCTCGGGGGTGATTTACGTAATAGCCTGTCGACAAGCGTGGTATTATATTGTTAAAATAGATCGCTTCGAGGAAAGTTCCACTTCACAAGACATGAGACATGACATGACCCATGGCCATAGAATGTGACGCAAACACTGTTTTTATTTGTGTAATATAAATATATGAACACAGCCGAGTTATTAATTTAGTCTTAAAATGTGCTGACAAACAACATAATATTCTTTTAAAATTTGTGATTCCTATTATTTTGTAACAGGTGCTAAGTTAAGTACATAGTTAGTAGTGGTAGCAACACTTTTACGAATTTTGATATTGGAACCACAAATGGATTTATTCCGTAATAGATTCTTGACAGATTTTTGCATTATTATAGAAAAAGTATAAATTTTAAAGTACCCTAAAAAATGCGAACGAACAACATGAGACATACGAAATCATTTTGCTACTCGCAATAATCAGGCGCTGTTATCTTACCGCTAGTGAAATTGTAGACTACTAAACACATACGAAATAGCTAAAACCTGTTTATATTCAACATCTATTAGTTTTATTACTTCGCTAACAACTACCTATTAGGGTAAAAATACGTCTAGTCTAAGTAACAAGACAATATTTTACCCCGAATTCTCTTGAGGACTAGGTATTTTTATTAGGTAATTTGATAGTAATTTGACGGTAAGGTTTAAATAAATATTTACAGATATAATAATATAGAATAAACTGTAAAATAAACTTTAAAATAAATATTTACGACCGAAAGTTCACGAAAATGTCATTCACGTGACCTGCGTAGTTAGGTACTAGGTAAAAAGATAACTTAGTAAAATATTTACAAGAACGAGTAGGAAGAGCATACCTAGTTAAAATTTAGTGTAAACTTTAATAACATTGATAAAGGTGACTGTCCTTGTGTCCTTCAAAACATGAAAAGTATTTTAGAACTGTGGATAGTTCCATGATCCAACGAATATTTTCTTATTTACCTATATTTATCTATCCATTAGCGAAAAGAAAGTAGTGTACATTTACTCTGAAGGGTCAAGGTTAATGTATTACATAAATGGTATCAAACATTAAAACATCGATACGAGGCGGTAAAGTAACAAGAAACGCCAGCGAAACAACATAGAAATTGTTTCGTTCCCTTAATATTTTTGAAAAAAGTATTTTTGAAGAAAAAATTATATAATATTATTATGCGATGTAGTTCAACACACGACTAAAAAACAAAGAATCTTTATAGTTTTAATAGAAACTTTGTACACCTGAACGCGGCTCAATTATTCTTGATGATGAACGCATTGTTTATAAAAATGTTGCATGTACAAAAAATATTACTATCGCAACAAGAAGGCAAACAGCGGATTTTAATGATGTTAAACTCTATAACGGTTTAATAATTATATTATTTTACAACAGCACATCCAGTTGTATCTTAAATTTATTTTCAATGATAATAAGTCAATATTAAAATTGCATCATTTTTTTTTATGTAGTTTACTGATTAAATAATTTTTTGTTGTTGTCTATGCAGGAAGTTGATGTTTGATACTTCTGGCAACATTGGCACCATTCTTTTTCTCTGTGAGTGTTGGAGACACGTGCGTCGTTTACGGCGAAATCTCTAAAATAATTCAAAATGACTGAAGGAACGGCAACAATTCGTACGCGCAAGTTCATGACCAACAGGTAAATGTGATAATCTAACAGTTTCAAAGTAGTGAGAGTTATAATCACTGTGATAAGTTGGTGCCTCGCCATGACAGGTTATGTGTGACAACGTTTTCGATATTTTTGTAGATTGTTGGCGCGCAAGCAGATGGTATGCGATGTCCTCCATCCCGGCAAGCCCACCGTCAGCAAAACTGAGATCCGTGAGAAGCTGGCGAAGATGTACAAGGTGACACCTGATGTTGTGTTCGTATTCGGCTTCAAGACGAACTTTGGTGGTGGCAAGTCCACTGGCTTTGCTCTTATCTACGACACCTTGGACCTGGCTAAGAAGTTCGAGCCTAAGCACAGACTGGCCAGACACGGCCTGTATGAAAAGAAGCGGCCCACACGCAAGCAGCGCAAGGAACGCAAGAACAGGATGAAGAAGGTGCGTGGTACCAAGAAATCCAAGGTAGGAGCGGCCGCCAAGAAGTGATGTGACGGTTAGGACTGTAAGTTAATAATAAAATCCAAAAAAACTATTTTGTTGTTGTATTTTTACTTATAAATTTAATGATGACAGGTGCGTAGGAGGTTAACTTCTCACCTGCACTCCATTCTACAGTTGATACTAAATAACATAATATCTTGGATATCCAGTTCTATTTCACTATTTAAAATGTCAAACACCAAGCAGTCACCGGTGACCGCAACCTATTGTTCTATAATTGTGTCTATAATGACGGTACTCTACGAGTTAAAACTGAAATACCATGTTTAATTTGAAGTTGACACAAGTTTACCATTCAAAACTTAAAACCATGGTATATATAAAAATTTAGTTAAACGCATAAGCTGTTCATTTACTTACTTGTATAAAGATAGTGCTAGGACATGTGTTATTATTTTTTTATCTAAATGCAGCAATATTTTCTTAGAAATAGTTGTCTTTAAACTTCATTGTGCTTAGTTCATAGACAGACACTGGCATTGGTAAGACTTGTATTTTTTTAAAGCATAAAGGTCTTTGTGCCTTTGTGACAACCGGGAAACCGGAATCCTAATCTTTTTGTTGTTATTTTAAGTTCAAAAAAGTGACAAGTGGGGCTAAAAACATTGTAGAATCTTGGGCCATTGCATGTGCCAAAAACTTCATGATGCAAATCTGTTGATAATATACCGTAAATCTGGGTGGATAACTTCTCATTGTGAAGTGGATCATTTCATGGAACATTTTAACTCGTTGAGTACTGGTTTTGCAGACACAATTATAGAACAATAGGTTGCGATCACCGGTGACCGCTTGGTATTTGACAGTTTAAAGCAACAACAATGTTCAGGTTACAACTTCATTACAAGTGTAAATATTGCAATTTAGGAGTAAATAAACAAGATACATTGGCTTATAGCTATATGTTTATTAAGTGTACTTTTAAATTAAATTACTTAGTACCTAATTTTTTAAATTTAGATTGATTGAATTAACTTTCGGAAAATGTTTACAACATAGGGTAAGAAAAATGTTTTACAAAAGTTATATGCCATGAATATTTGACAACAGTGTTGCGTGATATACATTTTTACAAGATAACAGTTCTAGCTAAACAGAAGTACAAAAATATCTGGAATTGCTCAATAACTCCAGATATTTTTTGTATTATTTTTAGTTGATGTTTATACAATATCTCAACTGAAGTTTGCTTGAAAAGTTTCTGACGGAAATAGTTTCAAATAAATAAACATCTACAACAATCATTGTTGTCCACCAAATGTCAGCATTTGGCGAACTTCGTTGCTCTGTTACATCTGAATAAGCAAGTTCAAATGATAACTGTTATCATTTCAAGTTGCTT
Organism: Spodoptera picta; assembly: GCA_038387885.1. Taxonomy (NCBI): domain Eukaryota; kingdom Metazoa; phylum Arthropoda; class Insecta; order Lepidoptera; family Noctuidae; genus Spodoptera; species Spodoptera picta. Next base: position 2,065,846 of record JAZHFQ010000344.1, on the reverse strand, counting down.
TGGTAAGTATGACTTCATTACAACTGCTAATACTGGTCATTTGGTCCTGCTGTTGCTGCCGTAAGTATGTAGGCAGGACTCCAGAACGCAACTTCGGTCTATTGTGGACTCTACGTTCGTGACGTCGTATCATCTTTCTGGAATGGAATAAGTATCAAATTGTAAGTATTCTTAATAAGTTATGGAGATATTATATTCCCTAATGAAGTAGGTATGTAGAGATATATATTGGAGTGTAACACCTACTTTTTTCCAGTTCTCAGCTATGTAATAGGGGTTGAACCAGTTGATAAATACAATCTCAGACTTGCTTATTACCTACTACTTGCAAAATCAGCGCTGAGCTAGATAGGCTAATACCTCATTTACTAGTGGACTAAAATAGAAGTAAATTGAACTATAAAGGGGGTTTTGTTCTTAACATCAAAAGGATTGATTTACTTGCGACCATTTAAATATTGCTATGACATACCTGGTTGAAAAGGCTTTTCCGCATGCATTGCAGACATGGGGCTTAGCTGTGCTATGCTGTGTAGCCAAGTGATTTTGCAGCGCCTATAAAAGAATTTATCCTATTTAAAAAGGAATATGTGGCGGTAAAAACATTTATCTTAGACCTGCCAACCTCATCAAGATAACGCTGCATGATTAGCTTGAACAAAATAGTATTTAGTAAATAAATAGGGTGCAATCAATTATAAACATTACCTCCTTAAATCTAAAGCTCTTGACACACACATGGCAATGATAGGCTGGTGGAAGATGTCTCCTCTTATGCGACGCGAGATTTGAAGAGTTGAGGAAGGTGGCCGGGCAGTGTGGACAGGTCAGGGGCCGCTCGCCGCTGTGAGCCCGCTCGTGAACCATCAGCGCATACTTAGTACGAGCCCGATATGGGCACTGAACACATGGGTACAGCAACTCCCCCGTGTGAATAAGCCTAGAAATATTAAATTCATTCAGTACGGTCGAAACAATTGGATTGGTTTTTGAAATTCTTACATAGTAACATCATCAAGACCAAATTCTGGATATTGCTTAATCTTAAAACCAAAATCTAACTAAGAAAGTAACAAAACTGACAACCCAAAAAGTTTTTTATGCAAAATGTTAGTTCCTGACATGTCTTACTGTTATGAAGGATAGTGCTAGCTATATCAACACCCTTTATCACAACACCTATGTAATGTAGGTACTGTACCTAGGTATACGCTACATGCACCTAGGAATCTAATAAAGTAGTAAGTAGTACCACATGCAATATGCAATGTTTATAGACTACAGTCTATGACGAAAAGTAAGTAGGTACCGCTTGTGTACAAGCGGTAATATTTAGGTGAGGGGTCGTCCATAAATTACGTCACACGAATTTCAAGTTCTTGTTTTAGATAGATTATAATAGTTTTTGAATTGTGACGTCACTAGTTTGGGGTCCCTCCCACCCTTGTCATTTGTCACACTATCTCAACGTCGACTTCCCTCCCCTAAATGTGTGACGTATTTCATGGATGACCCCTAAATAATAAGTAATGATAGAAATACCAACGTACATACTAAAGTTTAGTAGGGAGTAGAGAAGATCAAGAAGCAGTCACTTCATGCAGCTGAACGGAGACAATGGTTTGCTTACATGTGTCTCTTCAATCTTGTCATAGACTTCAGCTCTAGCCCACACGTTTCGCATATGAAACTCTTCTCGCCGCGAGAACACGGCAGTTTTACGTGTTCCGTGAACATCTTCTGATAAATATAAGCATTTACAATTACTTATGAGTCTTTTCAACTATGTAGGTGGCCCTGATCTAAGACATTCACTAGGTACGTTATTAAACGAAAATTTTCATGGCTTAAGTTAATGCCATATAATTATTTTAGGATGTTTAGTCAATTCATGCAAATACTCAATGAAAATTTTCGTTTAATAACGGTTTTACTTAGATATGCGTAATATCGAGGGCATTTATAAGCAAAAATACACATCACACCTGGGTCAGGCACAAATAGTTGTGACGTGCAGGAATTGAACTTGCGACATGTTACGCAGAATGTTAGACATGTTATCGAATTAATCAATTAAACTTTTATATAATAAATTAATAAATATAATAAATCTTTTTTTTCTCTTCCTACTTGTACTAACATTGCTCCACATTAGGATAACATGTGGCGTGGTTACGTGTCCAAATATACAATTTCACAATTACACTACATACATAATGATATTACATAACATGACCGAAACACCACTTTGTGGATCACACAAAGAGTTGCTCGGTGCGGGAATCGAACCGGCTACACGTTGCGCGGCAACCGGTTACCCTCTCACCGCACCGAACTTTCAATCAAATAAATAATACCTAATCAATCTTTGGTTTACTAAAAAATGTATAGTGTGCTGGTTTTTCCGTAGCATCACCATCAATTACCTGACTATCAAATGTTTGTCGACATTTTCCACAACTCCATTCCCGTACGACAGTCGCGCCTTTTTTCACAAAATAGCCTCCATGGGGCTTCTTCTCTTTCTCTTCAGAATCTGATTCCATATTTGTCACTGTAAAAGTATTCGTAAATAGAAATAAATAAGGTACCCGTTTGTTTGGTATTCATTTTAACATAATATTCGTACCTTGATGAATAATATCATCTGATCCTTTCCTATTCAGTTCCTCCTACATTTAATTTAAAATCATCAGGCTTTATATCCCATATCTTATAGGGGTAAGCAGACAAGATAGAACTCAACCCAGGCCTCGACAGGCCTGAGCCTATTGCCATAGGCTGGCCCCTATTACATGGGACTCATAACATAAAAAGTGAAAAGTGGGTGTTACAATGTACAGTAATTAGTGGCGTAATGTGCACCTCTGCCTACCCCTTCGGGAATAAAAGGCGTGATGTTATGTTATGAAAACAAAAATGATGTTAAGTCATCTATTTAGCTTAGATGATTCTTTAATTCGGTAAGGGTGGTGAGAACAGGCACTCAGACTTTGTTATATCTACAATTCAATTTTTTTACCTAAGAAAATTTCTGTAGAGAAGTCTTACTTAGTTCAAGTTCCTGTTGCAGTCTCCACTGGGTGACCTCAGCAATTTGCCTCAGCTGGTCAGCATTCCGAAGTACCACTTCACATGCATTGCAAATGTACTGTGGTTTATCATCATTCTGGGTTACCTAGGTAATTAATAACTATCTTAGACATGTTCGTTTATTAGAATTGATAGGGCTATGTTCATGTCCCAAGTGTTCGGTGAAATGGGAGCAGGAGTATAATTTATATTAATTTTGTTTCTTGAGGTTTATGTGGTAAGGGAGTAGTAACTGATTTACTTGAAAGTGTAACGGCATGTATCGTATTTCGTGTGCCTGTGATGGTAAATCTAATGTTTAAAAAATAATGTAAAAAAAAATATTTACACAAGCGGATATGATTAGGGCCGTTGGTAGACGGTGCCCTAGACGGATATATACTGACCAGATTGGCGATATATTAACCCATAATTCACCAAGCGGTCACTGGTGACCGCTTTCCACTAATATTACATTACATTATAGACCTTATTTCTAATGTTTAGAGAATACTTTTGTATGACCAAATTTAGGGCATGGATATCAACGGGTTAAAGAAGGGCCAAAAAAGTACCCTTAAGTGATGAGCATCCATGAAAATATTGATGACTATTGATGAAGCGAAACAGGTATATAGGAATCATAGTAATTGGCGTTCCATAGTCTTTGCCTACCCCTATGGGAGACAGGTGTGATGTTATGTATGTTTTTACAAAAGTTGTAGGTACCTGTATCTGCAACATTTGTTTGATTACGACAGCTACATCAAAATCATTGCTATCAAACATCCTCTTGTTGCCCGGTTTCAGACACAGTCTGCAAGTTTTTCTGTATTTTGGATTTTGTAATAACTTTCTTAGTGATCTGAAAAAACCAGTTAGGGTGAGATTTATATGATAAGTATTGAGTTAGCATCAGCTAACTCAGTTTTATTTGATGATCTAATAGCCTGTAATCATGAGATATGTCCCCAACTCACCCGTATTCTCATATCCACAATAGCACCAGAAGTCATAATTTATACTCAGCGTTACTACAGAGCAATTGTTGAAACAGTGAAACAGGGTCTATAACTTTGCCCTAATGCAGGAATTAAACCCAAGACCCCTTACTCAGCAGACTTCGAGATCAAAAAACTATACCTCATCTAAAGAAGGTATGTCGAAACAACGTCTAGATAGTAACTGCTAATTTCAGAAGTATACAAAATTATTAAGATCCTCTAGATCTTCATACAGCGAATGTTGATAGACAATTTATTAGTAAATGGGTTAAGTACCCAGGGTTGTGTCCCATAAGCACCAGTAGCTTGAATATAATTCTTATACTGGTTAATTATATGTTCTTCAAATATTATGTATAATATTTATAATAAATAATGTAAATGATTAGCACATCCTACGAAACGCATATCCTACGAAAGGGTACCTAATACCTATTATTTATTAAATTTAGTAAACAGGAAAAATAAAATAACTAGTAGTAGGTATGTACTTACGAAACTGTTTTAAATGTTTTCTCGTTATTATTGGATCTAAGCCATTTTATTTTTTCGAATTCGCCTGTACTTAGTTTTATTGACATCATTTTTTGAACTAATAAACTTGAAGTCATGTTGGTAAGTTTTTTGATATTTCAGAATATTCTAATATTTATGAACAAATAGATGAGTCCACAAATCAATTGAAAGATCCTCTTAAGATAGGTAGCTATGCTAGATAATAAAAAATAGAACTATAGAAAAATGCATACAAAAAACTAAGTAACACAGATCGTCTGTCAAATCCATAGGTCAAAAATGAAATCTGTTTGACATTACGACTGTCTGTGTCAAACGACTGACGTCACTGTTGCCAGAAATAACGTTTTGCGACAACATTGCGTCACTCACTCACCCCTCACTTATGCAGATTATAATCGTCAAATGACGCGTCGTGTCGACGTCACGACCATACAGTCGAGGACACAGTTTGAGTTTTTTTAAGATGTGTAGTGTCTATTAGGTTTATCGAGATAAATAAAACTAATGCACTAATGTTATAAAGTCTATATATTAAAATAAGAAATAAATATACAATAATGAGATCAAATAAAGTTACGGTTATACAAAACGAGAAGAGAATAATAATTTCGATGCGCGCGCGATCGCTAGCCGTGGCGGACTGTGTGGGCGAGCGAGGGGGCGCGTGCGGGTCGAGCGCGGGGAGGCGACGGCGACGACAGCGCTCGGTGTGTCGATCGGGTGGCTCCACGAACACGCGAGGCGTCCCAGTCCATCAACGCGGGCCGGGGCTCCGCTAGCGGCCGGGCCGTGTGTAGGTATAGCTAAGGGTGTGTACAAGCGTGCGGAAGCATAAGGCCGTGTACAAATGTTGTAAAGTATTAAGTATTATGGTATGAATGTGAGTGTATGTGTATGTATGTTTTATGTAAGTATTTGTTATGTATATTATCTTGTACCTTAGCTATATCCTACATCACTCCCCCGCTGAGACCGGTTCACGGTCGATAGTAAGAAAGATGCTGTGGAAATCTCACAGTTCTCCCGCTTCTTGTGGTGATCTTGGGTTGCAACTGTGGTTGTGGTGGAACTGGCGATGGGGCAGATGATGGTTGTGGTGACGTCGATGGAGCAGATAACGGTTGTGGCGTCGACGATGAGTTGTGTGCCAAGCCATCATCATTGTTTGCCATATATGCTGGTTTAAGCCTGTCAATGGTTACTGTCATGTGTTTCCCTTGGACGTCTATTATGAAAGTTTTTGGTCCTCTTTCAATAACTAGATGTGGACCAGAGTACGGTGATTCAAGTGACTTCTTCAAAGGTCCCTTCCGCAGGAAGACATGAGTGGCTGTATTGAGATCTTTGGGGACATAAAATACTTTCTCGCCATGACACGTAGTTGATGCAGGTGACAGTTTAGAAATATGCTGTCTCAGTCGTGCTGCGAAGTCTGCTTCATCAATGTTGTGGTGAGTTATGGGTTTTAAAAACTCACCAGGTAACCGGAGTGGCTCGCCGTATACCAGTTCGGCTGCAGAGGTTTGTAGATCCTCCTTCCAGGCACTCCTCATACCAAGGAGAACAAGAGGAAGTGTCTCCGACCATTGTGCGTTGTTGTGGCACATGATGGCGGCCTTCAGCTGTCTGTGCATCCTCTCCACCAACCCATTGCACTGCGGGTGGTAGGATGTCGTGGGGCGATGGTAAGCGCCTATGATGGATTAGATGCTCTGGAACAGCTGCGAGTCAAATTGCTTGCCTCGATCCGTGGTGATGGTTTCGGGGCACCCGAAACGAGCAACCCAGCCAGTAATGAAGGTACTGGCGCAGGTCTCCGCTGAGATGTCAGCGAGAGGATACGCCTCTGGCCATCGAGTGAACCTATCGACGGCTGTAAGGCAGTATCTGAAACCAGAAGATAGTGGCATAGGGCCTATTATGTCAAGGTGGACGTGGGAGAAGCGATTGGAAGGAACAGGAAATGAGGAAAGAGGAGAGTGAGTATGACGGGTGACTTTGTTTCGTTGGCAATCTGTGCATTGTTGAGCCCATGTTCTGCAGTCACGACGAATCTTAGGCCACACAAATCTTTCTGAGATCAGTTTTGCTGTTGCGTTGGGGCCTGGATGACTGAGATTGTGCAGGTTGTTGAAGATTTGCTTACGGAAAGTCGGTGTGATGAATGGCCTAGGGCGAGAAGTAGACTGGTCGCAGTAAATGTAGGCATCCATAGTTTTTACTCTCTCTAACTTTAATGCAGTATTGTTACTAAACAAGTTCTGTAATTCTTGATCCGTTTCCTGTTCTTTCTGTAGTTGTTTGTAGTTGATGGTAGTGTCGACGCTTTCTAGTCGTGAAAATGCGTCTGCAACTACGTTGTCATTTCCAGTAACATGATTGATATCTGTAGTAAATTGCGATATGTAGTCGAGGTAGCGGTGTTGACGGGGTGAGCAGTTATCTCGGCTTGTTGTGAAGGCGAATGTAATGGGTTTATGGTCGGTGAAAACTTTAAATGTTCTCGCTTCGAGCATATACCGAAAGTACTTGATTCCTTCGTGTATCGCGAGCAACTTGGTTTAAGCAGGAGATAACTTGCGAGAGAAGAATCCTAGTGGCTGCCAGCAGTCACGTCTTCGTTGTTGCAAGACAGCTCCGATGGCAACATCTGATGCGTCTGTAAACAGTGCTAACTCGGCCTCTGGATCAGGATGCGCGATGAGCGTAGCTTCCAACAGGTTATTCTTGCAGGCGTCGAATGCTTTTTGTATATCAGCTGTTACTACAATGGGCGTTGACCCTTTAATGTTAGGACCACTTAAAGCTTGGTTCAGGGGGGCTTGAATTTGCGCGGCAGCAGGTAGGAACTTCCGGTAAAAATTTATCATCCCTAAGAATCTCCGTAACTCCTTAGCTGTTTTAGGGAGGGGGTAGTCTTGAATAGCCTGTACTTTATCTGGGAGAGGTCGTATACCGGCTGCAGACACGTGATACCCTAAGAAGGTAACCTCACTGACACCTAGGACACACTTGCTGGTATTAATAACTACGCCATATTTTTTTAGTTGTTCGAATATTTTTGTCAGGTGTGCTATGTGTTCTGTTTCTCCTTTTGAAAATACGAGAATATCGTCGAGATATCCAAACGTAAAATCTAGGCCTTGAAGAATTTCGTCTAAAAATCTTTGAAAAGTCTGTGCAGCATTTCTTAGACCGAAAGTCATAGCGGTAAACTCAAACAGACCGAAAGGTGTCGTGATTGCGGTTTTATTGATGTCGTCTTCGTTAACTGGTATCTGATTAAAGGCTTTAACAAGATCTATTTTAGAAAATATGGTTGAGCCTGACAATTGGTACGCGAAGTCGTGGATGTGTCTCACTGGGTATCTGTCTGGTATTGTTCGCGCATTTAGTCGTCTGTAGTCGCCACACGGCCTCCAGCCATCGTCTTTTTTAGGTACGAGATGTAGTGGAGACGACCATGGACTTTCAGAGCGACGAGCTATTCCGTTTCGCAACATTTGTTCGAATTCTTGTTTTGCTATCTTTAAACGGTCAGGTGCCAAACGACGCGGTCGTGATGTTACCGGCGGGCCAGGAGTAACACGAATATGGTGCTTGGTATTATGAATGGGTTTCTGTTGTGAACCAGCTGGTCTTGTTATCTCAGGGTACCTGCGTAGTAGGTCTAGGTAAGGCGAATTACCTGTAAAGGTTTTTAACGACAATAATTCGTGCGTTATTTCATTAGTTGAAGGCGCGCCAACTGTCAGGTTTGTAATCGAGTCTATCAATTTTTGTTGTCGGCAGTCGACTAATAGATTATAATAACTTAAAAAATCGACGCCAATGATAGGTCTCGACACGTCTGCTATTATGAACTTCCAAATAAAATCACGGCGTAATCCTAGGTTGAGTGACAGCTGGTATGTACCGTAAGTACGTATCGGCGTACCATTCGCTGCGACGAGCTCGTAACTGCTCTGTTTACCATACGACAGCTGATTTTTCAAATACGATCTAGGGTAGGCACACACGTCGGAACCCGTGTCTATTAAAAATTGTACGCCGGTACGTTTATCAGAAATAAATAGGCGGCCTTTACACGTAGAGCAGTCATCCGCCGCCATTACAGACTGCTTTGGAAGTTTTCCGATTTAAAATCACATGGCTGGTTACATTTTGTGGCCTTATCACCGAATTTATAATGATACCAACACGTAGGGTGCACGTTGGTCCTTGATTGAGATCGGCGGTGTCGAGAAGATGAACGATTCCGACTTCTAGATCGCTCCGGTCGAGAAAGTTCATTGACCTTCTCAGTTAGCACTTCTACGTGTTTCATGAGCTCAGCCATTTGTTTACATAAGGTAGGTATATCGCTTACTTGTGTATTGGACGATGTCGCCGCAATTTGACCTTTAGGTACGACATCGTGGATCCTGTCGGCAAGATCTGCTAGTACCTCAAGAGGCGATGACGATTGCGACGCTATTATTGACTGGATGTTAGTAGGTAGACGACTCGACCATATCGTGCGTAGAAACTCGTCGGGAACTTTCGGGCCGGCGAGGTGCTGCAGGTGCCTGAGAAACTGCGATGGTTTTCTATCGCCTAACTCCTCGTGAGTCAGGAGTTGGTGCACCTTCTTCTCCCTCGACTCGGAAAGCCGCTTGATAAGCTCCGTTTTTAGTCGATCGTATTTTTCGGTCGCTGGTGGGTTCACGATTATATCTTCCACCTCCGTCGCATATCGTGGATCGAGGTGGCTGACGACGTAATAGAATTTAGTAGTGTCCGCAGTAATATTTGAAATCGCGAACTGTCCTTCTATTTGCGCAAACCAAATCGCGGGCTTCTCTGGCCAAAATGGCGGAACGCGCACGCCGACACGGAAAATGTCTTTAGAATCCGTTGAATCGGTTTTCGTATTTTTCTCGGACTCGCACATTTTGGAAATCACGTATAGTACTTTTATATTGTCACTGAGTTACTTGTTACTAAGTTTATGAAGTTCACTGCACAGTAGGTAGCACTAGCACTCGTTACGTGTTTAGTTCAGGGTCACCAATGTAGTGTCTATTAGGTTTATCGAGATAAATAAAACTAATGCACTAACGTTATAAAGTCTATATATTAAAATAAGAAATAAATATACAATAATGAGATCAAATAAAGTTACGGTTATACAAAACGAGAAGAGAATAATAATTTCGATGCGCGCGCGATCGCTAGCCGTGGCGGACTGTGTGGGCGAACGAGGGGGCGCGTGCGGGTCGAGCGCGGGGAGGCGACGGCGAGACGACAGCGCTCGATGTGTCGAGCGGGCGGCTCCGCGAACACGCGAGGCGTCCGAGTGCATCAACGCGGGCCGGGGCTCCGCTAGCGGCCGGGCCGTGTGTAGGTATTATAGCTAAGGGTGTGTACAAGCGTGCGGAAGCATAAGGCCGTGTACAAATGTTGTAAAGTATTAAGTATTATGGTATGAATGTGAGTGTATGTGTATGTATGTTTTATGTAAGTATTTGTTATGTATATTATCTTGTACCTTAGCTATATCCTACAGATGCAAGCATTCGTCTTGTAATCGTCATACAATCGTCAATTAACGAAAGCCTACTTATGACGTGCAGTTACGTGGACAATGAGCCTAAGGCCTATTATTTATTTGGACTCACTGTCACTACAGCGGTAAGTCCTATCTTTCAAGAGTGGCTTGAGAGACGTTGCGGCGTCGTCACCTACCGCCTGATGCAGGTGCTTACCGGACACAAAAGTTTCAGTAGGTTCCTGTTTCTGAATGGGCGGAAGGAAACACCCGACAGCGAGGATCGTCCGGAGGACACGGTGGAGCATACGGTGGCGTTATGGCCTGCGTGGTCTGAGCCACCGTAAGTGCGGGTCTGCGGGCGGTGACGGTGAGCAAGGGCAGCCTGCCGTCCGATCACAGCCAGGCCCGTGAAGAGCCGTCAAAGAGCCATCAGACCACCACAGATGGGGTCCAATAGGGCTGATGCTCGATACGGAGGCGCGGAATGCCTAACGAGTTGCTGGAGCTCCGGCTCCAAGAGTAGTAGTAGGAACAGGGTGGTTTTTGGTCAGTAAGAGTCTGACACTCCCTCTCGCCTTACTCAAGGCGGGAGAGGTCATTATACGATTTTCCCTTCTCAAAGAGGCCTATTATTATACATAATATTGATATTATTTTGGACTTATTATTCTAGTCCATTTGTTTGTTTATAAATCATGTTTCATATCCTATCCTGTGTGAAACATAAGCTGAAATTCTTTTCAATAACGTCAGTTATTAGTACAACATTAATTTAACAACCGCAAACACATACTTACCTCTAGTATAATAACAGAAAGTGCCAAAATTCGAAGTCATCATAAAATCATAATAGTAATGCACGCACAAGCTTCGCTCTTCAAAACGAGGCCTCGTCTCAGTGCCGCGATAATATTAGTGTTATTCTATAAAAGTGTCCGTTTAGTAATTGAATGGACAACTTTCTATCATTACTATAACTGGGGAGACGTGCTACCATCGGCTGAAGATCCGACATTTGTTCCTAAAGGGAAATCTATCTTCTTTCACGAAACTTCACGTCGTGGCGTACTTACTGTTCGAGAGGCTTGTTCCGTGGAGGCAGCCGCCAGGGCACACCCACAATGGCAAGTCTATGTGCTCTTCAGCTCACCCGTCACCAGCCACGCACTTAAAACCACCTGCCTCAAATATCTTCAAGAGCTCCCCAATATACAATTTCTACAGTTACACGTATCTGAGTACTCAAAAGGAAGTGTTGTCCAGTCAATATTACTTAATGATATAAAACACAGTAAATATCCAGTACAACATACTGCCGATATACTCAGGATTTTGACCCTTAACAAGTGGGGCGGGTTATATCTAGATACTGACATTATAGTCACCCGGTCACTAGAACAACTCCCTCTAAATTTCATTGCAGAGGAAAACTATGGTGACGTCGCATCAGGCGTTATGTCTTTTGGAAACGATGATATCGGTAAAAAAGTTACGCGTGAAGTATTGAAGTAAGGTTTTGTTTTGTTTCATTAATTTAATGTACACATAAGTGTTAACCAAGTATTGTTTATTTCCGCTAGGGCAAAGACTGTTAGTACTGTTACCTATAGCTAAACAGATTGAGTTACACTGTAGAGGTAAATAGATATTACTTCATAGGTATACCCTCGTTAAGGTCGGAAAGAAATTAGTTTTCACCCAATAAACAGTCACTAAATAAGGAATGAATTTCAAATTTCTTTCCTTTTGTTATTAGAGATATCAGTGAAAACTACAATCCAACAAGTTGGTCGGTTAATGGCGCAGACACAATAGAAAATGTACTGCGGAGATTATGTCCAAAATTGAACATGTCCAAAAGAATACCTGTAAAAGACTGCAAAGGTAAGTTTTAATGTACCGCTTGAATGCACCGATATGAGACACAATAGAAAATACAATGTGTCTCGCATGAATTCATGTTTAGACACACGATGGGTTAAACAAGCAGAGCCGTATTATCCCAAAGGCAAACTAGGCAAATGCCTAGGGCTCCAGGGACCGAAAGTAACGTGATGCCGCGAGACGCGCGTGGTCATATAGTGGTGGCGGACCCAAAAAAAGTAGGGCCTATGAGGAGCTTGCGGAGGGCGCTCTCTAGGTTTAATCGACCTCTGTAAATAAGTGTACCTATGTAACTCTGTATGAGTTCAGCTTCATTATGAAGCGAACTTACTAAGTCCACTAGATTCACTAAAATATATAATGTATAATGTTCAGGGACGGTAGATGATAGATTGTACCTTAATGTTTTGCAAAAAAGTTGAAAACCTATTAACAATGATTACTGGCGTCGACTTCTTGATATCTACCTTCTTTCTTCTGCTAAAAACTATGCTCCCGCAAGTCTACATGAAAGACGAAAGACTAGCACGACCTACTCTTAAAAAAATTACCATTATATCCCAGGCAAAAGGACTCCACGAGATCCTTCTACTACAAAATAAATAAAACTTCTTAAACATAATAAATCATGTTTTCAGGTGTCAAGATATTCGATTTCGAGCTTTTCTACCCTCACTATTACTTGGAACTCGACGAGATATTTCAGCCGCCTTCAGAAAGATTTGACTTACATCGTCCATACACATATCATATGTGGAACTTCTTGAGCCACAACATGACCATATATAAGGGTACCGTGTATCAGATCCTGGCTAAAACTTTCTGTCCGACTATTTATGATACCTACCGCCATGAGTTTTATGCTGATACAGTGAAAGTAGAAGAAAAAGTAATTAAAAACTAAGTTATAAATGGTTTAATTTTTTTATAGTGGTTTAATTGTTTTATTTTAATAATAAATAAAATAAATAATAAATAAATTTTTATTTGGAACAACATAGGAACTTAAACACTAGGGTTAGTAAGTAACAACTTTAAAAGGTATATTAATTAATGAGTCATGTACTTACGAGGCACTTCCTGCGGACAATGAAGCCGCATGAGATGCCTCAGCACTGGCGCTCTCGGGTCCTCAGCCACGACTTTCAGGATGCTATTGCCACTCCCCCGAAGCCTCCCCACAAGCGATGCCACCTTTTTCCTGACGATGGCCTGGAAACCATCTGTACCTAATCTGGCAAACATCCCCGAGGCACTACAGAAACGGGGGAGTCCCAACATCATCCTGAAAACATTATTATATTGGACGCGCAGGGCTCCTAGCGCCCTCCGCGAACAGACAAACCACAGACTCCCCGTGTACAGACCCTGACAGTATGCTTTAAACAAGGTTTTTTTGACCTGGTCCGTACAACGGGAAAATCTGCGCGCCAGCATGTTTCCGCGAACGGGCAACGCTCTGCGTTCCCTCTCCACGTCATCATCATCTTTAAGGTCGCTGACAAGTATATGGCCCAGATACTTAAACGTGTTTACCTGTTTTATAATAGTGCCGTTCAAACTAATTGAAGGAATGGTGTCAGGGCACCTGCCAGCGGCCCTAAAAACCATGAGCTCAGTTTTTTTCACATTATATTATTAGTCCATGTGATGCGGCGTACTTCTCACAGACCTTTAGCATCTGCCTAATTGACCCCGCAGTCGGCCCCAGCAACACCATATCATCCGTGTAACTAATGTTGTTTATACAGACTCCCCCCACCCGGCAGCCGACACGCATGGCGCTGAGTTCGACTATGAGGTCATTTACATACAGGTTGAAGAGCTTAGGCGAAGATAATCCCCCCTGTCTCACTCCACACTCCAACCTGTATGGTTCCGAGAGGCAGTTTGACCACCTAACACAATTGGTCTGATTTGCGTACCAGTATTTAAATATTTTTAACACTTCTGTCGGTACACCACCTTCCTCCATCTTTCTCCACAGCTCCTCATATGATACGAGATCGAAGGCCTTGGAAAGATCCAGAAAACAGGCGTATACCGGAGTTTTCCTTTCAGTATAGTATTGGACAGTGTGCTTATGAGCCAGAATCGCGCTTTCAGTAGACAGTCCAGGTCGAAACCCGAACTGTGCGTCATGTATGTTTATGTACTTATCCAGACAAGACTCAAGCACACTATCCAACAGTTTTGCTACAGTTGTCGCAAGGGAGATCGGGCGATAATTGCTTCTGTCCGCTATGTCACCTGTCCTGTTCTTCAATATGGGCACCACAGTAGTTTTCATCAAATCATCCGGTAGGTATGAATGACTAATGCACATATTAAAGAACATAGACATAATCCTCGGCACATGCACACCAGCATGTTTAAAATGCTCAATACTGAGCCCATCATGACCAGGAGATTTACCCTTACGCATACTATCTATCACCTTTTTTAATTGCTTTGCGGTACATTTAAGGCTCCTCTCCCACCATGGTAGGCCCACCATCCTACATAGTAGTCGAAGGACCCAGCGGAGAGCGCACTTTAAAGTGCTCCATAAATAAATTAGCTATATCCTCCGGGTCACTCCGGCCATCAACATTCGCAGGGAGGCCAGGCTTAGTATCAAGCTTGCTAGTGGACTTCCAAAATTTTGTGAAATCTTTTTCGGCATTCTGTTTCGCAATTACGTTCATTTTTAATTGGTCCCGATGTTTCTGACACCATTTCAACCGTCCTTTAAAAATTTTACGGGTCTCACACATCTTATTGTAAGCGGTACCGGCACTTGGTCTACCTAGAAACATCCAATCCTGGTACTTGAGCCTCGCCTCCTCATGCGCCTCCCTCACATGTTCGTTCCAGCCAAACACACAGATTTAAGTATATAGTTTTATTTATTGAATACCTTGTGGTATGGTGGCAAAATAATAGATCTCTATTTTCTAGATTGAAAATTTTTTTTCCAATAGTCAGCCTTTCCGAGTCTAATTGTAGTTTCTGTTCCTACTATCCCGAAAGCATATAAAAAATTGATATTTTGTGTATCCAATTTACTATTTTAAGAGAATATTATCACCGTCGTAGACCAACTAAGACAAATTTGGTATACTAGGCATCCACGGTCTATTTTGTAATTACGAATCACTTTACAGTAGTCAAACTAGGCGATTTTCACAGCTTGTAATTAATTTTATGACTTTTTATAACACATTTACCTAAAAACATTTTGGATTATTCTAATAACTTCTTTTAGAGGGGCGGCTACCCTAATAAAACAACTAAAGCTAAAAACGGGTGGTAGACTTAAACTTACGGTACCTAACTCACCGGTACCATATATACCGGTTATTTCAAACCTAGAGCAATGCTGAGGAACGTTTCCAATGCCTACACTCATCATTTATGGAACAAAATGACTTCCAATATAAGACAATAGAAAAGGATTCCCCATGTGATGAGATGGCTCAGAGACTATGCCCCCTAATTTATGACATGTATTTTTTTATGGGTAATTTCATCGAATGACTTCCCTCCCTCCCGCCTGGGTGAGGCGAGAGGGAGTGTCACTCTTACTGACTAAAAACCACCCCGTTCCTACTCCTGCCCTTTGAGCCGGAGTCCCGGCAACCTGTTAAGTTCTCTGCGGCTCTGTATCAGACATCAGCCGCTGGGCCCATCTGTGGTGGTCAGATAACTCTTTGTGTGCTACCTACACATAAGTTGGGATGTAATGCATAAAATGTTTTGTGTCTTTCTCTGTTTCAGTTCTGGTATTTTTTGGAAATCAAAATTTAAAAAAAATCGCATGTGAGTCAGTAACCACGCGGAAACTATAATATTATGCCCGTTTTTTAAAACAGATGAACTGTATTAACCAAGGACACTGTTTGTTTTTAAATTATTGTTACAATCAACGACGTTGAAAATAGGCGGACGTCGTCGTAGTAGTTTCTTGAAAGAAGTTGTTGTTGTTTCAAGAGACGTTGAAAAAAGGTTGCTTCTGTTGAGAAGCAACTTTTTTCAACATCTTAATTACAATCTGTCTGTATTGAAGTCAGTGATTGAAGTAGACAACTAAATGCTTGTTTATTATCATAAGTTGATAAAGTATTCGTTTAAAATATTCGGTTTTGCTTGCTTTAAGTAGGTACTGTAACAAATGTATAACTCTAACAAATTAGTCAGAAAAATAACTCACAAATTGTACTCACTAAAGACACGGAGAAAAATATTTTATTTACGAAAAAATGTAATCTTTGCAATTATTTTTATTGGTGTCATTTACCATGTCAAGTTGAGAGATGTATTACTTGAGCAACGATACTTTAAGCATTTTGGATTTCGATCTAATTTAAACAATTCAGAACTTTTGGCGTGTTATTATAGTAATGAAGGGGATGTGCTTCCATGGGCTGAAGGTCCCAACTTTGCGCCAAAGCTCAACTCGATATTCTTCCACGAAACATCATGTCGTGGTGGCTTGAACTCTCGTCAGGCGTGCTCTATCGAGTCTGCGGCGAGGGCACATCCAACGAGACAAATTTATGTTCTGTTCAGTGGACCCATCATTGAGGTGGTGTATCAGAAAAGCTGCATAGCTAAATTACGACTCCTACCAAACGTACATTTTGCTAGAGTGCACATAGAGGAATATGCCAAGAACACCCCTTTGGACGGCTTAGTAGCAAGTAGGGAGTTAGAAGAGAGCTATTGGCCCGTAGAACACGCCTCAGATGTTTTTAGATTCTTGACTCTGTACAATTGGGGGGGAGTGTATCTGGACACAGACGTTATGGTCGTGAAATCTCTGACACCGCTCGGTCACAATTGGGTAGCGAAGGAAATAAGTTGGCACGCGAGTGTGGGAGTTATCGCTAGTTCCATGGACCACATCGGCAGACGACTCGCGCAGGCTCTTGTAAAGCAAGTATTGCCATAGTTTCAATAAGATTGGTTTTATATTTCTGGCTACATATTATATTAAACCAGTTACTGAAATATTGTTTTCTAATTTCCATATCATCATATCAACCACGGGCCTCGGGAGTCTCGATAAGTCCGCTGACAATGACTTCCAGTAGGAAGCAGCCTGTATTCAGCGGCTCCTTATTTCTTGTTATGGGATAACCCGGCAAACGATCAGACGTATCACCTGATCGTAAGCAATCAGCGCTGCCCATGAACACCGAAACACTAAGGCGTTACTTTGGGGATTAGAAATTTGAAGCTTGTTGTCGATTCAAGGATCGGGGAAGGGAGTAATAGGGCCTCGGTAACCTTACTCACACGACGAAACAAAACGCAAGCGCTGTTTCACGTCTGTTTTTGTGAGGCCGTGGTATCTCTCTGGTCGATCCATTCGTGCACACGCACCCACACGCACCATTGTCATCATATGATCTAATATTAACAACGTCAATATATATTTGTAGTGAACTGAAAACGACGTTTAAACCTGATGTTTTCAATAATAATGGTCCAGGCGTGATGACGAGAGTACTACACCGCATGTGCAATACATCCGACCCGACCGAATGGTCTGCTAAAACATGTCAAGGTAAATCTATGCATTCGTAAATATCTCTAAACCTTTTCCCATGTCGAACCTTACGGGTAACTGGGGCTCCGGTTTGTCGTGCAGGAGAAGGAACGGAGTGCTTTTTAGTCAGTCTGACACTCCCTCCCGCCTCACCTAGGTGGGAGTAGTCATTCGATGATTTTCCCCCCTTAAAAAAACCTTTTCCCATGAACGCCTTTAAATTAGAAATTACATCATTTTAAGTAGGTAATCAGTACCTATTACTATTATGTGTCGTGGAACGGAATCATGTTATCTTCGGACCTTCGAGAAAAGAGCGTACCTAATCCTTAACCTTTTGAATGCATCGATTTGAGACACAATAGAAAATACGTTGTATCTAGCGTGGGTCCACGTCTTAGACACACGGAAGGTAAAAACTTGTACTTGTGACTTCTCTGGTGTTGCGGATGTCCATAGGCGTAACGCTGATCACATACTATCAGGTGATTCGTCTATTATTATTATTTACAGGTCTCGAAGTGTATGGTCCAGAATATTTTTACCCAGTCCATTATACCAGATCTAACGATTATTTCAAACCCGGAAAATTGCAGAACGTTTCCAATGCCTACACTCATCATTTATGGAACAAAATGACTTCTAATAAGACAATAGAAAAGGATTCTCCATATGATGAGATGGCTCAGAAACTTTGCCCCCTAATTTATGAGATGTATGGAGATGAATTTGGGACATAAAAAGATCAAATCATATTTGAAAAGCCTGATGTTTTTTTTTCGGTAACATCTAAAGCAGCGGTCGGCAACCTATTGGCAGTTAAGGGCCACATGGCGACAAATTGAGGTACAGATGGGCCGCGCTTTACATAATTTTGTTTATAGGTATATTAATCAATATTTTTATGGCATCACAATAATATGAATACGTAATGAATAGGCGGCAGTCTATTTAAGCATATTAAACTGTCAAATACCAAGCGGTCACCGGTGACCGCAACCTATTGTTCTATAATTGTGTCTGCAAAACCGGTACTCGACGTTTAGACTCTTATGATGCTTATGCTTTAACTCACAATGGGTAGAAAGGTACGGGTATACGGGTCGCGGGCCGCAAGGAAGAGTCGCGGGCTGCGGGTTGCCGACTTGCAGACCGCTGCTCTAAAGCCACGTACCTACATAATATGGGGGGTGTACTTGTAATTTCTAAATAGTTTCGTTCCGAAGAAAGTACCAATTTTTATTTTTACTATCTCGCGTGTCTCTGCGTTTAGGCACACGACGGGTTAAAGCTAAGTAGGTAGGTACTATATAGTAAATTTTTTGGTGCCTGGTATAATGTTTTTCGTTATCATACACCCGCCATTTTGATAGATACCTACTTAACTTTTTTATAGGATCAAGGTGAAAATAGCACACAAACAAATAATTAACAATGTATAAATGTTTATGTTTAATAATTTTTTTTATTTGACTTGTTTTGCATTGTTATGTTATGATATGGATTTTTGATATTCTATTTCTTTTGTATTTTCTTGACATTTCTGTAATTTAATTTAATCTAATTTCATTCAATTGCTATAAATGTTTGTATGGGCATGATGTGATTCCCTTTAATTGAAGGATCACAAGGTTATTGTAACGTGTGGTGGATTATTTTTTTGCATGTAAGTGTATCTTTTGTTGGGAGTCCAAATAAATAAAACATAAAACATAATTTTATTATTTAATCACTCAATAACTTAATTAGGTAATTAATTTTACAGGATAATTGAATAATAAGTTCCTATCTCAAAATAGTACACAGAGTGTAAACGGATCGCTTCCCGAAACGCTGACAAAAATAAATTGTTTTTAAATAATCGCATTTGTTTTCGTGTTATTAATGCAACATCAGCCTTGAGCAGTTAATTACAATTATTATTACACAAAAGAAACATTGAATTCCATACTTTTTTTGAAATTAAAAATTACTTTCAACTTTTAGCGTTTTTCGTGAGCGTTCCGTTTGCAACCTGTATAGGAGGCATTATAGCCGCGGTGTCATGGCGACCAGCACTATTTTTTTTAAGAAAAAATCTTTTTTTTTTAAATCCGTTGGTGGCGCTAGTGAGATGTTGGGTATTTATTAGTCTTATGCCGGAAATATATCTGCGTGGACTTGTATGTCGTGGCGTGTAGCGTGGGTCGCCAAATGTTTGTAGCCGAGGGGGTATTGCGCCACGCCAGACATTTTCTGTGGACGAAACACCCTCTAATGGCGTGAAAAGTTTCATTAATAATTTAAACTATCGACTGGAGTTTTGAAAAATCATTTCTTTTTTAACTCTAACTGCCATGACACGGCGGCAACAAGCCTCAAAAGTATTCAGAAATGACACATTACATAACTTAAATGCAAAAACTAATAAATATAATATTAATTGTATATCGTCAGTTTTTTATTTAACTCTCATCATCGCAGTTGCCCCTTTAAAATAAATCATTATTCTACATTCGAATAGTTTATGTATTCTACTGCATTACGGAACAGGAAAAAAAATATGGTCATTCTACGACACATCTTTCTAC
Organism: Spodoptera picta; assembly: GCA_038387885.1. NCBI lineage: Eukaryota > Metazoa > Arthropoda > Insecta > Lepidoptera > Noctuidae > Spodoptera > Spodoptera picta. The sequence continues at coordinate 2,045,731 of JAZHFQ010000344.1, read as the reverse complement.
GACATTCGTATGTTTTATTTGGACCAAAGTTGAGCATGGACAATTTTAGAATTACATGAAATTTGTACTGTGCTAATGGCTATACAAACAAATTGAAGATTTTTGCAATTATACAGACTATTATTAAACTAAACGGCTTGGAATGACTTCTAAACTGTAAACTGTAGGTAAGACAAGATTACGACACAATAAATAAATATTTCGAATAATCTACCTCTAATAGTAAAATAACAATTGTTAATCGTAACGCTTTAATTAGACACTATTGTTTACATACGTAACTGTTCGAGATTTACTCGACTAATTTCTAGCTACGATGGGGGCTCATAATCATGACCAGCATGCGCGATGTTGCTTCGTCAATCGTTACGGAAACTGTAGTATCTAATTAATTTAATTAAATAGTATGTGCTTGGTATTGATTTACGTAATTCAAATAGTTCGTAAATTGTTTTTCCAGGTCTGAATGTGATGTATGAAATATGAAGTCCCGACAGAACATAAAAGTAAATTCAACCACGTATATTATTAATTAAAATCTAAATTATACATGCACATATTATTTAAGAATAAGTCAAATAAATTGTGATAATTAATTATTGTTTATTTTCTGTGAATTTGAAACATAATGCCTTGCATGGTTAATGCAAAAATATTGTGTATTAGACACTGTTTATATGTCAATAGATCTTTCAGTATGCGAGAGTACTAAGAAACGATTTCCTGAAATTATTGTGATATTTATGCGCAAAGTCGAGGGCAAAAGCTAGTCATATTATTATATCAGACTAGCTAAAGAAGTTACAGACATTATTTGTACTATGTACTGACTTCGCGACTAAAGGCTTTAGATGAAACTATATAATAGCGAAATAAACATCGATATTGCTTATTTTATTAATTTATCTACCTAAATTTGTAAGTACCTTATTAATTAAATGCGTAACATTCTTCAGTGGCCAATATTGAATTCGTTTACAAGCTTACAAGCAAATTAAAATAGATATTGAATTAAAAATCAAATGCAACTTATAAAGATATCCGATCCAATTTTTTTTGTAAAGTTTTAAACTAAGTAGCATCCTGGCATCATATTGTATTATTTAATTAAAGAATAAAATGGAAATCGATTGAACGTGAGATACATCAATATTGTACCACCATTTTAGCATCACAAACGCCATCTAATGACTGACACTAAGCACTAGATGACGACATAATTCCAGCACCTTCTAACCGACTACAGGGATGATGGCAGGGAATAATAATTAAAAATCTTTTTAATTCGCTAGTTAAATAATGAAGAAATATTAGACGCGCATTTTTTATTCAGCCGTATAAGAAAACATAACTTAAATAATACGAATCAAACAGATAAAAGTGATGTCACGCGACGTTTCAAATCAATAACCGTCACAAGTTTTTAATTCCGTAAGAAATGAAAAGATACGTGCCTTATGTTTTACATTCAAATAGCAGACGAACATTAATAAGAATTTTGGTCATCACCCCTACAAAGTAACGTCGAAAGTAAGTCTTAATGTTACATAATGCTATTTAAACATCTGTACACTTCTATAACTTACTAATATTGCCATTATTTTCATTCTAAGATCAGCTACTGGACCATAAATTACTTTATACCTCTACATTATTTTAAATAGTCACCAAACCTAATTTACAGCTTAGGCAACCGATTATAAGTATTAAGACTTGAGTTATTGAATAATTATTTTCAGCGCCATCTATCGGTGGAACGTATCTTCAATGTGCTTCGCTGCAGTTGCAATATAGCAGTTACCAATTTCTCATTGCTTGAGTCAGTCTATAATTAGTTGCCTAGACTGTAAATGTGATTTGATAAACCTGTCTAATGTTAAGACGTATAATTATAGTGTTCTAGTACTATTCATACAAAAGCTACAGTTAATTACAGCTGTTACCATGAATGTAAGAAAATAATAATACCATCGACTTCGTTAGTCGACAGTAACTATATGTATTTTCTAATCCCAACTCTACGGCGTCGAAACAGGTTTAAAAATAATTCATCACTGACGCATTTAATATTAGATTCTTCGATAGATCAGGCCAATAAAATATGACACGTATTTTGAAAATCTGCTGTCAGACGCGATCTATCACAGTCTTACACATTTTTAAATAGAATTACACTGACCACAGATTTAAATATCGACCAAGATGTTACGGCTTCTGTTGTCCTAGTACTCCTGAGTTTTAATTCATGCTTCTATAACCCTACTGCGTCTCAAAATACATGGCGTCCGGGCTAAATGGCGATTAAGCGCTAGTCGACTGAGAAAATAGAAAATTGTATGAGATAGTCATTGACTTATGTCAATACTAGCGACCCGCCCCGGCTTCGCACGGGTGTATGCATGTATTATATATATAAACCGTTCTTAAGAATCACTCTATCTATAAAAAAAACCGCATCCAAATCCGTTGCGTAGTTTTAAAGATCTAAGCATACATAGGGACAGAGAGAGGGTGGATAGCGACTTTGTTTTATACTATGTAGTGATTTACGCTAAACGAAGACTTTTTTATTCTGTCAGTCGACAGTCGCTTAAATTCCATTTCGCTTACATCGATTTCAAATTCACTCTATTTATTGACATATTCTGAATCAACGTATCACTATAGTCGGAATTTTAATTCGATTCCAGATTTGACAATTTCAGTGTTGCGACGTTATGACAAGTAATAAATAGTGACGTTGCGAAATTATTCGATATGGAAATGCTATATTTCTGGATCGATTCTTCTCGTTTATAATTTTACTGTCATAAACTAAGTATATCAGGAAATTAAATATTTCTGAACCGATAATTTAGTTTTGACGATTAATTAACGATCTGAGACTTTTCTTTTATAATTGTGTGTGAAATAAATAAAAAAATGTAATCATGAAGGATCATGACAAATAAAACAGATAGATGTATTATGGTAATAAGTTATTTTGTAAATTGTCACCGTCATCGCTATCGCTATCCTGTCACTTTCTGTAACATTTATTATAAAACACACACACTGATTGTTTATCGATTTTTGTGTTCATCACTACACTATTGTATGTGGTATCATTATTTCACAAAATGACAGTAGCTATCGTCAAATCTGGAATCTAATTAAAATTCTGACTATAATAACTAAGGCTTTATACACGCTTGTAACATTAGCCTTATAGTTTAAACTTTTTACACTAATATCTATTGCTAACTAGCTGACCCCGCGAAAATTTTATTGCCATAAAATTGAACTAATGTGTCGTGATATCTAATGTCATTCATAAAACAGGGGGTTTAGTACGAGTTTAAGTTTAATGTCGAGACCGCATTCCGCACTCTGATTGGCGGGCGCCAATGAACTAACCAATCAGAGCGCCCAACGCGGTTTCGATTATTCGAAAAGTAAAACAAACTCATATTAAGCCCTCCATTTGTATGGGAAATTATAATTGATGCTTCTACTATTTCCCTTGAAAACTCTTCACATATTCTTACCCCATAACCTTTTCTGGACTGCTATAAATATTAAAATTTAAACTCCAAATTATTGAAATCAGTCGCGATACTTTTAATGTATAATATTTAAAATATTTCATACAGTAATTTTGATATTCAATATTAGCTGAATGAACACTTTTTGGCTACAGCCGACGATGTCTAATACTCTTTGCCTTTACAGAGCGGCTTTCCGTGACTCTGCAACACCTCTACAATAATACAAACATTTGTGTTTTTTGAGATCTGCAGCAATTTACAATACAAATAAACTAGTAAATACAAATTATATAATAGTATTTTAATTAAATACGCAATCTTTGGTATCGTCAGTTTGACTGACTTCGAATAGTTAGTAGGTTAGATTGCAGTTTCCTCATCTGCTTGCAGACCAATCTTGCAAGCATATGGATATTGGTCGAATAGTTTGGCCAACATTTTATGTACAAACTTGCATAGCCATTATGTTGGGCACGCGACGACATTGTTGCGCCAAGGCATTGGTCGGGTATTTCGGCCAACATTGTATATACAAACTTGCATAGTCATAATGTTGGACCAAGGTATGGGCATACACTTAACTGATTACTAGCTACTCTTCTTCCTCAGCGGCTTGCGTTTGTCTCATCGGTGAGTGCGCGCGAGCAGGCTCTGAATTACTTTTGTTTTGAACGCGGCTGCAGAAGAAAATAATATAAATTAGAGTATTATTCATCGTAGAAAAACATGATTAAGACTTCCGATCCATTTTGAATACCGTAGTGACTGTGCAACTGGACTGGCTTACTACGCGAGAGATGTTATAAAGTATAAAGTATCTGCTACTCTTTTGCTTATTATTTATCATTACCCTAACCCTGCCAAGCACTCTGATGGGACGAAAGACCAACTGATCTCGCGTTTTCTGAGGCACGGGGAAACAAATACCTATTAGGTAAACTCCTTTTAAATTTGGGCTAAGTATAGACCAGTAATTGAGTAAAGTGAGTGAGTGACTGAATGGGTGAGTATGTGCATGAGATAGTGGCTGATTTTTTTTTAAACGTTGCTAGTGTGAGACTAGGATTTTCTCCTGTGTCGTGGGTGCGTTTACAAACATACAAGTTCACATACACAATGACACCCAGACCAGAAACAACAATTTGTGGATCACACAAAGTGTTGTCTCGTGCGGGAATCGAACCCGCGACACGTTGCACGGCAGCCAGTTGCCCAGCCACCGCACCAACCGTGCGGTCGCAATCGCATGCGATTGAGAGAGTGAATGGGTGAGTGAGTGACTGAGTGAATGGCTGAGTGAATGCGTAAATGAGTGTCAGTGAGTGTGTGAATGGGTGAATGAGTGCGTGAGTGAGTGAGTTAGCGACTGACTGAGTAAGTCAATGAGTGAGTGAGCGAGTGAGTGAGCGAGTGAGCGAGTGAGCGAGTGTACCTGTAGAGGTCGGCGGTGGTCTGCAGCGTGCCGAGCGCGAGGTGCAGGCGGCGGCCGGGCGCGGGCGGCGGGGGCGGGGCCCACCACTGCACGACGCGGCCCACGACGGGCACGCGCCGCAGCAGTCCCTCCTGCCACAGCCGCTCCGCGTTCTCGCGCTCCAGGTCCGCTTGTGCTTCTTCGATACCTGACACGCAAATTGCTTATTGTAGTAAATAGTTTCGACGCTATATTCACGTAACGAAGTGCTTATATGTTATAATATACGTTAAAATGTTAGTAAAAGAAATAGGTAAAACTGTCGCGGTGGCCCAGAGTTTAAGACGCCTGCTTCTCGTGTATGAGGGTGCGGATTTGAAACCTTCCAACGGCAAGTACCAATGTGACTGTTTCCCAGTTATATGTACTTTCTAAGATTACTTAGACATCAATGACAACGGTAAGAAAAAAACATCATAAGAAAACCTGGCCTTATAATGTCTAATTACAAGTTTGAAATCGTTAACCCGCAATGAGCAAGCGTGATGATTATTGCTCAAACCTTCTCCATACGAGAAGAGGCATTTGTTTAGCAGTGGACACTTATTGCTAATAATGAAAATAAATAGTTGGCAGGGCTAGACTAGTAGAGTATAGTAATCAACACACTTATGACATCAATCGCATTACCTTTCTTCAATACTTCAGTCATGTTGGTGAGTGCTCGGCTGCTCTCTTCTACTTCTTTACCAGCAGATATAACGAGGTCCAGTAACTCATCTACATCCGTGTCTTCCGTCACCATGCCGAACCTGCGATTTATAAAAGAGATGGTCTATTATTTTCACCTTGTATTAATTTTAACATAACATCACGCCTTTCATCCCGAAGGGGTAGTGTCATAATGCCATTATAGAGGTATAAAAAGGTGTATTAATTATGACAAAGCTAATAAGAGGACGGATAGTATTCTGCGATATCTTCCGATGACCTTTTGGACTTTTTATGGGATTACAGGACAAACCATAGACGGCGGCCTATGGATACTTAACACCAGAGGGGTCATGAGTTATAGTGACCAAATGTCAATCCATCACATTAGTTATATTATAAACTACGTTTTAAAAAAATCGACTTTCATCCCCTTTTTTAAACTCAATTAATATAGTAAACCCTTTTCGTACGTGTAACAAACATTTTTTTGAAAGCTGTACCATGATCGGTTAAGCCAATCGCGAGATAATTGCGCACAAAAGTACATACATACAGCTTAAATTAAGAACCTCCTTTTCTGAAGTCGGTTAAAACCTAATTTGTCGACCTTTTGAGTGTATGCAGCACGGTGGCTCCGAAAACCTCACTTTTAATAACGATACACAACGCAAAGTGTGGGAGAGCCATGCTTCGGCACGAATGGGCCGGCTCGACCGGAGTGATACCACGGCCGAGCAGAAAACCGACGTGAAGCAACGCTTGCGTTGTGTTTCGTCGTGTCAGTGAGGTTACCGGAGGCCCAATAACCCTCCCCTTCCCCAATCTCCCCAATGCCTGAATCCCCAATGATCCTCAAACTCCTAATCCCCAAAAGTCCGGTAACGCACTTGTAACGCCTCTGGTATTTTTGGTGTCCATGGGCGATGCCGATTGCTTACCATCAGGTGATCCATCTGCTCGTTAACCGGCTTATGCCATAAAAAAAAAACGATTTTCCAAATGGCTTCCAAATCTCGCATGGGTCTCTCGCGTTTAACGTGAATATTGGACGTACAAACTGCTATCGTGACTGACCTGACGCAAGCCATCCCATCCTCCCCGTCCCCGCAGGAGAAGGCTCCGTCCGTGGCCCGCAGCGTGTCCACGAGTTGTCTGTTGAGGGAGTTCAGTTCCTCGGGCGCCGCCTCCTCCCAGCCTGGGGGAATGTAGCGGACTCCACCAAGACCTGCCCAAAACATTGATTTATGAAGTAACTAACTTCTGTCAGTGGCTTTGACAGCGTCAAAACTGTATCTTAATCAAAGATTAAGAAAATACAATATAATAACTAATTTTTACATTTCACATTAATTGTAAAAAAAAAAATATAATTTGACTGGAAAATGGGTAAAAGAATTTTAAACTCCTGGACAGATGTAGCCTTGACGTTGAAGACGATGTAGACATTTGACGAAATCTGTTTCCTGTCAGTATTGAAACTAAATTCGGAATTGCTAAATCTTTCAAAGGGTTTAGTTATACGAGCAACAGTTCAGTTAACTGATAAATCCCCAAGCGGTCACCGGTGACCGCTCTCCTCTAACACCATTATGGACCTTATTTCCGATGTTTAGAGACTACTTTTGTATGAACAAATTTTGGGGAATTATATAAAATCGTGTGATAAGAGCGGTAGAGTTCTTATTCTTAGTCATTATTGTTTTACAGCTTATTTTTGAGGAGGGAAAATCAACCAATGACTTCTCCCGCCCGGGTGAGGCGGGAGGGAGTGTCAAACTCTTACTGACTAAAAACCACCCCGTTCCTACTCCTGCACTTCGAGCCGGAGCCCCGGCAACCCGTTAAGTCTTCCGCGGCTCCGTATTGTTGTACAGCTGACGTGGCGCTACTGATCAGTACTCACCGGCCCAGCCGGGCACGTGTACGAGCGCCAGTGGGTGTCGCGCGCGCACGCGGGCCTGGAATGTGTCGCGCAGTGCCACCGTGGCACCCAGCACCTGCAGCTGCGCCTCCAGCAGCGCCGCCCACGCGCCCGCGCCCGCGCCCGCGCCCGCGCCCGCCCCCGCCCCCGCGCCCTCCAGCGGACAGTACCGCAGCACCACCCCGTGGGCTTCAGTCTCACATACTTCTATACTGATCTGGTAACATACAGAACATACAATTGTATTACTTTTCTTGTTGTACTCGAAACGAATGCGTGCAGTATCGAATCACCATCGAATGACGGTGACAAAAATTAGTGCCTGACTTACAAGCTACCAGTATTCTATGATCTGCATGAGTGACGAATACCACTTAATTACATATCTGTTTAACAAATTGATGTCAATGTCGACATAAGATTCCTTTCCAGACGCCTACACGGCGTAGTCGCGGCGTCTGCGCGGCGCATACGTTTCTCAAACACCCGCGTTAGACAAACGTTAGTGTGAAGAAACTTTTAACTAGTAACTCCATCATTTATTTTAATTAACAAACACTTTTGACATGTTAAACTGGAATTGCCAGTTAGTGAAGTTAAGCACTTATTACTATACTTATTTACGATGAAAGTGAGATAATCAAAGAGTACATAGTTTAAAATGAATGTGTAAAATTTTTACCATGTCAGCCTCTCTCTGTAGCACCTGTCCAAGCCAAGAGTTGAGTTTGTCGTAGTATGGCGGCGGTTTCTCCGTGCCTGGCGGCGCGAACTGAAACGCTACGCAAGCTGACGCGTGGCTTAGCGCTTCCTGTCAAACAACATAATACTTTATAAATGTTTGTTAAATATAATTTGCCTGGTCTCGGGTTCGATTTCCAGGTTGGGCAAAGTATTATTGGGTTTTTAAATCTTAGTAGTGCCATGGAGTCTGAAATTGTGCTCGGTATGGCAATAGGCACATAAACACATACGGGATATATAACATAAATAGTGAAAAGTGGGTGTTACATTGTACAGTAGCATTAAGTGCCGTAGTGTGCACCTGTGCATTCCCCTTAGGGGATAAAAGGCGTGATGATGTCACTTTACTAAGGGTTTGAACTTACCACAATTCCTACATTTGGCGGTTCATCTCCACCGGGCCGTTCACTCTGTAAATGAAAATAGTTTGGTTAATGAGTAAATTATCATCAAATGAAAATATTCTTAAGATATGTTTCAAGCTAAAAACCGTTAAATCATTAGTTATATATGTTTTAAGCTGAAACCCACTTTTGAGAACAACATTTTTCTGCAAAAAAATTACATAAATACACTCAAAACTGCGAAATATCTAACTAAATCTACACGTTTCACAGTTTTGCAAGGTCTAGTATATTCTAGATCGAAAGGAAATCTAATGGAAAGAACTTTTGAAACTAAATCAAAAAACGTGTCACATACCAGTAACCTAAGCCCTGCATTAGCCACGACTGCGTGCACTGCCCTGGCGGACCTGAAGGCGGCCGTGAGTCGTTGCTGTAACGTCCTCGCGCCGGCCGCGCGTATACACGTCCACAGAGGGAGCGCCGGGATACGCGCCCCGCCGCCTGTCAAACCTGCTAAAGCTGCTAAGGCCCCTTCTCTACTACCCGCCTGGAAAACAATAATAATTAATCATTAAAACTACCGCTTACTTACATGTCATCATCAAACAGCCTATATAAGTGCCCAAAGCCGCTACTGCTGACCATAGGCCTATTTTCACACGGAGAAGGTTTGAGTGTTAATCACCACGCTTGCTCATGCGGGTTGGCGATTTCAAATTTATAATTCGAAATGATAAGCTCACGTTTCGTCATGATATTTTCCACCACTGGTGGTGTCTAAATGATCTTAGAAAGTATATAATTATCTCGGAAAACTCACATTAGTACTTGCCTTTGGTTGGTTGGTTTTAAACCTCGGGGTCTTAAGCCACCAAGCCAACACATTTTGTGATTGCTTATAGAAAAAAATGTTATCAAAATGAATACTTACAGCGCTTACTACTTTCGACTGGTCGTTAGCTGTAATAGCTTCCGGTATTTTGTAAAACGTCTGAACAAAAGGAATTAAGGAAATTTTCTCAATCAAAATATATACCTAATAATAGTAGTACCAGGAGAGCAGAACACTCAAGAAGGTATAAACTTACTTATTTGCTATACAGAAATACACTCAAATATAAAGTCTATCGTTGTATACATTGAGTTTATTTTAGATTATCTGTTTTATTGTAAAGGATACAACAGTTGGCAGTCCTGGAACACCGAACCATGGTCCAGGTGTGAGAGTCACCGAATCTGGTATACTGAAAGACTGAAAATAAACACCTTATAAATACACGAAACTTATACAGAATTGTTATTGGACTTGAATGGTAGAAAGAAACGTAATAATTAAGCTTTTACTTTTTACTTAAGTAAGTATGTAGGTATGAAACCAATTAAGACTTCTTGTGCTTGCATATTGGCACAAATTAAACGTACATACGTATTTCAACAAGTGGCCTAAGCTACACTAGCGTCACTAAGATGAAAACATTTGAATTATGGAGGAGATTATGCTTAGATATGTCATTGTCTATCAGTAAGTGAATTATTCATGTGATTCTTAATAAGAAATCAAGTTATTTTTCAGCTTTAGGGAGTAATTGTCATAAATATAATAAAATGTTAAAATTACTGACCTCATCTTTGGACGAGGCTCCCGGCAACGCGAGCGCATGCCCTCTAACATGTAAGTGCAAGTTTCTTTGAGAGCATATTTCACCAAGTAATGCCAGTGGAGTCCCCCATCCTAGCGGTGGAGCTCCAACCTCTCCCAAAACTAAGAGTGGTGTTCTATTCGCGTTTATATCTTCATCGTATAGTTTTTCTAGAGCTTCTATGTCCATCCCTCGACCTGTGGGTGAATAAGTTATTCATTGACTTGTAAAGGACTTGTTAGGTTCTCCAGGACTCCGTATCGGCATCAGCCCTATTGGGCCCCATCCGTGGTGGTCTGATGGATTGAGATTTTTTAGTATTGCCGATGATGTAAGCTGTATTGTATTGTCACTAATTAACTGACGTCACTTGTTTGTAACGAAGTATATATGTATTTACAAACAACATTCATTACGCATGCGATAGTGATCTGCGTTTGTTTCGGTGTTTCTGCTCAAAGTCAGAGAAGAAATGCACGAAATCGACCATTTTTAACAGCTATTAAAGTTATTCGGCAATAACTACATAGTTATATCACGAAATACAGTTAATACTATGAAAATTTTAATCACTTGATCGATCTAGGTGTTTGACAGAAATTCAATGGAAGTACACGACACAGGAGAAAATCCTAGTGTGGGGCAACGTTAAAGAAAACTAATTGGACAAGTGTTATTATTCAGTACAAGAATTCTTTGATGATAAGTTTTAGTAAATTCTTTTAAAATGTATGTATGCCAATTAAGGTAGAATGTCCAAGGAACCTTAAAATTTTGTAACACCTAATAATTTGTACATAATGAATGTATTCATTGCAAATAAATATTATTCTAATAATAAATGTCGAAAATCGATCTCTCGTTTATTTATTTTGACCGGTATTTATCATCATCGTTAGCTCGCATCGCTGTTAATTATGCCACATCATCACCATTTGCAGATAGGCATAGGTAAGACAATCTTACCGCAGCTGCTCCAAATAAATCTAATTAGAACTAGGACAGCGGTACCGCGGCGGCGTTATGTGTAAACGGTCTTATAGTAGGACAGAATCATAATGCAGATTATAAACAAAATTAAATAATGTTCTCCAGATGTTTACACTCGTGCTTGGCTTATAGCCAATAGCTGTATACTTCGTTAGATCATATCTTGTCAAGGTTTACATTAACGGTTTAATATGTACTATGTACTAAATTTTAAACAACCTTGAATTTATACCGTTTTCTTACGAAACTATTTTAGTATTTAGGTTTTGTAAAAATAATTCCTAAAATAGTATACAATAACACTATACTTTTTATTAAGGTTTGATTTGTGTACGATTTTAAATAATAGAGGTAGATAGTGTGATTCCTGAGGAAGGTTTATAAGCTAAGAGTATGACCTCATCATAACATTACGCCTTTTATCCCCGAAGGGGTAGGCAGAGGTGTACATTATGCCACTGTATAATGTAACACCCACTTTTCACTATTTATGTTATGAGTCCCATGTAATAGGGGGTGAGCCTATTGCCATATACCGGGCACAATTCCAGACTCCGTGCTTCTACTGAGATTTTTTTTTAAAAACCCTGTAATACTTTGCCCTACCCGGTAATCAAACCGGAGACCCCTTCTTGGCAGTCGTACTTGCGACCACTCGGTCAACGAGGCAGTCGAGGTGTATGACCATGCAGGAGAAACCGCAGATGAAAAGCTAATCCTTGACAGAAAACCATTTTTTTGGATTACTTTTGTTACAATTAGTAATTAGTTCATACATTACCTGATGGATGTACTGGCACAGGTCTGACGCATGCTAGTGGCAGGCCAAGTTGTCTGCATAGGTGTTGCACCACGCCGAGTGGACTCGCCACGCAGCTGTATATGCAAGGCAAGCGATTTGTGAACGCTATCGCTGTAACAATATTTTTTAAAATTTAATTAAGACCATATTCAAACAATTATAAGGTCGTTTGTGCAGTGGGTAAAGCATTATTAAGATTTCCGATTTCTGTAATATATCAGTTATGGTATGGACTCTGAAACTGTCTTCGATATACATTCCCAAGCGTTAACCGGAGACCGCTCTCTACTAACTTCATTATAGACCTTATTTCCGATGTTTACAGACTATTTTTGTATGAACAAATTTCGGGTACGATATTTCAACAGGGTGACAACAGGTTCTCCTATTAAGTGGGACTTTAAACTGGCGCAAAGTGAGTGTTACACCTAATAATATGCTCTGTCGCTTCTTCAGGGAATAATAGAAGAATTAGAGGAAGCAGATAGAAACTATAAACCATCTATAAAAAGGGAGCTAAGATTGCCTATATCTAGCCTTTTTATTAATGGGAGAAAATCATCACATGACGGCTCCCGCCTAGGTGAGGCGGGAGGGAGTGTCAGACTCTTACTGACTAAAAGCCACCCCGTTCCTTCTCCTGCACGTTGAGCTGGAGCCCCGGTAACCCGTTAGGTTCTCCGCGACCTATCTATATCTAGCCACTAGGCTAGACTACATCGTACTAGACTACGCTTACGTCATCAAATACTGAATAATCATTTACATATTCTAACAACGAAGCACGAATTCAGTACCTATCTCAGTTATTTTATATGCGAACATTATGTTCGCGTCGTTGATACGGTGACGTCATCGGAAGCTTTGTTTCATCTAACTGAGATAAGCCGATGTTCTAGGTAGTTAGGTACGAATTCCATACATAATGTTGGTAACGTACAAGCTGTTGAACAAATAAATACCAGCACGCGCTAGAACATACATGCGTTGTTGAATATTTAGGAAAATATTTTGGTAAAATTGTTTAGACGTGGTTTTAGAAATTAGTGATAAGTTTTCTTTTTTTCTTATGGCATAATCCGGTAAACGAGCAGACGGATCATCTGATGGTAAGCAATCGGCCATGGACACCTGGAACACTAGAGGCATTACAAGTGCGTTACCGGCTTTTTGGGGATTAGGAGTTTGAGGATCGTTGGGGATTCAGGGATTGGGGAGATTGGGGAAGGGGAGGGTAATTGGGCCTAGTAACCTCACTCACACGACGAAACACAACGCAAGCGTTGCTTCACGTCGGTTTTCTGTGAGGCCGTGGTATTACTCCGGTCGAGCCGGCCCATTCGTGCCGAAGCATGGCTCTCCCACACTATTATGGACTTGGTTCGTTTGGGACAAACTTAGTATTACACTATGTTTCAAAGGAAGTTATTAAATCGTAATATTCACTTGTCGCTTGTTACTACAGGTATCGTAATAAAGTCACAGATTAGAATTAAAAGGTCCAAAGTTTGTTAGAAAGTACTGCTGCTTGATTTTACTAAATGTGCAGCATGTCTTAAGAGACATGAGCTCATGTCTCTTAAGACCTAAGTCTCAGACATGAGAGCTAACTAAGGCCCGTATTAATAAACCGATATCAGCGTAAGATCGAGATGTTAAGATCCTGTTTGATATTCCGACGTATTAATAAACAAAACCTGACTCTGTCATCACCTGAGATCGCATTGTTTAATAAACATTACTCGGGTTTCAAAATCGGTATTAGGATGGTTATCAAGACCACGATTGTTAAGTTCAGTCGACCCTGGACTTAATATCGTGAACTCGTACCTAAGTATTTCGCGGGAACCATGAATATTGAGAATATTATTTCCGAAATCAATTATTATGATGAAGTCGACTAATACGATGATATTTTATGGCCTTTTCAAAATCTATTAGTACCTAAAGTTTATATAAGTACCTAAAGTTTTAATATACCTACAGGAGATCAAGCTAGTTTGAATAGGCATTTTTGACTCCATTATCGAATATGAATAAGTAACATAACATCACGCCTTTTATTCCCTAAGGGGTAGGCAGAGGTGCACATTATGCCACTGTACAATGTAACACCCACTTTTCACTATTTATGTTATTAGTCCCATGTAAGCCTGAGCATATTGCCATATACCGGGCACAATTCCAGACTCCGTGCTACTACTGATAATTTTTAAAAACCCCAGTAATACTTTACCCGACCCGGGAATCGAACCCGAGACCCCTTGCCCGGCAGTCGCACTTGCGACCACTCGGCCAACGAGGCAGTCGATTAATAAGTAACTTTTAAATAAACACGAAACACTGATGTAATTGTATTATCAAGTACTTAATAAACAATTGAGAGAAAGGGAATCACAGATTATAATAATAAGGTGACGCGAAATCACTGGCATGTGCGTTCGTCATAAAATTAAACGTAATTTTATAATAAACAATGCTTTTTTATGGTTAAAAAAATCATAATGTATACAATATAAAAAAGTAATACAATTTCCTAAAATTTTAATCCATTTAAACTGGAAATAATCTTTTATTCCTATGCAAACAGAGTTGAATATTATCGTTCTACACAGCTATTACTAAACGCAATGAACGAAAGATGTATTAGTTCGTTCGCTGTGACGTAACAAGTCTTAACATCAGGATTTCATTGAGTGTCAAATTACGAATCTTGATACCTCGATCCAAACCGCGGTATCACCTGAGATCGTGTGGATATAGGTTTATTAATTAGCGTCGACATTAAGATGCTGATCGCATCTTGAGAACGTATCAACTGATGCCGGTCTTGACATCGTGATTGAGACCTATTTATTAATACGGGCCTTAGGTTAGCTCTTACGGTACCCGTCGGAAGATAAAAATAATCTAAGAATACCATACAGTTAAAAAGCAAAATAGAAACAATATAAAAAAACATAAACATAATATAGAAGGGGTAAGCAGAGGTGCACAATACGGTACTTGATGCCATTGTACAATGTAACACCCACTTTTCACTATTTATGTTAAGAGTTCCATGTAACAGGGGGTGAGCCTATTGCCATATACCGGGGACCATTCCAGACCCCTTGTTACTACTTAGAATTAAAAAGAAAATTCAGTAATACTTTGTCCGACCGGGGAATCGAACCCGAGTCCCCTTGCCGGGCAGTCGCAATTGCGACCACTCGGTCAACGAGGCAGTCAAAAAATAATAAAATAACGTTGTGAGGAATAAAGAGGAGTATGAATATGTAAGCAATAACTAAGAACTTACCTCCATCCTCCAAGTACCTTGGGTATCTGTGGTGCAGTAACATTCGAGTAACTCTGACCAGACCCTCCAGCTGTTCCTGGTGATAGTACGCATTGTAGTCTGCTAGTCTGGAACAAGACATCACGGTTAGGCCGTAAACAGAAATAAGTATTCTTTTATCACATAATCATGAGACATTTTTTTTGGAATAAGTCGGTAAACTACCATCCGGATCACCTGATGATAAGCATTCGGCGTCGCCTAATGACACCTCGAACACCAGAGGCATTATAAGTGCGTTACCGACCTTTTGGGATTAGGAATTTGAGGGTTTTTGGAAACTCAAGGATTGGGGAAGGCTGTGGTATCACTCCGGTCGAGCCGGCCCACTCGTGCCGAAGCATGGCTCTCCCACACTTAAATTATTTATTTAATTATTGTACGGCTTTTATGTAGGTAACTTGACTATTTAGTTTTAAGCCATGTTAGGCCCCATAGTCAAAAGCAGCATGAGGCACAAACGACGTACAGCTAGCGAGTAATATAAATAAGTATTCAGTCAAGGCCCTATAAATTAGGTGCCTATTAGGATGCAAAAATGTGACTGACAAATAATATTAAAAAAAATTACACTTCAGTCGTTTATTAATCAAGCTAGTTAAGAAGCTGTAATTGGCCACTGGAATGCCAGTGATTAATGGATCAATTGGGATCGAGTGCGACTGTAAAAATTGGACAAATTTAGCACCATTTATACCTAATTCTTCATTGATCATGCCTTCTATTACCTACTGCCTTGCGATTTTAAGAACTACACCGCAATGGTGACCTCTCTCAATATCTATATGTCGGCGGATACCGACAAACAGACTGACGGACTATTCTACATGTCTGTATGTGGTTTTTCATTATTCAATTTCAATTTAATTCTAAATGCTTTGACGTTGATATGGCTACTGGATATGCTTAGTGACACATTTTGTATGAAGCTAATGTTTAAATTCTATCTTTAATAATCAGACTGACACATGTACTTTATTAAGATCAGCCGTAAAAGTTCGATTGAACCTAGAACTGGTTTCTAAGCACCTGCTTGGTAAGCTTATTGAGTTTTCCTATATTCAAATACTTAATCGATTTCATTATCATATCTTTTTCCTTCTGACTGCCTCGTTGGCCGACGTGCGCCTGTCAGGCAAGGGGTTCGGTCCCCGAGTCCCCGTTTTAAAAAAACTCAGTAGTAGCAAGGAGTCCGGAATTGTGCCCGGTATATGGCAATAGGCTTACCCCCTATTACATGAGACTCAATATCACAACATAAACAGTGAAAAGTTGGTGTTACATTGTGCAGTGGCATTAAGTGCCGTAATGTGCACTTCTGCCTATCCCCGGTCGCGGAGAACCTAACGGGTAACCGGGGCTCCGACTCGACGTGCAGGAGAAGGAACGGGGTGGTTTTTAGTCAGTAAGAGTCTGACACTCCCTCCCGCCTCATCCAGGCGGGAGCAGTCATTCGATGATTTTCCCCCCTTAAAAAAAAACCCTACGGGGATAAAAAGCGTCATGTTATGTATGTATGTACGTATCTTTTTCCTTTTAAAGGACTGATACTATGGTCTTCGCAATGTTATACATTTCTCCCACAAACATTATCTACCTACAGGCCTCCTTAGAATAAATTACACTAACATGTTAAATGCATGTGAAACTGTGACAAACAACACTTGTTACACGCCTCATGGATGTAATAATTTGCATAGTAATAGGTACCTTACTGTCTGAAAAACAAGTGTTTGAATTGCATGAATCGGTTCTTGCATTTAAATATGTAGGTAGGAAATAGTACGCTTTGGTTTACGACACGGTGGAATTTTATGGGTATTATTGTACAAATACCAATATGTATATTAAGCTTTAGGATTTTTAATTTTATTATGAAGAAGTAAGGTTTAAATGTGTTTTCTTTAGATTCTGCAAATTGTTTTGGCACGTTAGCAATA
Organism: Spodoptera picta; assembly: GCA_038387885.1. Classification (NCBI taxonomy): domain Eukaryota; kingdom Metazoa; phylum Arthropoda; class Insecta; order Lepidoptera; family Noctuidae; genus Spodoptera; species Spodoptera picta. The sequence goes on along the minus strand of JAZHFQ010000344.1, from coordinate 2,028,355 downwards.
AAATTGGTCAGCTTTCTATTTGCAAGTGATGAGAAGCCGTGAGATGTTTGAATATCTGTATACATAGCAGTATATAGGTACTTATTAATTGTGTGTGCTTTCTAAAATGCGTTTAATTTTATTAGAAAGCTTCGACAACAGAGGCCTTAGTACGAGTATGTTTTACGTTTAAAGTAATCGTAACGAGTACGCGTTCGGCGCTGTGATTGGTTGCTTCATTGGTGCCGGCCAATCTGAGGGCCAAGCACGAATAACTATCGCATTCGTATCGTAACAGTATCGAGCTAGTTAAACGTTCTGATTGGTGGTTCACTTGAGCCGGCCAATCAGAGCGTCGGACGCGCTCGATACTATTACGTTACGAAATTTACGAATGCGATAGTTATTCGTGCTTGGCACTCTGAGGCCTTAGTACGAGTTTGATTTACGTTTAAAGTATTCGAAACGAGTATGCGTTCGGCACTCTGATTGGCCGGCGCCTATGCTTATGAAGCAACCAATCACAGCGCCGAACGCGTAATGGTTACGATTACTTTAAACGTAAAACAAACTCATACTAAGGCCTCAGAGTGCCGAACGCGTACTCGTTTCGAATACTTTAAACGTAAATTAAACTCGTACTAAGGCCTCTGGCATAGTGACTATAATATATTTTTCTGTTCGTTCAAATGTAGCAATGAAAAATATTATACATGTAATTTCCTTCTTTTACTATAGGTATTCCAGAAATAACGACGATAGGTCGCACTTTATACCTAAGTACTTAGCGAATCCCATTTATAACTATCTCCGCTTATCTTTGAATACTACATTTGAATTTCAGAAAAAGCTAAATTCTTTCATATCTCCCTAAAGGTGGTGATGGTGAATATCTATTATGCAAACTTTATTTTTATGTACAAATTGACAATCAATAGGCCTAACTAGGTAAGTGTAATACAGGCGTTCATGGCCAGGTCCTTGGTTGGTCTTGTTGTAGCCTTCATAATTTATGCATCAGTTGGACACGCAATAAACACAGGCTTTACCGCATTGTTGCGGTTTTAAAATCATTACTTAGTGTTTGTGTGATATCCTGGTGACTACCTATTAAGGTAAATGTTTCAGGGTAGCCCGCGAAATTTAAATCTGCGATTTATAGCTCGATAATCGGATAGTTAGTATATTTCAGGTAAGGAAATAGTATTTTTTTAAATAAATCTCAGTAAGTAATAGCACGGAGTCTGGAATTGTGTCCGGTATATGGCAATAGGCTCACCCCTTATTACATGGGACTCATAACAAAAATAGTTAAAAGTGGGTGTTACATTATACAGTAGCATTAAGTGCCGTAATGTGCACCTCCTACCGCTTCGGGGATAAAAGGCGTGATGTTACGTTACGAAATAGTATATATGTGTTTACACAGTTAACTTGTCAATTTGGAATTATCCTGGCTATACAATATCTACTGAGATTTAGCTCGTAACATGGTATCGCTATTTCAATTTACATGCAACATACTGAGTACTGACCCACATTTCTCTTTTATAGTTAGTTAAAAATAACATTATTCATACGTAGTACAAATTTCCTTATCAGTATATGGAACTCGCTGTAAAATCACCATTATTATGAATTATGGCATGAAGTACTAATGGCGAATGATTAATTATGAAAACTCTTATTTCGTATTGTGATATCATTTATAGCTACTCTTTTACGCGGTTCTAAACCAGAATTTTTCCTGTAGCATTTTTTTTTTTTTAATGGGGAAAAGGAAAATCATCGACTGACTGCTCCCGCCTGGGTGAGGCGGGAGGGAGTGTCAGACTCTTACTGACTAAAAACCACCTCGTTCCTTCTCCTGCACGTCGAGTCGGAGCCCCGGTTACCCGTTAGGTTCTCCGCGACTCCGAATCGGCATCGGCCGTATTGGGCCCCATCTGTGGTGGTCTGATGGCTCTTTGAGGCGCGCGCGGAACGCGACGCGCCATACGCTCGGGTCTGTTTCTGTACGGACGGGGAGCCACCCATGCTCGCCGTCCGCAGGCCCGCGCTTACGGTGGCCGGAGATCGTCCCGCGATCCCCGACGCCCGGTGTGTCCTTCGCGATGGCTGGGTTGCGAGGAGGCAGCGCTTCGCTGCCTCACGCGTCCCGCCTCCTCCTTAGCTAGCATGACTGCTTCGCAAAAGGAGGAGACGGCATCCCAATCCCCCTCGCTCCGCATCATCGGACGCGAGAGGTCGCCATCGCCGATCACTTCCCTGAGGACACGGCGGTGCTCAGCCCACGCAGGGCATTCCGCTACAGTGTGTTCCACCGTTTCCCCAGGGCGGTCCTCGCAGTGATGACACCCAGACGTTTCCTCCCGCCCCATCAGACACAGGTAGGAAAAGATACACTCGAAACAACAATTTGTGGATCACATCTTACGTCTTACTAATATTATAAATGCGAATGCTTGTATGTTTGTTTGTTACTCGCTTACGTCAAAACTGCTGAAGGGATCGAGATGAAATTTGGAACAGGAGTAGATTATGGTCTGTAATAACATATAGGATATTTTTTATCCCAGAGGACTGCGTGCGATGCCGCCGGTAAATAATAACTAGTTCCGTGCCGGAATCAACCCCGCGCCACGTGGCGTAACAGTCAGTTTCCGAGCCACTACGCCAACCATTCAGTCATACGTGTAATATACGGATGATGTAATTGTAATTATAAATACGTAGGTATAATAATTTTGTTTGTATCTATCCTAAAGATCAATTTGTAGAAAATGTAACTTTATCTTTCAAATATTAAAGGAATGATAAAACCGTAATGCGACATTTATTGCTGTCGTAGTCACAACAATAACACATTTAAAACACCTGTTATTTTCCAAAGAGATAACGCAGAGTCGGGTCATTGCAAGAGTAGCCATAAGTGTGATAGTTTAGGGAACAGAGAGTATAGTTCCCTAAGATCGGAAAAGGAGGATCCTTCAGACCCGGAGAGGTGATCGTCCCTGACGGGTTTTCTGCCCAACAGTTGTAGGATTTTTGTGACGTCATACGTTGACATGTAACATGTCGCTACAATAGCCAAACAATGATTTAGGGTTAGTTTTCCAAGGCAGGGAAAGTTATTGGAGTTGTGGAATTGTGCCCGGTACCTACATGGGCTATATGGACTCTTTATGGAATGAAACTCAAAAAGATAAAACTTATCTGGTGATAAATGGGTGTTACATCTTCTTCATAACATAACAAAATCTTATTCATAACACTGAAGAGATTTTTTGTTTGTTAGTTTGAACTCGCTAATCTCAGGAACTACTGTGTCGAATATTCTATCCAACACAAAAATTGAATAACTATTTTTGTGTTGGATAGACCATTAATCGAGGTAGGCAACAGGTTAAAAACCATCATGCTACAATCAAAAGATTGAGCAGAACAAGTAAATTTGTTGTGTTGGGAGTAATTATTTAACTAACTATATAAAATAATCTCAGCCTAGCCCTTTAGTTCGTCGCGGAGAACCTAACGGGTAACCGGGGCTCCGACTCGACGTGCAGGAGAAGGAACGGGGTGGTTTTTAGTCAGTAAGAGTCTGACACTCCCTCCCGCCTCACCCAGGCGAGAGCAGTCATTCGATGAATTCCCCCCCTTAAAAAAAAAGCCCTTTAGTTCATAAAAAGTATGTAAGTAATGGAGTTTTGATGCAATACAAAAATGAATAGCAGTCCTTTCATTCAGTCACTTCTTATCCAATTTCAATTAATTCTCAAGGCTGACTGATAACACTAATAGCAGATATTATCAACTACACTAATTTATCAGTCACACATCTATGCTCTAAATTGCAAAGATGTGTACATTCATTAGTTACTACATTATTTTACAATATGTTTGTGAAACAAAGATATAATTATGAGGAAGTGTAATTACACCTATTTTCCTAATAAACTGTGTGTTTCTCCTATCACACAGATATTGTAAGACACAATTAAAATCTGCACAATAGAAAGTGACTGAGAAGCAGTATTCTTTAAAAAAACCTGAATCTTTTAACTGCAATATCCACTGTCTAAGCATGGAATATTATGATAAAACTTAGTACATATGAGAGGCCCACTGTTATTATGTTATATTATGTTTATGTTATTAGATGCATCACATTACATTAAATAAGGACCAAATTAAAAGCACCCATGAATAGACTGATGACTGTTGAGGAAGCAAAATAGGTATGTGAGAGTGTAGCATTTGGCTTTGCCGACCCCGTGAGAGACAGGCATGAGGTGATGTATGGATTGGATGCAAAATCTTGACATTTAAAATTTTACCATCAAGAATAAAGGCTTTATAATTTCATTGACCCTATATTTTACTTATACCACACCCATAACAGTATACAAACATGCAGTGTTGTTGAAACAGGTACTTATGATAAGTAATGATATATCATCATCTATTAAAACCATAAGTGTCAATGACAAACACACATTCAAATAACAACTCCTTTGTATGCAATATTCATTTGTAATGTAGCTGTATGTCATTGAATAAATGGAGTAGAATATTATTACAATAGTAGCATTTATTGAATACATTGTTTATGCCCATAGGTATAACTTTAAGACAATTTTATACTTGTAGGTGTTAGTTAATTCTAGTTATTTACCAATAAGAAAACTTTCTTACCTGAACATATGAGACATCCATCTTGTTGTTTCACTGGCAATGTGAGCACCAAGTCTTGCTGCATGACTCCGCTCCAACCTTCCAAATAAAGCTGATATACTGTGAGACAGTATCGCAGCTCGCGTCACCGCATCTGTCGGCAATAGCGGCGGCTCTACACTCTCACAACTAGGGTCTGTCTTCAACACCAAGTCTTCCAAAACCTTCAGAATCTCATCCATTGATGTTTCTTCTGGCTCAAAGAAACCAGCACTGATCTTTCGAGGCTCTGGCTTCTTTTCCTCATCTTGAACATCCTGAGCGTTAACTCCAGCCTCTAAACGGCCTACTACTTCTGAAACTTGGAACTCCAAATCGCCGAAAGGACGCCGGTCCTGAACAACGATAAAGGATCGTTAATGACTTACTATATAACTCATATTTCAGAAACACGATAGGAGGGAATTTACCAGGTCGGGGGGTGCCTCGCTTCCTGGGCTTGGTTTATTGGACTCCGGGTCTGAAACTGATGCATCTCCCATGCTGCGTGGCGATTTTTTCGCAAAATTGTAGCACCGATCCTAAAATGTGTAAACGTCACTTCAATTCCAATGTTTTGACGTGGGTGGCGTGTGTACATTCACGAATAGTGATAGGATTTCCGAACAAAAAAGTCTGCTTATAAAATTTATTTCCGTAAATGTAATAGGAAGTGGCCCTTGTTTTCTGAAGTACAAAAATTTAATTGATTTGGAATTGTTAGTAAAACGTAAAACGGATAAAAGTGAAAAAGACAACCAAAAATTTAGAGAATATAATTATTATCTGAGAATATTATTTATTATCTGTGGTCTAGAAATATTGAGCTGTCAAAATTGCCAGCAAGCGTAGACAGAGATAAAAAAAAAAAGATTTATACAGAATGTCCAAGAACCCGGCGTCCAACTGGATTCCCACGATGCCCCAAGTTCTAACAGTACTCAGAAAAATATTTTAAAAAATCCACCCCATGTACTTACAGAATTATACTGATTTCAAAAAAAAAGGGAAATGAGCACCTGTGACATACTTTTGAATGCTGTGACTGCTAATGCTGATAATTTCGATATTTCTTGGAGGTTTTGTAATCTAGGGTATTGCTGTGTCTAAATAGAATGTAAAAATAAAGTACTTATTGTACTATTTTAAAATAAAATTTTATTTTAACTAAAGGTGATATGGAAAACTATTGAATTTCGCAACTTTGACCGACTGTAGTGTAAAAAAAATGTACCAAAATAGTATGGCAAGTGACGTCAAATTTTGACGCGTTTATTCCTCTTTTTAAAAAGGTATAATACTTACACATTAAATTGAAAAAAAAAATTTTTGATAATATTTTTACTCAACAACCCAATTTTTACGATGTCTTACAGAATTCTTAGAAAGAAAAATTTACGACGAATTGAATCTAACCTCTAAAGAATTACTATTGTATGCTCATAAAAATAACAACAGGCCTCTCAAAAACCAGGTTAGACCGTAAGGGACGGTATGTGCATGCATCTCACCATAGTGATTCGTTATTACAACAGGAGGGAGCAAGACAGAAACTATCTTTGCGATTTGCTGGTTCTTCTTTATGGTACCCCATTATTCAGGTAAGAGTGAGGGAGAAAAAGGTTATCCGAGCCGAGTCGCGTTTTGTGAAACAATCCTGCAAAAACATCGAGAAGACGAAAACTTTATCGACAAAATTTTATGGTCAGATGAATCAACATTTAAGAAGGATGGCTACATGAACCTACACAACTTGCACGAGTGGCATGTGGAAAATCCGCACTTGATGCGAGAAGATAGATCCCAGTACCGGTTCAAAGTGAACATGTGGACCGGTATTCTCTGTGGGAATATTATTGGTCCATTTGAGATGCCCGAGAATTTGACTGGCGAATCATATTTAAATTTTCTTCAAAATGATTTGCCAAACTTACTAGAAGAGACCCCACCAGATATGTGGTTCCAACACGACGGCTGTCCAGCACATTTTCGCGTATCCGTTAGAGAGTTTTTGGACGAGCAATAACAGGTGGATTGGGCGATCAGGAACAATCCCGTGGCCAGCCCTTACCAGGCCAGACTTAAATCCGCTGGATTTTTTTTTCTGGGGAACTATGAAGGAGCTCGTTTATGCGAAGCCCATTAATGACATCGCTGACCTTCGTGAGAAGGTAACACAAGCAGTGCAGGTGATACGTCAAAAAAGTTACTCGCGAAACATAAAGCGGTCCTTTTTAAGGAGAGTGAGAGCTTGTATTGCCGCGGGTGGTCAACATTTTGAACATTTATTGTAATAAAATATCTTTAAACTAACATTCTTTGCTTTTATTCTACTGGGAACCCATCTACCTGTGTGTATTTCCTTCTTGCTCACTCTTGGAACCGAAGTAAATAATAGTAGTAACATAACAGTTTCTAAGATAAGAAAGGGTCTGACAGTTACCGTTAGTAGGTAGGCACTTCGTAAAAATTGGGTTGTTGAGTAAAAATATTATCAAATTTTTTTTTTTCAAATTAATGTGTAAGTATTATACCTTTTTAAAAAGAGGAATAAACGCGTCAAAATTTGACGTCACTTGCCATACTATTTTGGTACATTTTTTTTACACTACAGTCGGTCAAAGTTGCGAAATTCAATAGTTTTCCATATCACCTTTAGTTAAAATAATATTTTATTTTAAAATGGTACTATAAGTACTTTATTTTTACATTCTATTTAGACACAGCAATACCCTAGATTACAAAACCTCCAAGAAATATCGAAATTATCAGCATTAGCAGTCACAGCATTCAAAAGTATGTCACAGGGTGCTCATTTCCCCTTTTTTTTTGAAATCAGTATAATTCTGTAAGTACATGGGGTGGATTTTTTAAAATATTTTTCTGAGTACTGTTAGAACTTGGGGCATCGTGGGAATCCAGTTGGACGCCGGGTTCTTGGACAGCCTGTATATATTGTTAGGAGCATAGACAAAAAGAAACGAAACGTCATCGCGTAGCGGGAAAATACAATCTGTGTTTCGAAGAATGAAAATGTCAAGATGGCGGCAACTCGGAAATTATTGAGACGGTGTATTTGGTGTTGAGGGAATTTTATTCTATTTGAAAGTCAATTTGCCTATTTATGTGTTGTTGTTGTTGTTTTTCTTTCCAATTAATAGTTATGGTTTAGCTAGTTCTGAATTTGTAATTTGGTTTCGATGTTAACAATATAAGGTGAATTGTAATGGTGGTACTCTTTATTTTTCCTGCCTCCTGAGTTTCTAAAATCCAATGTGGTTTAAAACCAATAAGTTCCTAATATCAAAGAGTAAGATGAACTCTATGACAGTTTTTAAGTTTTCTAATAATATTCTCTGTCTACGCCAGCAAGACTGTGACTGCGACTTGCGAGCTGTTTGACATTGACAGCGTTATGACGCGATTGACAGATATTCTGACATTTCGCTTTTATTTTCACTCGCAAGTCGCTTAGCGCAATCAATAAAAGCGAAAATAAAAGCGACTATTTAGTAATTAGAAAAATGTCGTTAGCTAAAATATTTTCTGTTTCTTCCCGAGGTAAACTTTCTTGTGAATGTCTAATAGTAACTTCACGGAAATTAATATAATCTGTTACGCAATTCTTGTTTATAACCTATTCAAATATTCTTATTTACTGTATGAAAAACATTTATTTAATTTACTTTCACTATGCAAATGTTTATTTATAGCCAAGTGTTACGTTGTAACTGTGTAAAATAGACGTAAAAATATTGTGTTCCATAAAAATTAATAAGAATCCTGATGAATATTGTGTTCCATAAAAATGAATAAGAATCCTGATGACGGTTTTGTTTTTAGTTCGTGCTACCGGAGCCAGTAGCTTGATTGCGAGGCACGCCCAGTATAGTACAGAAGGCAAAGTGGAGAAGGTGTACCCGCCCAACATACCTGGCTACAAATATGTGAATGCTGAGGACCCTAACATGTCCATGAAGGAGATGTCCAACAGGGCTGCTCAAACATTGTTCTGGACAGAACTTGCTAGAGGATTTGCTGTTACCCTGGCTCATATCTTCAAGGTAAACATATCAAGATTATTCTAACAGATAATCTAGAAATACAGCCTGTCAGGACATGTAAAAGTGAAAACTGTAGCGTTTGAGCCTGAAAAAATTTAAAATTTCTGAAGAGAAACAAATAAAGAAGTTTGTTAACATGATTTTGTAAAAAAATAATTATGCTATTCAGAAGCTTAGATATAAAAAGAACTATCACAAAACAATAGACATAAACCACAGTAGTGAGTAAAGGTCATCCTCAGATTGCACCATTTTAGCTGATAATACAACAGACATCATCATCATCAACAGCTTATAAATGTTCATTACTGAGCAAAGCCGCTTCTCCTACAGAGAAGGTTTTAGCATTAATCACTACGCTTGCTCAATGGAGGTTGGTGATTTCAAACATAAAATAGAAATTATTAGCTTAGGTTTCCTCACAATGTTTTCCCTTACCATTTGTCAGTGGTGTCTAGATAATCTTAGAAAGTACATATAACTCAGAAAGTCTCATTGGTACTTGGCATTGGTAGATTTCGAACCCACACTCTTGCATGAGAAGCAGGCATTTTAAACCTCCACCACCACAACGTCACACACGTCCACGACAGACACGACACAACAAACTTACTGTAGTTATTTTACAGAACATGTTTTTGATTATTTCCAGGAACCAGCAACCATAAACTACCCTTTTGAGAAGGGACCTCTTTCCCCTCGCTTCAGAGGAGAGCATGCCCTCAGGAGGTATCCATCTGGTGAGGAGAGGTGCATTGCTTGCAAGCTCTGTGAGGCCATCTGTCCTGCTCAGGTAATATACAGCTTTTAAGGTCTGAAATATGTCTACATTAATAATGCAGTGGTTGACTAAATTTAATTAGCCCAAAATCCAGAATAAATTTACTAGAATACATTTTTAACCTCTCGTATATGAGACACAATAGAAAACACATTGTGTCACACATAGATCTGCGTTTCGGTATAACATGGGTTGTAATAATAATGCCTATCTATAATAATTTCATCTTTTAATGAGGCTAACATCTTTAAATTTGTGATGTTGTTGATCTAATCCAGGGGCGTAGCTAGCGCCGTATCTGCCGTATCAATTATACGGGGCCCCCGTAGTTTGGGGGCCAAAACGTGCGCAAGCATAAATTAATAAAAACTTCTCAATGTTTGATTTTATTTCAGTAATCAAACAAGTCAAGTCAAACTAAAAAATGTATCCCGCGAAGATAAAGAATGCGTTCAAAAGTTGGCAAAAACTAAGTAATCATAGTCCGATAATGTGTGCAGAAGAAGTTGTCTGGAATGTTTTCCAATTTTCATAAAAATTTTATGCAAAAAATCTGTTATGAGAAAGCTTTACCCTTCAGAGGGGCCCCTAAACAATATTTTATAAGGGGCCCCGCCAAGGCCCGCTACGCCACTGATCTAATCTAAAACTGATCATTTATATTACCACTCTATCTAGTATCTACATGGTTGTAGTCTAGTGAACATAATTATCAACCAGTACAACACGACTGATTCTGGATTTTGATGTTCAATAAGAAATCTCAATTGTATTGCAGGCCATCACAATTGAGGCTGAAGAACGTAAGGATGGCTCTAGAAGAACCACCCGCTACGATATTGACATGACTAAGTGCATCTACTGTGGTTTTTGCCAGGTATGTAGTCTTTCTTAGTTTAATTGAAGTACTTGATTGCTGATATATGAGAGATAGTAGAATTCTAGTACTCCACAAGTTGCGGGGCTTATAAAACGTTTCCTACTCATTAACCAGGGCCAGCCTCGTCAGCCAACTAGAAATATACAAGCTGAAGGCAAATAAATAAGTACAAAGATGTATGAGGGATTAGGATTCGATTACGAAGATGTGGCGCACAGCGCAGCGCATGATGGTCTTTTGACAAAACTGACAGAGGAACATTGCTCAAGTTTGTTTTTATACGAGTGATGACGCTTACCCGGGCCCGCCACGGTAATATACGACGAACCACCCACCGCGCGGTCTACGTAATTGAGACCTAGTCTATTAAAGGATAATTATATTATTTTGACTACAGGAGTTTTAGTCTATTGTAAAAAATTCTGTAATATTTTTGGGTTTTGCGTAATTAGGTTGTAGTGACTTTGAAAATGTTCATTACTTGAGACTGATGTTATTCTAAACATTTTTTTTTACAGGAGGCGTGCCCCGTCGACGCTATCGTAGAAGGTCCTAACTTTGAGTTCTCGACCGAGACTCACGAGGAACTCTTGTACAACAAGGAGAAGCTCCTATCGAACGGTGACAAATGGGAGAGTGAGATCGCAACCAATATTAGGGCTGATCACCTTTACCGTTGAACAAATAACTTTTTCCGTTAGTGTAAATAGCACATCCAAGACCTATTTTGAAATTGAGTACACAGTACACAAACTATATGCAATAAAGAGAACTAAAAAACCTGCTTAAATATACAAAATAGGCCTAGGAATTAGGAATATTAAATTATATTGTTTTTATGATAATTAAAACATCATCTCAGTTAATCATTGTTTTATTTCAAGAAAATACGTCGCACATATTTGATCTAAATTAAAAGTAATAATTTAAATAAAAAACCCTTATTATATCAGTCATTTGTACCTATAGATAAATAATTCATCTAACAAGATTATTGCAAAAGCCAGCTTTTGAAAAGAAAATTAAGGTTGCAAACAAAATTCAACCTTATAGTATAAATAAATAACTATTGAATCAATTGCAAATTGAAGTCCATTATAAGTTAAATAATATTAATGAAAAAAGTTCAAGTCACTATTTGTATGAAAAGATTAAGTACATAGTTACCTATCACTTCTGATAACTTTGGTTATAAAAATATGAATATGATTTAAAAGAATATTATTTGTACATTATGACTAAAATTTTAAAATTTCAGTATTTTAAGACCCGCATAAGGAATAATACTACATATAAAATAAGGCACCTAAAATAAATAACTTAATTGGTGTGATTACCACCAAGTATCTTGTAGGAGTATCTTTCAAGATCCTCTTTTACGCAGGCAAGGCCTCGATCTGCATCAATTGTCAGCACTTCGCACCCTACGTCTGGTGAATTCAGCCAGTTTTCGTATGATTCATGGACCTGTGAATTGAAGAATTTTAATTTTTTACATGTCGCCCCATTCTAGGATTTTCTCTGTATTGTAGTATGTTTACAAACATTCAATTCCATATACACAGGACACCTAGACTTAAAACAACAATTTGTGAATCATAAGAGTTGTTCTATGCAGGAATCGAACATGCTAAACATTGTTGACCAGTCACCGGACCAACTGTGCAGTTGAAAATTGATATAAATAAAATAAATAACTTTTTTTTGTTTTTTTTTTTTACTATCCTATTTTTCCATATGTATTATGTATTATGTTACTTTTAGTTAGTAAAAATCTTTTTAGTATTAAGTGAGAGCTTTTGACAGCCTTGTTTATTATAACAAGCTTGTTATTGCCACAAGTTCGTAAAATGGTAAAAAAAAATTGTTATTGAGCAAACAATATTACCTGTTTCAAATAATCTAAAGGTACTTCAGATTCCTCAGCTCTGCCACGTTTCAGCATCCTTTCATAAACGGTTTCAGGAGTTGTCCTTAGATAAACTGAAAAATATTTCACATTTGAAATTGTTCAGTGACATTTACAATAATAATAATACTCTATTACAATAGTCAGAACAACAATCCTACTAATATTATAAATGTGAAAATTTGTATGTCTATTTGCTTGTCATTCCTTCACTTTAAAACAGCTGAAGACATCAGGATGAAATTTGGAACAGGGGTATTCCTGGAATAACACATGCTACTTTTTGTCCCATGGTAAACGAGTCAAGGCACAGGCCGATGTTAGTAGTTTAATAAATCTCTAACAATCATAAAATGTGTACTAGTCATAAGTAAAATTATAAGATTTACCTATGAGATCTAAATTAATATCAAGATGTTTTTCAGAGTACTCAAACCAAGCTGACAGTGTCTGGTACTCAGGATCCTCCAAAAAGTTTTGCTTCTTGGCATTCTCCACAAAACAATGTCTGCTGTTTTGCACTGATCTGAAAAATAAAAATGTATCATATAAAATGATGCTTATTATTTAGGACTTGATTATGTCCCAATTGTACCTATATTGAAATGGGAATGGATATAATATTTTCCTGTCAGTTAGGCTAATAGTAACTTAATCAGATGCTGTGAATCTGGTACTAAAACAGATCATTGGCTTGTCTTTTATTATTCTTTAATAAATAAAATTCAAACAAAAACATTAGCAACCTTTTACCTTTCAAACATTTTAACAGTGATGTTCGGGTTACAAGGCTGGCTGGTTTGTATTTTTAGACGACTTAGATGCACATAGTGTTGGAAAGCAAAGCTCCACTTGTTTAAGTCACTGTAGAGCAGTCCAAGAAGGTTGTGACCTCTGACATTGCGCCAATCATCTAGAGGTTCCTGGAAGATAGAAAATATTTCTGTGTCATTCCAAAATGTATGGCACGGCACACTCTGTAGTCAGATTATTACAAATGAGATTGGTGCAAATAAGTCTGTAAGCAGGAAACAATCTAAATTACACGATACTCGAAAAGGCGTCTTTCAAATACAGCTGCTTGTTACTAAATTTACCAAATTTCTGTAGCACTTACCCCATGTTTCTCAACGTTGGGATATTTATCAAAGAACTTGATGCACGTTGACTTCCCAGAGCCGATGTTACCTTCTATAGAAACCCTGAAAGGTCTCTTTTGTACTGTTCGTGCGGCATTCGTAATGCTCTTCATATTTGACATTTTTAGCATTCAACGGTTAAAATTATTAACTGCAAATGTATTTTATTGTTAGAGAACATACTTTTTATCGATATATTGAAATATCTGGTCAATATGTTTTGTAAAACTAACCTTTTGTCTTGAAAGCGCGGTTGTTGTGGTCGTACTGCTTACAAACTCTTTAAACGTCGTCGGTAAATTATGTTTGTAATAGTTTCAGCACAGAGATGATATGAAATATTGATAGTATTTATTTGTTTTATTGCATTTATTGTCACATCATAACAGGACAACGCATTTTTAAACGATAATAAGCACTTTCACCGAAACAGTCAATAAGTCAACAACACAACTTTGGCGCCAGAATATTTCATTGATTCATTCGTTCGATGATGACGTTGACAGTGACAGTGACGTTTAGTTGACAATCTTGACGTTTAACACGTCACGCACAGGATGTTTTCGTATAACGGCCTTTATGCACTTATGTTTACTGTTTAAAAATGTTGTTATTCATTAATTATTTATTGATTTTGTTAAATCATATTTAGATTGGATAATATGCGTCGTAAACAATTCGATACAAAGCAATACGCTATCTACTATAGATCAATAGATACCTTTAAGTTGGATAAAAAATAATATTAATAAAGAGAACAAGAAGTGTGTGTAATGGTAGTTTGTATTTGAAGTACAACCATACACATGGCCACACATCAATCTATACAAAACCAGTTTATTCCGGTGTCACGTCGCAACATCTTTTCGCATATTTAATGTTCAGTTTATACTAGTTATGTAAAGTTCGTGTAGCCGTGTGTAGGTACAATGTGCCGAATCAGAGGAGTTGTCATGCTCACTCAAAGATCTCGTTGGCGGTGGCACGTGCATTGGATCGCTCGATTCCCTACAAAATGGTTGAGTTGGGCGGTGCTAGGTTTCGCCAAATGTTCGTGAACGGGCACCGTCGATTGGAACTGGTCAGCTCCAGACTGTATCATTTTATTTTATTATCCTCAAGGTTATTTTCTTTTTCAGTCTTTCTGACTAGATTTAGGTGTTGCATTGTTCTCACATAATCGAACCAATAAAACTATGTAACTAGAGAATTGTATTGTAAACCTGATTGAAAAAGAGTAACCTATGGAGTTTCTTGCTCGTTCTTCTCCATAGGAATCTACGCCTTGGAATGAGCAACTAGCTTCACTTATAAATTTTTGTTGTTTGGCGTTCAAAAGTGCCATCCTGGTCTAATTGAAATAAATGATTTTGACTTTGACTTTGACTTTGACAGAGGCTGAGCGAACACTCCCAACTTGGTGGGGTTCATTGGCACCTCTTATTACTTCCCATTAAATGTTTCGTTTGATTTCTATCTCTGGAAGAGTAACAATAACGAAATACGTTTTAGTAGTCACTCACGTAGCAGTAACTGCAAAGGGTCTAAGTATTTCTACCTATACTTAGGACTATGCCTATATACCTACAGTGTTTTTTTTTTTTTTTTTTAAGGGGGGAAAATCATAGAATGACTGCTCCCGCCTGGGTGAGGCGGAAGGGAGTGTCAGACTCTTACTGACTAAAAACCACCCCGTTCCTTCTCCTGCACGTCGAGCCGGAGCCCCGGTTACCCGTTAGGTTCTCCGCGACATACCTACAGTGTAGCATATTAAATTGTATAAGCATATTGTCCGATACAAAACGAGCACACAAATATTGTACCTAATTTATATAGACACACACGAAGTTTATTACAAACACGTACCTACTTCAGAAGAAGCGTTTGATTTTTTCATTCGAGGTTTTGTGAGTGTGACACGCAATCAATGTGAAATAAAGATTGACAGTTAATTAAAACGCGGGGCTCGATGCACTACATCGATGTTCTATATACGCATTTCGACTGAAATTCATATGACAGTTGACTACCTAATAAAGTGCGGGTGCAGTAACTTTTATAGACTTAATTGGTTGCTTACATCTATGGCGTACCTTCCATCTTTTTATTTAAATACGCAAAGACGCAAATGTGAAATGTTTGACGGTACTTACATACCTCGATTGTTAAGAATAATGTTGTTTTATTGGCGATATTTTTGGCCTATTTATGTCGAGTCAGGTTCCTACCTACCTATTTACTGAAATATTTTACAACCCCCAATTCAACAACATGGGTTTGTCGGCATGCGGTCACGTAACGAACTCGAGATTTTATATCTCAAGTTTATTTTAAGATCAGTCGATCAATGAAGCAATACCTACACATATCTAGTTTTAAGTGTGGGAGAGCCATGCTTCGGCACGAATGGGCGGCTCGACCGGAGTGATACCACGGCCTCAAAGAAAACCGACGTGAAGCAACGCTTGCGTTGTGTTTCGTCGTGTGAGTGAGGTTACCGGAGGCCCAATCACCTTCCCCAATCTCCCCAATCCCTGAATCCCCAACGATCCTCAAACTCCTGATCCCCAAAAAGCCGGTAACGCACTTGTAACGCCTTTGGTGTTCCAGGTGTCCATGGGCGACGCCGATTGCTTACCATCAGGTGATCCGTCTGCTCGTTTACCGGCTTATGCCATAAAAAAATCTATATTGTAAATAATATAATTATGATCTTTTGGACAAAAATAAAAACATAAAAAAACATATTCAAAGTAATTTGTAACGGCACTAGGCTCATTATTTAAATGGAATAATGAACGCATTGTCTGTGCCATTGCTATACAGTAACAGGCAAGTTCCATTGCCTCTGGGCTTGACGCAAGTCTATTGTCTCTGTTTTATACTCCGCTGCACCGCGAATGAGTGTGGGGATCCGTAAACCGTTTGTTAAAGCTGTTCGTTTTTTAAATTATGATTGTTTTTATCTGTAGGTATACCTACGTAGATAAATATTTGTTTTGATTAATCTCGCAAAACGATTTACTACCTGTTTCCGTGTAAATACATCGTTTTCATATAAATTATCATTATACAACGTTACAGTTACACGTTACTGTCGAAATTTCTCTGAAAGCTTTTCGGGCCTTCGCGGAAAACAGCTTTAATGATTCAAAAGTATATAATTTTACTTTTGATTTATATTAAACTACCTTCTGCCGGCGTCGTCGCCCGTGTTCGCATGGGATAAAAAGAAGATTAGTAGCCTATGTGTTACTCCAGACCTTAATATATCCCTATTCTAAATTTCATACCGATCCCGTTAATTTAGCCGTTTTGATGTTATTGAGTAACAAACATACCTACATAAACAGACAAACTCACAAATTTTCTTCTTTATAATATTATTAAGATAAACATCACACCCATAGAACATATAAAGTTATATGTTTTGTGATCATACCAATATATTGTCTTCTTATGCTTCAACGAGGTGGTATGAGGTGGACCGAGGCACACATAATGTAGGGATCACTTATTTGTCACCAGTTAGGTAGGTACTTAAAAACAGTTCTGGGCATAGATAATAAAAAATAACCTATTGCCACACAAGTTTCGTACTATTACTGAATATTTTCTAATCTAACTAAACAGTTCCGGAAATCAAAATCCCTCAATTCCAACCACGGTAAGTTTGCAATAACTCGATCAACAAGGTCATAAATTAATAAAAATATGTTTTATTTTTGACTAGGGTACATCTACAGACCCATCACAATAAAAAACTAAAAACTTCAACCCTCTCCGCAATATATTTTTCATTACAAGCGCTAAAATAGGATCCTTTGCAATACATACATTTTTGGGGTGAATAGCTCTCGACAAGCTATTGTAAAATGCACAATGATTATATGAAAATAATAAGTGTTTTGAATTACATTGTTTGCATTTCTTGAAATAATAATAATACCAACATTCAATGTTTTTGTTTGATGTCATTTGATAATTCTAATGTCTATTAGGCCATAAAATGCTCTATAAAAATAGTACGTTATATTTAAAACAATATTTTGGACTGGCAACATTGCATTCGGTATTTAAAATTACAAAGCTTAGCATATTAAAATTATGCAAAATTAATAATGATTGAATAGTTTTGAATGACTTGAATCGTTTTTGTTGTTCTATCGATATTAATTTTATTGCACGAAAACAATTGCTATTGTAATTTGAGTAGGTAATTTATTTTCAAATTACTGGTCCCACGTTGGGCGTCAATATGAAAATTTTACTACGACGATGACGATCGAACAAATAATGTAATGAGAATATTTATGAATGTATTTATTGTAATTTGTACTTAATGTCTAGGTCCTAGGTGCTACAATAAGTTGGTATCCATCTTTGGGTCTTAGAATAAAAGCGCGTGGAGAGAGATGTGGTGATGCTCGTATTGCCTTCGTCTTGTAATGCTTCAGGAATTTCACGAGGAACACTTTCGCTGCTAGAACTGCGAAGCGGGAGCCTGAAGAAAGGGACATACACAACATATTGATTTATAAATGCACGACACGCATGTTGTATACAGAATCATTCTTTTATGAACTAGGTACGTTTAAATAAACCAATTTTAACCCCCTCTTTTATGAAGTCCGTTAATCAATATCAAACCTTCAAGAAAAGAGCGTATTCCTTTTTAAAAGGCCGGCAACGCACCTGTGACTCCTCTGGTGTTGCGGGTGTCCTTGGGCGGCGCTGATCGCTTACCATCAGGTGATCCGTGTGCTCGTTTGGCTACTATTCCATAAAAAAAAAAAAAATTTTTTCCTAAGTACTATAACAAATACTTTTCTGAAACGCGCATTGAAATTGGTTCAGCCAATCGCGAGAATATCGCGCACAAAGATACATACATATGTACATACATGTATTCATGTATACACACAGGTTAAACTGAGAATCTTTTTTATTAAAGTCGGTTAAAAATAAAATAAAAAACATAGCTAAAAGTACCTAATGTACCTCTACATATGAATGCGAACCTACGACTTGAAAACGTAAGTTGCGTTTGCTATCAGTCGACTGACAAGCTAAAAACTAGAATGATCAAGCGAAATATTATTTACACCAGAAACACATGATATAACAACTTAAAGACTACCCACAAGTTCTCTGTACTACAATATACTTATCTAAGTCCCTTTCCAATATTGACAATAGGAACCATAGTCAAAGTTGTAAAGGAGCATTCCTTACCAATGCAATGTCGGGGTCCATTTCCGAATGGCATGTACGTATAGGGAACTATCTCTGCTTTCCTCTCCTTTGAGAAACGTTCTGGAATACAGACATCTGGATTTGGCCAGAACTTCTCGTCGCGATGTATCGAGTATATTGGTAACCAGACGTGTATACCTGCTGGGGCCTGTGGGGATTTGAAGAGTTGTTATTTAGTGAAGTGCTTCACTTATATAAAGGTTGGTTTACAAGAATGGTGGCGATTCGTTATTGTTGCAAGTTGAAAAAAATTAGTGAATAATAAATATTTTTTTTTATTTGTAACATCACACTAATATTATAAAAGTGAACGTTTCTTTGTTTGGATGGTTTTCCGTCAATCACGCTGAAACTACTGAACGGATTTTGATGAAATTTGGTATACAGCCAGGGTATGGGCTGACTTAGGTGGTAGGATAGGCTTTTTACTCCGATTAAATGTAAAAATACGCGGGCTAGGCCGCGGGTAAAAGCTAATTTATTAGCGATTGAGATTATAATTATGTTTAATAGAAATTTAAAAAAATATATAGGTACTTGTCTAACTAACTACCCACACACGTACTTGAAAAGGAATTTTAAAGTACCTAAACGTAATCTTATATAATTCAAATAGTTATTTCTTAGATTTTCAGACTAATTCAATTTGAACACCAGACTTGGAAATAAGATTCAAAATTTTGAAGTCTCGAGCTCAGGGTTGTGAAAAAGTAAACAAAATTCAGTAAAGGTTCCACCCCCTATTATGTCGTAAACGATCTATTAACAGAGAATAAAGGAATCCTCCAGGGCAATGGGCCTATTAAGATGCCAAATTACCTATTACCACGCGCCAATGAAGTTATTACTTGGAAAGTATCGCTGGTATAGCACAACCTCATTTGTGGAGATAGCTACGTACTAAAATTAAGTGATAAAGATTTTGTACGCTGATAGCCTGAAAAATATTTGTTGGGTTTATTGTCAGTGGCCATTATATCATTGTGCCTAATTCAATTTATGGAAATAGTTTTGAAGTACTGTTTCCAATGTTTTCCTTCTGTACATTTCCTAAATTAACTTCCGATTTTATAGATCTTGAACCTGGTTTTTTTCACAGAATGTTACATGAAGTTTCAACGTTCACTTTTATCAATAAAAAATGCTAAGTTTTTATAATAACTATCGTGAGACATACTAAATTAAGTAAAAACGCGTCTGCGCCCTCAAAACCCAACACCACCTAAGATATACGGGTTGCCCAAAATCCACAAACCAAACTGGCCCCTAAGACCAATAGTTAGTCAAATGGACGCACCTACCTACAACCTGTCGCGTCATTTGGCTACTATACTGCAACCGTTTACCGGTAAAACAAACACCTTTGTGAAGGACTCCCGCCATTTTGTCGCCTTATTGGAAGATGTTCACCTCCAAGACACAGACATTATGATAAGTTTCGACATAACATCGCTATTCACAAATGTTCCTGTAGATGAAGCGACATCTATAATTACCAATATACTTAAGGACACTGATTTACCTACTGGATACATCGCGTGTGTTAATCATTGTCTCACCACAGGTTACTTCCTGTGGAGAGGGGAATACTACCTGCAGGTGAACGGAGTGGCTATGGGGTCGCCACTGGCGCCGGTGGTGGCTAACATCTACATGGAGTGGTTTGAGGGTCAGGCCTTGGCATCCGCCCCGGTACGACCGCGACATTGGTGGAGGTATGTTGATGACGTGTTCGCGATCGTCAACCGGGAACATGTGGCTGAATTTGTGGGACACTTGAACTCAGTGCACGGCAGTATACAATTCACCACTGAAGAAGAGAGAGAAGGGATGTTGCCGTTCTTGGATGTCCTCGTAACACGAGAAGAAAATGGTCGATTGTCACACACAGTGTATCGTAAACCGACACACACGGACCGGTACTTGCGAGCTGACTCACACCATCATCCCTCCCATCTAGCCGCTGTTCCCCGGACTTTGATAAACCGGGCGCTGAGTCTATGCGATCCCCAGTATATTGACGACGAATTTCACCACTTAAAACGGCTACTGGAAAACAATGGATACAACTGGCGTCAATGTACTCGACTTGCGAGCAGCTCGAGTAGGAAGCGACCGGCAGTTGCGGAACGGACTCCAGCGTTCTTACCATACGTGAAAGGAGTAACCGACAGAATCGGACACCTGCTTCGCCGTAAATACTGCATCAGGACGATCTTCCGCCCACCCGGTCAGCTAAGACAACTACTACGCTCACCTAAAGACAAGGATCCGCTGGCTGTACCCGGAGTGTACATAATACCGTGCGACTGTGGCTCGAGTTACATCGGGGAAACTCGTCGCAACATCACAACCAGGCTAAAGGAACATATACGCAGCGTGAAGAAGATGGACATCCAGGCATCGGCAGTGGCTGAACATGTTTGTGGTACGGACGCGGCTCACTTCATACGTTTTGATAAGGTCTCCGTACTAGCGAAAGAAAAATACTTCGTTCCGCGAAAAGTGCGAGAGGCCATCGAGATCAGCCGACGACCGTGCTTCAACAGGGATGGTGGCTGGGCACTGCCACCCGCGTGGAAGCCGAGCTTGGAGTCTTCGTCGATCCACAGCGTCTCCAGTCTGGAGTGTGACACAGTAAGCGTTATATGCAACAGTGACTTTGTGCCGAACCCGGAATCGAACCTTCCAGCTTTGACTTCGTCCAACGCGCTGCCGGAGTTGGAACCAAACGCTCGTAGTGTCCGACAGAGGGCGCGTTGGGCTCGCAGCGCAGGTGGCAACACCGAGGCGAGCGCCAACGCCAGCCAATGAGCTGCGCGACGTCGCCGCGACCGCGCACACTGCTCATGAGGAAGAACCCCTCTGTGGTTCGAAACTAGTAGAGCTTTTCTCAGTATATTCACGTGAGTAACCCGCGTTTTTACTTAATTTAAAAAATGCTAAGTATCAGAAACAGATATTGATATGACTTGTCAAAACGTGAGCAAACCTTGAACCTTGGACGGAATAGGAATTTTATTTTTCTGTATTATCTAGGCGGATAAAACATCAAAACTCCGTAGATACCTTTTTTATTAATTTTAGTAGGGACTGAATTTGGCTGATACCTAACTTTGGCTTCTATCCAGAAAAATAAATTATACGAAGTAGTACCTAGTGCCTAATAGTTTTTAGCTTAATTAATAAACAACAATATTTTATACATACTAAACAAAATTTTAAATAAGTACTCACGAGAAGACGATCTTTGCTTCCAGGGTGAGTAGGACCAAAGTCGTAAGTAGCGACCGAACGCCGATCAGCGGACCCAACTAAAGGCCATAATCGCAAAACCTCTGAAAATACAACATAACTAATTATTCAACGGTTCATGGTTATGATAGTGATAGTAGTTATTCAAATAGAATATTAATTAATCGAGCATTTGTCTCAATTAGTATTAGGCCCAAAAAATCCCTTTTGAGGGAATCATCCAATCATTCTACTTTTGCTTCGGACTGGCGCCCTGGTGATCCATTAGGTCATCTGCAGCTCCGAAAGGTCAAAAAGCTTGTAGCTGTGTCGACAAGCTTTTTCAGACTAACTTGCCTAATTGTTAAAGTCAAAGCATTAATTAATTTGGTACTTTGAAACGACATTACCTATTACAAACGGCATTACTTATTACATTACAAACGACGGTATTATTGTCACATGGGTATGCGATAACCAATATCTTTTGCGGTATTTTTAACACCAAAATGCCATGCAAAAGTTCTTACCATTCACACACATATCCAAATATTCCAGTTCTTGAACTGATTCATACATGTCGTTGATCTGGTCTTCAAGAGGCAAGGTGTCCAGTTCTTCATGAAGCTTCTCCTGCACTGCAGGGTTGATGGCCATTTCATACAAGAAGTAGTAGATCAGGTTTGCTGTGGTGTCGTAACCAGCTATGTAGAAGAGAACTGCTTGAGCTACTAGATCGTCGTCTGTGAATTCTGTAAAAATATTGTTAATTCTTAAAATTCTGTTTTGTTTTAGGATATTCCTAGTTTCTTGTCGACATTTTTATATCTGAACTAGCTTTTACCCGCAGCTTCACTCGCGTCACAAAAGGATAAAAAGTAGCCTATGTGACATATACCAATACCACAGCGCTATCTATACCAATTCTTTTGTTTTCCCTCGGGAATATCAAATTTTCCGGGATAAAAAGTACCCTATTATTTAATCCGGACTTCTAACTTTACGTCTACAAAATTAAAAAGCAATCGGTTTAGTAGTTACGGCGTGAAAGCGGAACAAACAAACAAACAAACTCACTTTCCGATTTATAATATTAGTAAGGATTACTGGCCTTACTTATCCAAATTTAGTCTTGGCGTTTTATTTATCTAGGTATGTCGTACTCATTGCTAGATAAATATAAAAATAATCCATTCAGCTTTTGAAGCCCTTTTCATAAAAATGACTATTATTACTACATTCACTCAAAAGCAAAAGCGAAATAATCGAACGCTACATAAAAGTTTAAAGAAATTCTTTAAACTTTTATGTAGCGTTCGATTATTTCCGAGTCCATTCCGATTCGTCCGTATTATAATATGTAGCGATAAATAAAACAATTCACTGGACAAAAGAATGTCGATTGGGATTTTCCGACTGGGAATTTCCCATCAATGGGATCACGTGATGAACATATTTGAAATATTATAAATTAACTTTTGTCAAGTATTGAGTAACTAGGGCTATAGTGGAGTTCCATTACGCTGTTGGTTACTGAAAAGGTTACCAGAAGAGCGAAAAGGCGAAGTGTTTGCCAGTCAAGTCAATTATTGTGTATCCTATTGTGTCGAACTCGAAACTGAAAAGATTCCATATTTCTTGGAACGAAAGCGGGATTGAGAATACCAAGAACGTAAAACACTGTTTTCATTTAGTCATGTAATTTAAAATTCGGTAGAAAACCAAACTTTTCTGAAGTTTCAAAATGTTAAGGTTATTATGTAAATTCTGATATTAGTGGAATGTAATATTAATATGTTCATGTTCATATAGCACTGATTGTAGGTTTACTAGACTTGTGAATAGCGACCTCGCTGTCAGTCTAGACTATTTGAGTTGCAAACTGCCGTAGTTAGGTAAGCATCTTTGTATGTGCATAGATACACTGAAATTAGTACTTAGTTAATGTAGTTTGTAAACTCAAAAATGGTTTTTTTTATATCATTAACAAGAATCATCCTTTGCGGTGATATTATGTATGTGGGTTGGGTAAATACTACAGAAATTATATCAATTGGTAACTTATGAGCAACAGGAGATGCTTGTTAACACAAAAAAGTTGCCAATAAGATCAAAATAAAAATACATACATATATTAAAATTTACTACACAATTGAAATAAAAAAACCGCCTTGTTGGCGTCATAATTCATTGATCCGTCAACCGTAACAGTCCGAAGTAGTCTTTCACTTACCCAAAAATAATTTAAAAAAAAGAACAGTAACTTAATCGAGCAACTTCATAGAAGAATTCATATTCCGCGCTCGCAACTCAAGTCATAAAGAATCTGACATTAATTTGAACTCCCTCCAAAATACGCGTATGTTTACAAGGACCGACGGAAATATATTGCTATGCAGTACATCGTAATCTTGATCCACAAAACAAATACGTTCCGGTTGTAAGGAATGGCGTAATCCCGGCACAATTGTGACGTCACGCTCAGAACACGTCATAATTAAATTTGGCGTGCGTCTCGTCAATCACTGCCGAGCCTGCTGTGGTGTAGTGGAGATGTTACAGTGAAACCACTTTGTTAGGGGGCGAAAGTGAATGGTTTCTTGGGTCTTTGAAATTTTTTTACTGATCCAGCGGTCATGGTGAATGATACCCAGACCGAAGGATGAGATTATGACACCTTTGTAATATTCGAAAGTTTAGATTACTAAGGCGCGCCCACGTACCGAGCTGCACCGATGTCCACCGAAAGTGGTCGCCGGGCCTACTTGTCAGTGTGAAATGTAACTTAACAAATACTTTTAATACCAAAAAATATCTACTTTATTTGGAGTGTAAGTTCGTCTTGATAAAATCAGGATTGATTACAGGATAGAAGGAGGACAGATTGCTCCAGTTCTTAGGCTACGAATCAAATCCTATTAAAGTTTCAAATGTGTCACTTAACAACTGTTGATCTACTGTTTTGTTCTTTACAGTGTAACATAAAGAGTATACAAATTAAAGTTAATCTTACTCTCAGCGGTCTTTGCGCATTCGTTGTTGTTGCCGTCATTCTCACAATCAGCCTTCAGTTTCCCTGCGCAGAACGGATAAATACATTTAATAATCATTTGTTTTAGAACGTGTTTAAAACTGCGATCTCCTGTCTGTGAAGCGTGGTTTTATCTTACGTATTCACACATTAAGGTCCGGTTCCACATTCTAATTTCAAGCACAAAGGCATGCTTTAATTTGAGCACTTGTCACTTAACCTCTGGTATGCCGGGGAAGTACATGTACGCGGTACACAATGTGTTTCCTATTCTGTCTCATATACCGGCAGATAAGGGGTTAATACATAATAGCATGTATGTCGGAATGTTGTTCAAAATTTGCGTGCTCATTACAGATATATTAGGCGTTCGACTTTTAAAAAAAATTAAACGTGCTCCATACAACGCCTTTTAGCATGCTTCAATAAAGCATTTGTTGTCCCTTACGAGATCTTTCTATGATCTTCAGACTTGGTAGGTGTTTGAAGTTCGCGGTTTAAAAGGTTTAGGTTTCTTTAATAATTATTAATTAATTTGGTGAAATATCTAGAGTAGAGACCAACCAAGGTGTCGCAAAAATTATACGAATAAGAAAACCGTGGCGTCATCATACCGGTTTAAATTAACAACCGACAATTCCATAAAAAAACTAGTGGAAAGTACTAGGAGTCAATAAAGTAAAGGAGTTTACTTACCATTAGCAGCGTCGACTAGAACTTGAATGAAGTCAGGTCTAGGTTTCACTAAGTTTTCTCTACGAGCCTTTAGTGCAGATTTGAATAGCTGAGAAAACTGTTCCGCGTCTTGCGTGGGAATTAATTTAACTCCTAGAAACTGTAAAAATAAAATTATGGGTTTATTCGTATAAAAAATTACGGTACTTTATTTATATATAGGTATATACACTTGTAGTATTATGATAGTACTATTCACTGAGGAGCATGAAACTGAGATTTCATTTGCATTTGCACTTGTGCCTTGTACTTGACCGACGTCGTTCAAAGTTAAAGTCAAAGTCAAAACTCATTTATTTCAATTAGACCAGGAAGGCACTTTTGAACGTCAGCAATAGAAATTTAAAAGTGAAGCTATTTGCTCATTCCAAGGTGTAGATTCCTATGGAGAAGAACGAGCAAGAAATTCTATAGGTTACTCTTTTCCAATCAGTTTCACAATACAATTCTTCAGTTACACAGTTTTATTGGTTTGATTGTGCGAGAACAATGTAACACCAAAATCTAGCCAAAGAGATCGAAAAAGAAAATAACCTTAAAGACAATAAATAATACAGTCTGGAGCTGACCAGTCACAGTTGACGGCGCTCGTTAACGAACATAACACGTACACCAGCACCGCTCAACTTAACCATATTGTAGGGAATCTAGCGATCCAATGCACGTGCCACCGCCAATGAGATCATTGAGTGAACATGACAACTCCAAGCTGACATAAATGCGTTCTACTAGTCCAATTTAATATTTAGTTAATTACAGGGCTCTCACATTAACAATGATTATGCAAGTTAAACAATCTACATTTTAGCAACTACGTTGTAATATTTAGGTTGGATTTCATTGACACATCACTGTTTGTTATCGTTATCTGTTTCATTAATTTATGATACCACAAACAATGTAACATGTAACTGAACACTAATGTGAACTTAAATGCATAGACAGTCGATCAGAGATTATTCTCTACACCGTTCCTGTCACGACGTCAACAATTAATATTGTGTTCAATTCTGCAGTTTTCTTTGCCATACAGAAATTTAACTAATACAGCTCCCAACATAACTTCATAATTAATTATAATATTTTTCGGTTTATTCACGTCACTATTTGACGAGGAACTCGACTTTGAGTAGGAGTGCGACAGTCACCGCAATGTGTGCCGCGGAATGTGTTGACTGCCTGGTGTGAATATGACTCCCCTGGTGTTGCGGGTGTCCATGGGTGGTGCCGATCGCTTACCATCAGGTGATCCAGCTGCTCGTTTGCCTCCTATTCCATAAAAAAAATGCTGCATATCAATATGAGTTTCTAGAATGGCTTGAAACTAGTGGAGTTCCTCATCGAACAGTAAAGTGAGTAAGCCGAAAAAAAAAATCAGTAAGTATGTCTCACGAAAGTTATATATTATTCTATCTTACTAATATTCTCTGCCTCGTTGGCCGAGTGGTCGCGAGTGCGACTGCCGGGCATGGGGTCTCGGGTTCGATTCCCGGGTCGGGCAAAGTATTACTGAGTTTTAAAAAAAATCTCAGTAGTAGCACGGAGTCTGGAAATGTGCCCGGTGTAATAGGCTCACCCCCTATTACATGGGACTCATAACATAAATAGTGAAAAGTGGGTGTAATTTCTGTGTGCACCTCTGCCTACCCCTTCGGGGATAAAAGGCGTCATGTTATGTTATGTTAATATATTATAAATGCGATAGTTTGTGGGTTTGTTTGTATATGTGAGCTACTCAACCACGTTAAAACGGCTGAAGGGATCGTAACGAAGTTTGAAACAGGGTTTTTTTTAAGGGGGGGAAATCATCGAATGACTTCTCTCGCCTGGGTGAGGCGGGAGAGAGTGTCAGACTCTTACTGACTAAAATTCACCCCGTTTCTTCTCTTGCACGTCGAGCCGTAGCACCGGTAACCCGTTAGGTTCTCCGTGACTTGAAACAGGGATAGATTACGGTCAGGATAGGGATAGATTGGGCAGCCTATGTGTTACATAGGCTTTTTATTCCATGTGTAACAGATAAGAGAACGGGCGGGCGGGAAAGTGGAGCGTCTTCGAACACACTCACTCACTCAACATTTTGGCGGCGACTGATGGCGCGAGCCAGCGAGCGTGGGCGCGGAATCCGCTCGAGCGAGGCATGGGCGGGCTTCCAATTTTGAATTATAGCGCGAACGCGAATTTACAACGTTACCACCATTTTTCTTATCGCGCTACAAATGAGGTTTTTAACATAAAAGTTGCCTACACCATGGGGACTAGTAAGTAGTACAATACCTTCATAATGCTCTTCATATTCTCGTAGCCGAAAAACTTCATGACTTGCGTAGTGTCCTGTATGACTGCCTTCTTCCCTAGTCTGAAGATGCAGTTGTTGGGATCCTTGAGAGAATCAGACGCGAAGCCGAACGCGCATGATGCTATCACGTCGTTAACATAGGACATTGTTATCTGTGGAATCAGAGTAGTTGGTTATTTTTGATCACTTTTGTATTAAAGTAAGTTTTGTCTTAGTTTTTTTAAAACTGGAATTTGATAAGTAGATAGAGGGCTTATAGGTTTTATTCATAAAACTGCTGGGTGAAATTAGTTTGATCATTCAATTTCTCTGTGTTTATTGTACCTAATCATACTAGGGTTAGTGTGTCTTTTAATTCTATTTACCGACTTTAAAAAAAGGAGGAGGTACTATGTACGGCTGACTGTTTATTTTTCTTTGTTTGTTCACCGATTACTTCACCATTTGTGAACCGATTTCCAAAATTCTTGTTTTGTTTGAAAGGGTATACTCCCATTTCCATGAGTTCAGGATCTGATGATGGAATCCTAGGTACACCGAAGGGATCTTTCGAATATTATAGGGGCGAGTAAAGCGTCTATGGCTCCGACTTCTAACCTATCAGTGGGTGGGTAACCTTTCACTACTAATAATAGTTATTTTTTGCGTTTTTACTTTTTGTTTGTTATTTATTAGTCTTTGGTTTTTTCGAAGTCGGTTTTTTAAACGCAGTTTTTGAAGCAATAAATTCATTGAAAGAATGAGGTCGAAAGAGGTGTCAGTTTTTAGAGTGTCGGTTTTTAATGACAATCTAAATATCAAAAAACCTAAGTGAGGTTTTTCGACATTTAGATTGTACCATTACCTGTAATATAATTTAATCTAACAGGTGCGTATAGTTTCTATTTGCATACAGAATAAAACTTACTTACAGTATTAACATCGATGACTTGTTCGCCAGTTATCTTTTCCTGTAAATAGTTGAGGACTGCGCACGCGCTCTCGGACATGAGCGGCACCATACTGCGGCAGCGAGCTCCAGAAAACGCGGGAGATAAGGAGGCACGCATTGATCGCCATTTTGATCCTGTGATGACAAAGGTTGGCGTAAATAATCGGATGAAGTTTTTATATTAAAATATCTATCTATTAGGTATAGATAGATATCAATCTACATATATACCATTAGGTATGTTAGATAGATAGACATTCGTATGTGGAACCAGCATCGTGAAGATTTGACGTACTAAAATGTAATAGAGGGTGAGCCTATAGCCATATACTGGGCATAATTCCAGGCTCCGTGATACTACTGAGATTTTTTTAAAACCCAGTAATATTGCCCGACCTGGGAATCGAACCCGAGACACGTTACCTAGCAGTCGCACTTGCGACTACTCGGCCAACGAGTCAGAGTGAATAACTGTTAAATAAAAAAGAAAAGGCTCGTTTAAACAGAACAATGTTAAGCGATATAACTTTTGTAATTTTCACATTACAATATCAAAGTACCATCATAGCATAGTTCAGAGGAGGTTGCATAAGTTGTTGAACTGTATACAAACTCTTTGCTCTTATCTTTGCACAAAGTCAAGTCGGTGGAAGTCGTGTGAACGTTGTTGTTACGGTTAATTTTCTAACTAGGTCGGAGCGACCCGACTCATAATCATAACGGGTAGTATTATGTCAACTGATTCTAAAGCAACCATCTTTAATGAACTTTGGATAACTTTGGACAATGTCACGTGTGACGCACGATGGAGGAATGTTATATAGTTTGTAGGCATAAACACATAAGGGTCGTTGGTTCCATTTGAGGATATAGTTATTACCTGCATCGGTAAATAAGTTACCTTAGTTATGCAGTAACATTTTTTATCTATAGGCTTACATGACCCATGATATTCGATACATAAAACCATCCAATGGTACAATATAGGTATAGTTAGCGCCGGTTTCACCACCTCCTTATAAGTAATGTAAATACTATTTAAAGAACTCTTTTTTCTTATTGAATGGCAATTTCCGAACGTAACCAAATATTGACATAATTTATATAACTACATAAATATTTACAACTTAAAATTAACTACAACTAAACTATTAAATAAAAAGAAAGTAAAAGAAAACAACAAAAATTATACCCTTAATTTAGGCGTCAAAGTATTCGTCCGCATCACTATCACAGGGGAAAGTTCCCAGAAGACTGGCAGCATTGCCACGTTGAATGGCAATGCTTATTTTCTGTCCGAAGAAAAAGCCAGCCCTCTGGTCACGTGTAGAGTCGATTAGCCTACGGGCGATGTCTTTAAACACAGAGTGTGCACTGGGACCCCATGGCCCAAGTGTTTCGACCCCAAACGGCTCAAAACAGTAGTTACCCACTAGATTTGAATATTTACGCCGTTTGAGGGCCTCTGCCGCAGAAGCAGCTGCACCAACGCATGCAGCGGTGCTTAAAAGATGTGATGGCGCAAGGGTGTCTACACACGTCGCGTCCCACACCAAAGGCCTACCCATCTTCCAAGGCAGCAACGACATACCATCTGGTCTTTTGCCGTCATCACGTACCAAACCATTAGGTTCTAATACGGCTGGTACACCGGCTGAGGCAAATGTAAATGTAATGCTAATGTAAATATATTACGTTGTTAATTCGAATTTATCTGATAGATAGCGGCTATCCAGATATTGTGAAACAGGCCCTAAGTCTAATGTACAATTTTTTACACCTAATTTTCGTCTACGACCTTAGTCCTTATAGATTTTTTGTAGATACTATTACAAAGAACTTATTTCCTTAGATTATTTTCAAAACAATATTGATGGTGATATTTTAATATATTTTTTTTATATTAGATGGGGCTGACAGACCACTATATCGCCTAGTGATAAGCGATCATGTAAGGCCTACGATGGAACACGTCGACCCATAAGCAACCTATTCACTCGGGCCTTGAAGATACCCAGGTTATACCCTTCAGGAAATACAGACTCTGGCAAAGAATTCCACTCCTTAGCAGTACGCACAAGGAAGCTTGATGCGAAGCGCTTCGTGCGTGTGGGTGAGACATCTACCATGAATCGGTGACGCTTCGCCGATTGTCTTGTGGTATTATGATGGAATATGGATGAAAATAAGGATATATTATGAAGAGGTATACCAGTCAACATAATGAGGTTTCTCCCAAACAGTGGATCGCAGTCAGCATCGATGTGTACTCCTCGGTCGATGAACGAGTTGAAGTCACGCACCATGATCTGACGGATCAGCTCCGGATCCCGAGGTATGAGGGTCGGCACCAAGTACTGGTACAAGCCGAAGTATCTGAAAATATCAGATATTGCAGGCTTTTGTCTTAGATACAATTATTATAAATGTGAATGTTTGTGAGTTTGTGTGGTTGCGTGTTACTTAATCATGTCAAAATGGCTAAAGAGATGGGGATGAAATTTGGAACAGGGATGAATTATAGTCTAGAAGAATACAGAGGATTTTTATCCCATAGGAACGCGGGCGAAGTCGTGGCAAAAGCTAGTCGGACATAAACAAAGTAAGAAAAGAAACATTTTCATTAAAAATCTATGATATAAAACAAAGGTTTAAAAACACTTCGTATAGACAGGTATGTACCTCTACATACCTACTTTAGTACTTTCTGGAAATATTAAAAAACTATATCGAAATTGGTACATAGCTTTTTGAAGTTATGATGTCAAATTTTATAGAAAACAATCTTCAAAAACAATAATTAAAAGGAAAAGAAAACGATACTATTTATTGCCATATACCGGTCACAGTTCCAGACTCCGTGCCACCACTGAGAAAAACCCAGTAATACTTTGCCCGACCCGGGAATCGAACCCGAGACCCTTTGCCCGGCAGTCGCACTTGCGACCACTCGGCCAATGAGGCAGTCACCTTACATGGAACTCATAACATAAATAGTGAAAAGTGGGTGTTACATTACATTGGCATTAAGTGCCGTAATGTGCACCTCTGCCTACCCTTTCGGGGATAAAAAGGCGTGATGTTATGTATGTAGAAAACGATACTATTTTCTGCTTTTTTTTGTAGTTTGTTATTTTTACCTTTTTCTTACGGTTTGTTGCAACCGGACTGATAGCCCTAGTTGTGCTTTGAATAGTGGCGATAATTTTAATCCACCGTCACCTTACAAATGTAAGTTTAAAATGAACACTATTAGTACAACTAGAATGATATATCGTAAAATTCACACAAATATTAATCATGGCAAATAAATTATCTCGTTTTTACGACTATTGAATGTGTTAGGAAATTATCAAGGTTTCGAGATCACCTTTTTAAAATAAATAACAGAATATTTGTGTAAAGAAACGCTGATTTGTTGCTGAATTATTTTCATTTTCCATCAGAAATGCTCACCTTTGATCTTTGAAGGCATTGTATCCCGCCGCGATCGCTTCCACGAAATTTTCCCGCCCAAGAGTGACAGCTGTCAAATTCCCCAAAAACGGGACCGGAGGCAACGTACGTACACCCCGGGACGAAAAGTAACTCAAGCGATGGCGGGAATAATAAAAGAGGCACGTCACTAAGATCACGATCAACAACCACATCTCTTTGTTTTGTTATTAAGAACAAAATAAACAAAATTAGATTTTTTTTTTCGTCAACAAAACCCGAATTTCACAATACAGTATTTAAACACTGGCCACTGGCTTCCAAGAAATCATAAACAAGTTCGATTTTTAAAATTGGAATCAGTCTTTTTCATTTATATTGGCTGCGTATTTGTTTATCGATTCTAGGAATAATACAATGTATGTAACACGTGTTGGCGCGCTTTTAGTGAACTAACGTTTGAGTTTGACTATATTAGAAACTGACCGGCATCGCGTAGAGAAAGTTGTGAAGGTAATGGCGGCACGCTGACATAGCGAATAAGTGGATGTTACATAACAGAACTCGGAACTGGTTTTTGTAAGCCGTGACCCTCTTTCGAAGTTGGTCATAATATTCGACGCATCGTGGGTACAGTGCCCGATATAGAGTTACGTATGATTATGTATTATCTTACGACAGAACTGTTACTTTAAAAAATAAAAATATTATGATTACAAGCAATGTAGATCCTCTCTCGTGCGCTTTTGTGATTAGTAAACCAATTAATTATTCGTTGTAACAAGCGTGGGACGACCAATCTTCGGCACGAATGGGCCGGCTCAACGGGAGTGATACCACGGCCTCACAGAAAACCGACGTTAAACAACGCTTGCCTTGTGTTTCGTCGTATGAGTGAGGCGGACCAATGACCCCTTCCCAATCTCTCCAATCCCTGAATGCCCAATAGTCCTCAAATTCCCAATCCCCAAAAGGCCGGTAATGCACTTGTGCGCTTCTGGTGTTCAGAGTGTCCATGGGCGACGCCGATTGCTTACAAATCAGGTGATCCGTCTGCTCGTTTACCGGCTTATCCCATAAAAATACATTTTCTATGCTGATGTCGGAATCGTACCTATGTATGTACATACATCTGTAAATG
Organism: Spodoptera picta; assembly: GCA_038387885.1. Classification (NCBI taxonomy): domain Eukaryota; kingdom Metazoa; phylum Arthropoda; class Insecta; order Lepidoptera; family Noctuidae; genus Spodoptera; species Spodoptera picta. The sequence continues at coordinate 1,994,828 of JAZHFQ010000344.1, read as the reverse complement.
TAAAAGTATATCAAGTATTTTTTTTTTTTAAGGGGCGTAAATAATCGAATGACTGCTCCCGCCCGGGTGAGGCGGGAGGGAGTGTCAGACTCTTACTGACTAAAAACCACCCCGTTCCTTCTCCTGCACGTCGAGCCGGAGCCCCCGTTACCCGTTAGGTTCTCCGCGACTCCGAATCGGCATTGGCCCTATTGGGCCCCATCTGTGGTGGTCTGATGGCTCTTTGAGGCGCGCGCGGAACGCGACGCGCCGTACGCTCGGGTCTGTTTCTGGTCGGACGGGGAGCCACCCATGCTCGCCGTCCGCAGGCCCGCGCTTACGGTGGCCGGAGATCGTCTCGCGATCCCCGACGCCCGGTGTGTCCTTCGCGATGGCTGGGTTGCGAGGAGGCAGCGCTTCGCTGCCTCACGCGTCTCGCCTCCTCCTTAGCTAGCATGACTGCTTCGCAAAAGGAGGAGACGGCATCCCAGTCCCCCTCGCTCCGCATCATGGCCTGCACTAGGCCCGGACGCGAGAGGTCGCCATCGCCGATCACTTGGTGGCGGCGGCGGTGCTCAGCCCACGCAAGGCATTCTCCCACTGTGTGTTCCTCCGTGTCCTCAGGGCGGTCCTCGCAGTGATGACACCCGGGCGTTTCCTCCCGCCCCATCAGACACAGGTACCTCCCGAAATTTCCATGTCCGGTGAGGACCTGCGTCAGGCGGTAGGTGAGGACGCCGTAGCGTCTCTCAAGCCACTCCTCAAAGAGGGGACTTACCGCTGCAATGGCAGCGAGCCCAACGTATATCAAGTATAACGACTAAAGTTTCAAAGCAATTTTATTTAAGAAAAATCTTCCCTGTAATTTATGATTTGGAATTCTGCCTAACAAGGAAATTTATGAGGTGATATTTCCTTTCGATGATATAACATCAAATCAAAACGTTTGCTTCTCTTGAAAGGAGCGCATAAAATTGTTGGAATAAGCTAACTTTTATCACAAACAGCATGCAATCGTCTAGTGACGGTTTCCGAGGGCATATCTGCCGGATAGTTTATAGACACAATAACGTGAGACGAGCAAAGAAACGAATAACCGTTTCTAGTAACGTATACGAGTAATAAACTAGTGAGACAGTGGTGTCCGTGTCCCGGGATTGGTTTGGGAATTGTCTAGCTCTCCGCGATTATATTACGCCGTTTGCCAAGCCACTTATTTAGTTTTATATTGTCTTGTTTGATTTATTCTTTCGGATTCTCGTTTTTTGAATTCGATTGTATGGTGTTCGTTGAGATTGATGAATGTATGTTGTACCTATACGTAACGAGTTTTGTTTGAAAAAAAAAATTGCAGTATAGACGTGAATTTTCCTCATGCCAGTCTTTTCAGTATGTTGGAACATACTACTACTACTTGTTTACTCTAATCTATTTCTTATTGTAATAAAAAACATAAACAAATGACTGCGGTTGGTGCGGTGGTTGGGCAACTGGCTGCCGCGCAACGTGTCGCGGTTTCGATTACCGCACGGAACAACTCTTTGTGTGATCCACAGATTGTTGTTCCGGGTCTGGGTGTTATGTGTATGTGAACTTGTATGTTGGTAAACGCGCCCACGATACAGCAGAAAATCCTAGTGTGGGGCAATGTTTATAAAAAAAACATTCTGTGCGTTAAGATACTAATCAGTCACTTAGCTGCTGTAGTTTTGCAGAATAGGAAAAGTTGAAACTTTTCCTATTCTGCAAATTCGAAAGCGGCTTAAAAATTGGGCTACCTTAAGCGAAAAAAGTAGATACATAATATGAACGAAGCAATACATAATTAAGTATCTATTTCCATATTCAGCAGGTGCGCCATGAATATATTTAGCTTATGTTCCGACAAGAATATCGGGTGATCGACAAAAGAGAGTTAGTTGAATTATCTATCTGCTATTTGAACAAAATGTTTTATAGGTGAGTTAAGCCATACAATTTTAATATATGTACCTCTAGATTGAATAAAATAAACACCCAACAATTTAAGTGTGAGAGAGCCAAGCTTCGGCACGAATGGGCCAGCTCGACCGGAGTGATACCACGGCCTCACAGAAAACCGACGTGAAGCACCGCTTGCGTTGTGTTTCGTCGTGTGAGTGAGGTTACCGGAGGCCCAATTACCCTCCCCTTCCCCAATCTCCCCAATTCTTGAATCCCCAACGATCCTCAAACTCCTAATGCCCAAAAGGCCGGTAACGCACTTGTAATGCCTTTGGTATTCCAGGTGTCCATGGGCGACGCCGATTGCTTACTATCAGGTGATCCGTCTGCTCGTTTACCGGCTTATGCCATAAAAAAGAAAATATCTTCTATGTATCTGTTCATCTACAATACTCATTCATGAAACTCCATTTCCATATCATCTGTCACAAAATTACCAATTTTATCCTTATAGACAACATTATATCATTACCTACGGACAATCTAAAAACAGCGTGGACTAAATTAGAATGTCTTTTCTAACTCTTAAAGGGCAGAAATTACGATTTCATCCCCTAAAAAAGGCAAGGCGTTTAAGCGTAAGAATTAATTTGACGTCACATAATATAGGTACACATCCGTATTAATTATATGCTCGTTTGGCCGGACAAAACTTGTTTTGTTTGTTATATAAATGTGAGGGGCCGAAAGTGTCACTCATTCCATTAAGCGAGAACGGTCACATTATTAAATCTGTTCATTCTAGGGTTGACAACTTAGCCGAAAGAAATTATGTTCGTTTCGGTTTAAGTTAAGAATGATGATGTGCATATGTGTGTTCTTTTGTCGATGTTATAGTGAAGGTAGATATTTGAAGAAAGTTGAAAATTTTGCTTCTTATCTTTTGATCTACTTAAACAAAATTACCAATGTAATTAGAATTGCACATGTTACACACGTAAGTATATAACAATTAACTGGTCTCGGTAGTTGTCCTCGCCTCATGTTGAGCAATCAAAAGAATTATAAAGACATCAATTGCTACTAAGGAAAAGTCAATAAATTGTATAAGTTTGCTCTATGTCATCTTTATTCAATCCCAAGAACCTCGCTTTCCACATATAGTAACAAAAAATGTATATTTAATTTTTATACGAGATCAACCCTATATTATAAAATCTCCACGAAGTTGGGTCTTTTAGGCCTCACGTGGCTTATATATGTTAATGCGTTCCCTGTTCCCAGAGAATTGATTTATGTGTTTTTAAAATTATTCCTGTGTACTTATTCGTGGCTACTCGAGTCCTGTGGACAGTTGTTTAAAGTACTGATGAGTACTTAAAGAGCTGTGTAGAATTAAGTTTAACTTTTAGTATTTAGGTATCTATTATTGTTGGATAATATAAATAAAATAACAAGGTACATTTTTTTGTAAGATTTCAGTTTTTCGTTGGATATTCTTCTCAACTATGGGTTAGAATGGAAATCAAGGCGAATGTAGAAAATACTAAAGATGTGTGGTCGCAACTATGCTACCTCTATAGTTGACGTAGCGTAACTGACATCTTATAAATTATTTGAGGTGATTACTAAACTTAAAGACAGTCAGATTTTATTCTTTTACTAAGTCAATGTAAAACATAACAGAACATCTGTTCACGGCTTTTATCCCCGAAAAGATAGGCAGAGATGTAAATTACGGCACTTAATGCTACTGTAACACCCACTTTTCATAATTATGTTATGAACCACATGTACTCGGGGGTCGTGATGCCTATTGCTATACACCGGGCATAATTCCAAACTACCTGCTACTAGCAGCAGATACTTGATTTCAACTATTATCTATAGGTACTAATATTATAAAGCTGAAGTTTGTTATTTGTTTGTTTGATTGAACGCGCTAATCTCCGAAACTACTTTTCGAATCGAATCGAATTCGAATTGAATAATTCTTCTTGTGTTGGATAGTCCATTTATCGAGGAAGACTATATGCTATAAAACATCTCGCTATGACCAATAGGAGCCGAGCAGAGCGGGTGAAACCCCACGCAAGTAGCTAGTAATTACATAAAATAAACATTTATTTCCTTACTTTTATGAAAATACAACTTCATTTCTGACCATCCCCTGTTGGCGTTTTTCGGGAGCGTTCCATTCAGACTTGTATATTTATACTACCTATATAACAATATTGTTAAAGCCTCATTATTTAATTTAATATCTACATAAGGAGATTATGATTCATTTAATTATTATCGCATCTGTGTTCGATTGAGTACAATAAAATTAAAACATTAATATTATGCATGATTAATTTTAATATTTCTTTTTAATTAAATAGTTACTGGATAATTATAAATTTTTCATTATCTGATATGAAGTTTAATTACAAATAATATTATCATTTTTTCGTGAAACCCTGGGGCGTGCTATTCATATATTATTAGTGTAATTAATTAGTCATTTATAATAATTATCGTGAGACATACTAAATTAACTAAAAATCGCGGGTTATTCACGTGTATATACCGAGAAAAGCTCTAATAGTTTCGAACCACAGAGGGGTTCTTCCTCATGAGCAGCGTGCGCGGTCGCGGCGATGTCAGTAGGCTGTGCGACATCTAGTAAAGCTTTTCTCAGTACATTCACGTGAGTAACCCGCGATTCTTAGTTAAATTAATTAGTAATACTAATTATTATGAATTATTAGTCAGGTTTGCACATGAGTGTCATTACATTTATAACATCACCGAAATGGATGATCTGTATGTATGATAACTTTAGATTTTGGTAATTGGTAGTGAACTGTAGTCAGGATCGTAATAAATTGTAGTGAATGTTTTTATGAACACTATTAATTATCTGTTAATATTATTGAGCAACATTGTACTGAAAACAATTAATAAACTTAGTGTCATCAATACGTAATGTTCCAATCAAAACCATTTTTTAAGAATTATTTAATACTGTATTGATCAGAGTATTGTGTGTGAGTTCATAGGTCTATGCTTGGGTGAGACAAAAAAATGGGGGCTTAGATTCTTGACACTCTCAGTTCTAAGTAAGGAGCGGGTAGTTATGGATGGCGCGCCGTATGATAGAAAATCTATCAACCAATAAATTAACACAAAACTCACGTTATATCTGTCGCAAATTAAAAGAATGACATTTTATTATGATCTATTTTTCTGTCTTTATCGACGTCTTCTTATTTTTACTTCGGCACTGATTCGTCGCTGCCAACATTTATTTGTTCAGGCAAAAGTACGAGTGATTAACTTGTTTAAAAAAAAACGAAAGTCGTGATCTCTGGCTGTTTATATCCAGTTTGAACGCAAACCTTTTTGGTGGATTATTTGTTTATTTATTGTTATTTATTTCGATTGTGTCATTGTGTTGATTGAGTAATTGAGGATTGAGGACTAATGAGTTTGAAGGAAGGTCTATATCGTTATTTCGTTTCATGTTAATTTGCACGTTTGTGTACCTTGTTGTTTTGATGAGGAACAAATAGATTTTCATTACATTAGACGCTTGTTTGCGGTTTGTTTTGTGTTTCTGTGATTTTAAGAGAGTTATCATTTGTTTTATAATACGTTTAGGTATATTACGGGAAGGCGTTCTTTGAATATTTAATGTAAAGACGTTTTTAGTATTACCATAGTAACTATTAAGTAATCTGTGGTATTACTTATATTATTTTTACTGTTATAAACTTGCTCGCTTCTTAAGCAACGACTTCAATTTAACACTATAATCTAGTGCTTATATTAATCGATCTTACAGGTACTTAATCAACACAAAAAATAAGTCTAAACAATTTCACATGGAATAGAACAAAACAATGATGCCAATGATACCTAGGAGCATAGGAGCATAATTATACATACATTCTATTATAATTGATTTATCCTAGTTGCACATACAAATTCCTGTAAATAAATCGTATTTGGGAAATTGGCGCGTAATTAATAAGTGTGGAACAATTCCCTTTCACAGTACTGACTGTTTGAGCAACGGGAGCCACCTAATTTGTTGCTACTAATTATAATATGCGATGTGTGCTACGGGTACCAGGACTGTAGGAATTCAGAGGAGGTTTATGTATTTGTTTTTAATTTGTGAGTTTTTTTTATTATAATTATTGGTTCTTTTTTTAAGGTGTGATTAACTCGTTATCTGTTCTTCATGTTGGTGGAAGCCAAGTGTTACATTTGTCGGTACCTACTTAGGCTCTGTTCTAGAAAGCTGGTTAGGCCACAGTGTAGGGTGTATCCGGGTAGGCTAATCCATTTATTCTTCTGGGTACTATCTCTTTCATAATAAATATCCAGAAAAGTAAATATACATATATCAGATCTTGTTATATGTCGAAAAAGGTTCGTTGGATATAATCTATTTGATATCTCCGCGTAATTTCATACAGTTTTTCTCAGAACTCTTTCGTTTCCGAAAAGGAAGGGTCGTTTTAGTACACCAACAAATAAACGCCTACAATGATCCTTTCTCATTAACACGGCAACAGCCTGCTAACATCTGCTCTCCTGGTACATACATTCACTAAATCAATTCCCGTACTAAAAGCAGTAGGCCCCCTCGTAACGCAATTACCATATTAATATACATTATGGAAACCATCGCTTGTGAGGGTAGGCAGAAGTTCTACTTTATGATACTGAAGGTTTTGATGGGGTACTATAATCACCATGTCAGCCACAACTATTTATTTATTTTTAACTTAATACAATAAATGCTTAATGCAATAAATAGACTGGTTTGTTGGCCGAGTGGTCCCAAGTGCGACTGCCGGGCAAGGAGACTCGGGTTAGATTCCCGGGTCGGGCAAAATATTACTGGGTTTCTAAAAATCTCAGTAGTATCACGAAGTCTGGATATGTGCCCAGTATATGGTAATACGCTCACCCCCTATTACATGGTATTCATAACATAAATAGTGAAAAGTGGATGTTACATTGTACAGTGGCATTAAGTGCCGTAATGTGCACCTCTGCCTACCCCTTCGGGAATAAAAGGACTCAATGCTTTGGGCATTATTTACCAGTCAACCTTTAAGTAGTGGAGAGATGAAAGTAGCAGGTGATTCAGAAACCATTGAACTATTTAACGTTGGCTTTTCCACTGGCTTCCCTAGAACAGTTGGAAGGGACTTACATTCACAGGTGTATCATCGGAAGAAGCAGTGCTGTTGAATATTATAATTATTGCGATTGTACTTGGAAATATGGCTGCCACGCTGGTCAAGTGGTTGCAAGTGCGATTGCCGGGCAAGGGGTCTCGGGCTCGATTCTCGGGTCGGGCAAAGTACTACTGGCTTTTTTAAAATATTCTCAGTAGTAGCACGGAGTCTGGAACTATGCCCGGTTTATGGTAATGACGCTCACCCCCTATTACATTGGACTCATAACATAAATAGTGAAAGTGGGTGTTACATTGTACAGTGGCATTAAGTGCCGTAATGTGCATCTCTGCCTACTCCTTCGGGCTTAAAGGCGTGAGCTTGTGTTATGATGCTTGGAAATACATAAGATGAAACTTTAAAATTTTGTCAATGTTCTTTAATTTTATTAAAAAGGAAACACTGTTTTTGAATCTTGAATTGAAATTAAATACATGAGTGAACAAAGGAGTTTATTATAACTAATACTTCTGCGTTATACATTTGATGCGTTCAAAGGGCCCATATTTAGGTAATACTGACGAATATGTTTCGTAAACAACATGCTGTGGTTATTGTTCGTATACATAAATATTATACCTATTCATTAAAATGTATCACGTTACAAATCGTAGTACTTTATGAGCGGTGATATTCTATTGGAAAAATTTAAGTATCCTGTAGCTATAAAATAAAGCAACTAAATATGTCGATACTTGTATCTTAGGAAGACATTTCTTCTTGGTTTTTTTTTGGTACTTGCCTTGGAGAAGATATCTATTGAGTTCTTCATTTAGAGAATTCTCAAGATATAGAGAATAGAAACCGCAGTAAACGTTTAACATTGAGAGTGGTTAATTCGCAGCTGTAACTTAGCCACAAGCTCTTTAATATAATGAATAGTCACAAATGCAAACAGTCTGAACTTTAAGTAGTATTTTAGAATAAGCCATTTACCTCCTAACGATTTCTAAGCGCCTGGTACAACCATCTTTTATTCTTCACGTATGTAGTTAATTTATTGATTTTCCTTTGTTTTTTAAGTTATATAAGTAACTCATATGAAACAAATTTGACGAAAAGTGTATGTTATGTACTGTGATTTTGTGAATAGAAATTGAATTAAATCAAAAATGTGGTTGCGCGTCCTTTTTTCGTCAGTCAAGTTACACGAATTTCATGAAGTTAGCAGCGATTCTATACCATTATAAGTACTTCGTGCATTCACTAAGATTTCCAAAATAAATTATTTTAATATTTTTGAATTAAACTTGATTCAAAATTCATCAATAAATATCAAGATTATGCTATAAATTAATCAATGACGCAGTTGTCGCAAGTGCGACTGCTGGGGGGTCTCGGGTTCGATTACCGGGTCAGTCAAAGTAATACTGGGTTTTTAAAAAATTCTCAGTAGTAGCACGGAGTCTGGAATTGTGCCCGGTATATTATTATGGCAATAGTGTTACATTGTACAGTGGCATAATGTACACCTCTACCTACCCCTTCGGGGATAAAAGGCGTGATGTTATGTTATGTTATGTTAATGACGCAGTTGATGTTGAGCGGATGCAGGTGAAAGTATGACGACAAAAACCTTAGCATTCAAGAAAAAATAAAATTATTAACATTTTTATTTGCCCGAAAACATAGGAAAAAGGAATAGGAAAACATGTCCTACGTTTTCCTATTTTTAATATCTACCGTTGTATCTGTCTGTAGGTACATCTCGGGTTCAGACTTCGCACATGGCACGAGCGTTATGGGAGGCGTTGCAAACTCAACTGAGCGTAAAATCGACACTGCCTCACTAGGTAATATTGACTTAATATGCTTTCGTTCATTGAATATTGTATTGCCTGTATAAGTGTATATTGCCAACGATCGCGTCATTATAAGAAAATGAGAAGTCAATGTAATCCGAACGGTATTAAATATGAAATTGGACGTTATTTTAAGATGGGGGAATTATTGTCTTATCAATTTTCAATTACTTACTGACATTGCAGAGTATTTTAGGTTATTCGATTCCTACGTGATAGAATTTGCAATTGCTCATCGTTTAGTAGGTAATAAGCTCGTGTGACATTACCAGGCATCCATAAATAAGTATTTTTTAATGGCCTATTTTGTACTTGAGCAGTTTTATTGCCAATGTCTATTGTTATTTCCGAAATAAGGTGTATAGTTCCGACTAACCTACTAATAATTACATCTCCTATACTATAAATCCAAAATTTTATACGTTTACCTATTTGTAACTCACGGCTACGCGGGCAAAGCCTTTGGAAGAAGCTAGTAGAGCTTATATAAACCTAAACTTATACCTACTATGTCCATATATGTCTAAAGCTTAATATTACCGTAGAGTTGTCAGCTATATAAATTGAATGGTTCATGTTTCTAGCTGTTTTTTTTAGTAAATAGGCGATTTGTTTAAAGTTTTATTGTCCTAAAATTTGTACTTTCTTCATCATGTTATTTTAAAGGATACTGTACGTATCCATATCATTTATTTTAAGATACTTATATCAACAAGTCCTTTTCACGTCTGTTTCACGTCACGCAAATGATTGCGATAGACCTATTATTATTTAATTATTTAAATAAATAGCCTTAGCTAATATAATTATTTTAATACTGGAACACCCAGATACAACAACGAGGGTATCTCGTAAATACTTTTTAAAATTTCTAAGGTTTCCTTCTCTTAAAGGCCAACGTGGAAGCCGTAATATCTAAATTTCAATATCGTCTGACCGAAAAAGAAAACTGATTTTCTTTTGTTTTGGTTTATTTTTACCTTTTACTAAGGTAAATTGAAATCATCAGCTCGTGACACTCCTTAGGTCATGGCACACGTAACAAGCACGGTTCCGGTACGGCTCCAATCCAGCAATGTCATTGTCATTTAAACTGTCAAATACCAAGCGGTCACCGGTGACCGCAACTTATTGTTCTATAATTGTGTCTACAAAACCGGTACTCGACGAGTTAAATATGAACTTTAAATCGTGTGTCGTATGACACACTATTTATGACACATGCTTATACCCTTTTTGTATTGTTTCGTTTCCAAAGTAAAAACGTGTCTTGAGCCGTGCCTTGAGCCGTGTTTATTTGGTGTGCTATGACATTTTGCGTCTGTTTTGGTATTTATATCTCCACTTAAATGATAAACACTTAAAATATTTAACTATATTTTGATTAAATTTTTACGGTTCAGTAGATAGATACCTACCTAATTAATACGCATGTTTTTAACATAACTTATTGTAAATTATTTACGGGTAGTACCAGACCCTTGTTTACGAAGTACTACGAGACCACGACGGCGAGTAGACGTGCCTGAATTGCAATATTTATTTTTATTCATATAAACAATTAGTCAATAAAGTATTGACCTAGATTATACAACATTTAATAAATTTTGTTTAGTTTGTATTACACTATGTTACATAATTAAACGCAAACAATGGCTAACATAGAAAATAGCCCTTTCAATCGGAGTTCGAAAACGTGTCGCAGCCCTCCCAGCACTCCGCAACCCGCAGAACATGCCGCCGAAGAGACCTTGGAAGCACTCTCGACCAGTGACATTAAGGGTTGGATGGTGACAATAGAAAAGGCTCTCAATGATGTGTGCCAGATTGCTGCAGAGGGTAAGTTGAACTCTGAGCAGAAGCTTAATATTAACACTCTGGCATGAAGGGTCGGAAATGGAGTCTCCCAAATGGCGATCCACTATCAGACCTTAAAACAAAGGGCTTGCCAGATAAAAACATGTCTGGAAGCCTTAAGAGAAAAGGAGGACCTTGTTGCTTGCCTGAACGACTTTAAAAAGTCAATTAAGGAATCAATCCAAGAAAATTGCAGTAAACCTGTGGCTCAAAATATGTCCTTTGCTGATATATTAAAGACGAACAAATCAAGTGTCCTGCGACCCTCTAATTTGAAGTCAATCGCAATTTATCCGAACGATGCACTAAAATCCAGTGACGAAACCAAAACGCTCGTGCAAAAGATTATTAATCCAGAGCAAATGAAATTGCACGTTAGGGGGATGAGAAAAACGAGGAACGGAGGTGTAATAATTAGCACCGAATCAAATGAGGACATTGAAAAACTCCGTCGATCAAGCCAGCTGACCAGTTCAGGCCTGAAAGTCGAAGAACCTCACAAAAGAAGGCCGCGAATAATAGTAGTCGGCGTGCCCGCAGCTCTTCGAGACCAAGAGGTGTTCGATTCAATTTACGAGCAGAACCTGGCGGATAAGATGCCTAATATGTCGCGAGAATCATTCCTGTCTTGCATCAAGCTAAGCCACAAGTCAGGGAAAAAAGACGCGCCCACATGCAACTTTATAATGGAAGTCCCAGCCAATGTAAGGAAAGCTCTCATAAATCAGGAGAGAATCTATATCAACTGGACTTCCTGCCCTGTACGTGACTTCACTCTCGTAACCCGGTGCTTTAAATGTCAGCAATATGGGCATGCTGCAAAAACTTGTCGCGATGTTACATGCTCATGCGGACATTGTGGAGAACAAGGGCATGAGACTAAAGACTGCACTAAGAAGGACAAGCCGCCAGTGGCGTGCAGTCCATATAGACGAAAAGGCTTTGCCTACCTATAAATATCGTGAATATATAACATACATAAAATGTACAAACGCGTTTATTAAAATCCAATAATATAATAAAAGTTTGTAAAAAAACGGCTAACATAAATACGCGCCTTTGTAAAGCAATGAATGCGCCCCGCACGAACCACGCATGCGCTGCTATTCCTTAAATCTTGGTCGCTAGTCGTGACGTCACAAAAGTAATGTACCAATAGTATGCACCGCGCATGCGTGAAGTTCGCGACCATAGTCACGGTACAGAATAACCATTCATAATTATATTACACGATTCCTGTTGCTTGACAAAATGTTAGCAACTAAAAAATTAGAGGACCGTTCGTTCATCACTTAGAAAACGATCGTATTTTATTAAGAATTCTAAAACAATAAAACAGCAACAAGTTATTGTATTTTTAAAAATAATTAAATCATAAAAGGTTTGAAATTGATAAAATCTGTATATCGTAAAGTACTGATGAATGGAGTACATCAGCGCCATCTATTGAATTTTTTGTTGAAACTTCTGAACTCGTTCGATATAATGCGAATGTATTTTTATAAATGCGTATTTAACAAATATGTTTCAAGTGTTTAATTAAAGCTTAACATTTTTACGCGTTGTCGTTTTATAGAAATTTTAAACGAGGAGTTGACTTTATTATTATAAAAGTTAAAAGGAAGTTATTGAAACGTCAAGATGGCGCCATTTACAACGTTTCAAATTATATGAATGAATGTTTTTTAGTATGAAATATTGGTTTAAGACGATGATGCAATTTCATTTGACTTACTAAATTAACCTTTGTTTTTTTTTTAAATTAAACGCTGCATTACCTTAATTTTTAAGCTACATTTTTTTTATAATAAACACTCAATTGACTATTGGTAATGACTTCAATTCATTTCCAATGTTTTCGGCCATATTGTTTTCATGTGATGTGCGATCGCTTTGTTTATGTTTTTGTTTAAATTATTAGGAATTTGTTTTAAACATAAAGTTGCATAAATGTGTAGTAGTAGTTAAATAATGTGTAGGTTTTTCAAATAGTGTATTGTTTATCAGTTTCTAGTACAAGTACCTATATTATTCGATTGTGAAGTTTGTGTGAATAATAGGTAATTTTATGTGTTTGTTGAAAGTAAAAACAGTAAGATTTCGCAAGAAATAGTACTTTATCGGACTAGATTCAGGTAATGACCATAGGCAGAGGTGTACTCGAGTTACGAAAATTGACCCAAGTAAAAGGTAGGTAATGTAATTTGTACTTTAATGGATCTTTTATTAGATTTTCTGGTTTTTGTTTGATAACTCTTAAAAATATCAACTTAGACTTCGGGTTGTACTGATTCACATATTAATTTATTATTAATAATTATGTAATGTAGTAATAACAAATGTACCGCATAGACTCCCCCGGCTCGGCCACAGCCGGCCGCGCTTGTTATTGTTTTGTTCTACGTTCTTAAATTCGTAATAACTACATTATGATTTTGAACAGATTGATTAAACTTAACAATTCCATAATGAAATTTGGTTCATCAAATTTATGCTTCATTATTAAAATAAATAATAGATCCTTCATTATTTGTAAGTTTTGTTGCCTTATTCAATAGCTGATGAAGTACTTCACAAAAAATACGCGAGATGTCAGTGTATGTAATTTGGCGAAAGAATACACCACAATATCCTTGAACGCACTTTTCGAAATGTATTATGTACATGTACCTGTCTTGTGTGAGCAGGATTGTAGGACCGGCGGGGGTGGGGGGAGGGGTTTAATCATACGATATTTAGTTGCCTACCCTGTCTCGAAAACCTGTGCACGCCACTGCAAGCCACCAAAATGTGCAACATGCTCCCGGTTCAAAAAGCCAAGCAGTCACAAAACTGGGGACCTTGAATGCCCGGCAAAGAAGACAGCAGAAACGAGGTACATTAACTCTATTGACTATAATGAGGGCGCCTAAGAGCGCCACCTTTTATATTATCAATAGAACTAGTAATTTTTAGATAGTTTAATTTTATTTTCTATTAGTTGATTAATATTTTTGTAATTTATATGGCTAATCAATTGATTAATGATCTCGATGACAATGCAGTATATTACTCAAAAGTTTCTGAAACAGAAAAATGCAGACATTATCTCGCCGATTTCAAAAGTCCTTTAACAATACTAACTCAAAATATTCGCAACATATATAAAAACATTGATAGTCTAAGTATCTTTCTGCAAAGATTAAATTCACAGTGCGATATCATTGTACTAACAGAATGTCGGCTTTCAAATAAAAATGGGATTATGCCTATATTACCAGGTTACAATTACATTAGCTCTACACTAAATTTTAACCAAAATGATGGAATCGTAATATATACAAAACAATCTCTCCATTTTTCGATCGAAGAGCCAACAAACCTGGAATTTAATTGTTTTATTATTAAAATAGGCTCTGAAATAGCAATCGTGTCAATCTATAGATCTCCTTCCATCAGAAATTTAGATAAATTTAATAAGTCATTAGATAATATTCTACAAAATTTGTCATCCTTTCCAAATGTCATCATAATTGGCGACCTAAATATTAATATAAATTCTGATAACATTGACGCAGGTACTCAAGACTACCTAAACCTTTGTGCATATCATGGCATTTTACCTTCTCACACATTTCCAACTCATCAATGTGGGTCATGTTTGGATCACGTCATGCTAAAAACTAGACTTTCGTGTTTAACACTTGTTACTAACTCAATAATCACAGACCATTCCGCAATTTTACTTACGCTTGAATTAAATCGGATTCAACATTTTTCGCGTCCGCAGCAAAAATCGAAACTCAATATGATTAATCTGGGACGTGATTTATGCAATATTGACTTTAGTCCAGTATTTGATTCTGCTGATGCTGACGAATCAATGGATTATGTTATTAAACATGTACAACTATCTATTTTAAATAATACTAACACAATAATCTTAAGTAAGAAAAATTGCACCATAAAACCGTGGATAACGGAGGGACTTGTCAGGTGTATACGACACCGCGATAGACTACACAGAAAAGCCAAACAAAACCCTAATAACTTAATTATCCAGACAACATATAAAAGATATCGTAATTTCTGCAATAACCTCTTAAAACGTATAAAAAATGAATACGACAAATCACAAATAGCTCAATCCGGAAACAATCCCAAACAACTGTGGAAATATATTAAGTCAGTCACATTCATGACGAAACAAAATAATTGTGACACTGGTTTATTGCAAACGGATCAAACCCCGCTATCATCAGCTAACAACGCAAATAGTTTCTTTGCTAATATTGGTGTGAGGCTAGCGGAAAACATTCAAAGACAGTGGTATAATGACCTCAATACTACGATACCAACTCCGCGGTCATGTATTGGTAGTGGAAAGTCTTTTGTTTTACTAGAACCGGACGAAAGTGAAGTAGAACGAATTATTATATCTTTAAAAAATAGTCCTGTGACAGGGTGGGATAATATCAGCACTAATATACTAAATACCTTTAGGAACATACTAATACCGCCACTAACTCATATTTTTAAAATTTGCTTTTCTAGTGGTACATTTCCTAAATGCCTCAAGAAAGCAGTAGTAATCCCTATCCATAAATCTGGTACAAAGGACTTAGTAAATAATTATCGGCCTATTTCTATATTGCCGTCAATCTCTAAAGTTCTTGAGAAAATTATAAATAATAGACTAGTCTCGTATCTCGAAAATAACTCCCTTATATCTAACAAGCAATTCGGCTTTAGAGCCAAATTATCGACAGCTGATGCAGTACATACATTAACTGACTATGTATCAGGAGAGCTTGGACAAAGTAAGCAAGTAATGAGAATTTTCCTTGATTTAGCAAAAGCTTTTGATACGGTATCTATCCCATTGCTACTAGACAAACTGGAGGGGTTGGGAATAAGAGGGACACAGTTGGAACTTTTTAGAGACTACTTGCGGGATAGACGGCAATGTGTAAAAATAGGCAACGTCATTAGTTCCGAATTACTGCTACCGCTATATGGAATTCCACAAGGGAGCGTACTCGGAGGAACCCTATTTCTGGTATACATAAATGACCTATGTAACCTCAAACTACAGTGTGGCACTATTGTATCATATGCGGATGACACTGCTCTGCTGTTTTCAGCAGGTTCTCTTACAGAAGTTCAAAGCTGTGCACAGCAAGGGTTTGATGTCGTAAATAATTGGCTTAAAATAAATCTACTAACAATAAATACTGATAAGACAAAATTTATAAAATTTAATATGCGTAAACCTCTAGCACGTAATGAATTTCACTTGTATGCGCATAAACCAGAATGCTCAATCGTGACTAACGCTTGTAGCTGTCCGGAAATTGTAATAACAGATAAAATTAAGTATCTAGGAGTTATTCTAGATGAAACCCTTTCCTTTAAACAACATATCGCTGCATTAACATCTAGAGTTCGGAAATTGATATTTGTTATTAAAAAATTGCGGTGTATTGGTGATCACAAGTTAATTATTCAAATTTATAAAGCCCTGTGTCAATCGATAATCCAATACTGCATTACCTCTTGGGGCGGAAGTGGAAAAACATTGATACTTCCAATCGAACGAGCGCAAAGAGCCATCTTGAAAGTCGCCACGCACAGACCGTACCGCTACCCCACAGGCTTACTGTATGAGTCTAGTAAAGTGCTGACAGTGCGACAATTATTCATACTATTCACTGTACTAAAACAGCATGCTACACTTACATATGACGCTAACCTCACTAACACCAAGAGACGGAAAGATATTGTCTGTACTGCTAGCTATGAATCAAAGTACGTATTTACACATAGATTTTTTGCATTTTTAGGGCCATATCTGTACAATAAAATTAATAAAGAAACCTTGGTTTACGATGTAAATTACACCAGAGCAAAACAGCGCATTTCTCAGTATCTACTATCATTAAGTTATGAAAAAGCGCGGATTTGTTGATTGTCATGAAATAAATAATATATAGATATAAATAGATAATAATTATTTAAATAAATGCAAGTATAAAGTTAGTGTTTCCTAATTTATGTATAATACCTCTACATATTTAGGTTTTGCAATATTTGGTGACTGTAAAAATAATATTGTTAAGGCCACAAAGCCTGTGGTACAGATTTAATTCTATACAGGCATTGTATTGTAACCTACCTATAATAGTTAAATAATAAGCTTAGATTAAGTACATATATGTGAACAAAATGGAAATAAATATATTTGTTTGTTTGTTTGTACTAGTAATATTCAACAAAAATTAATTGAAAAACTTCCTGGATTCTCCCTTCCTTGAATTTCCCGTACACTTCCTACAAACAGTCGGCGGCGTGCAATCAAATCCTTTGCTAAAGTATCGGGTCTCAAGGTTTGAAAAATTGCTTTTAGTTTTCTTCTTCATTTTCTGTGGTTTTTTCTTTTTTTCCTTAAATTGAACGGCCTTGAGCCCTCGAGTTTGGGGTTGGTTTCAGCTGGAATATTAAATTTTGCGTTTAAAAATCTTTGTGTTTTCTTCCCCTTCGACAATCATAGCTTTACAAGGCGTGACATTCATCATCATCATCAACAGCTGGAAGACATCCACTGCTGGACAAGACCTCCTCCGTCCGTCCGTCTGCACTCGCGTGATGTTATGTGTGTATATTTTAAAGTAGACGCTAATATACCTATTATACTTAATACACTTTGGAACGAGCGCCTAGCTTCACTGACAGATAGACGGACGGACAATTACCTCTACATTTTTGACGTTTCAAAAGTGCCTAATTCTGTCTGGGTGTCATTGTGTATGTGAACTTGTATGTTTGTAAACGCACCCACGACACAGGAGAAAATCCTAGTGTGGGGCAACGTTTTATTTAAAAAAAAAAATTCAGGATTACTTGAAAAAAATGCTTTGACTTTGAATATTGAAATGCGAAACTTTGTGAGGATGTATGTAAGTGTATGTGTATGTATGTGTGTGTGTGTTTGTTAGTAATATATGTCATAACGGCTGAAGGGATCGAGATGAAATTTGGAACAGGGATAGATTATGGTCTGGAATAACACATACATAGACCTCTTTATATCCCACAATAAAGCGGGCGAAACCGTTGGCAGAAGCTAGTAATTTATAAACACTTACTAATTTTACTATTTTTCCACAATATTGTTTAACCCGCCAAGGTAAAACAAGGATAATAATATGTTTTACGAACTAAATGGACATAAGTTAGCCAGTTTTTTCTCTAATATAGTTTTGTTATATCTGTCGGCCTGTCTAGACAACTTCATTTCTTCAGTCTATTGCCTTGTTTTACTGACTTATGGGCGGAGTTTTCATTACTTTTTCTTTTCGCAAAAAATGCTGGGAACTGCCAATGTTGCTTTGGTATATATACATTTGGTATTTTATGAGCTTTTATTAAGAAAAAAGTATTCATTTATTTGCGAGGAGGGGTTAAGATATTGGTTGGAGTTTTATGAGAAATGTTGAGCTGTGATGTAAATGTGGATTGAGTGAAAAAAACACATAATATACTAGGTATGCATGAAATAAAGAGATGTCGAAGAAGTTCAATATAAATCGGTGCGTTAAAAGCTCGCCTAGATTTATCCTCTCCTTTTTCAAGTCTTTTCAGGTTAAGTGGAACATGAGAACTAAATGTAACTAGGTTTGCTATTTTGGTTACGATCGTTGGCTTTTACGACAGTCCATTCTTGGTTGTCATTGCGAATGTTCCAGATAAGGTAATCGTTCTCCGAGGAAGCCTGTACAGAACGATTCTATGGATAAATCCAACAATTTCAAAGATAAATATTTGCTAATTAACGCCAGCTACGCTTCCCTAAGCGCCCTACAAACAAACTAAATTCCGAATAGTTTGTCTAAATCAAAACAAACCCAAACTATATCAATCGATTTACGTTTAATTACATTTTGAACGACGCGTTGACATTTCGTTCGTCGTCAGCTGTGAAATCGGGTCGCCATCTTGATGTGCCACGAAAACCGCAGGCGTGCCGCTGACTGGGCACTTTCACGCGTGTTTACACATCGCCTAGCACATCTGCTATCCTGGTACCTAACGGGTACGGGCGGATTATTCACTGATTTGCTGGATGAGATTATTTCTAAAATAGCACACGGGAAGCAAAGAAAACGTGATTGAATTCGGTTTCATGGCTAATGGCGTCTTTAATGTGCTAATTAGAAAAGTTCCCGAGACATCGTTAAAGAGGTCAAAAGATTAATTTCAGTCATTTATAACATAACATGGGTAGAAGGGGTAGGCAGAGGTGCACATTATGCCACTGTACAATGTACCCACTTTTCACTATTTGTGTTATGTGTCCCATGTAATAATAGGGAGTGAGCCTATTGCCATATACCGGGTACAGTTCCAGACTTTGTGCTATTACGGAGAATTAAAAACCCAGTAATACTTTGCCCGACCCGGGAATCGAACCCGAGATCCCAAGGGATCTCGGGCAAGCCCGACAGTCGCACTTGCGGCCACTCGGCCAACGAGTCATTTATGTTTTTATGAACCTTAATGTAATGTTTAGATATTTAGACACTTACCTCTACTTACATATCATGGCAACTCTATTAAATATTAAAATCAAATCGGAACGCAGTTTTGTTTAGCAGTATGTACTTACTTATTAGTAAAAATAAAGAAAATGTATTTTTGATACCGACGAAGTATATGATTAAATCTAGAGGTAGTACCTACCTATATTAATCGTATTCATGGAATAGTGAATGTTTTGAATTCAAATCTAGGTACAACTCAGGACGTTGTACCCGTTAATAGGGTGTCGGAGAACCTAACAGGTAACCGGGGCTCCGGCTCGACGTGCAGAAGAAGGAACGGGGTGGTTTTTAGTCAGTAATAGTCTGACACTCCGTCTCGCGTCACCCAGTCGGGAGCAGTCATTCGATGATTTCCCCCCCTTAAAAACAAAAAACCCGTTAATAGGGTGGCCATTGTTTCATTTTGTTATCTCAATATAATTAGCTGACGTGAACGCCAATTAGAGGTATATTCCTATTGTTTTATTATTTACTTCCCGGTGAAATATACATGTTTCTAGTGATATACGTATAAAATAAAGAACTATCAAAAATAAACAAACTATTAGGTTTTAGGATTTTAGTGTCAGAGTTACGTATATAATGGAAACGAAATTAGTGGGCACTTCTACACTAATAGCATAAAGAGTCAAGATTTGATTTAATTTGTATGTTTGTTTGAATTGAAAAGGCTCCGATACTACCGGACCCATTTTAAAAAATCTTTTACGTGGGAATCTTACACTATCGATGATGAACATAGCCTATATTTATTAGGACAGAAAAAAGGGAACTGTATGGAAATTTCGATAATGTAACCCGATATGTGAAAATACTACCAAAGAACTCCTATACTAGATGGGTAAAATCCCTCTGGGATTATTTATTTCTAAAATGAACAACATTTTACAATAAATATAACTGAATTGATTCTGATACTAATTGTTACACAGCATTGGAATTAACCTTGGAAACCTTAAAAGATTAATTTAAGAATCCAAAATTTGCCAGAACTCATTGTTATAGCTTACAGCTATTAAGTATAAAAAACTAACTTTTTGGTCCTAGACGTATGAATATTTTACTCAAATGTTCCTCTAACAACGGACTACTAAAGACTAAGAAAGCATGTTACAAAATTTCCTTCGACAAAGTTACTTGTTCCACAAAATCATTCGACATGTATTATATTGAAAAATACGTAGAAATTCACATGTATTTCCCAGTGTAAAAGAAAACGAGTTTGTACTAGAATCAGAACATCAATTTGTTAAAGAAACCGTGTGAATTTGACAGGTTATAAATCATTTCAAAGCGTTTTTAAAAACCTTAGAGATTGGCCAGACAATAACTAATAATAGAAATGAAATATCTATTAAAGTTCAACGTTTTATTGTTATAAAACGTTGATTGTTATAACACGATTTATTTGAATTATGGGTAAATCCATGGTAAACGAGCAGGCGAATCACCTGATGGTAAGCCATCGCCGTCGCCCATAGACACCTGGAACACCAGAGGCGTGGGTTACCTGCCTTTTGGGGATTAGGAATTTGAGGATTATTAGGGATTCAGGGATTGCGGAGATTGGGGAAGGGGAGGGTAATTGGGCCTCCGGTAACCTCACTCACATGACGAAACACAACGCAAACGTTGCTTCACGTCTGTTTTCTGCGAGTTTTTACAGTTATTTGATAGACTGTTATTATATAATAGGTTTGGTTAAGTGATGGAAAGTCTATAAAATGTATTTATTTTACGTTATCAGACTACTTTACTTAAGCCAAATCTACAGTGGCGCCTCTGAACAGCATAGATATCAAATTCTAGAGATCCAATTTGTCTTTCCACCAATTTATTGCAAACACCTAACCAATTAACACAAATGCAACTCCAAAATAAATGAAATACGTGTTAAATATCACGCATTTACACCATAAGCCAGTTAGTGGCGTTGAAATAATTCTACTTTTGACTCGTACGGTTGTGAGCGTCGCGCGTCGGAAATTCCGTACGGCAGCGCAATCTCTAAAATAAATAGCCGTCATAATTTAGCAGGACATTGTTCTAAATAACGCGTTAATCATGGTGAGTGTGTAAACGTTGGGACAGGCATGGCATTCGTACATGAGTAAGTTTTTGCTAGAGACCTCATTTGACATATTTGATGTTAGTTTATTTTGTGGGACGACAATGAAGGGTTTAGGAATGAGAGCGGTGGGTGATTGTTGGTTGAAGAATTACATTGTGACTGATATGGTACTGGATAATGTAACCCTCTAAGAAAACGATAAAATTCTAATAAAATGATTAGTTCATCGGTCTATATTGAACTTAGAGAACTTCGATTAATAGAGGTATAATGCAAATTCCTATAATTGTATTGATCGTTATAGACAAAAGTCATCTAGGGTGACATTATCGCTTTAAGATTTGAGTTTTCTAGGAACAAAGAATAATAAAATGTCATCGAGCATTTCATTATTGTGTGCTCTACGTAATTTATTTCCAAAAAATATATATTGCAGCGTAATCTGTATTTTACCTACCCGCAGAAACTAAAAAAAAATTTTCGTCCACTTAATAGACATTAAATCATCAAAAACCATGGAATAGAAAAAACCAATAAAAAAAAATTAAAACCGCATAAAGCCTCTGTCAGACGAACTACTCAGACGCCAGATTTTCATATTCATACGTCTCTCCAGCAGTACTTGTTCTAAACGCTACATGTTTTGCAATTCAACTGCGCTTTGAAAAATATGTAGATTTGTTGTCTGAGACGGTCCTTATTACTGTGTTGGGAACGTAAGTGGAATGTCTGATGTAGTTTGGTGAATCGTCTCATGTGTTCGCAAGAGAGAACAGACTTATTGTGTTTGTGATTAAAAGAGAGGAAAATAAAGCTTAGATTGTTCTGTTCTGCACGTTGAAATTCACAGTTGATTGGTTTTTGAGCATATATGAAAATTTTTGGCAACTTTTATTGTTTTGTTAGGTTTTAAATTTGTTTTTGGAGGCTTTGCTTTGTGTCTTATGTCTTGGTTGGAATGTTTGTCTCTATTTCAGTGTTTACTGACTCACATGGATATTGTAACGGGACTGGAAGAAGGTTGGTGAGAAAGTGTGTGTCTAGCCTGTCTGTCATCAGCACCAACGCTTCCAGCCAAAACCAAAATTTAATGTCTACTTTTTCGATCTCCCCACTTCATATTTATATTACATAACATCACGCCTTTTATCCCCGAAGGGGTAGGCAGAGGTGCACACAGAAGTAACACCCACTTTTCACTATTTATGTTATGAGTCCCATGTAATAGGGGGTGAGCCTATATTATATTATCAACAACTAATATCTTGACGGAGTGCTAACATTTATCCTCTCAAACGTGCATCAACGCCCCATATAAGTTCTATGCCGGCTGGAGAGCCCTCCAAAGGGATCGTACGCTTCAAAGTGAACACTCTTCGACACTCGAGTTCTTTTAGGATAAAATTATTCATGTTGTCATAAATACCCTGACAATTTTATATTTAGACTTTCAAAATATTCGAGGAATTTCTGACTTGATTTTTGTAATGTTGACTTATGGCTTGGTTTGATGAACAACCATTTGTAACTTTCAAATACATCTTGATACCGTTAGGTACTTATTATTTTGGAAGGTTTTGTAACCCGAAGTGGGACACATTACATATGTATATCCATCGACATGTCAGAATCGTAAGAAATAGCTAGCATAAAAATACTAATAGAAAATATTATGCCAAATAATCTTCCAATCGTCCACACACGAAGCTCATAACCAAACAAACTTTTTCCTCAAACCAACGAAACCAGAGGCGAAACTAAACAAATATTTAATTACAGTAATTATGACATACAGACCCGCAAATTGGCTTATCGCCAAAACGATAATATAATTATTCGCTAAGCTCCAACAACATATTCCGTGTATGACGAAGGAAATCCATTTAGGGGTAATACATCTGCCATAATAGCATCATAAAATAATCTCATTAGGGTTGGGAATGTAATGGGACGTGCGAAGGGCCAGCCCCGGACTAGCGGTGACAAGCCAGCTGACGGAGCCCTTATAAACTTGTTATTAACTTGTACCCTATCTATTAACGCTGTTCTTGCTCACTCAGAATGTTCTAGGAATCATAACTTAGTTACTTCTTAGGATTTATCTTGCGTAATTTTATTACATTTTCACCATGATTTAGATTGACAGCAAGATGTTAGCGCAGAGCCAAGAATTGTTGCATTACAATGCGCAAAAGGTGTGCTTCCCTGGTGAGCAGGGTGCGGGCCAGCTCCAACAGTATCCTGAGCATGATTGCGAGCAGACTGGACTGCATATACATGGGACGATGTAATGCTATTTCCCATGGATTAATGTAGGATGTAATAATATCAAACTTTTATTGCACTATAAAACAATTATGATTACATACTAACATAGATGTAAGTTTTACTAACATTTTGTGAGTCCTGGTTACTTTAAATAAATGATTTATTATTATATTATATTATTTATTTTAACCAAACAATCGTTTAACCAATCGAGCAACTTAGCACTTGACTCCTTAAGATTAAGCCGTGTTCACTCAATCAACCGCTATTAGATATCTCTATAATTGATTGTTCTTCACTTACACAGTGGAATGTACCACAAAATCTCAATAATTGACAGCGTGATAAATGATATGATTCACAAAATCTGTACGGTGTGACTGACGGAGCGTGTCCTGGTTGACATGGAAGAATCGATCCGCAGCCACGACCAAATGATTGATGATATCTTTCTCATGGTGTCATTGACATTCCATAACTTTACTTTGTAATTTATAGCGTCGAAAATTAAATAGAAAGATGCAATGATGTGATCCAATGTCCGGCTAAAAGTTTTTGATATTATATATTCCATTTTTTCAAGAGTAAACACTAGAATATTTTCTATATTCTATGTTCACGGATGAGATTACTGCTATACACACGAAACAATTGCAAAATCAATGCGATCAAAAAGAGAAGACGAATATGGTTCGTCCGAATTAAGAAATGCTTGATCGTGGGTGGGTGTATTTTATATATAGTGGGTGTAATTATATTGTGGGTGTATTACAAAATTGCAGGTACTTACTCGCGATCCACCTCTCCGGTTTGTGACATTAAAGCGATGTCTCGGTGCTTTTTATAGAGCACGATTTTGTTTTATTATAGTAATTTCTTTGGGATAATTGGGAACAGTTTATTGACAACTAGCTTCTACCAGTGGGTTTGCCTGCGTACCCGTGGGATGAAAAGTAGCCTATGTGTTACTCCGAACCGTAATCTACCGCTGTTCCAAATTTCATCCATATCCCTTTAGCCGTTTTGACGTGAAGGAGTAACAAACAAATATATTTCATCATCATCATCATCATATCAACCACAGGACGTCCACTGCTGAACGTAGGCTTCCCCCAATGACTTCCAGATAAGCCGGTTGGAACCGACCTGCATCCAATACAAATTTCCGCATTTATAATATTAAGTAGGATGTGTAGTTTACGCAAATTATCCTATTGTGATTTCTTTTTTATTTAACATAACATCACGCCTTTTATCCCCGAAGGGGAAGGCAGAGGTGCACATTATGCCACTGTACAATGTAACACCCACTTTTCACTATTTATGTTACGATTCCCATGTAATAGGGGGTGAGCCTATTGCCATATACCGGGCACAATTCCAAAGTCCTTGTAACTACTGAGAATTTTTTAAAAACCCAGTAATACTTTGCCCGACCCGGGAATCGAATCCGAGATCCCTTGCCCGGCAGTCGCACTTGCGACCACTCGGCCAATGAGGCTTTTTTATTTTTATGGGATAAGTCGGTACACGAGCAGACGGATCACCTGATAGTAAGCAATCGGCGCCGGCCATGGACACCTGAAACACCAGAGGCGTTACGCGAGCGTTTTGGTCTTTTGGGGTCTTGAGGATTGTTGAGAATTTGAGGATTGGGGGTCTCCCCAATTAATTTATTATAATACTTCTTAATTTATTATACAGTTAGTAATTCTTACAAGTATGGAAGGTTACGTACGAGGTGGCGCTCTTTGGTGAAAAAGGATTGTCTTTCTTTCTTGTACGTATGTGTGAATGTAACTCGACAAGCCCGCTCTCTACTACCTGTGACTACAACATGAGAGTGTGAATGAAGTAGATTTACATTCTATCTACATTTAAACTGTCAAACACCAAGCGGTCACCGGTGACCGCAACCTATTGTTCTATAATTGTGTCTATAATGACGGTACTCGACGAGTTAATTATAACTATCCGAGAATTGTTATATATTTTGTAGATTAAACACAAACTGTAATATTGGATTAGATAAACAGTAATTATGTAGATCGCTGCCGGAGGCTCCAAAGAAAACCAAGAACTTCTTAGACAAACTTTAATTAATATTAAAAAGGTTACAAATTAATTCCTATCTGCTAATACAATTGATCCTGTTCGATGCAAGAATCAGAATGAAATCTTATAATGCTAATGATTAATCCTAAGTTACAATTAGAATGACGAAATCACTTTCTGGTAAGTAAGCGAGTCAGATATCGAACAATACCGCGAGGTGTCGCAATACATATTCACATATAAGGGTCTTACTAAGCATTGGCATTGATGCCGATGCACACTTTGCACTTTACGTGTCGTAATGCACTACAACACTGGTACTAAGAATCAGCATTAAGGCCGATGCACACATGCACTTGACGAGTTGTGAATAGTCATGTACTATAACACCTCCACCCGCAGATCAGCAACTATTTTCGAGACATGAATTGAGAAAGAGTTGCTGGATTTGGTTGTCTTGTCTCTGATTTTCCAGGCTCTGCATATACTGTCTCCTCCTGAAGAGATTTTGTTTGGAGTTTTCTGCCTTGAAATGTCTTATTGCACCGTATAATAAGTAGTATAATGAGTGCAAATGCACTTAACAGCAGCAAGGTGTAAAAAGGGATCGTTGTGTGGTACAGTGCGTCATCTGGGATTTGGTTGAGTCTTATTGCAGGTTGCGCCATTAGTTGATACTGGACATCATGTACTCTTGAAAGATCTATCGATTTCAGTTTCAGTTGCGTCATCTTTTCAGGTTTTATGTCCATGTTGTAGGATATATTCATAATCTTCAGGGGGCGTCCCTCCACGTGATCGTTGACATTGGTGATTGCAAATTCTGAGGTATATAGGAAGCAATTTTCGGGAACTGTGGCTAAGTAGCTTCCATCTACTGTTATATAGTCTTCCTTTCCACATACAGTGTGAATCCTCGTTGAATTCGGGAAAGATATGACGTAGTGTCTTTCGTCCAGTTCTTCCATTGAAGCCTTTGCTAGGGTTAGTTCCATGACGTCACATTTCTCATCTATAGTTTGGTCCAAGATGAGATGCTGTATACAATCAGGTTGTTGCCGAAGCTGGTGGTCCATCTTGTCGGCACAGAGATACCAGTTATCGTACTTCGGGCATTCTGCCTCTATGTACACAAAACCTTTCCTGTTGGTTGCTATCAATGGAAAAGGAGGGATGAGGGCCTGTTTGAATTTATTAGGAGCTATTGACAACTTGTAAAGATCGAAACTATCCGTCGCAAATATAGGCAACTTAAAGACTATAACTATCTGGCTACCTGAGTAGTAATATCCAGGTTTTATTAGATCATAATATTCCCTAATATCTAAATCTACTATTTGATCTCTACTATAAATCTTAACTAACTTTTGAATCATATGTCCTAATACTTCTGTACTTAACATGGAATGATGTGTGCTAGATGCGTGTATGAAGGCTAGGATGTTTTCTATTCTAACTAATTCCCCTAAGATTTCATCAATGTTCTCGGTTAAAATGGTTAGATATTGAGCAAACTTAGCATATTTTATAAGATAATTATCTCTATAAGCATCATTGTCTAAGATTAATCTTAAGGTTTCATTTATCTTAATTTGATTCTCTACTAATTTTGAAACTATGTTAGAATGCTCAGCCATCCACTCCTTACTGAGGCTAATATGATTGTTAAACTCTTCAGCTAATTCATTACTATTGTTTTGTAGAGTTTTAATAGCACTGTCATATCGAATGGCATCTGATTGGTCTAAGTTACCGGTTACACTTTTAATAATCGATCCTAAACCATCAATGAGACCTCTCTTTATACGACCTGGTTTTAGAGTTTCTAAGTGATCCGCGATTCTAAGCAGTTTATTAGAGAGGTAATCTATCTGTAGCTCATATAACATGTAAGTATCATTACTTAAACTATACTTATAGTGAGACAATTGATCGAGTAACAAATTAATCTTATCGTCAATATCTTTAAGTTCTATGTATTGTAGGAATGAATGGTAATGTGTTACGAGTTTTGTGGCTCCCAGTCGGAAGGGTAATAATCCTGGGCCATCTTCAAGGCTTTCAAGTGTTATCTCCTGATTTATCCCACGAGCTGTTATCGAAGGAGCAATCAGGACCAGTAGCACCCTGCAACAATTGGGCACTTTTAGGCACTCTCTTAAGATGGCTTTTAGCGACAGGGCCACGTTTTTTAGACGTATAAATATGTATTGGTAAATCCGATAAAACAGTATCGTGACTATATCTCGGAGCTAGTTTTTGACGGTCGGCTAATGGATTCTTTACAAATATACGTTGCTGTGGTTGATATTCGACTTCCGGTTCGCGATTTTTGTTCCTGTTCTCTATTATGTTAGTGCGTGTTGCAAGAGCAGTATCGTTAATTAATTCATACACCATCTTCATCTGGTCCCTATGAGTCTGCGTATATTGTTGCATCAAGTGCTTAGTCAAATCCATGTCGAATGGATCACGAGGATCAAAGTGTCCTGTAATAATGTCATAGGGTCTGCATTTTGTAAAACTGTGAACGGAGTTATTGTATGCTAAGAGTGCATATGGTATAAGGTTTCCGACACTGGACTCTTTATAAGTTAGTTTGAGTAAACGCAAGTGCTCTAATAAGGTAGAATGAAATCTTTCTACGATACCGTTTTCGTTTGGTGTATGAGGCAAAATTCTGTGGTGGTTAATTTTATGCGTGTTAATAAATTCATTAAACAGTTGATTAGTAAATTCTGTACCATTATCTGAAACTATAGTTAAGGGTAAACCGTGATGTGTACAGAATTTTAATAATGCTTGTAGTATGCTAATTGCTGTGCCATCTGGGATGTAGTATGCTTGAGCATACTTAGAAAAAACATCTACTATTGTAAAATATTTTTCATTTTGAATTGATAATAAATCTATATGTACAATTTCAAATGGCTTTGTAGCAGGGGGAACAATATGGAATTGCTGTTTAATTGGGTTGCGATCGTATTTCCCTTGACCACAGATGATACAATCATTAACAAATTTCGTTATGTGATCTTTCATCTTAGGCCAGTAGTACTGTCGCGATAAAGATAAATAACACTCATTTATACCACGATGGTTGGTCTTTCCTCCGTGGTAGTGATTAATTATCTCTTGTTGTCTCAGATATTCACTGACGTTTACGACTTCACTCTTAGCTAAAACCAAGTTCATGGCAGAGCTCTTGAATTTCTCTTGTATAATAGGGATTATGTCATACATAGCTAAAGGAGGATTTATAAGTAGTGCCGTCTTGATCTTAGGGTTTACATATTCTTTAATTATATTTACTATATCATTCTCTAAATTTGACCTAGAAACCTGTACAGCTGTTCTAGTGTGAGTGTCGAAAGGTTTGGACACCGAGGGGCGTTTTTTTATATCACCTACTACAGATATGCATATTTGTCTGTGGAATTTATTTAACGGATCATCGACTATTGGTACCTCGAGAATGGGGTTTTCATTACTAGTGTGAGTGGATACTGTGGATGAATTTCCTACTGATGGTGGGCGCTCCGAAACATTAGCTATCATGGAAATTGTCTCTTCGTTATTAATTGTTATACGAGACAAAGCATCTGCATTAGTATTAGATAAACCCTTTTTATAAATTACAGTAAAATCGTATTCAGATAATTTCAATTTCCACCTAGTTAACCGTGAATTGGGTTCTTTCAGATTCATAACCCACTGAAGTGGTTTATGATCTGTTACTATTTTAAATTTTCTACCAAATAGATATGGCCTGAAATATTTGGTCGCCCAGACAATAGCCAGAAGCTCCTTTTCGATGGTACTGTAATTTATTTCACTTTCGTTTAAAGTTCTAGATGCATAGCAAACCGGTTTATCTGACCCTATCGTGCCCTGGGATAGTACCGCGCCTAATGCAACGTTTGAGGCATCGGTAGTTAAAATAAATTCTTTCGTGAAATCCGGATACTGTAGTACTGGATCATTGACCAGCAGTTTTTTACAATATTCAAAGCAATTTTGATACTCAGAGTTGATTATAATTTTTCTACCTTTTTTCAGGCATTGCGTGAGCGGTTTTGTGATTTTCGCAAAATCAGGGATGAATTTTCTATAATATCCGATAAGGCCAAGAAACTGTTTAATTTCTTTTGGGGTGGTTGGTATTGGATAGTTCTGTATCGCTACAATTTTGTCTGGGTTAGGTTTAATTCCATTTTTAGTAATAATGTGCCCTAAGTACGCTGTTTCTAATTTGAGAAATTCGGATTTATCCATTTGGATTTTGAAATTAGACTCCCGTAATTTTCGGAAAACCTTTTCTAAGTTAATTATATGTTCCTGTAGTGAAGTACTAAATACTACGATATCATCCAAATAGACTAAACAGACAACGTTCTGAAGATCTTTGAGGACATTGTCCATTACCCTCTGAAAAGTTGACGGGGCATTCTTCAAACCCATAGGCATGCGCAAAAACTCATAATGCCCATTTTCCACATTAAATGCAGTTTTCGGGATGTCGTCAGGGTCCATTTCGACCTGATAAAAACCACTAGCCAGATCCAATGTAGAAAAATATTGGCAGTTGCCTAATTTATCCAATACGTCGTTTATATTAGGGATAGGGTATTTATCGTCGTGCGTTTTTTCATTTAGTTTGCGAAAGTCGACTACCAATCGCCACTTTGTTTTACCAGAAGCATCGGATTTCTTGGGAACGACCCATATGGGTGAGCTCCAAGCGGACTCGGATGGTCTGATAATGCCTTGACTAAGCATTTTAGTTATCTGATCTTTAACCTCTTCTCTATGAATATATGGATAACGGTAACTTTTGGTGTATACTGGTAATTCATCGGTAGTACGGATGCGATGCTTAATTTTATTATTAAAGGTTAAAGTCTCACCGTCTATGTAAAATACATCCGCAT
Organism: Spodoptera picta; assembly: GCA_038387885.1. NCBI lineage: Eukaryota > Metazoa > Arthropoda > Insecta > Lepidoptera > Noctuidae > Spodoptera > Spodoptera picta. The sequence goes on along the minus strand of JAZHFQ010000344.1, from coordinate 1,964,123 downwards.
ATTTTGAGCATAATTTCTCTAAATTAATTCGTTCTTCTTCATTTAGGTGGTCCGTCCGCAACCGGGATAAGACCTCTTTAGCACGGTCGTTGGATTGTACTGTACGTGCACATTGAATATTATAGACTTCGGCCTGTATAGCGCGGTCCATTGAAAATACTAGGTCATGAGAAGTAGGATTACTGATTTCTAAAAATCCTCGATTATTTTTAACAGTCGTAAGACATTCTTTAATTATGCAATTCGAAATTATTTGTTCATCGATAAAAGCTTCTCCGTCGTGTAAATGAATAGGTACCTTAACTATTTTTGATGAATTGGCAGGTATAACATCTTCGTATAAATTTAAATTCCGTGAATTGTACATGTTAATAGGGTTAACTGAATAACGAGTTTTTAATATCTTGTCTTTTAGATCAATTTTTGCTTCCCACTTCTCTAAAAGGTCGAGTCCTATAAGTCCATCAAAATAATCATGAAATCTGTAAATGTATAATTGAATATCACTCGGTTCTTGGAATTCTGCAAAACAAGGGATGGTTACTGAATAATCATTACGAGAGGTGGCATGAACGTTGGTGACTTCGAAAGGAGTGTAATTTAGGGGTAAGTTACTGAAAAATATGCTCACAGCATCGGGACTTATGAACGATTGATTGGCTCCTGTATCAATCAAAAGTTTTAGGGGCGGATTTGAGATTTGTAAGTATGGAAGCTGACGTTGACTTTGTAGATTTAGTTCTATCTTGATTTTTTGACTTCGAGCTTTTCTGAAAATCCTGGTCTTCAGAAACGCTGGTAGACGGTTGAGGTTCTTGGGGAAGAGTTGACTGGTAATCTATTTCGGGATAATTATAGGGCTCATTATAAGTTCCGTAAAACGGTTGATAAGGTTCGATATTATAATATTCAACATTACTAGCGCAGTAGTAAGCATCTGGTTCGTTGCAGTTATAATCTGGATAGTAGTAACAATCTTCATAGTTCGCGCAATCATTCACGTTAACATCTTTAGTCTTAAAATAATTTGAAACCGGTGGATTACCCTGCTTACGCCAATCGTGACCAGCTAGTTGAGTTTGTTGCGGTCTCTCTCTAGTGACGTAGTGGCTGACTCCACTCATAGGCTTAGGGCCCAAATTATTGTTAAAATTTCTTTGAGGCATATTAAAATTTCTTTGGGGTATCTGAAAGTTATTAAAAGAATTATTATAGTTTGGCGGCGGCGCACGAAACATTTGTTGCGTGCGCGACGGCAGCATTGCGGCTGTTGGTCTAAATTGTACCCCTTGATTGACGTTAGGTTGGAAATTAGGTTTCCATGCAGGTTGGGGGATCTGAAAATTATTCGCAAGTGCAGGTCGAGCGGGAAGATTGAGTGGCTTTAACATAGAACTAGCTACTGGAATCGTGGGCAAAGGTTTGGGTAACTGAGCTTGATTGCTTTTCTTTTCGCTAATTGGATCATTGCGGTTTTGGAGGTACATAACATTCAGTTCTTCTTGCACAAATTCCAACGCTTTCTCGACACTGTCAGGACGCATGCATCGAATGCGAGAACCTAGGGGTTCTTTTAATCCTCGAACGAATGCCTGCATAGTCAATTTTTTATAAAGTGCCCTTTTAGCTTGAACTGTAGTTTCTATCGTTTCGTGTAATGTAACATACGTCATGATAGTACTGAACAAATTGACACACCGATCGTAGAATTCCTGTGGGGTATCATTATTCTGCGTTGCTAACATTAGATCATTATAAAGAGTGGTTTCATCTCTCTGGTCCGCGAAGTTATTTATTAAGGTAGCTTTGATATCACTCCAGTTTTCAGATATACCGTTTGAATTAATAATCAGTGCGGCCGGTCCCTTAATTTTATTCAAGATGCCATTTATCAAACAGAGTTTAACTAGCGAGTTTCCTGGATTTGCGTCTATATACTCTGCCACTAATCTGTCGCAAAGGTGAATAAATCGTGTTAACACGTTCGCGTTACCATCAAAATCCGGTAATAGGCGTAATGATTTATAGATACTATCTGCCTCAGCCATTGTTGAAACTGCAGTATCTACCGAACTAAAATAACCTTCGAATGTGGCACTTGAATCTACACTAATATATCTAGTATTATCTACGTCTAACCTACGTGCCTCCCTAGCGCGCGAAGGCCCACTAGGGGTGTCTTTCCTGGGATGGAAAATGGTTGCAACTAAAAATAACTAAAAGGAAATTGATAGCAACACACAGAAACAATTCTAGTGTACTTACATAAACAGCATTCTGGTTTCTCTGGAATCGATGTCTTGATTTCCCCTCCGATCAGGATCACAGGTTCTTTCAGGATACTCGGGTGCCCGAATCGCTCGCGACGGCGTTAGCGATATTAACAGTACAGCTCTTCTATATGAGGATAGCCTAGCTAATATACTACCTCGAGACGCCTCGAGTATCCTACCGACTGCGCCAATTATGTAGATCGCTGCCGGAGGCTCCAAAGAAAACCAAGAACTTCTTAGACAAACTTTAATTAATATTAAAAAGGTTACAAATTAATTCCTATCTGCTAATACAATTGATCCTGTTCGATGCAAGAATCAGAATGAAATCTTATAATGCTAATGATTAATCCTAAGTTACAATTAGAATGACGAAATCACTTTCCGGTAAGTAAGCGAGTCAGATATCGAACAATACCGCGAGGTGTCGCAATACATATTCACATATAAGGGTCTTACTAAGCATTGGCATTGATGCCGATGCACACTTTGCACTTTACGTGTCGTAATGCACTACAACACTGGTACTAAGAATCAGCATTAAGGCCGATGCACACATGCACTTGACGAGTTGTGAATAGTCATGTACTATAACACAGTAAAAACAAAGTTAATGTTTTATAATAGCGACGTAGCGTTAAGTTAAAATGACTAGGATCTTTGAGGTTTCAGTTTCAAATCAAATTATATATCTGGATTTAAATACTGAGGATTATCTTCACCGAGAAATGAAGATAGATTTTGTTAAGTCAAAGCTATATTAAATTACCATATTTTGTACGTTTCTTAGTAATTTATTTACTTTGTTTTGCATCTCCACTTATTGTTGTATTTTTATGAATTTTAATAGATACAAATAGCCTCTTCTGAGTAAGAGTTATTTTGCATGAGTGGTTTTCATTGCCCCACACTAGGATTATCTCCTGTGTCGTGGGTGCGTTTACAAACATACAAGTTCACATACACATGATACCCAGACCCGAAACAACAATTTGTGGATCACACAAATTGCACGGCAACCGGTTGCCCAGCCATCGCACCAACCGTGAAGTCAAGTTAAGATTTGCAACGAATCTATAACGTTGATTGATCAATAAATACATACATACATAATGTCACGGCTTCTCAGGTAGATAATATGGAACGGAAATTGCTACGATTCTTACATACCTCTTTCACTTCATCAACAGTTACAACTGATTCAAGTTCATTAACAGCGGTCAATAAATTTGATACTTGTAGAGAGCAACACAAATAAAAGCACAAACAAACCTAGTTTAGTTCAAAATCTGAAATGATTTGCTACGCCTTAAATCAGTGTAATAAAGGGTGCCCTCGAGTCTTTGATCTTGCGAAATTTTCATTCATCTCAAATTGAAAAAATAAGTTGTGTAAAATAGTACTTGAAGATTGTCTTGGTGGGTTGGGTTCTCAGGGCGTGAAATAAAGTTCGACACACGATTGACTGTAAATTGTATATTGAAATAAACTTTAAACTACCTATATGTAAACAAAGTTGCACAATAAAACAATTGGGTAAAACTCAAATATTCGCGGCACAAATACGGAGCGCGTGCGTCACGGCTCCGGCGCGGGACTCGTTGTTCTCTCGCGTCCTCGCAAGCGTCGAGCGGTCAGTGGCGGGGAAGCGGGGGAAGAGGAATAGAGGATGTTTCCACTAGAGTTGCGCGCGTGCGTCCGACACAAACCTAAATCGGTTTACCGCGTTACATCCTCCCCCTCTGACCTAGACATAGCGTCCTTGCGTCTTGGTCAGTCAAGAAATAGCTTGGGTCTTCCGCGCCTACGCATTTCGATAACAGGCGGAACCAGTACATCGCCCACGAAAGGAGTCAACTGTAAGACGCGGTACTTACCCGAATTCTCGCCACTACCTAGTTTACGACGTGATTTAGACTTCGGAGTCTGTCCACGGGGCGCATCGTCGCTACCCTGGGTTTTTAAAAGAAGCAGACCTCCGGCTCCTGCGGAATATTCCGGCGCAGGGTGACGTTTCTTTCCAGAGCTACGTTTCTCGCTAGCTTGGTTCTTTTTACGGACTTTACGAGCGTCAAACGGCGCGTTAGACGTACGTCGTAAGTACGGAGTAAAACTAATGACGGTGGGCCGTTCCTCCGGGCCCTCCCCCTGCATTGAAGGTACTACGAGACTAGATGCCAAACGACAAAGTTCCTGGCTCGCGTCTGACTTTACGCGAAACCGGGCGTAATTGGTCGAGGGTTCTTTCTTCGCGGAGCGGTCGGTTACATCCAACAGAGAGGCGTTTGACCGTACCCCTCTGGTTAGCCGTCGGCGCGGTACCCTCGTCATCCATCATTAAAAGCTCGGTAGCTTCTGGCTTCCTCGGCTTTATGCTGTCGGTAGTTGGTATAGCGGGGCTGGCGGCAAACGGATGCCAACTAGACTCGTCGTTGAAACGCCAGCTGCACTGTGGTAAATCCAACAGGATATTTGCTTTCATAATGAAATTCCTACCTAAGAGCGTCCTCATTTGTGCATGCGGTAGCACCATAAACGTAGTGGGTATCACGCGGTTACCTAATGTGACGTCGACGTCACACTCAAGCGCGGTGCGTTTCTGCTGAGACCCTTCAGCAAGACCTACGGTACATAAGACCGTCCTAAACATCACGCCAGCTTTAACGAGCAAAGCGTGCAGCGTAGGGCTTGCGATAGAATGTGTGGCCCCCGTGTCCAGTATGGCCACACCCTTACGGTCAACGACCTCAATACTTATCAGCGGTTGCGAATCATCATCACTCACGCCTACAATGTACGTACTGCAAAATTCGTCCGACACAAACCTAAATCGGTTTACCGCGTTACAGTTGTTATAACCTAAGAATGTTGTGTAGTCAGTTTTATTTAATTCGTCCAAACGGGCGTTTATTTCTGTGAACCATTTCCTTGATTCCTTCGATGTTATACATTTTTGGAACTGGATTTGTCTCCATTATTGTATTACAGTATTTAATCGTCATTCTTCCTTTGCAATGAGTTATTGAAGATGTTTCCAACATTTTTTCCATATCTTTTCTCTCATATATATTTTCTTTTTCCGTAAAAATTAACATTCCCTGTTTGTAGAATTTAATATTATATCTTTGCGTAAATTCTTAACAAAACGTTTGTGAAGTAAATCGGTAGAATGTTTAATATTTCTGTTGGATGTATTTGGGTGGAGGGGGGATATTAAAAATGTTCATTCTGCGTAACAAGCTTAAAAGAAAGATGAAATATTTTATCAAAGAATTAAATTGATTCCAAGTTTTACTGGAATTCCTTTTCCTGAGTTTCTTTGACATCGGGCGTAAGAGAACAGAACTTCAATGCTAACGATATGTGCACAGCACATACGTTCATTCGTCTGTGTAAGTAATATTATAAAGAGGAAAGTTGTGGCTCACTGAAACACGATAAAACTATATTTCTTTATAAATACCAATCGTTTTTATTCGTAGAAAACCGATAGCTAGCTTCGGCTCTTTTGTACATTTTTAGTGTTCTATAATATCGTAACTATTTGTAAATACATGTTTAGTTTTGTTAAATATTTTAAATTTGTCTTCAATTTTCCGATAGAAATTGTTTGGATTTAATTTTACATAAATTCACGGGATATGGATAAGGTACAGACTATTGTATACAAATATATAAAAGGAACATTACATATTAACATTTGGTGAACCATTGTCATCATCATGATAACAGTCACAGATATAGGACGTCTGTCCTCTGCTGAGAATAGATCTACCCAATGAGTTTGAGAGTTTTAGATTTGTCAACGATGTACTTTACCTAGAATCAATTCCTAGATTTTTTAATCTCGTAAATTAATTTAAATTTGTTCCTAATAGATGGCACACATTATTTTTGTCGCTACTGAATCGTGATCGTGTCGTCAGCACAAATGAAGCTTTTTAGCTTTTAGGTGATGAGTCAACATACTGGTACAACTTCGTTAGTATGAAAACACATTGTTTATCTATCTTTGTGAGGCCCTCTGGCCCGAGGGTTGGCGTTAGCCTAAATATAGCCAGCCTTTGTAAAACTACAGCCTTCATTCATCAGCCATACTCTGTAATCTTTCCTGTCGATTTCATTTTGTATCTTTTTTCAGTTTAGTTAGCTGTAGCTTGTCAGTTGAATGTTGTCCGTTTAGTCGGATTAAAGGCATGTGTTGATTTATGTTGTTTCTAGGATGAATAGGATTCGTTGATTGATTTTTGAGGAAGAGTTATAACCCTTTTGTAATATAACACAATGGGAATTGTCGTTTCATCAATAATAATATCGGCCCAAATAGGGCCGATGCCGATTCGGAGTCGCGGAGAACCTAACGGGTAACCGGGGCTCCGGCTCGACGTGCAGGAGAAGGAACGGGGTGGTTTGTAGTCAGTAAGAGTCTGACACTCCCTCCCGCCTCACCCAGGTGGGAGCAGTCATTCGATGATTTTCCCCCCTTAAAAAAAATCTTTATACAAACATACTTACAATATAATAAGTACACAAAACACCGCTAATTAGTTACTAGCGCCACACATCGACACTACTATCTTTTACACAGTGAACATGTGTGGGTAATTTCATATTACTGTGTATAAAAATATTCGTCCACCACATTCACATTGGTATTTTCATTCTTGTGTCGGTATATGTATTTTTATAATTTAATTCACGGGTAAGGTTAAAACTATTTACAATCATTGATATGACCCGACATTTTGACGGGTATTAACGTAGTGTTCGTGGTCGACTGGTTAATGAGCACGCTTTTATCGTCTTTCAATGATCAATGATGATGTGAGTTCTATTCCAGCTGAAAGATTCTTTTTTTATTTTACTGTAGTTTTTCTTATTTTTTTTTGTTTTTTGAAATATTTAATCGGGCTATAAAAGAAGCAGATAAGTCGGTAAATAAAACAATACTATCTTTTATTACAATTAATTTATTTATTATACAAATAAGTGGTTTTATATTCAATATTTATAATAATTAATTATCATACCACAGTTAAGTTCTTAAAGTTCTTTAAATAATAATTAATCAATATGCCAATAAACCTTATAGTCGAATTGGGAAATATCATGCGATAAAGTATATACTTTTAAAATTAACATAAGAAGATTTAGAAAAATAGGATAGAAAAAAAAAGAAAAGATTAAAACATTGTTTCAAATTTTAAATCTTTGATTAATGAATTCTAGAAACAACTGGTGAATGCTGGAATCGATCCGGCGGCACTTTACTGGAGGTGATAACCATTACGCCAAACGCGCTGTGAATGAGATCATCGAAATATTGTATACCATTCAGTAACATAAAAATACGATGAGAAAACACTATATTTATATGGGTATTGTATGGCTCGATTGCTCATTATTTGATTTCGATTTATTCCAAGTTTGTTATAAGTTATTTTTATCTTTACCCTCGTTTTTATTTAAACTTATTTACTAAATAATTACGTATACCGACACAAAAATGATATTTAAATACCAAGATGTGTGTGATAGACGAATGTTTCTATACATATCTATTAATATGAAATTACCCACACATGTATATTGTGTAGTCATACTAGTGTCGATGTGTAGCGCTGCGAACTAATTAACGGTGTTTTGTGTACATTTATAACAGGTGCAATTACCAGGAATCACAAGTATGACCTAATATAAAAATTGTTTAAGTCTTAAATATTGTCTTAAATCAAACTCATATTTTCAAAAAGTCTGTAACTTGGCTATTCTAAACTAGACAGCTATATTGTCGGCACCCCCTACCTTACAGTCCTCTACGTTAAGTACGCTCTCTCTACACGATGTCGCCTTTGTGCTATCATTTCACTATAAAATTATCCTTTTGTTTCCCTACCTAACTTTGTCAAATTTCGTTCATAAGAAACTGTCCTGTTATAAGACTATCCTATTGTATATTGTACTTCTAATTAATTGGGTACTTGCCAAATAGTCAAATTCAATACTTTTTTCGAGTCCTTTAGTGCCACCATTGTTATCGATGGGTGACGTCATGAATGAAGCGATGAGTCAACTGACATTACGCCAATATATTGACATGCAGTATTGTCAAGCTAAAACAATAGCTTGTCATTTCATTCAACCTTTGTATCCTGAGACCAATAAATGCTGATATTAGGTACGTTGCCTAAATACAATTGAAGTGTCTGTTTGTAATATTAAAATAACCGCTTTTTACGCATGTATATTATATACATACGATGATACGATACACATACCAAAATAATATTTTTTTACAATTTTTGTCTGTCTGTTTATACTGGCTAATCACTGGAATGGCTGCACCAATTTTGATAGCACCTTTATTGACAGAGAGCTGATGTACTAAGGAGTAATATCGGCTACTTTTATTTAGGAAAATTGAAACATAAAAAGTTGTATTCTAAAATTCACATATTCCACGCGGACGAAGTCGCGGGCAACAAGTCATAATATTGTACTATTTAATCTTCAAAGTACGCAGAGGTACAAGTTAAAATGTGACGACTTCTTTTCATCCTCTATGTTTGAGGTCCCACGTATATTGAATGAACTTATTGGCATACACTGAGTACGATTGCAGTTACTATGTTAATATTACAATTTTTCAAACGTGAAAAAATCTCAGGGCGAATTAGAGAATCGCATCAAAGAACTTGCTTGGCATTCGCGCATGCTGTCATTCGCCCAACCACCTGTTAAGGAATTTATCTACACTACTAGGGTTTTCTCCTGTGTCGTGGGTGCGTTTACAAACATACAATTTCACATACACATGACACCCGGAACAACGATTTGTAGATCCCAGCCACGGCGCCAACAGCACAGATAAATTCACATAATATTTTAAGTGTCGTGGTGGCCTGGAGGTTTAAGACGCTCGCTTCTCATGCATGAGGGTGCGGGTTCGAAACCTACCAACGGCAAGTACCAATGTGACTTTTTCTGAGTTATATGATTTAGACACCACTGACAAACGGTGAAGGAAAAACATCGTGAGGAAACCTGGACTTATAATTTCTAATTATAAGTTTGAAATCGCCAACCCGCACTGAGCAAGCGTGGTGATTAACGCTCTAACCTTCTCCGTGTGAGAAGAGGCTTTGCTCAGCTGTGGGCATTTATAGGCTGTTGATGATGATGATGATGAATATTTTAAGAAATGTTTTACGGTTTACCCATCAATATTGTCATAACATTCTTGCTTGTGACTGTCAAGTCAATAGTGTTAATTTGATTTGCAGCCAGGAGCGATGTTTCAAGCTACACAATTGGGTAAGTACTTGCCAACCAGTCAAATTCAATTTTTTTTTTCCAAGTTACAAAAAAATCGTTTCCTATGATTTTGTACGAGATTGTGTATTGTGACGACACATTTTTTAACGTCTAACAGCATACTTATTTCTTAAAATATTGCTGAAAACATACTAAAATTAAGTTGGACATAAAATCAATTAATGAAAGTGTGATTATTTTTTAATATTTTATTGTATTGAACAGTCGAAATAATGTATTTTTGATTAAGGCAAGTACCCAATTAAAATGAATAGTTCTAAAACTTGTTCCATTACAATTTTCAAACTTAAACAGGTCTAAAAGACAAGGTTTAAAACCTTAAAAAAAACTCCTTTAATACGACTTCGGTTTAATCATAGTTTTTAAACAAACTCTGAAGGTAGGAAAGGATTTTAGTTATTTACAAAACGATAAACAGCAGTTTCGAAACTAGTTACGTAACGTTTAGTTTTAATAAATTATTTGTGTTCGTGTCCGTCGAGCTCCCTGGTTTTTGGAATAAATTCTTATTTACATTACTATAGAACATTATTCCTATATTTTTTTATAATTATTGTTATTTGTCAGGAGGCTTACGGGTCGTCTGGTCACTTTCGCTCAAGGAACTAGAGGCACCACAAGTATGTTCTTGATCACTTAGGTTTACTTGCATCCACTATTTTGGGGGTCCCTCCCACCGGTAATGTATTACTAATCCTTTAGGGAATCACAGACATATTAAGTTATTAGTATAAAAAAATTAGGCGGGTATCAGCGACCGCGATATGATAAAAATCCCGGAGACACCCCGAATCCGTCCTGGGTCGGAAATAATCGACAAACTCGATTAGATTTCCCCGGGCGACGTTTTTCATTGATTCCGAGTTCACTAAGGGCAGTCGACTCGAATTCGTGTTCAGTAGTCACGTTTTCAATTGGAATCGATTTTTTAAGGGGATGTTAGAACAATAGGATTGAAGATTCGATTCTATAGCCTGTCCGGTGATTATCTTGCATGGTTTGCCTGCTGACATTTTGATTTTGCTCTTTTTATCTGAAGCAATTTCCTGTTGTTAATATTTTCTTTGTTTTTTAAATAAATTTGTTGGTGTTTTGTTTTGGTTCTTTGGTTTTTAATATCTTATTTATTAAGTTCGAACGTAACAGAAATAAATAATTCTAATTGTTATTATTTAAGTTCTATAGTTAGCGTAGTGTTCTGTAGTAGCTGCTGCTTATCGTGTCGGTTTTCGGAAAGAGCAACAATTTGTGTGATCCACAAAGCCCACGTAACTTTGGTTAGGTATTGTAACTTTATGTTTGTCAATGTTTTCGTAGGCACAGATACGAAATAAATTAAATAAATTAAAGATAATTTTGTAACTACACATTTATACTGACTAAACAAATTGACCATTATCGTAATTGTAATAACTATAGTTGCTTTATTCATAACTACAATATGTACTTTAGCATCTAGTAATATATTTTAATGTATCTATATGTTTACAGTGCCGTAAAATGTAATTTTACGTGCATACAATATTCAATTAGTGCATTAATGATATAGAAGTGGTAAATTCCTCGGTATAGGTAAATAATAATTTCGTTAATGTTGATAATTATGAAAATGACTGGGAATTCAATGTAGATAGTAATAACTGTTACATTATGTTTATTTGCTCAGCGAACTGTTATTGAGTGATATTGGAGTGAGTTTTCGAGTGAGATTATTTATTTTAATAGGAGACGTTATTGGTACTGTGGTACTATGCTTTTTGCGTTTTGCAAGCATTTATTTCTATGAGTATTAGGTTGCGGGTAGGTTAACTTGAATCTAAGTTTTTTATAAGTGTTCTTTTCTGTTATTTTTTGTACTGAATAATTGGGGTTCTTTTAAGAAAAAACCCTGCAAATAAATAAAGATAAAAAAGCATTTATTTCGTGTGATTTGAAATTGTTGTAATATTGTAATTTTTTATCTGTTGGATACCTAATTATTATCGTAGAAGTAGTGTAAAAATGAAGACAAACGAAAATTTCATACAATACATTTATTACGCCAACTCAGGAGATATTTGTACGAGCAAAATAAAGCCATCTTTTAAAATTAAGGTATAAATATTTGAATCTAAAACTCATCTTACCATCTCTGCATCGATGTCAATTCGAGTTTGTATTCTAGTAGCGTAGTCTCATGGTTGCTTACATCGAAGTGGGGGATTTGACGGTGGTCGCTTTTTGTCAAAAATAATAAAAAAAGGATGGACAATATTCGTCTGCGGCTCCGACGATCGCGACCCAGTCTCTGGTTTAATGTTACTTTCTTTTTTTTATTTTGTTTTTGCAAATAATAGAATTTTCTCGTCATATTTTGTAAATATCAAATGTATTTTTTTCTGAAATGCTTTGATTAATAGTTGTGTTTGTATTGTCAGTGTTATTAAAATCCCATTGATTTTACTAATTGTAGTGGGTTGATCAAGGTTCCTTTTTCTATGGAATAAGAGGCAAACGAGTAGATGGATCATCTGATGGTAAGCGATTAACGCCGCCTATGGACACCCGCAACACCAGAAGAGTCACAGGCAGTATAAAAAGGAATAAGCTCTTTTCTTGAAGGTTTGAAGGTTCTCATAATTTTATTGAAATATTTACTCACTGTGTGTTTGCTTACAAAGTTGGTCAAGCATCTAGTTATACTATACAGAATTTTCTAATGCCACCTGAAGGGAAAGTACTCTTAATACTTTGGATAAAAAATTTTATTCAAAGAAAACATTCCTTTATTTTTGAAAAGAAAAAACTGCATTCAAAGATTTATAATAAAAAATATTATTATTTATGATTACCGTTAATCGAACCGACTAAAATCTATAAAAGTTGCACCCTATAGATACTTTTATTGCATTTAAAATCTATGCTTACAGTCGTAATCCATTCTGAATTCTATAGTCTTCAGTGCAAGGTCCATAATAAAATGCGTAGCACTTTGAGAACAGCAGGTTAGTCCAACCTTTGTGTTACCTTGAGTATGTTTTGAAGACCAATTTGCTCAATGCTTGGGAAATTGGTTCCTTGGAATATTGAACTAGAACACTTTAGTACTAGAACAGCTAGTTGAGCTGTTTGGAAGGCCTGGGGATTGTAAATTGTAAAGGCATTTTAGTTTAGAAGTGATTAGAGTATCTAAGGTTTGTTTATAATAATAATAACAACCTTAATTGTACACCTTAAATCAATGGAGTATATATGAAATTTATAAAAAAGTATAGTAGGGTACAAAGGCCGCCTTATCGCTAAAAGCTTTTTGTTAACCGCTTGTCTGCCGGTGAGATACAATGTATTTTCTATTATGTCTAATAAGACATAATAGAAAATACATTGTATCTTCTTATTTATTATGTCTAATAAGACATAATAGAAAATACATTGTATCTCGCGTGGATCTACGTTCCGGCATACGACAGGTTAATCTTAATTATCTTTGTTATTTATCATCGCACGCCTAACAAGCACGGCTCCAGCACGGCTCCAGCACGGAGTTTTTTTTTGCTTTAGAAACGCGCCGGTTGTAAGCGCGCCGTATCGGCACGCCGTCGTCAGCGCGTGGGCGCGGGCGACATGCTTACAGCTTTTTTAGCTACACAGAATTCTGTTGTAAGCGTTGTGAGGACCACTGCATTCTCCATAGTCTTAGTGTAATGTTGCTAAATGCATACATTTGTGTACGTACACATGCTTGTCCATCTAGTAAACCAAATTCGGACGGTCAGCAAGACATTAACTAAAGCATAAAGTATGAAGCTCTCTGCCATTTACAAGAAATTGCTTCCGGGAATATCAACCTTATTGCATTGGATGATGTCCTATTATCACACCTAGTGCTGACCTCAAGTGCAATAGAAGTCAGTTTTGGATAACTGCCAAACCACTCGAACGTGAAGCATAGTGTTGCCTTCAAATCGAAATGGTATTCTGGAATTATTAGATACGACTCAGTCACGACTGTTATAATCGTATAAATTTTATTGTTTTAAAAGTGGATATTCTAAGACCTTATATATTATTTACGTGTTGAACTAGATAGTCATCAAGTACAGTTATAAAATGAACAGATTTTCTATTCTTTATGACTTTATGTCTAATAGTAAATAGAGTCCTAAAATTGAAAATACTCTATTCTTCTATACAAACTCGATGCACTCAAAAATTCGGATTGCTAATCTATTTATCAAATGTCATTAACATAACATAACTATTACTCTCGAAGGGGTAAGCTGAGGTGTTAGTGAGCGATGAGCATAAGCAAGCAACCTATTCACTCGGACCTTGAAGACACCCGTCAGGAAACATAGACTCTGGCAAAGAATTCCACTCCTTAGTAATTACAAAAACGATATTCTCACAAAATAACTAGATCAAAATCTAACATTCATATTTATTCAAATACAAATAGATATAATTACATTTATTGTTCAACAGGGTTCTTTAAGACGTGTTAATGAAATTTTATAAAGCAAAGCTGGGCTCCTATTTACCAGGGCAACATTACACGGATACTTAGCCAAAGTGGGGGGACGTCTACATTTCTTAAAAGATAGAGTCGTCTACTAAGCTTATGTGGGATCTTAGAAAACTGGTTCGGAGGAGTTTGGATTTTTAATTTTGAAGACTGTATCGCTGTTTTATGGAGATGGATATGAGATTTAACTTTTTAAAGAGCATTTAAAGCAAGACAGACTTCTTATGATTAGCTTCGTGGTATACAGGAGTATTGTTTAGAGGTATCTACTTATTTGTGTACGTAAGTTAGGTTGTATAATATATTTTTTATTTAAACTGTCAAACACCAAGCGGTAACCGGTGACCGCAACCTATTGTTCTATAATTGTGTCTACAAAACCGGTACTCGACGAGTTAAATACGTAAATACACGATAATTTTCCATCCTTAGCTGACATATATCAATCACAACATGTTTTATATAACCCAGAATAAATGAACTTAGCTATAACAAACACACACAAAACGAATCTAAAAAAAATGCCAAAACGTAGTCATGCAAAACTAATTCTTTTCTATTTATTGTTTTGGCCAACCAGCCCTCTATCTTTGCCATCCAATTAGCTGGACCATCCAGTGTAGTTTACGATATCGCATCTACGTCTTCTTGTATCCACGTCGTAAAGTATGGAGTCAAACGTCTGACGTCACGGTTCGTTACCCCCCCGCCATTACCCCATTACCCCGAACATCAAATTTCCACTTTATTCCCCTTGCTATTCCATTACGAATAAAATAATTTTTGTATATACCATGGTGGTGGCGATTAATTTTTGCTTATTGTGGTGAAAGGTAGTGATGATGACTTTGTTGAGGAGCTAAGTAAGTGTGGTGTTAAGAATTGTTGCTTTATATAGTAGTGTTGCAGCGGAAAGTAGAGGGAATCAGATCACGAGGCAGATCACCTATGTGCTGGACAGATCAAGTCAAATCAGTCTGAACTGCGCCAGATAATTCACAGATAGGGAGAGATTGCGGGAGACCGCGAGGAAAGCATCGGCCTCCAACATTAATACGGCCACCTCAACGTGACCACGACCGCTTTGCCAAGAGCGAAACGACATAGAAGAAGAAATAATGCTGTAATTTTTATCATATCTGTTAAGAGCAACAAAGAAAGTCAAAGAAATATTGTCATTTTGGTCTGAAGGCCTAGTTAGAATTCGTTATCGACACGTTTATGATATGATTGGGGAGGCCAATCATATCATAAACGTGTCCAATAAAGAAACCAGTCAGAGGGCTATAGTCGGTAACGTCGGCATTTTTTGATAACATGTAAATCACAATCAGGTTTGCATGTGTCAAAGTCAAAGTAAAAATAATTTATTTCAAATAGACCAGGAAGGCACTTTTGAACGTCAAAACAAAATATTTAAATATTAAATAATAAGAAAAAATGACAGTCTATAGGTCAGTCCTCTAGTGAAGCTGTTTGCTCATTCCAAAGTGTAGATTCCTATGGAGAAGAACGAGCAAGAAAATCCATAGGTGGGAGATGTGAGAAGTGGAATCCAGAATAGTAGTATACATTTTTATTTCGTAACACGTACACTAAAGTTAAACTGCAGTAGGTACTATAATTATTTACATTTCATAGCATTCTTTTCCAATTGCAAGTTGTTCAGAATTCCACGCAAAAATTTTAAAGCAACTTTGATGGATTCGTGGATTTTTCATTCAGTTCAATGTAAAATATATTGGCTGGGGTATTATTTACAGGAACTGATATTATAATTATTGGAAGTAAAGAATGAAGAGAAATATTAAAGACCATATTTCAATTATTATCATAACATAAAATGACGCCTTTTATTCCGAAGGAGAGGTGCACGTTGCGGCACTTCAGCCACTATACAATGTAACTACACTATTTATGTTATGAGTCCCATGTAATAGGGGGTGAGCCTATTGCCATATACCGGGCACAATTCCAGACACTGTGCTACTACTGCGAATTAAAAAAAAACATTTATACTTTGCCCGACCGGGATCAAACCAGAGACCTCTGGCCCGTAATTATGATTATCAATGTTGTTTGTTTAGTGAGTAACTACATGATTAGATTGACATATGACTAAAGAACCGTTGCGTGGGACAATATTAATACAAGGATTGATACAAGCACAAATTTGAGTTGTTGAAAGAAAAAAAGACTAACAAAATTAACGCCTGGAATAGGCATGGCGACTATTTTTTAATTTTTGTCCGTCTTTTAGATATTTTAAAAATCTTCGATACGTATTTTTTCTTTTTTCTCGTATCCAATAAAACATGTAGATATTCTGAGTTAAAATGACGCGTGACGTCACAATTAGGTACGATTTCTCCGTAAGTGTGACGTCAACACCCCCCACTCCCTAACTTTAATGCGGAATAACTACGTATTCTTCTGTTAATTTGATAAAACAAAAAATACGTGTCTGATATTTTCGTGCGATCTTAATGACGGACTAATTACTTTTTTGACTTTTTTACCCTGTCGACACGCCTATTCTAGCCAGAAAAAGAGGTGCCATCATCATATTTTTGTACCTCATCCTTTATTAATTCAATTACCATTTACATAGACTTCGTAAAAGACTTACATAAGCACTGAAGCACAGTAAAAAATTAAGCTGCAAAGACCAAAACCAGACTCCATCCCTCAAGCTGTCTGGAGAATCACCTCATAAATATTCCAAACGATATTTTTGCGAGATTACCATAAAATCTGGATATGACGTAGACAAGCCATAGACTATGCATCACTAGTGCTGTACACAGCTTATAAATAATTTAGGGGTGGCTCACCTCTGTACCTAGTTGGTATGTAAACTGAATTAATAGGCTGCTCCGACCATGTGAAACATGCACTGACCCTACTATAGGGTTGCCACCTTGATTGGCAGCTATATAATTGATCGTTTGATTGTTGTCGTGCATATAATTCGGTTGCTGTGTGTCCTTAATTAAGTCTATGTGTATGTAATGACAATATGACTATGACGAGTTTGTTTTAGTACAACTTTATATATCTTTAACAATACTGTTTTAAGGTCATTGAATAAATATTATAGAGGTACTTTGGCAATAGGTTTGGTGTTTCTGCATTTTATATACCTACTAGCAGCCCGTCCCGGCTTAGCACACGGTAGACAATTATTTATTTTTGGAAATTTGGATTGTTGTAGTGACATAACTACAATAGTTGGACATATGCTACCGCGGAGTTTTTTGTAGACATTATGATGTTCTTCAATATTGTTGTACATTATTTTGTTCTATCGCTAATAGTTTCGGCAGCGCATTCGACGAAAGACATTTTAAAACTCATTTTTCTACACCTTCGGTTACATTGTTCAAATTTTACCAAGGATCCCTAATTTTTTCCAAAATGAAATGTAGCCTATGTCAAATTGGAAGAATGTAGCATTCTATTGGTGAAAGGATTTTTTAAATCGGCCCAGTACTTTTTGATCCTATTCATTACAACATACAAACATACAAAAATAGGTACAAATCTTTCCTCTTTATAATATTAGTATAGAAGTATAGATTTGAAAAAGGGTATCTTGAACTCCGAAGTAACATTCAGACCATTTAAAACCGACCAGTGATTATTCCGTATTAAAATAAATCGATGAATTAAATCATGGAGTAATCAGAGTTCCAACTGCCAAGATCCATTCAGAATTGTTTTAATTTCTTCCCATAAAATGTTCAACTTAGTTAATGACCATTTTAATATTGTTACCGACGTTAACGTTTCGGTCATTCTCCATCTTAATTCCTATTCATTTTCATTGTATCCGTATTGTTTTAAGGCTAAAGATAAATTAAGTATGATCTTGGAAGCTTAAGTGCGGTGAACTATTTACTAGATTTTGTTCAGTAAATTAAGTGGCTGTTGAAATATTATAAGCTATTAACTTGGCTAATTTATAAACACTTTAATGTTGTGGAACGTATTACTTTTTTTTAAATAACTTGAAAAGAGGTCTTGATGAGTTTTTATGCTAACTAATCACAGTTTACGTTAAATATTTGCAAACAAGTATTTTTTTTAAGTCTCTTTTCCGTTGGAGCTATGGAACCGGAATCGAAATCGTGACGCATTGCATAAGAGATCTCGTTTAGTACCATAGTATCATAGTTGTACAAGTACAACTAATATCTAATCACAAATAACGGCTTCTTCAGAATAAAGGGCTGCCAGCCCTAGTCGGTACATGCATAACAGTGGTTTTACACGACGTACAGGTAGGTAGCGCTGATGCCTCAGTATTATCGTAGTTGCTTTGTAACGCAGCGTTTGCTCCCGCCTCACTGCACTGTCTTACAATTTCGATGTTGAGACAAGTGGCGAATGAGATTCTACATGGATTGCATTTCTACGGAGACAGTTTGAGGTTTATAGATGTGGTGTTTTGTGAATGTAATATGTGGAGTTGTAACTGGTTTTAGAGGATCCACATTATTGTGTATGAGTTCATAGGTCTGTGCTTGGGTTAGACGAAAAAAATGGGGGCTTAGATTCTTGACACTCTCACTTCTAAGTAAGGAGAGTGGGCAGTTTTGGACGGCGCGGCGTATGATAGGTTATGTCAGTCGCAAATTAAAAGCATGCTATTTTATTATGATCTATTTTTCTGTCTCTATCGACTATGGTTTTATTGCATATCTCTAGACATAATGAGATGTCATGTTATTACTTTACCGAGGATGGTAAGTAAAAACACGAGTGAGGTTTGGAACAGAATGATTTATTAGAACGTCTACTCGTTTTATTTATACATTTGGGGTAAACATTAATTTTACTCAAAATATGACGGACCAATCATAAACGACTAGTAGTTCACGAGCCTGCCGCGCTCAAGGCGTGTCGCTGCTGTCGTCGAGGCGTCTGGTACATGGCTCCCCCCCAGCGAAGCGTACTGGCGGTTTCGAACGTCTTCCAGTCCTCGTGGTGTAGGCGGCGTCACGATTTGCATCGGCTTCAAGTTCGGAGTCTAACAGGAATGCGGGTTTTAGTCGGTCTATGGAGACATTCTTTGTTTTTCCATCGACTTGTATGGTGTACGTCTTATCATTCCGCTGTATTACTCGGTGCGGGCCGTTGTATGTGTGCGTGAGTGGTTTGCGAACTGCATCGGTACGCATAAACACATGGGAACACGTCCGTAGTAGGCGAGGTATGTACGTTGTTCGTCGATCGGTGTTAATGTGTGCAGCGGTTAGTTTTTTTATCGCACTTGTTATGACGTCTCCGTAATGAGATTGTGTTTGTTTTGTTATCTTCACACCTAACATTTCGCCGGGTAATCTGAGTGACTGGCCATACAGTGCTTCTGCTGCGGAGATATCTGTGTCGTTTTTTATGGTTGCACGTAGTCCCAGCATGACTGTCGGTAGCTCGCTCGTCCAGCTTGAATTTTGAAGTCGAGCTGTTAGCGCAGTTTTGAGTGAGCGGTGGAATCGTTCTATCATACCGTTTGCTTGAGGGTGATAAGCAGTAGTACGGGTGCGCTCGATTCCAAGTCGCTTCATTAGGTTTCTGAATAGTTCGGACTCAAATTGACGGCCTTGGTCGCTGGTCAATTGTTCTGGACATCCGTAGCGGGCTATCCAACCTTCGTACACAGCGCGGGCCACTGTTTCAGCTGTTATGTCAGCGACAGGGTAGGCCTCAGGCCATCTCGTCGTTCTGTCGATCATTGTCACACAATACCGTTTTCCATCTGATATAGGCAGTGGTCCAACGATGTCGATGTGGATGTGAGACAAACGGTGAGTAGTGGGAAAGGCTTCGAGAGGTGACACGGTATGTCGTTGCGTTTTTGTTTGTTGACAAGTGATGCAACTTCGTGTCCAGTTGTTTATATCAGCGTTCATGTTCGGCCAAAAAATCGCTTCGTTATCAAATGTCGTGTGGCGCGAATACCGGGATGACTCATCTCGTGGATTGCAGTAAATACTGTGCGTCGTATTTGTAGCGGTATATATGGTCGTGCGCTGTTTGTTGATGTCTCGCATAATATTTCGTGATTTGAGTGGATCGATTTTATGCGTTCAAATCTTAACTTTTTGTTACGTATGACTTCTTTGATTTCGGTGTCAACTTGTTGTTGTCTTGCCAGCTCGTCATAGTCGATCGGTGACGGTGAAGTAATTGTGTCGATTCTTGATAGGGCGTCGGCAACGACGTTGTCTTTTCCCTCGATGTGTAGAATCTTTGACGTGAACTGGCTGATGTAATGCAGATATCTAGTTCGCATAGGAGTCTCTGTTTTGCTGTTATCTCTCAGGAGTGCAAATGTGAGAGGTTTGTGGTCAGTGAACACGGTGATTTCCTTGCCCTCGAACATTCTTCGGAAGTGACGTGTAGCTAGGTAAATAGCTAGTAGTTCTCGATCGTATGTGCTATATTTCTTTTGAGCGTCGTTCAGCTTTTTCGAAAAAAATCCTAGTGGTTGCCATCTTCCTTGTATGTACTGCTGTAAGGCTGCGCCGACACAGGTGTTGGATGCATCACACATGAGTGAGATGGTTGCATGAGTAGATGGGTGTGATAGCATAACGGCGTTTTTTATGCTATTTTTGCATGCTTCGAATGCCTGTTTTTCTTCAGCTGTCAGATGTATTTGAGTTTTGTCGTTCTTTTTCGAGGTGCTTAGGTACTTGAATAATTTTTCTTGAGTGTGTGCTGCGTGCGGTATACTTTCCTTATAAAAGTTAATGATACCCAGGAAACGCCGTAGTTCTTGTATTGTTTTCGGTTGTGGGTATTTTTGTATACTTTTGACGCGCTCTTCAATTGGTTGAATACCGTCGGCCGATACGTCATAGCCGAGGAACTCAAGTTTTTGCTTTCCGAAAACGCATTTGGAAACGTTTATTCTCAGTCCGTGTTTTTGTAGTCTCTTGAACACTTCCTCTAGGTATTGATTATGACTAGCTTGGTCGGGGGCCGCAAGAAGAATATCATCAACAAATGGGTATACGTAATCCAAATCGCCCAGTATATTGTTCATGTGACGTTGGAATGTCTGCCCCGCGTTGCGTAATCCAAAGCACATTCGAGGAAATTCGAATAATCCGAATGGCGTTATCACTGCGGTCTTTTCTATATCACTTTGACGAATTCGTAATTGATTGTATGCTTTTCGAAGGTCTATTTTGCTGAATATCTTCATTCCTTGCAGTCTATAGGTGAAATCACGTAGACGGGGAATTGGGTATCGATCGGGCTTCGTCACGGCGTTCAATTTTCTATAATCACCGCATGGTCTGAGCTCACCATTTTTCTTTTGGACTAGGTGGAGTGGATTTGCCCATGGGGATTTACTTGGTTGACATATCCCTTGCTCCAGCATTAGCTGGAATGTCTCTCTGGCGGCGTGGTATCTGTGTGGCGGTAGTGGACGTGCTTTGCAGTACACGGGCGGTCCGTGCGTGACGATGTAGTGTTCCACGTCGCTGTTGGTCGCGTTACTGAAGTGTGTGGACGTGATGTCGTTATACTTCTTCAGCAGGTCGCAGTATGGGTCGTTCACGTTGACTGTGAGTACCGTCGGCGTCGAGGTATTGTTTGTTAAACAACCGTTGATTGCTAAGCCTGTCCTCTTGTCAATAAGTTTCTGGGCTCGTAGGTCAACCAGGAGGTTGTGGTTTTGTAGGAAGTCTGCCCCGATGATTGGTCTCTTCACGTCAGCGACAGTGAATCTCCATTTCAGTGAGCGACGTAAACCAAGGTTGAGGTCTAAATTGCGTTCGCCATAGGTTTGTATCGGTGTGCCGTTTGCTGCGTATAATAGTATGGTTGACGCCGTTTTTTTATTTTTGCACGGGGGTATTACTGATATGTTCGCTCCTGTGTCGATTAGGAACCGTAGTTTGTTGGCTGTATCGTAGACATAAAGACGGTATGCGTGAATGTAGTTGATCTCGGGTCCCGTCGTAGCCAAGATCTCGTTTAGTTTTCCCGTCGCTTGCCGTAATTGCATGGAGATCGGCAGTTGCGTGCATTCTCGCCGAAGCGCTTGTGGAAATAACAAACGTCGCTCGTCGTGCGGTTGTAGTTATTATTTCGGCCGGTTGAACGTGATCGGGATCGTGAATGAGCGGAACGACGGTATCTATGCGTCGCTCGCATTGTGCGCTGTACTTTTAACTCGGCTATCTCCTTCGTTAGTTGCATTACGGCGTCTCGTAGATCCAGTTCTCCGTGCATTTTCTGTTCGCGTGCACATAGCGGTGATGATTTTGAATGACCCTGACAGGTAACGGAACACACGGTTTGTATTTCTGTGGCTTGTTCGTGCATTTTATCGGCCATTGCTGCTAGAACGTCGAGTGATTTCTGTTCGCTTACTGCTAGGACTGCTCGTGTTGAGATCGGTAATCGCTGTAGCCATAACATTTGAAGTGTTGCGTCGGGTACTTTCTCGCGCGCAGGTTCTCGCATGCGTCTGAGCAGTTGTGATGGCTTCTGGTCGCCGAGTTCCATATCGTTGAGGAGTTTGTGCAGCTGTCGCGCTCCGGATTCCTCGTACACGGAAAGTAGCCGTTTCTTCGCTTCCTCATATCTTCCGGTGCGGTCTTTCGACATAATAATGTCGCTGATTTGTTCAACGTCCATTTTTTCGAGATGGGCCACCATTAGGCTAAATTTGGCTTCTTCGCTGGGCTTCTGCGGGTAGACGACAGTTTCAAATTGCCCAAACCATAGGGACGGTTGGTCGTGCCAAAATAAAGGTATGCGAGCTTTGACGGATATGGTCTCGACTTCTTCCGATGCCATGTCGATGCTAGGGTATGAGCAAGAACTTTCGTCGGGGTCACCACTTTACCGAGGATGGTAAGTAAAAACACGAGTGAGGTTTGGAACAGAATGATTTATTAGAACGTCTACTCGTTTTATTTATACATTTGGGGTAAACATTAATTTTACTCAAAATATGACGGACCAATCATAAACGACTAGTAGTTCACGAGCCTGCCGCGCTCAAGGCGTGTCGCTGCTGTCGTCGAGGCGTCTGGTACAAGTTCAATAATGTTATTCACTATCATCGCCAACACGTTGGAAGATGTCTACTGCTGGACAAATACTTCCCTCTAAGACTGGAGGAATAAGAGGAAGGTCCTTGTCCACAATATTATTGCAAGTCAAATGTAAACTTCTAATTATTTCTGTATAGAGAATTTTGTATTGGATTTATTTGCTTAGACCTCGAAATTCGTCATAGAAATGTACGACCTTAAATTCCAGGATTTCGTGTTCAGCAGTAATATTGGACTAATGAAGTGGAAGAAGAAGAAATGAAGGAAGAAGAAGAAGAATACACAAGGACAGGTAATTATATTTTTATACCGGCATTTTCTCAGTTAAAAAGCGAAAGGCCATCGTATTAAAATTTATCCTGAAGACCTCTAAATTGTGAAAGAACTTTGGACACATTTCAGAATTAAGAAAACGTTGGAAAATTCACGGAGAAACGTATTTTAATATACGGTTCTTTGGGCATTTTGAAAGATTTTTTCCTTTCTTTATCAGTCAACAAAGGGATCCTTGGTAGTTTATTGCTGTTATTTTTTGTTAAAATTGGGAAGGTGGGTTTTATTTACCTATTGGGTGAACGTTATTGTAATAAATGACTTTAAATGGAGTCCATTGTACCGCCATCGCGGATAAGATAAATGTCTTCGTAAAATAGAAACAATGTTTAACCAAGAGATTTTCCTGTAATTTTGTTTGAGTTCGAATATTTTGTTTGTGTTGTACTAGATTGAGATTATTTAGCGTGATCGCTGTTGATATACCGATTCCTTTGTATATATATTTGTGCTGAGATTTTAGGATGGGAAGTAATATTCGGTAGATTCTCTGCTGTTTTTGTTAAGGAAATATAAATGCCTCACAGTCTTTGACTACGCTGTATGTTTCTATCGAATATAACGTTTCAGTTTCTAACGTAGGTAGAAATCACAACTTTGACTGGGTCGGTCTAGGCTTTCATACTGCAAGTTTGATTTGCGAATTTTGCTACCGAACTTCATCAGTGTCGCTACCACTACACACCATCGCATCGAATCCAAAGCCTCTTAAGGTACACGAGCAAATTTTAAGCAATAATTATATTTAGTTAGTAAAATTATAAGGTCTGTTTCTCACTCTATCAATTTAATGAAAACAAAGTGCAATGCTACCCTATTACACGGGCCGGTAGACAATTACGATACATCGATAGAACGGCCCGGATCGGTCCAGACCAGCCCGCTTAGTCAGAGGATTAAATCAATTCCCACAGGACCTTGATTCGATTTCATAATTGCTAAAAATAATCGAGTGATTGGTTTTAGAAAGTTTATTTTTTTATTATTGCTTATTGTCACAGTTTACCTCATTGTGATTTTGTATTATATTTACTGATTTTTACGTGGTGGTCGTGAATAGAAAATGCTTTGTACTGACTTCACAAGCGTCACTACTATGAGTGTGACATCTTGTACGAATTTAATTATGATATAACTGTATTAATAATTTTAATTTTGACATATCTACCTACATACAATTTTATTTGACATTTATAAATATTTAACGATGATAATATGATTATTACTTACTAAAAATTTGCATGCCATGACAAGTGGTAAACATGTATTAAGTGCAACTATTTTTTATCATCCTACATACATGAACCTGCGTGTGTGTGTATGTATACACATGTTTTTGCGAATAAATTTGATTTGATTTGATTTGATTTGATACTAGATATACATAAGGTGGTGGTTTTATAAATCTTCGATAGCAGTCTATCGAAGATTTATAATAATACCTACTGAGGTATAGCATTTGAAATTAACCCTCGTTTAAAACATAATTAGAGGTAGACGTATGGTAAGTAATGACCTACCCTTTCTTACCTTATTTAGCCCTTTTCTATGCTTACTACCCTTCAGAAAGTAACAATTGATTGAAAGATGATGTAGTGACAAAGATTGAAAAGGGAATGTTAGGATGGTTTGGACATGAGAATGAATGGATGAAAGTAGAGTAACGAAAGAAGTATACAGGCTGGATATTAATGAGGCCGTCGGTAGAGGTCGCCCTAGTCGGACATATATCGACTAGATTGGCGATATATTAAAGAAGGGCCAAATTAAAAGCAACCTTAACCGACGAGCATGCATGAAAAGACTAATGATTGTTGATGAAGTTAAAGAGGTATCATAGCAATTGGTGTTCCATAGTATCTGCCTACCTCCATGGGACACAGACGTGAGGTTATATATGTATGTATGTATAGAACTTATCAAGAGTCAGTACTCACCAGACCCAAAAATAAGAAATGATTACGAATCATCGGATTTCTACCAATCAGATCAAATATCTTTTAAGGACCTATTCGCAGCATCCCACACCGTCTTTATTGCTCTCTAAGATATTGAAGACACAAATCGATCTGGAAGCAGAGCACAGATAATAAATTCTTATTAAAAATGCATGAACACGCCCTGTACGCCATCGCACCGAGTAACATGCAAAGTGGAACGTACTGTATATATGTTCTAATGTATATTTATTACACAATTTTTTTTAAAGTTACAGTTAGATTTTTTAATAAGGGTTATCATTGTAGAGGTATAATGTTATCAAGTGGTTTTACAGATCATTTGATTAAGTTCATTTTCGTGCTAACTGATTTGGAATTTCTGATACACCAATAAGACTCTAAAGCAGCTTGAAATTAAATTTAGGACCTTATATATTATCATAAGCTTACTCACATTATATTGGTTGCCCACTAGATCAAACTTTTTTTACGAAGAAGTCGCAGTTGTTATCTCATAATTTCAATTTCTCTTCGATCAGTTTAAATAAGAATTTAGGTTCAACTACAGAAATTAACAGTTCACTGAAACAACCAATAGGTACAGTGGCCAGCCGATACTTAAATCTGTTACATATTTATATTGGATTTTCGACTTTATGACAATGCAATAAAGTTAAATATGTAATAGAGAAATTTAAGAGGAGAATATTTTTTGTTGACCTGCTGGCTACCGTAGTAGCAAGCGTACAAAGACACATTTAATGATGATTTAAACTAATACTTGTCTCTGGTGGCTCGGAGGTTAAGAGTTAAGACGCATTTCATGCATGAGGGTGCAGATCCGAAACCTACCAACGGCAAATACCAATGTGATTTTTTCCGAATTATAATAATATGTACTTTCTAACATTATTTAGACTGACAAACGGTAAAGAAAAACATTGTAAGGAATTTTTTTTTCATGAGGGAAGAAAATCATCCAATGACTTCTCCCGCCCGGGTGAGGCGGGAGGAAGTGTCAGACTCTTACTGACTAAAACCACCCCGTTCCTACTCCTGCACTTCGAGCCGGAGCTCCAGCAACCCGTAAAGTCTTCCGCGGCATTGTGAGTATAAATTCTAACTATAAGTTTGAAACCTTATTTGTGTGACTAGACTCTTTGTTCAGCAGTGGCCACGTATAGGCTTTGGATGATGAGGTACGAAACTATTACTTAGTAACGTTTTTGTTGCAAAAAAATCCCTAAGGACTGAGTTAAGTAACCAAATGACCTCGAGTACGGCGGTAAGACCAATAAGTCAGTCCATCAACAACAGCAACAACTATATAAACAATAGCCAATTTGTCTTGGATACAGCTAACTACAACTAACAAATTTTGCTCCATAAACGAAGAGTGTGAAGAATGAGTGGAATTAAATTGGAAGGTTTCCAAGATAGCCCCAGTATAAATAATAGTTGGTGAAAGTTTAGGTAGCCACGGACTGACGGAGATCCTTCAATTAAGTGTCCTTTATTAGTGCGGCTTGCGATTCTATATTTCATAGTTAGGGTTGGTTCATGGTGAGATTGGAAAGTGTATGGGTTTCATAAATCTAAATAAAGTCTACTATTAATTTGAAAGCAAAGTGTGTTATTCGATTTTTAAGATTTTAATATGAATGCAATAAACAATTGAATAAAAAAATAAATAAAGAATATTATCGTTTGTGTCTGCATTTCATTTGTAAGTTTGAGTAAACAAGTTTTGTGATTAATAGTTATGACATTGGTGTTTGTTGACAATAGGTTTATGAATTATTATATAGATTCTAATGACTAGCCGAAGATAGATGTACAAGATAAAATAATTAAATAAAATGTCTCTGAGTACCTCTGTTAGAGTACGGTGGTCAACCTATTCTTCTCTATTACATCTTCAAGAAAAGAGCGTATTCCTTTTTAAAAGGCCAGCAACGCACCTGTGACTCCTCTGGTGTTGCGGGTGTCCATGGGCGGCGCTGATCGCTTACCATCAGGTGATCCATATGCTCGTTTGCTACCTATACCATAAAAAAAAATACTAGTAGGTACTTATTCTAGTACTTCTAGCTTCGGCCAGCCGCTTCGCCCGCGGCGAAGTAAAAAAGTGATAAAAAGTAACCTATGTGTTATTCTAGACCATAATCTACCCCTGTTCCAAATTTCATCCCCATCCTTTCATCATTACGTGAAGGAGTAACAAACACACAAACAAACATTCATTGAGTCGCGCATTGCGGATCACCACGCAGTAGGAATATCGTTGAACTTATATGTGAGTGGTAACGAAAATAAGTGTGTGAGTGCATATAGCAATAATAATAGTGTGCGCGAAGTGATTTGTAACAAAACTGTGAAACAAAAACTCAATGATTATGACTGGACTCAGTTACTTGACATAACATGTCCAATAGTTTTATATGAGATTATGTGCAATGTATTTGAAAGAGTTTATAGGGAAAGTACAATTAAAGTTAAGTTAGGTAATAAGAAAACGATAAGACAACCGTGTGTGGATAAAGATTTATATACAATGTTATTGCGAAAGGATTGTTTATTTAGAATTTGGAAAGTTGATCCTAGGAATATGAACAAGCGATTAGAATATACAAAATTTAGAAATAAAATAAATAAACTGATTAGTATGGCAAAAAATAAATATAGACAGGAGCAAATTAGAAAATGTAATGGAGATTTTAGAAAAATGTGGGTGAATATAAATGAATGGTTAGGACGTAAAAGGACTAGCTTGGATGACGTTATATTAAAACATTTAGGTAAAAAGGATAGTATAGAACAAATTTGTACAAATTTCTCTAAAACATTTACGCAGGAAATAAGGGCGATTAAACACACATGTAACTTGAAATTCATGGATAGAAGTAAGTAGTATGTAGAGGTAATACCGAGCGAAGTGAGTTATAGATATAGGAAACTTTCATCGGAACACGTAGAAAAGGTTGTAAGGAACTTGTCCTGTGAACAATCACCCGGTTTCGATGCAATACGAGCGCAAGACGTAATATGTATACAAAAGCGAATAAGTCACATCCTTAAAAAGTTATACTTATCCTGAACAATTAAAAAAGGCAATTATCCGTCCTATATACAAATCAGGCAGCCATTTGGATTACGCAAATTACAGGCCCATCGCAATATTGTCAGTCATAGATAAGATAACTGAAAAAATAATTGTAGGTCAAATCAGCGAATTTC
This sequence comes from Spodoptera picta, assembly GCA_038387885.1. Taxonomy (NCBI): domain Eukaryota; kingdom Metazoa; phylum Arthropoda; class Insecta; order Lepidoptera; family Noctuidae; genus Spodoptera; species Spodoptera picta. Next base: position 1,935,418 of record JAZHFQ010000344.1, on the reverse strand, counting down.
TTGACAACATAAAAAACTTTGTGACACTCAACATGGTTTCCGCAGAGGGCGAAACACGGTCTCAGCTCTGTTGGGTTTCTCTGACTACATTAATGAGTCTCTAGACTCCGGGAAACAGATTATAGCACTTTTCAAAGATTATAAAAAGGCATTTGACACATTAGATCATGAGATATTATTACTGGCAATGGATGAATGTGGAATACGCGGTCCTACTAATAAATGGTTCAAAGACTACTTAACCAATAGAAAGATAGGTACCATTATATCTGGCAAGTCTGGGAAAGAGGCGGTTGTAGATTTAGGTGTGCCCACTGGTTCCGTGTACGGGCCAGTAGGATACATAATACATGTAAATAGTGTGTCATATGTTGTGGAGAATTGTAAGGTGTTTATGTATGCTGATGATATGTGCCTTGTATATGCATCCAAAGATATAGCCGAATCTCAGAAGTGTATACAGAATGACTTTGAATTGACATGACAATGGAATTATATTAAACCATACAAAAACTAAATGCATGCATATACACTCGCCATATAATCGGAATGCTAAATCCATAAATAGTGAATCTATAGCTATAATAGGGCATACGTATGAATGTTTACATAAAAATAAATATAACTGTTATTGTAGCAAACTAGAATATGTACAACAATTTAGATATTTAGGCCTAACGATAGATAAAAATTTCAGTTGGTAACTGCATGTTAACGATATTTGTAATAGACTAAGGGCTGTGCTAAGTAAGTTTTACCAGCTAAAAGATGTATTAAACAAAAAGACTTTAAGATTAGTTTACTTCGCACTTGCAGATTCATTGTTGAGTTATGGACTTATTGTGTATGGTCGAACATTTATTACTTATTTAAAAGATATTAGAGATTTACAAATAAGACTGATAAAGTTCCTAGTAAGTAGAAAAGTTAAAGATAAGTGCAATAGAGAGTACGACAAATTGTTTCCTATTTGTAAAATCATACCCATAGATAAAAAAATAGATTATTTAATCAGCTTAGAATATTATTATAGTGATGAATATAAAAATAATGTAACCAACCAATACAACACACGTAGGGTTAGAGAAAACAAATTTACTGTACCGAATATAAAAAAATATTATGGGAAGAGAACATCCGCCTACTTAGTACCTAAAGGATTTAACCAAATAGACATATTAAGAGAAGATGGAAAAAAATATAGTAAGGGACTTATAAAGTCAAAATTGAAAAGAATTATATGGGCGGTAAACTAGGGATTTTGTTTGGGATTTTCGATTTTTCATATGTATATATTTTTTTTAAATTACTTAGTGTTTTCAGTAAAAAGAGTTTGTTATTGTGTCAGTATTGTTTTTTGTTTCTATTCAATATAAGCAATGCAAAAAAAAAAAGGTGGTATAACACATACTTGCTATGTCCTGCTTGGGTTATAGTGTACCTACCTATATATTAAGGAAAAAAAAAGACTCCCTTCATCATCATAATTATGATAATAATAGAAATAGTTTGAAAAATGAGCGTCTCTCGCCATCAAACGTTAAAGTTTGGCGAGTTTAGATTTAAGGCAATACCTATGTAAAATTTCAATGAATAAATTTGTTAAAAAAAAAAAAAATACAAACTTTCACATTTATATATTGATAGGATAGTGCACAATACAATTGATATAAATCTCATGAAATACAAACTATAGTGGAACCTATGAAATGATGTCATGCTATTCCTAGATTCTAAGAGTATATTAAATAATGTAAGTATCGATTATATTGGAGTAATAAATCATATTCGTTGCTAACTGGACGTGTTCTATTTCTCTCCCAAATCGAACCTTTATAACACATTTAAAAAAACACGAAATATAATAAAATGGCAGCCAGTATTTCACATCTTAATACTGACTTAAGATTCTTTAAGCTAAATGAGTGGGGTTTCCCAGACCGGTTTAATTACTTCCTTTGGCTTACTAGATTAGTGGACACAGACTTCCGAAGCGGACCTCACGAAGAAAGCCCAGCTTCCAAATGAAAGATATTAGATTTTTTGAGGCAAAAGGTAACTTTAGCACTTAATAGAAATGTATTTGACGTTTGTAGAGGTTTACTAGTATTGGTAGGAAATTGAGCATTTGGTTTAGTTTTGGAATTATTCTTGAAGAAATTTCGAAGCTGAGGAAAGTGCTAATGTGAAAAATTTGTTGCTATTAATATAACCTAACATCATGCCTTTTATCCCCGAAGAGGCAGGCAGAGGTGTACATTATGCCACACATTATGTAACACCCACTTTTCACTATTTATGTTATGAATCCTATGTAATAGGGGGTGAGTCTATTGCCATATACCGGGCACATTTCCAGACTCCGTGCTACTACTGAGAATTTATAAAAAACACCCAGTAGTACTTTGCCCGACCAGGGAATCGAACCCGAGACCCCTTGCCCGGTAGTCGCACTTGCGACCACTCCGCCAACGAGGCAGTCAGTTAGTTTCTAATAGTATTATTTAATCTCATTATATTTAACACATTTACAAAAAGTACATAAATCATCATACGAATTAATTAGCTGAATTGTTCACTTTGTCATCTTTTTATTACTGGGTTTTAAAAAACTCTCATTATTAGCACGGAGTCTGGAAATGGAGTCTGGCAATAGGCTCACCCCCTATTACATGGGACTCATAACATAAATAGTGAAAAGTGGATGTTACTTCTGTGTGCAATTCTGCCTACCTCTTCGGGGATAAAAGGCGTGATGTTATGTCATCTTTTTACAGAGTCTGTGAAATCTACACTGAACTGTTTCGGTATCCCCATAATATTATACAAACTAAAAAAAGCGGTACGTTAATCAAGCCTAGTTTAACAGCATGAGCAATCAGTTGGTCGGAAGTTGCAGATAAATCTTCCGTAATGTATCTCGTCGGTTGTATTTCACGCGAACCTTTAGAACGTGCCGAGCGCCCTCTGTATGCGTGTGTTTGAGTTCCGGCCACTAAGATGGAAATGTTTTAGACTGGTTCTACGGAATACTGAATGTCTCCGTAATCGTGTGTTTGTACGTGATCATATTTGTGTCAAGCGTTTTGTAAGTGTTGCTGTTGTGTTGCTGTTGTGTGACCTGCACCTTAGCAGGTTTAAAAGAAATACTCAAGAACTGGGATATCCCAGTCCATCATCATCATCAGTCTGTACACCGACATGAAACTACGCTTGCCTTGTGTTTTGTCGTGTGAGTGAGGTTACCGGAGGCCCAATTACCCCCGTCCCCAGTCTCCCCAATCTCCGTAACCTCCACAATCCTCAAATTCCTAATCCCCAAAAGGCCAGTAACGCACTTGTATCGCCTCAGGTGTTTCAGGTGTCCATAGGCGGCACCAATTGCTTAAAAATCAGGTGATTCACCAGCGCGTTTACCGGCTTATTCCATAAAAAAAATATTTGCCCGTAGCTGTAAGTAGTTTTTCCGAAACAGTTTTTGGTATGTCTCGTTATCATAAAGATCAACAAAACATTATTGAATGATGTAATTAATAGTATGTGAACTGATACATCAAAGTAATATAAATATAGCCTAATTTCCTTTACACATAAACTAAATTACCCCTAATAATTCCTCATTCAAGTCCCTAATAGTATGATGGAAACGGATCTTTATTATAATAATAATTTAAAGCTACCTTCACTATCAAGGGACTCCGGGTCAGAACCACTTAATTATTCAAAACCCCGGAGATCGAAGATTTTAGGATTTAAAATTAAATCCTTAGTGAGAGACTAAGTAGAGACAGTTAATAACTCCGAGTTTTGGTAGAGAATGAATTCTATTTTGAGATCATAATAGAACGGAATATAGTTCAATTTATAAAGTAGATTCATTGACGAAAACAGAGGTTTCTCTTAGTTTGTGGTCACCAGTCATCAGCTATTTAGTACATTATTTAATGTTTTCGGCTACCTACGTAATTCATACTAATTCATAATAATTTTATTTAATCTCACGAAAGTTATAATACAGCTATTTAATATTAATATACTATTTATATTATTATATTTTTTATATTTATATAATTATATTTATATACTATTTATATATATATATATATATTTAATATTAATATAATATAATATTTTATGTAAAAATATAATTACTCCAATTGAGTTAAAATACCAAAAAACATTAAGCTAATCAAAAGAAAGTTGTACAATACTATGCGTGTACAAAACGTATCATTTTGGGAGTTTCTTTTGCTCTGGTACTTTATTGTGAGAACCGTGTATTATTTTGGAATTTTAAAAGATTGAACAAACACACGATAGAGATTCTACCACCATCTCAAAACAATAATAAAACCCTGAGAAGAGCTGATGATTGTAATTTTCTTTACGTATTTTTGTTGCCCTGGTAATTATTTTTGTAATAATCGTATCTTACCCTGGAAAAATGTTTTACATTTGACCTGATATCTGACAATCCATGTCCGAACATGTGCAAAGCAATAGACTGACTACTAAAACAACACTATTCCCTAATAAACACAATACGTGTAGGGCATTAATTAAGGTGTAGATTAGTTGGTGGCACCTACAAACGCCACAATGACTGGGTAATCAAGCTGCATAGTGGTCGCGATTAATTGCCTATTAGTTTCTAGTATTGTGCAGCGATTGTACTCTGAATACTACATGCAAGTGCTGTGATCCTGGTACCTGTTGGGGATTGGTAAATAATGTAGCTTGTTTCTGGGTAGTGGGAAGGATATTAGGGAAAGTACAAAGCGACATGTATAATAATGACGTATGTACGAATGTATGTACTGAGAGTCATACATACTTAGTAAAGATTATTTACTTGCATAGTTCCTGAAAACATGATGAATAAAGATAAAGATAAAGACATTTATTTGCGTAAAAACATGGTATACAAAGATATAGTTACAATATAAATAGATCATCATGTTTTGCTTGATAAATAAAGCATGCAAATTTTAACTTAAAACTTATTTTAACTAACTTACACTCGTAGTTGTTATACATTATTATTTATGTTCAAAAAATTCCTTAATGCTATAAAAATTATATTCATTCAACCATACATATAATTTAATTTTAAATAGTGTGTTTTTAATGTTATCGGCAATTTATTAAATATTCGGACACATATACTTAGGCAGCTTTTATTATATTTTGTTAACTTAGGAAACTCCTCTAGTACTAGTTGCCGTTTTGAACAGTTCTTTATGTTTACGTACGAATATAGGTACACACTTCATATAAATGATGATTAGCTAAGATTGGTGGATACTTTTTATAACTGTAATTTATTTTGTTTTAGGTAAAAAAACAAGGTGTTAATCTTATCTACCTCTAATATATAAAATTCTCGTGTCACAGTTTTCGTTGCCATACTCCTCCGAAACGGCTTGACCGATTTTGATGAAATTTTTTGTGCTTCTCCAGTATCCATCGGTATCTCCGGTATTAGGGGTAGTCCACTCCTAAATTTTTTTCGATATTGCGCGTACGAAGTCGCGGGCAGAAGCTAGTATCCTATAACTTCGAATTTTAAATTATAACGTATATTAGTGGAACTTAATGCATCAAAAATACATACATACATAACATCACGCCTTTTATCCCCGAAGGGGTAGGCAGAGGTGCACATTTAGCCACTGTACAATGTAACACCCACTTTTCACTATTTATATTATGAGTCACATAGAGTAATAGGGGTGAGCCTATTACCATACACCGGAAAACAATTCCCGACTACGTGCTACTACTGAGATATTTTTTAAAACCCAGTAACACTATGCCCGACCCGGGAATCGAACCCGAGACCCCTTGCCCGGCAGTCGCACTTGTGCCCACTCGGCCAACGAGGCGGTCATGTGCATCAAAAATGTAGGTTTAAAATATTTATAGTATAAAAAATGTTTTTTATTTACAAAAACGAGTCTTGTTCCATGTAAATCCCACCTATCACATTTCCCAATTAATTTCATACGGCCAAAAATACACAATCCATTTAAAACTCCGCCCACTTACAAATGATTGTAACACCACTGGAATAACTCCACGTCATCATCTAAATTCTTAACACAAATATCCATGGCAGATAAAATGTCTTATTCATAACTCAATTTCCTTAGATTTCCCCGGCAAAGGAAGTGAAGTTCATACGAGGATCGCAAAATTTCTTGTTTGATGAACATAACTTGGTTGAGCATTAGTGAACCAAGTTGGTTTTCACCTCACGAGTGACAGTAAGGAAGTAAGTTATTAGCTTCGCCGCGAATGCAGGAACGGGGGAGGAATGGTGAGTGCTCGGTTTTTACTTTGATTTTAAAACTCTTATGTGTTTCTGTTGCCCTGGTACTTTTTTATATGATTTTTGTCTTATCAAGAAATTCGCGTGTTTTGTGTGGCTTGCCAAATATTGAGATTCTTTTTATTAAGATTCTGTTGTCGGTCTAGTGCTTGAAATAGAGGCCAGACAATTAAACGGTTACAGGTTTGATTCCAGGCAATAGGCTCACTATTACTGGGACCGTAACAAATAGTGAGTGGTGTTACATTGTACGCATATGCCCTTGCACCTTCAGATAAAAGGCGTGATGTTATGTAGTTTGATTGACTAAGCAGTTGTTGATACTTTAAACTTTTTTTAAATACACGAAGACCGTTGTTGTACTATGAATACTGTGAATAAATTACCTGCCCCATCGGAATTTTATCTTTGAAGAGTATGAGAATGATCTTAGGTCAATTTATTTTTATAAATGTACCACACTATTCATATATTAATACTAGCGGACCCGACAGACGTTGTCCTGCATATCCACTTGTAATTAAAAATAGTTCAGCCGTTTAGGATAACTAACCTAAAAAAAAAAAAAAGACAACGACTGCAGCGCCATCTGTCGGGCTGATTTGTGAATCTAAACCATCCAGGGTGCCACACAAACGCGTACAGAAAAATTCATTTAAATCGGTCAAGCCGTTTAGGAGTTCAATGACATACACACGTACAGCAAAATTATATATATATATAAAGATTATAAAATCCAGATTTTCCAAAAAAAACAATGTTTTACAGGAAAATTTATTTAGTGTCGACCTCTCCACAGTTTTCACAGCGCTTAATATCCACGTGATGAGTAATAATAACTCGATTTAAGCTCGGTGGATGAATGAAATTAGTTGATTTTACTATTACAATGGATCTGGTTTCAGGATTCGAGTTTTAGCCGTATAACAAGAGTTGAATCTGAATCTGAAGCCTAGTAAAAGGCTGTTTTAGATCGAATTCCTTGTGATGGAAGTAGATAAAGATTGCTTGGAAAAGGAATAACATGTTTTACAACAAGTTTTATATTCTACTAATATTATAATCGCGACAGTTTGTAAGAATGTATGTGTGTGTGTGTGTGTGTGTAAGTACTGAATCGATTGTGATGATATTTGTTACAGTCGTACAGCCGTAGAATATACCTTGGCAAAGAGTAAAATAAAACACCCAATTTATAAAGAAGGCGATATTTCACGCGGATGAAGTCGCGGGTAACAGCTAGTGTATCATAAGTCTACATTTTCTAAAATTTTACCCACCATGGCCGAATGAAATTCTTGGTACGAAGTCCTCTCGAAATGGAAATCAAACTGGAAAGGTCGACTATTCATACAGACAACACCGAACCAAACGTATTTATTTCATCAACTTTTTTCATCACCGGACCGCTTTTTCTTTGATTAACTTGTAAAGTAATATTATTGCAATCTTTGAAAATAATCTTATTTTGCCTCCAATATTGCCTATCGTGTTACAAAATATTTTATTTTTTATAAAACATCAAATGTGTCTACCTGTATATTTGTTCATTCGGTCAAACGCTTTAGGTTTAGAGAACAATTTGCGTGATATTTGAATTTCAAAAATGTTTCACAAATATCTTTGGGCCGTTTCATTTTGAAGGTTATCCATTTAAAACGATAGCAAAACGGTATTTGATATTTCTTAAGATTGCTTCTCTAAAGCTATCAGACGTGCACGAAATTCTAAGGCAGACTATTTTCTTATGAAATCTTATGTTATTTTAGAATTACACACTGATTGGTTTTCGATACCAGTGAAGAGATATTCTTTGAGAATTTCATTTGGTTATTATCTGGACCAAAATATTGCTATTAAAGTAAATGTAATATTACACATTCGTGGAGCATTCGCCAGATGTGGACGCACCCTAAGATAATAGAATCGAGCAGTCCATTTTTGTCATATCATTGCAATTTATGTTATGACCAGTTATAACCAATTGATCGTTATATTTTGTTTCTCAGTAAACGTAGGACATTGTATCTGTAACTAAATTAAACGAGAATGGCCTAGCTGAGAGCCTGTACGGCCTGCAAACTGCTCGATATTGAAGGCGGACTGTAGTCGGTACAAGTCTGTGTACGTCATAAAGTTAAATTGTGGGAACACGTTGCTCTGAAACCCGTTCCTGGCTTCTGTTTTCCTTGTAGTTCTTTGAGAAATTTTAGATAAGACCACCCACAATTTTCAAAGAATCTACGTATCTTCCAGTTGTCTAATTTTAATTAAAATATTTTGTTACAACATATTATATTATATCGGCCTAAATCTAGTTAATTATTGTTTTACTAAGAACCTTACAACTCACTCATACATAAATAAGTCTTGAGGTATTATTATATAACTTAAAATTATTAGAAAATATCAAATAGCAGATTATCTCCAGAAAAATAAGTTACTGACGGCTAACATATTTAGAACAAAGAAAAATCAAGCCAAATTCAAACATATGAGTTGCAATGATTACATTTTTTATCTAAAACAAATAATAAACCTTCACACCTGAAACGTTAGATACAAAATCGAATAGCAAGTTAGCAAGAGGGATAATATAACATGGTAGGTGCATTTAGGAACGGAAGCGCTCAATTGCCATCATTTTGTTTCCATCTTCATTATAAGCCTGTGACAAAATAAAGCAATTTTACACGCGAGCGAAAAATCTTTGAACATATTTCAATTTTCATTGGATAAATACATTATACAAGATGAGGAAAAAAGTTGTGAAATACAGCTTCTTAGGAGATTTTCGTGCATGTGCGAGTACATCAGTATCCATACAATATTTACATACACACATTTTTTTTAAGGGGGAAAAATCATCAAATGACTGCTCCCGCCTGGGTGAGGCGGGAGGGAGTGTCAGACTCTTACTGACTAAAAACCACCCTGTTCCTTCTCCTGCACGTCGAGCCGGAGCCTCGCTAACCCGTTAGGTTCTCCGCGACTGCGAATCGGCATCGGCCCTGTTGAGCTCCATCTGTGGTGGTCTGATGGCTCTTTGAGGCGCGCGCGGAACGCGACGCGCCGTACGCTCGTATGTACCCAGACAGAGACACATTACCATTAATGTGTATCTCATCATTATTGACTGCACGGTTGCCGCGTTGGCGCAATTGATGAGTGACCGGATGCTGTACAACATGTCGCAGCCAAAAAGTGATAATTACATTTTCTGAGTAAAATGACCATTATTAGCCCCGAGTCAGGAAGTTCGGCAGTGTTTCAACTCCGTGTCTTGGTAAGCACGTAAAGCGGTTGGTTCTGAGTCAGATCTCTATCCGGTCGTGTTGGTCTGGAGAGTGAGGAAACAAAGAGTGTACCTGTTTGCGCACATACTGTGTACTATAATATCTATAAGGTAGTGGGCTAGTCTAGTTAGATTTGTCACCATGATTGAAATCGATGGAGAAATGTATCATAATCAGAGGGCGATTTTTTTATCTATAAGGCAAGTAAGGAATGTAGACTATGACTATCATGAGGTGTCCATAAGTTCCGTCCACAATAAAATTGTAAGAAAGAAATCGTTGAATATAATGTTTTTATTATTAATTAATTCTTTTTACGTATTATTTCGTTCTATTTCTGAAAAAACATATTACTTACGTTCGCATGAACACGGTTCCAATTAAAAAAAATGTACTTGTGCTATAACGACTCCTAATAACCCAATCATTAGAAAAATGCTATTATAAATACCATTACGAGAGAACACACAAAGTTTTCATCCATTCCTCTATTTGTACAAAAGTTGCATAATTCCCGACGAACACTAACAGCAGTGTATAGAAAAAATGAAGTTATTATAGTGGCAGCTTTTATCTAGTTTTTGGTTGTTTTGTCAGCCGTCACTCGATCGCGTGTATGTAGCGAAAAATGATTGGGGAGTGCCCCCAGCACAGGTGTTTTTTTATTATTTGCATCGTGTTTTGACAAAAGTTTTTGTGTCAAAAATATTCAGGGAGCATATTTGAAACGTGGGCTTTGTCCAGATGGTTTTGGCGATAGTTTAAAGTTAAAACGGAAATAAAGTCGTTATACTATCGGAAAAGCAAACAAAGTCATTGATAAAAATATTTTTTTCAATCAATATGTTTATTTTCTATTGTATTGTTCCTAATCCAATAATCCAATAACCTAATCTCCTGATAGCTCCCGATAGCGTCCCCGTCCTTTGGATAACAGCTGCCCATGGGCCTGATAGACTAACCTCGTAGCTTAAAAGTAACATTAAAACATAGCAACATTTCTGTAATCCTATCATGTCCTTACTTACATTTATGAATGTTCTTAGTTGACATGTCTATAGGTACTAAAACAGTTTCTGTAGGTAGCAAAGCGATTCAGTCTTTTCCATTATACCTACATTCAAGTAAAATAAATCTCCTAATCTTTCTCATAGCCGAAACCAATAACTAGAGTTATAGCCACATTGCTAACGTTTCCATGCACTCCGAAAACTACTCTAATTACAAACCCTTTCTACCAGGCGCTCATAAAAACAAAGGAGCGTTCCACAGGCAGTCAGATTGAGTGAGTACATCGGAACAAATGCTGCGTGTTACGGCACTGCTGAACAGCTGATCCGCGAACTTACGATCGATGCTCCTTCAATTTCACGCGGTATTTACTTTCACTGTACACGGGAATGGTCGTGCTGTGTTTGGACTACGCGTTTAGTAGCTAGTGCCAGTAATTTTATGTGTTGGTATGACTGGTACGTAATTTTGGACGTATGCAGCGCTGTTAAAAGAACTTTAATCGAAAATAAAAACATCTCATCTGTATGTTTTTAATTTTAAATGTTCATCATTACATTGTTCTAATTCAATTTGTTGATACTTTTGTGAAAAACCTGAGATATTTGAAACAGTTATGGAATTTATTTTAAATATAGAATTGGTCAAAGATTGTATTGTAAGAGTTAACTGCAAAACCATTACCTATTTTAATAATATCAACTTGCACACATTCTCTTGTCTCACATTTCACTACCGTCCAGTGCCTTTTTTTTTCTCTTTATTTATTTACAGGACTTTTATCTAAAGACATGTCAGTCCTATTGATACAAATCAAGAAACCCTTAAACTTAAAATAATAATACAAAAAAAGCAAAAAAAATAAAAAATAAAAATTAACAATCAAATAACAAGACTCACTTAATACATAATAATAGAATTAAACTATACCATTAAAAGGAAATCGAACACAAAGGAATTCAACAAAATATTAGGTTGTTAGGGAATTACTAAAAATATTATACAGTTTTTTGGCTGCTTCCGAGTTGGGATTGGACAATATACTATGAAAGATACCGACATCTAGTCTATTTATTTTTAAATCCCTAAGCAAAGCTTCTATATAAATTCGATACCGTTTGCATTCCACCAAGCAGTGTTGGACGTCATCAATCGTGCCACAGACTTCACAATTAGGTGAATCATATTTTTTCATCATATATCCAAATTTCCTTGATAGCACGTGACCGGATCGCAAGCGTAATGCCGTAACAACAGTTGTTCTGTCAAAATTGTCCAGTAACTTGTAACAAAGTAAACGAGGCACGATGAATGAAGGATTCGCTTAGTTTTCTTGCAAATAGACGAAAACATTTTGTTTTATTCTTGTTGAAGACCTTTTCTGGACCGTTGGATACACTTATACGTTATATCTTTGTGATATGATTTGTTGCTTTCCTTATATTTCATCGAATACGATACACAAGTTAATGGTGACTCGCGTCTTTGTGTAATCAATGACGATGCTAATTTAGTTTTGTTTGACAATTCCTTTTTGTACTTCGTATGATGTTTTATTGGAAACATTTGTACGCTCGTGAATACAAATTGTGTTTTAGATTGGAGAATATTTTTGTTCTTGCATTGCTTTGGCAGTGGTGTATAATAATAAAACGTATTTTCTCATGAATGCGTGATCGTAACTTAAAACTGAGTCAGAGCTAAGGACTTTATCGCGTTTTGTCTAATAAACTTGATTCCCAACTCAGATGAACACGATAGCATTTTTAATTGCGCCAGCAAATTATTATTCAGAGCCCAATTTCGGCCAAAGACAATCGTTGCACCAATCAGGGGAGGAGAAAACAAGAGACTCACTCAAAACCCAATCAGTGGCCTCGTGGAGAAAAAATCGATGGAATGAGAGAATGAGAAAAAATCGATAGTGGAGAAATCGCCGAAAAAATCGGAATTCAATTACGTTTCGGTTGAGGTTAATAAAATGGTTTGTATTCCACTTCGGTGAATTTTCCTGTGTTTTCTCCTGTTAGGAGGTGTAATGTAGATCTTGTAGGGCAGTTTTTAATGAAGTCACCATTTACCATTGTTACCATTGTGTTTAAATAATTTAACGCGTAAATACCGACTGGTCAGAAACACCCTGCATATATTTCTTAAACAAAAGAAGAAATTAAATAGGTTTCCACTCATTGAAAGTGGCCAGCTTGCCACAGATAATATAAACATATATAACACATAGGTAACTAATTTATTATTATTTCATCAAAACATAAGTTAATTATAACCTTTAACCTGTCGTGTGTCTAAGATGCGGATCCACGCGAGACATAGTGTATTTTCTATTGTATCTCATATCGGTGCATTCAAGCGGTTAAAAAAAGAATAATATAGAAAATGAGATGTCAAAGTCAAAGTCAAAATCATTTATTTCAATTAGGCCAGAAAGGGACTTTTGAACGTCGACAAAAAAAAATTGAAAGTGAAGCTATTTGCTCATTCCAAGGTGTAGATTCCTATGGAGAAGAACGAGCAAGAAACTCCATAGGTTACTGTTTTTCAATCAGGTTCACAATATAATTCTCTAGTTACATAGTTTTGCTGTTTGTATTGTGCGAGAACAATCACTCACACAGTCTTATAACTATTTAAACTGTCAAATACCAAGCGGTCACCGGTGACCGCAACCTATTGTTCTATAATTGTGTCTACAAAACCGGTACTCGACGAGTTAAATCATGCGATCAATACCCACATTGAATAACAAAAGAAACGATATTAAAATTAAATTCACTAAAATGGCCAAACCTCGGAATCCAGGGCCAGTCAATGAATCTGTATATCAAGTATGAGGCTACATTATTAAAACCTCAAATAAAAAAGTTAAAAAAAAGAATTGACCGATCTCGATTTACAACAATTTTTAACAACAATTTACTGAAAAATGAGAGACGGAAGGGGGGAAAAGTGTTTATAATGAAAAATTTAATTTTATTTGTAATAAATTATATGTGCAGAGTAACTTCAATGTTAATTTATTAGATTACCGTAAAAAATAAATTACAAAAAAAACATTAACTATACACATTGTTTCATCATTGTACATTATTGTCGTCGTGGTCGATCTCGTTGATATAGATTGTAGGTGAAGGATTAGTGCAGCTGTCACCATTGCATTCTAAGCAAGCTGCAGTGCAGTTTAATCCACTTTTCCTGCACCCACAAGATGCTTCACATCCTGTTTTGCATAAGCAAAAAATATTTTTTAATAAAGATTCTGGAGCTGGTCGTTGCGTCATTGTTAGCGGTGTCAATATTCCGCATTCATATTTCCAACCCCATTCTTCTGGTAATATTTCTCTTCCAAACCATGTTTGAACTTGCAAAAATACTCTATTAAAGTGTTCAAATGCGCCATCTGCAGTGCGTGGTAATGACTGCAGTTTAACGCAGGTATTTTTAGCAGTTGCTTTCAAAAAAGAGTTATATCTTAATGCATTAAGATCTTTTATTTTCTTGGGGCACCGTATAAAGCAAGAGTGCATGTAACACCAAGCCTTAAAAATGTCATCAATATTTTCGCATTCATTTTTGAATGCAGATGCAGCTTTTAATGATGATATGCCTCTAGTGACTTTTATAATATCTCCTACATAGTTCAGAGCTTAATTCAGAACTAGATTCGATTTTATCATAAATGAGGCCATCATTGCTTGTATTATCAATACACTAGGGGTGAACCATCCAGTAGTCACAATGGGTGAACCATCCAGGGTTCACCCATTGTGACACGTGGCTACAACAACAAATATTAGTAATATTAATAACTAACTTTTATATCATAATTAATGATTTATATTATTAAATTCTACTAGATATTATATTCTAACTTTTAACATCGATTTATTACAAAATATTCATAACTGTTTTCAAAAGCATGTAATATAAATGAAAAACAAATACTTACAATCTATGCCACTATTTTCAAAGTTTTGAAAACTCAGTAATGTTCAGTAATTAACTTTTATCACATACAATGGATCCCTTCCCACATTGGATTGGAGGGTAATGAGGAAGCTGATCGGTTGGCTAATGAAGCGGGATCTGACGGGGAGGTTTATACTTGTGCTCTGTGGCATACTGAACTTCTGCCTTTAATAATGTATATGCTATAAAGTATGGTCAGAATACTTTGACAAAAGGTCACTTACTAAAGGCATTTGGTATAAAACAATACAACCGACGCTTCCTCGTGCCCTCTGGTTCGGTGAAGGCGGGTTGAGTAGACAAGATATCGTCACAGCTTTAAGGCTCCGATCTGGACACATGCCTCTTAATAGTTTCGGATTCATGATGCATAAAGTCGAATCACCAAATTGTGCTGTATGTGATGTTGTAGAGGATGTGCAACACATTTTGTATGAGTGTCGACGTATTGAGTCTCAGAGGAATCAGGTTTTTAGTTTTAATAGCCTTAATATTGGTTTTTATAACAGTGTTTTAGCGTCACCATTGTCATCTGACGCTAGAAAATTGTATAGTTTAATTAATTTGTGTTTGAGCTTAAGGGATAGTTAAACCTACAAAAGGTTTAGCTGCTTTATTTTTTGTATTGAATT
This sequence comes from Spodoptera picta, assembly GCA_038387885.1. Taxonomy (NCBI): domain Eukaryota; kingdom Metazoa; phylum Arthropoda; class Insecta; order Lepidoptera; family Noctuidae; genus Spodoptera; species Spodoptera picta. The sequence continues at coordinate 1,920,164 of JAZHFQ010000344.1, read as the reverse complement.
TTGTATCCTATAATAGAGCTGACATTTTCCTCTACGAAAAAAAGCCCTTCTTATTAAATAAAGATTAAAAAAAAACTTTTATCACACTCACTGCACAATAATATAAACAAAAATTTGAAATAAATATTTTTCGGAACGAAAACAACAGCTACGTATTAAGTCTAGCAAGTTACAACGTGTACTATCCTGTGAGGGCCCGCCATGAACAATACCGAACAGCTGCTGTTATCCCCTCTTTTCTCCAACTAACTTACCCGACCTTCATCGGTATACCTGCAGTCCCTAAAGATCCAAGATCAAGTTTTCAAGTTTGTAATAGTTGTTCTTTTTAAAATATGTCTTTTGACTAATATAAATCAATGAAAACTCCAAAAAATTAATATTTGTTTATAACAATAAAAAAAAAATTGAGAGCGAGAAAAATTTTTTTTAAATATTTTTCTGTACCTATACTATTAAAAACATATTTTCAAGGTTTATATTAACTGGCCCTGGAATCCGAGGTATAAACCTTACGGCGCTCCACTAAAAACAAAATGCGTCTGGTATTTGTTCATTGTAATTGCAATTTCAAATATTTTGTTCAGTTGAATTTCAATGGAATACGAGTACCTAATTACTACAACTATTAGTATAAATGTGGCAGTTTGTTTGTTTATTTATTTGTAATCTCTTTACTTATCCTCCCTCCTCTCTTCCTCTTTACTTTGTATGTAGAGGTATAGATAAATTGTAAGGACATGTTGACCATTTTAATTATACGCGTAAGTGGTGCATCGGGAATCTATGGAAGCAGTTGTCATGAATCACATTAGTTTGTTCTATTTTTAAAATATGTTTGTGTCACTCTAGATCTAATATTAAAAGTAATTTGTGGAAAACGTAGTGGATCATATATTTGCCAAGTAGAATGTGTATGCCGAATAGGGTAGATGACAAATTTTTATTTTTATGTCCGTTTGTAGATTATTTTAAAACATTAGACACGTATTTTTTATTGTTTTACGTTTAATAGTTTCGAAGATATATTGATTCGAAATGTCACGTGACGTCACTTCTATGTACATTTTAAACGTAGAAATGACGTTTTAGCCCCCACTCCTAGACGTTGATTCGTTATATCTAAGTATCATTATGTTATACAACAAATGATACTGATTAAAATCGGTAAATGATGGTATAGATATATTCCTTCTTTTCTTTTTTAATTTTGTATTTTTTTGTATCTGTGTGCGTGTCTAACTGTCGAATAAATGCTTTTTCTTCTTCTTCTTATTAACAAATAAAGAAATAAATAAAGAAATAGTAAAACTGTGAGTATAAACTAGTTTAGTTATAGGACAAAAATGGGTTCAATAAATGATTTATTATGCTGGTATTTGGATACTGCGGTTTATTGCAACCGCAGCCCTATAAACGCATTAAATAATAATAGAGGTAATGACGTTGCTTCGTAAAATGACTAAATGTCTCTGAAATTCCATCATCATAGTTTATGTGGTTACTGATACTACATAGTTATTACCAAAATGTATTAGTGAACAACATGAACTATTTACTTCAAAAACAAAACCACATAAATAAAAAGCTCAATAAAATCGGGAACTGTACAAACCTTCTAGGACATCAACTGATAAATGAATGAATCATGTAGACAAGAGCATAAAGTGAGACCCTCAAACAGGGTTGAGCTATTTAGAAGGTTCTCTGTGATCCTGCTCTCCTGGTAACATTTCGGTCACGTAATAAAGTAACGACTATTGGTAATGGCGGTACGTGCTTACAAAATTAGCGAATGCATAGGTAATAAGTAGCTCCTGAATGTCATGTGGCTCTAGTCAATATAATGTTAGTTTAAACTTGTAACTAAGTGATTGAATTCTATCTTGTCATAGGTAATTCCTTGAGTATTGATTTCAACACACGCGTTTAGTATTCTTAATCAGTTTTATTTATGCGCTGTTCTACTGTATTAGAGGCAAAACTAAATTAATCAACCAAAGACTATGGAACAGTGTTCACCCAAGCATTGTTTTATTGCTTGTACAAAAATGGTTATGTTTACTATAATAATATAATATAATATTTTAGTAGTTTAGTATACACCATCCTTAAGATAGATTATGTTACGACTATTTTTCATGCCAACTTAACCGGAAAACATTCCTAACTCCTCCATATTGCTACGAAAAGAGCTGAGAGCTCTGTAAAAGTTCCATTTTGTTCAATCACAGCGTAATCCCCCACCTTTGCGACATCGGTACATCTAGTTTCTCAAAATTTACGTTTGACGAGGGTCCGAAACTTTTAACCTTTGCCAACGCGAAAACCAAATTCATTGGATTAAATTTTAATTTGAAAATGTTCGGAAATTATGGATCCTAATTAATTTAATTAATTCCGGTCCTACTGTGTATATTGTTTATTTTATAATCAGTTATACGTGGGATGGATGTTAAAATTATGTTATTTTTAACGCGCACGTTTTAGGAAAGGTATCGTTGTATATAAGGAATTAGAGCATAATTTAAACCCTTAAATTTACTCTTAGATAACAATGTTAATATCTCCACATAGTACACAATTTAGAGTTCATGATAATACTGATAAAGTCTAAGTGGAAACCATATATGCAAGTTCTGAAGGAAAGGGATTCAGCCTTGAGCTACGGCGTAGTAGCGCTACGCCAATCTCGTAGCCGTCGTAACTTGAATAGCATGTGCTACGAATTTATATGAAATACCTAACCGCTTACAATTACATAGTACCGAGAACTGTAGCTACTGTTACTAACCGTAATTTGACCTTGATAATATTTTAGACCGAAATTAAACGTTAGTCAATTAATCTTCTGGTATTTTAATTCAACTTCACCATTTTACATCAGACTCCACGTTTGGAACGAAATATTTAATTATTCCAACGTATATTTAATTTGCAAAAGATCTCGACTACAAGCAGTAAATAAACAAAACAAATAAAGCTAACTCATTAAAACTTCGCTGCACAAACTCAAGCCACGAAAATCTCGACACAAATACATACATTAAAAACAAGGGACCTTCCTACATTAAAACAATTCAGTTAATCCTTTAGGAGCCTCCCATAACTCGATTCCGAATAATAACTAAATCCTTAAACAATGGAGTGGCGGAGTCTCATTGCTGTGCAAGTTAAAACGAAAATTCTGAAAGCCTAAACTTAATTACGATGTTAGGAGGCCCACAAACACTTGAGATTAAGATTTCTTTACTGTTCTGTCACTTTTATGGATCATTTCTTTAAAGTAAGCGTGTTTCAAAGGTTGACTCACAATGTTGTCAGGGTGAGACAGTCTCACTATTGTACCTCTAACTGTTATATGCATATTTACATATTTTATGTACATTACGTAGGAACACCATTTAGTATTAAGTTGGTCATGTGAAAAGACGAGGCAGCAGCTTTGATTAAGTTTAGCTTTTTCGACTGATTTTGTTTTAATTGCGTTGGGAAATTTTTTCCTGTGTCGTGAGTGCGTTTACAAATATATAAGTTCACATACACATGACACCCAGACCCGGAACATCAATTTGTGGATCACACAAAGATTTGCTTCGTACGGGAATCGAAACCGCGACACGTTGCGCGGAAGCCGGTTGCCCAGCCACCGTACAAATCGTGCAGTCAATGTGATCTCAAGCCCAGCTAGGCGTGAAATATGAGAGCCGTAAAGTCTACCTGCCAGGCTGTTAATGATGATAGTCTGATATTTTTTGATCCAATGAGTTTTTTCAAATGAAAATCGAACATAGAGGAACTTACATTGACAATTCGTTAAAAAAGAAGTTAATTATCAGCATAATATCGGGAGCTCGGTGTCAATCACGCAATCGCTAAGCTGCACATCCCTATTAAACATTTCAAAATGATAAAATACAATAATTTAGTCTGACCGGTAATCGGATGGACCGGACCGCTACTGTCATGATATGTTCAATTAAGTAAGTAATTACTTTTCTATTATATAATATAAGAGTCCTATAGACCTCGTTTTGGGAACACGTTCCGCCATTAATTTGTACGACATTACTGGAAGAGGTGGTTTAAATATTATTTTGAGGTGTTACATATACAGCAAAGTATAACTAGATTTATTTTCAGTACTTTGGACTTAGTAAAAGTAGTAAAAAAGACTTTTATTCTAATAAGTGGTAAGTGAACTATTTGAGGGCCTAAGAAAGGTTTTAGAAGGGTGAATTTTCTATACTTACAATTCTACCTTTTTATAACCCAAACTTGTATAATATTTCAAAATTTATAAACGATCGTTTCCTGCCAAATTGTCTGTACGCCAAATTGAGTTGAAGCAAGAAATAAACGGGTCTGTCTATAGAACTATTTTATATTATACACAGAATAAAAATATACAGAATGTCAATAATATTCGATCTTTTGATGTTAAATACAATATTTGTAGTCAAGCAGTATTCCTGTAAGTCTGTAAAAAGCTGGAATAGTCTATTAATTTACAAGCGGCTTTCGCAGTTACGTTCTGCATCAATTCTTTATCGAAAAGTTGTTATTTGAAACACTCTGTTTAAATTCTTGAGTTTATCGTATTAAGACAGTGTTAATAACAAAATACGATATTTATTTCCAAGTCCAATTTAAAATGAACTTTCATGTCCTATAATAAGAGTTGATTTTTGTACACCACAAAAATCAGTTTAAACTGTAGTTGAACTTCTGTTTGATTCTATAGTCCACATTTAAAGCCACATATATCTTGTTTTGTAGGTTATGGCTAAGCTATATAGTTTTATGGGTTATGTACTCAATTGCCTGTGATTGACGGAGTTTTCTAGCCATTCATGAAGTTCAACGATGTATGCATCTCTTTCAAAGTTAGATGGATGAATGTTAGCTTAATAGTTTATATGTTTTGAGAATATATGTCGAGATGGGGTTTGTAATTACCCTATTTTAAGTGTTTTTTCGGCAATAAGACACTTGATGGCTGGATCTAGGTTGCTTCCAACCGGCCTATCCGGAAGTCATTATGGGAGGCCTACTTTCATCAGTGGAAGATATATATCATAATCTATATATATCTAATCTATATATATATCATAATCTAGATATAATGATGATTTCACTGATGATGTCACTGACGGACTGACTGACAGAATATTATTTATTTTGTATTTGTTGACGTTTCAAAAGTACCAAACTATGGTTTAATTGAAATAAATGCTTTGACTTTGACTTTGAATAATGGTATACTAGATAGTCTTTTTTTGGGATAAGCCCGCCACAACCTCTCAAAACCGCTGCAACTCATGTAAAGCAGGTTATACTACTGTAGATCCTTTAAGTGTTTTAATGGTTGTATCTACTGATACAACCATGAAAACATCGGAACACTGAAGTCCAAGTGACATGAATCTTGGAATTCGCAACGCAATGAATCAGAAGATATTAAAAGAGGAGAAAGGAAAAGAGAACGAGAGTTTTGAACTTAAGACTAAAAATACAAAAGAAATTGTATGACTGGGAGAAGCCCAGTCGGTAAGCATCTAAACTACCTCTAGATAGTTTTTTGTTTCTTCTCTTGTCGTATGATTCTGTGTAAGTGTAATTCTGTGTTAAAGGTGTAAACAACAATATTGAAAGTATCGACAAACAAAACAATCACGACAATCGACGTCTGAAGGAAACGTTCCAAGGTAAGCACCAATAACACAATTTTCCAACAATAAAACATTTCATTGTTTACAAACATAATCGAAAATAAACTTTAGTTTCGTTCAAAGCGCCGCAAAATGCACACAAGCGCACCTTAATCCGTACACTGGCTAAGGCAAAAGAACTCTCACAGTCCCACTAGTGCATAGAATCAACAGCCTTAATGCGAAGTGAATGGGGGCGGATAAGCTCTATAAAACCCCGAGCTAGGTCCGTGACGTAATACCTGGACTTAGGACCCGCATCCCGCTGCCCTGCGAGCCTTACAAATATTAATTGGATATTGGATTATTTTCTATGGATATATTTTATGGACCTCGTTGGAGGCATTAAATGGTTATCAGTAGCGTTTTATGGGTTATGATTAATACATGTAAGTCATACCTATTATATAAAGATAAACTGCCATTGTTTGAATTCTTTGATTCAAACTTCTCGCTTTTCGTATGGTCTTCATAGTTTTTAAATAAGTTTATTTTTTATTCACGTTTATTTTAATTTCTAAGTTTTGTGTGTCTTTGTTGACTTAGTTCAAGCTGGTATTAAAATGGTACAAAGATTACCATATGAGATGAATTCAAATTTTACAATACACTATAGTCTACAGTCATACATAGTTTAAAACCTATTTTAACGATGAATCTCCTTTCATAAAAGTTCTTACTTGTTTCAATTTACCTATGTGAATTACCTCTGTCAAACCGTTGAAAAAGGCGTACATAATGTCACTTAGAAATGATTGATGCACCAAAATGTCAGTGAGATAAATATGTGTGCGTGTGTAATGCATTACCACGATACCAGACATAAGAAAGTGACAGATGTCCTTCGTATCAATGTGTGTACGTGTAAGTCTATAGCAGACAGGTGCCACAGTCGTTGTTTCAAGAGTCTGTCCTAGCGTCATACATCCGAGCAATTCTTAACATTCACGTTCAAAGTACCAGGGCAGCAGATATTCATTGGTGGTTCTTCACATTGAGAAAGCGAATACAAAAGCATTAATAGTTACGGTACAGCGGTAAATCAAGACTAATGTGACAGTCGGGACTAACTTGTGCATTGTGCTTTGCACACATTTTGTTTATTGCACGTATGTTTATGTGCTTGATTGTACTTTATAGACAATGCTATACGCTTTAAGATAATGAAGGTGACGTAATATACCGCCTTCAGTTTGTGAAGAGACTCTTAGAAATGTACATAACAGTACACACACTAACTGTGTATAATTATCGACTTGGTTAAGTTGCGGCGTACTTATTGGGTTAAAACTGAGTTTACTTTTAACCCTTCGTGTTACTATTATTTTCTGAGAATTTCGAAAACTTAATTAGTTAATTTCTACTCGACCAATAATCTTCTGTTACCTATGAATTGTTACTTCGAAATTTAAAATTCATACCAAACTTTTTTGGCAGGGAATGGATGCATTTCTTAAATACTTTTTAGTCAATTAGGTGCTGAATAAAAAGTGTAATCAACACTATCCTTGAATAATTTATTTTGTTACTTCTATCTCCTCTTCGTTATTTATATTTGGATTCTGTGCGATCAACTCTAATGATATTGAGTTCGACTACAAAACATTTTTGCAATTGCAAAAAATTAATATGCTAACAATAGTTTAGGATAAATTTTATGTATATTTTTTTTGAATTAAGTTGAAACAATTTGTTCATTCTCAGAAATTAGGTATGTAGTGTTTATCATAGTCTAATATAGTAAGCTACGATTTATTGGCTTAAAAATAATATTGAGTACGGACTTCTTTTTTTAATCTTTCTAAAAGTGTGTGCTAGATATCGACAAATGTCGCGGAGAACCTAACGGGTTACCGGGGCTTCGGCTCGACGTGCAGGAGAAGGAACGGGGTGGTTTTTAGTCAGTAAGAGTCGGACACTCCCTGCCGCTTCACTCAGGCGGGAGCAGTCATTCAATGATTTTCCCCCTTAAAAAAAGACATATACAAATATTTCATCATCATCATCATCATCATCAGACTTCCTTCAATGATCTCCAAAAGCCGGTTCTACTAATATTTTCAAAGAATGAATTATTTCATCAATGTACCAAGACATATAAGTATTAGAGAAGAAGATACTTTTCCAACTGAAGATATTTGTACCAATGGAAACCGATGCTTTTTAACTTAAATTTTAATGTCGAGTTTAAAGGCAGTCGAATTGAATCAATCCGTCGGCCGCCACCCACCGGACTCAATAACGTTATTATCCGATTGTAGAAACACCACGAATTCTTAGAACGTCTGGGACAATGTCCCGTTTAATATCACCTTTAAATAATAAATAATTTCAATGGTTGTTCTGTTAAATTTTAATTTTAATAAAATTTTGTATATTTTCATTTTGTTTTGTGTTCAATGAATTTAATGTGTTAGAATTTACGTATGCGGTAAAAGTTTCTTACATAGGACGATAAATAGTTACAATGTCTAAATACTTACAATTTCTAGTTAGATTCACAATCTCTTTATGAGAAGAGGCCTTTATACCTCTATAGGAGTAGGACAAACTACAAGCTGATTTTAACGTATTTTTGAAAAATCATAATAAAGAACAATGCGCATAACCAACCACGGAGCACTATTCGAGGCCAACGTTCACACAACCTGTACAGCGCACAGTAAAATAAACTTTTATGTCAAGGTCCACGAAACGTATCCGTACCTATAACAAAAACGTTTTATGTTAAACGATAACAGTAACGCATTACCACAGAGTGGTTGCCCACTGAGTAGTCGGTACACTTTAATTTTACGACCACCATCAACGGCTGCAGGTTAACTAATAAGAACTAACGAAGATGCTATTTTTATTGTTTAATCGATTAATTTGTTTCAAACTCGTTTTGGTTGACTCGATAGATCGATTGACTGCCTCGTTGAACGAGTGGTCGTAAGTGCGACTGCTGGGCAAGGGGTCTCGGTTTCGATTCCCGGGTCGGGCAATGTATTACTTTTTAATTTTTTTAAAACCCAGTAGGGTTTTAATAAAAAATCTCAGTAGTAACACGGAGTCTGGAATTGTGCCCGGTATATGGCAATAGGCTCACCCTCTATTACATGGGACTCATAACATAAATAGTGAAAAGTGGGTGTTACATTGTGCAGTGGCATTAAGTGCCGTAATGTGCACCTTTGCCTAGACCTTCGGGGATAAAGGGCGTGATGATATGTTATGAGTGTTTCACACCTGTCAATATATTTACAAGAGGACAAGTAAATATGAAACTAACATAAGGTTTAGTACCTAAGTAAAAAAAAATGAATTTTCAGACTTCATGCTATCACTGGAAATGTTCAATAAAAGGAATCTTTCAATAGAAAAGGTATGTTTTTGTTTTATTACTGCTTACGAACAGTAATGGCAAGATACCCTTGAAAGTCCCAACATGACGCTCTTTCAAAAAAATCTTTAGTGTTTTTTATAATCATTTATCATACGATACACTTTGAAGAACAACACAATGCTATAAATCATATTAAATAACTATTTTTATTAAATAACTATATTTGAAGTCGCTTAATTAATATAAAAAAAAATATATTATGTGCTCTGATTTTAAATTGCATAAATATTAGTTAAACTCATTTTTTTTTGGGATCTTGGTTTATATCAAGTCAGTGACTCGGAATCAATTATATACTGTGTGGGAAACTATTTCCCTATGATATAAACTAGGAATCATCACATAAACTAGCCGGTGACTTGTCACTTTCCAATTGATTTATATTTACAAGTGGTACGAGCAGCTACATAGTACAAATACAATATTCCGGATGACTGCAATTGATGATCTTGCGGAGACTCATCGGTTGGCCATCGCTTCATTAAAACAGCGTATGGCAGACTTTGAGGCACACCTGAAAGCTTCTTCACCCGGAGAAGATTTGAGCGGCTTAAAGAAAGATTATAGTGTCTTCAAAGATCACGTGTGGAGTGTCATCACAGTACTGCAGCACCAAATGCTTGAGTTCAGTAAGAGTTCCGATGTAATGGAGATGCGTCACAGGCAGAAGTTCCTTTTGCTTGGTGGAGTGCCTGAGCAGCCCGAGGAGAATGTTGCTAATGTTGTAACATCCATATTGACAAGACAGCTGGAACTTCTTGATGTAACACCGGCCTCGATTAAAGTTATTCACCGACTGGGCGCTGCAACTGAGGGACGACCTAGACCTGTATTGTTCCGGTTTACTGATCTCGCTCTGAAGAAGAAGGTCTGGAGGGCCAAGACTAAGCTGAAGGGAACGTCCTATGTTCTCTCCGAGTTCCTGACGCGGCAGCGACAGTCAGCCTTCACCGTGGCTTGCAAGTTGTTTGGCGTACGCAGCGTGTGGACTATAAAAAAAAATAATAAAATAAATTTATTTCAGACATACTGGGTCCATACATTTACAGTTTAATATTATGAAATATATATAATTCCTAATCAATTTAATTTAATTTATTTAATTTAATTTATTACATTATAACACCGCACTATCAATCATTGTTATTTTTTTTTTATATTGTCAATTTAATTAATGTCAATTTAGGTACAGAAATATCACATTTTTTTTTTACAACAATAGAATTAACTTAAGTATTTGCCTCCCTTTGAGGCACCGGCCACGCACACTTGAGTTTGAATCCAGTGCCTCATAAGGGGGCTATCCAGTTTTTGACTGAGCACGCTCAAGATGGTGTTGGCGCTCCCACGCGTACGGAACATCAGCGAGGCAATGCGGCGCCGCAGCACCGCGTGAAAGGCGTCAGTGCGCGCGTGCGCAAACATCGCAGACGCACTACAGCAGCGCGGGAGCCCCACCAGCACCCTGAACGCGTTATTATATTGTACACGGAGAGCGTTGATGGCCCGCTGCGTGTATCTGACCCACAGATTGCAGGTGTAGAGAGTTTGGCAGAATGCTTTAAACAACATGATCTTTACCCCAAGACTACACCCCGCAAATCTGCGTGCCAACATATTACAGCGGACCGCCATCGCTCTCCTCTCTCTTTCTATGTCCCTATCGTCTTTTAAATCCTCGGTTACCATATGGCCGAGGTATTTAAATTCCTTCACTCTTTGAAGAGTGACAGCGTTAAGCAGTACAGGTGCCACATCCCCCAGTTTACGACCCCTGGCCTGAAATACCATGAGCTCGCTTTTCTGCTCATTGTATAGGAGACCGTGCACTCTCGCATACTTCTCACACACGCCTATCAGCTTTCTGAGCGCGGCTACTGATGGGCTGAGCAACACCATATCGTCTGCGTAGCTTATACTATTGATACAGCAACCATCAATCGAGCATCCTACTCCGATGTTGCTCAGCTCATCAATCAGCCCGTTTACGTACAAGTTGAAGAGTGTAGGAGACGTCAACCCCCCCTGTCTCACTCCACACTCCAACCTGTACTCATCAGAAAGTTCATCAAGCCATTTGACCTGGTTAGTTTGGTGATCATACCAATATTTAAACATATTAATTATCTCGCCTGGCACACCTGAATACTTCAATTTATGCCAGAGTATATCATACCTAACCAGGTCAAAAGCCCTGGAGAGATCAAGAAAGGCTGCATAAACAGGCGTGCTCCTGTCTGTGTAATACCTGACAGTCTGCTTGAGAGACATAACTGCGCATTCTGTCGAAAGTCCTGGTCTAAAACCGAACTGTGCGTCGTTTAATGTTAGATGTTTCTTAAGCTGTCTCTCAAGCAAGCCATCAAGCACTTTAGCTGTGGTTGTAGCTAATGAGATTGGGCGGTAGTTGCTCTTGTCAGAATTATCTCCAGTCTTGTTTTTACTTATAGGCACTACCACCGTCTTCATCAGCTCATTTGGCAGATAGGAATGCCTAATACAGAGCGTGAATAACAGTCCCAGGAGCCTCGGGAGGTGTGACCCCGCATGCTGAAAATGTTCGATGCTGATACCGTCGTGACCGGGTGACTTCCCTCGAGTCATGCCCTTTATTATTAGCGTAACTTGTTTTGCTGTGACACGCTCAGGTACCCCTGTCACGACGACCTCCGCATCTCTAGTCTGCTCACCTTTTAGCGGAGACTCCACCTTAAAGTGACACCTAAACATGCCAGCAATGTCTTTTGGTTCACAGATGCCGCTGACACTCACAGGGACGCCAGGCTTTGGGTTTAGCTTTTTTGTTTCTTTCCAAAATCCTTTAAAATCTTTGTTTTTATGCTGAGTAGCTAAATTATTCATCTTTATTAATTCTTGATTATTCTGACAATAGCGTAGTTGGCTTTTGAACTGTTTTCTAGATTCATACATTTCATTATAAACCTTACCACTGTCCGGTCGACCACAAGACACCCAGGTCAAAAACTTCTGCCTAGCCTCCCTATGAGTATCACGAACATTCTTGTTCCATCCGACAACATGACGACCGCGGTGGCGTCCGCCACTACCTCGGCCGACGTAGCTATCAACAGCAGCCTCCTGTAAGGTTGTCACGATGTCACAATAAAGCGCGTCTATCGCTGCCATGTGATCCTTGCTACTATCACTACACATGCGATCACAACACTGTTGGAATTCATGAGGGAAACCAATTTCCCTTAGTTTATTATTACAATATTTTGTATATTTTTCTATTTGGTTTATATCCCTATCCCCCCATAGAACTTTATTGGTTTTCCTGAGCGGTGGCCTAATATTTCTACAGACTGTTTTTAAGTTACACTGGATCTCTACTGGACAGTGATCAGACCAAAAAATGTCATAGCACACCCTTACTGAAGTAACCGTTTTTAGTGCCGCATCGGTAACCACACAGTGATCCAACCACCTATGGCAACCGTGCGCGTCACTCACAAAAGTATAAGTATTCGAATTTAAGCCCAACATCTCTAGGTCGACACATGTCCAGTTTTGCTCATTACAAAAATTTCGAAGCTCATTTCCAAACAATTCTCCGGGATGAGCATTAAAATCCCCCATGATAAATACACTTTCAATATTATTACCCTCAACTATTGACATAATTTCGCTTAAACATTGAACAAATTCTAAGAGATTATCAGAAGAGTCGGTAGGCATATAAATAGAAAATATTAGTATAAATCGATCCAAAGTACACACCTTAATTGCACTTATTCGGTTACTTTTACACGGAATCACAGACACACAACGACACTTACTGTTTCTCCATAGAAGTGCTACACCGCCATACGGACGCCCCCGCAGCACACCACTTGTTAGGTCTACCGCAGATTTACCGCAGTATCCGAAATCACTGTTCACTTTACCGAGTTCAGGAATCTCATGTGGCAGGAGCCACGTTTCTTGCAGTGCAATAATATCAGCCGTTAAGCAAAGACGTCTTACACACTCCAAGGATCTTTTTAAAGACTTACAATTAAAACTGATGAATTTTAATGTGTCATTGTTTGTTGTGCTATCCATTTATATTTATTACTGGACTAGTATCAGATTTCCTATTTCTGTCTAAATCTCGTCTGTTAAAATCCACAAACCGGCGGAAAGCTATTCCATCAGGCCATAAACTGCAGTCCAAAAACAAACTAAGCTTCTCCTTGGGAACATATATTTTATACGAGTTGTAATGTTTTTGTTTCTTAGATTCGATTTTTTGTAATGTGACTTCAACGTTTGTTTTGCTCCTTATGTAATTGACTATATGATTCTCACAGGTTTCCTTATGAACATTATTTATAAATAGAGGGACTCTGATATTTGCAGCCCTAAAACTATCTATTATTTCCGTGCACGTTCCTTTTTTACTCATAAATCGATTTCTATACCTCTTTCTTTGCACAATCTGCCAAACTTCATCTGCTTGCTGCGAAAGCATAGCGGTATGCGGCTGGGGCGTTCGAATCAGCTGATTGTTCGTCTTACCTGCATATACACAGGTGTTAGCCGGATTAGTCACCGCGGCAAACGAGGCGCCCTGCGTTTGTTTTTCAGAGAGTACCGCCGCTCGCGCGCCGTCTGGGCTGTGTGCGACAGAGAGGTCGTCGCCAGATGACGGCGCGCGTGAGCGAGACGGCGACAGTGGCGGTCGCGCCTGAGCACACGGATCACAGAGTATTTTTTTGCGATAATCTACCTCCTTATCAGTAGCGGTCGAATAATTGTTATCACTCATCATCATGGGTGTAATATCAACAATTCCCGAGGGACCACTTTCGCAATTGCAATCCGCACTATCCAACATTCGACTTGTACCTCGTTTTCTGTTAAGAAAATTGTCCCGTTCGAAATTATTAACTATCGATGACTGCTGAAGATTAATTACTTCATTTCGTAGCTTCGAAAACTGGTCCACAGTAGTATATGTTTCCTTGATAGTCTCAATCTCGTGTTTGAGGATAATAAGATCCTTCAATATCCGAGTCGCATCCAAGTGATCGAAAGTGACTGGGGGTAATTTTTGCAGGTCACGAGCAACAAAAATTGGCATTTCCTCAGGATCTTTCTGTTTTATTAATGTTATTATGTCTTCTATTTCTCTTTGCATTTTACCCTCTCTTTTCCGGTTAATTTTTCTTCCCAAATTCTTGACTGAGGCAAATAAAAGATTCTTTGCAGCAGTAATATCGTCCGGTGTGAACGCCGTGGCACACAGTCTAATCATGGACTCCTCGTCCATCACATCACACTTGTTCTGAATAAAGGCCAGAACCTCACATATCACCACATTACAGTTCGCACACTTTAACATTTTAGAGGTCGTTGACCCGGTCGCATTAGCCATTGTGACGTACGCGCGCTGCGACGCACCGCTCGAGACTGATGACTATGGACGGGCACATAAACATAAAACTGCCGGACGGTAAGCGGCGCCGTGTTTTTAATTACGACGAAGTCGTGGAGTTAGGTTTAGAGCATGGCAGATCGTTGGAGGTTCCTCAGCCTCCATTGACTACAAAAGCCGGCTCGAAATACATGACTGTGTCGTCGCCGGCGCAGGTTCCATCTCGTTCGAGGCGTAATGGTCCCAAAAAGTAACGTACTAATTGTCCAAAAATTCCTATTTTTATGCTTCTAAAATTTTCCTTTGTTAGTTACCTATAGATTTAATAGTTTTATCATCATACCGTCTAGTAATAAATAAACAAAATCAATTTTTTTTTCTTCCTTTGGCAACTGATTCTCCAACACGGTGTTGTCGACTATAATAACAAAATCAATATTTCATGACAAAACTTGTCAATGTCACTGCTGTAATAATGTCAAACTGTCAGTGCGTCAATTGCGTTTCATTATGGTTTTATTTTATTAAATATTTAGCTTCATGTTCTTTTAGATTGTCAATATCATTGTTTATATGTAATAAATATTTTAGCGTCTAGTACTTTTAGATTTGTGACAGTCAACCGGCAGGTTTCCAAATTGTAGTAATATTTTTAGTAGTACTATTTTTAATATAAACATTTTATTTTATTTATTCTCATATTATATTATTTAGTATGTCCGACGATGACTCATTTCTTTCAGCTTGTAGTTCCCTTGATTCTTTTTCTTCTCTTGACGATTGTTTGTCCATAAACAATTTTTTAATTAATGAATGTCAGCGATTTCATAATTGCCTTAACATCTGCCACGTTAATGCTCAAAGTGTTCCACAACACCACTCGGAGTTGTTGGATATCTTTTCCGACACATTAATCCATGCTATATTAATCTCAGAAAACTGGCTCAAACCCGAACTTCTTTCTACCTCTTACAGCCTACCTGGGTTTATCTTAATCCGGAATGACCGAATAGGAAAGAGAGCAGGGGGTGTTGCTATTTTTCTTCGAAGTGACATTCCCTTCAAAATACTATCCTCTTCTCCATCCCTCTACAGCGGAACTCCGGAAAGTTTGGTCCTCGAGGTGGACGTCAAGGGGATTAAGGCTGTTCTTGGAGTGGTTTACTGCCCACCTGCCATAAACTATTTTTCTCATCTAGAAACTCTCTTCAATACTTTTTCCTCAGAGTATAAGCATCACATAATCATGGGGGATTTTAACACTGATCTAACAAAGACTACTCCTAGGTCTCGTGGGCTAGCGAGAAATCGGTGTAATCAGATGGTGAGAGCTGCCAAACGCCGATACATTTTTGATAATGTTCAAAATTCTTCACAGGCTGATGTATGGAAGTTCTTAAAAACTTTGGGTGTTTGTAAGACGTCATCCAGTGTTTTGCCTCCGAACCTTTCACTTAATAGTCTTAACCTGCATTTTGCTACATCGTCTGGTTTGGCTGATGCTGTTAAACTCCAAACCTTTTCTGAAATATCTTCCAAGCCTATGTCACTCCCTGATACTTTCTCATTTAGTCCTGTGACTGAACTAGACATTCGACGAGTTTTTGCATCGGTCAAGTCTAGGGCGGTGGGCTGTGACGGGGTGGGCCGTACCATGATTTCCTTAATTACCGACCACTTCCTCCCTATTTTCACTCACATAATTAACTTCTCATTATTTTACGGTGTATTCCCCTCAATCTGGCAGAAAGCACATATTATTCCACTTCCTAAAATCCCTAACCCCTATCTGGCCAAAGATTTCAGACCCATTTCAATTCTCCCTTACCAATCAAAGATCCTCGAAGCAATTGTTCATAAGCAAATCTCTTCCTACATCTCAAAACACAAACTACTGTCTTCTTTCCAATCAGGTTTTCGGCCCGGCCATAGCACTTCTACCGCCTTGCTGAAAGTCACTGAGGATGCGAGGTATGGTATGGAGGGCTCGAGGTTAACTGTGTTGGTTTTAATCGACTTCTCCAACGCTTTCAATACGGTCGACCACGATGTCCTCCTAGCTATATTAACTCAGTCTGGATTCTCGTTGTCGTCTCGGGAGTGGTTTTCGGCTTATCTTCGTGGTCGCCAGCAGGCGGTTCGCATTGGTCAGGAAAACTCTGTCTGGTGCGGGCTGACGGCTGGTGTACCACAGGGCGGTATACTATCTCCTCTGTTGTTTTCTTTATTCATAAATTCTATCACTAGTCGTCTCACGTGCTCTTATCATCTGTATGCCGATGACTTGCAACTGTATGCTCAGGCTTGTGCTGCTGACTTGCGGATCTGTATTCAGCATCTTAACGCCAACTTGCTCACTATAGAAGAGTGGTCTAAGAAGTATGGAGTCACCATTAATGCTGGTAAGTGTCAGGCCATTGTGTTGGGTAGTTCCTCTTATTTAAACCGTTTGAATATAAATCACCTCGAACCAATAATATACAATAAAGTTGTTATACTGTTGTCTCCTTACGTAAAGAATTTGGGTCTATACCTGGATGGTAGCCTCAGCTGGAACCATCAGGTTGCGCAGGTTGGTAAGAGAGTTACTGCTACGCTGCGATCTCTCTATAGATTTAAAAACTTTCTGCCCCCAAATACAAAAGAGTTACTGGTCCGGTCCCTTGTGCTTCCTCTTATCGATTATGCTGATGTTTGTTACTCTGACCTATCCCAAGACCTTCTGAACAAATTGGATCGAATGCTCAATAACTGTATCCGTTTTATCTTCGGTCTTCGTAAATTTCTTCTTTTTTTCGACCAACGACCACATTTCTTCTTTTCGCGATCAGCTAAAATGGCTTCCTATCCGTGAGAGAAGATCTCTTAGATCTCTCTGCATGCTTTTCTCTATTCTGAATGATCATTTTGCTCCTGAATACCTAAAGTCTTGCTTCCAGGTACTGGGCAGTTCTCACAACCGAAATCTCCGATCTGCTGAAAATCTGCTTCTTGAGATTCCGTCCCACCGAACATCCTTCATTTCTAACTCTTTCACAGTTAGTGTAATTAAGTTATGGAACGCATTACCGCTAAAAATAAAAAAGGCTCCAAATAAGATCACTTTCAAACGCGATGTTCACGAATTCTTTTTAAAGTCACTACAACGCTGAGTCTAGGTCTTTTCCTATTATATATGTATTATTATAGAATTTATTTATTTAGTATATTTATGTATATACGAGCATACATATATGTTATATATACCTATATATTTATGTTGTATTTATATTGTACTGTAAATTTTAAATATTTTTAGTACCTTTCTATATTTATAAAGTCTATTTATGTTATTTGTTTCTAATAATTACACATGCCTATTTTTTCGCAGATTTCCATTCTAACCCTAAGGTTGACTGGGAGAGAATGCCATATGGCATTAATGTCCGCCTTATGTACCATTACTTGTTTGTGTGTACATTAAAGTTAAAAAAAAAAATAATAATTAAAATAAAAACCTTTTCCTAAGAGTAACAAACACTTTTCTGAAAACCGCATCAAAATCGGTTCAGCCAATCGCGAGGTAATCACGCACAAACATACATACTCACAGGTCAAACAATGAACCTCAATTTTTGAAGTCGGTTATAAAATCCACCTAATCAAATGACTTCATGGTGGTCCTAGTTAAAATCTCTTTGATGCTTACACTTATACTCCATTCCGGCCACTCGAGGCTCTATCAGGGAAGGATTGAGTCATCGCTGAGACTTCCTTTGAGAAACGCGATAGCTCTTAATGAATTTTTCTTAAAGAAAAGGAACAAGGATGAGAGTTCAGAAAATACCTACGTACTGAAGTAGCCTTAAGTGATTCTACTACTTTGTAGCTCATTGAGACAGGCTGTGGATTTAATTAAAATCGTTGGTTGTATGAATTAAACTGTTTTTTATCTAGATTTATCTAGTTTCTTGAGAGAGCAGCCGCTAATCTAATTACCAGTTCGTCTTCAGTACGATCCGGTTCAAGTAGCATATTATGTTTAGTATCAGTACAACTAAAATTATGTAAAACAATTCATGGATCACCTAAAAAAATGTTCTAGTTGGGAATCCAGTCCAGGTGGCTTACTCTTGAATCCAATTCCGATCGATTGACATTGGTATTGTATATGGAACCAGTTTCTGAAGTAAATGTTTATTATTATTATGTATGTCTTTACCATTCACGGGACCACAGGGTCCCGGTCATTTGGGAGGCGTACGAGGGGCCGAAGCCAACTGCGCAGAGGCCCTTTAGACAACTTTAATCTAAATGTAATGGAGACACAAACCGGCGACTATCCCTGTATGCACTATGGAAATGCACCCAAGGACAGTCCCCGGTTAGTGTAGGACTATTATGAATAATGGAAAAAAAAATTGGTAGGGCTATGGATGGGTTGCTGTGGACTGGTAAATTGGGAACTATGGATGACTATGGCACCTGCCGAAACAATGTAATTTTTACACGTAAAAATGGCAGGCGGAGACTCGCCAACTCACTGACCGGGCCCCGGGAATGGTTACTAGATATAGCAACATAGGGGCAACGAGAATGTGAGTGGCTGAAGGGTTAAGAAACTACCACCGCTTTCTACTCAGATCATCTGCTCCAGCCGAAGCCTCCTGCATCCCTGGCCCACTCGCGACTTACGAATAGTTTCTTACCCTCCGAGCAGGATCACTGCTCTCGCGACTCCACTCTGGACGGCCAATGAAGGCAAGCCAGAGGTGGGAGACCTGTTCCTTGTCATTGTTCACTCCAGCCAGCCAATTAAGGCAAGCCGGAGAAGAAGGAACGGTGACTTCTCCCTGGAGCACTCGGGATGATGGTAGCCCGCGGGATCGCTAATGCCCGTCACCTCGCCTCAAGGTGCCCTGCGGGCTTATTATTATTATTATTGCGAAATTTCGTACTCTTGAGTTGCAACACTAGCGCACCCATTGCATCCGTATTGCGTGATTGAGATTTTATTGGATTGAAATTGCATTGACATTGAGATTGGTTTCAAGAGTAAGCACCCAGTTTTGGTATATTATGCTTCATTTTCGTGGCGAACAGACGCTTACCTAACACTTTAAGATACTTGATACTTCACAGCACAAAACAAGTATCAATTTCTTTGTCTCAATATATCATAGAGTTCAGAATATGTCTGCAGACACTAACGTAAGTTGTAGGCATACGCGTCTAATGGCATCTCGCGGCTACGATTTAGTACAGAACGTGACTCGAATGTTCTTTCATAGTCTTCATAGCGAAGTTCCCAACAATCGATACAATTGTTCTGATTTTATTCGATTAATATCGATTTCGTATAAAAAATCGAATGATTGTAAGCTTTCAGTTGCGGTCAGTGTAATTCAATCAACGTCGTTTAAGTCTAGACGGTCATTGGGCGATTATTTGATCAGACTTCTAGTTAGGGTCGTACTATCTAGGGTCTGGGTAAAAAGATTGCAGTTTTTTTTGTTTATCATTTCGAACTATGTTTGCTTTTAGTTTTATACTGGGATCTCCCAAATAATATAAGATACATACATAATGTATTTTCATTGAAACCATCGATAATATACTCTTTAAGAAACATTTTCATTATTTAAGTGAAAGAGTTTTCACATATAAATCTTTAGAGTAAGACGTTGATTCAAAAACCATTGTTGGAAATTAGTAGTTCAATGTAAGTGGCCTGAAATTTCAGAATGTATGTACATTGTAGTAATTGAATCACCTCTTTTTACATAGGATTAACAATGAAACCTACGAAAACTGCTTGTAATGTTAAATCTCAACAAAACAGCCTTTTTGTAACGATTTATCTTGCTCCAGTTTATAAGTAAATTCTTAAACAAATTTTGATTTAAGTCTAAACACAATTCTAGTCTCGGATTTCACTTAATTCGCTGTTAGCACAAAAACATGTAAAAGGCGTGGAGTAGACTTTCACAAACAATTATTTTAAAATTTGTAGCCTCTGGAACAATCGAGATATTTTAACAATCGAATAAATAAGTCGGACCTTTATGTTTGTCTCTTGCCTAGTCCGACCTTTAGTAGTTGATACCTATTTTTGTATGTAAGAAAGCTCGTCTGGGCTTCATATTTGATGACGTGACGGGTTTGTAATTAAAAGTGTGGGTTTTCTTATTACTTGGCGCTTATGTATATCTTTTGATTTATTTATTTTAGTGCTTGTCCTTATACAAGATTTGTCGTAATATTTATGTTGGATTATTATTTTTCGTATAAGTATTAATGACGTACAATGTATCTATAAGTATTGAAATCTGATAATCTGACGAAAACACTGTTTCAAGTCCAAGTCTTGTACTTATATCTCGCACATTTATTCGCTCACTATTTATTTAGAGATCCACAGATAACGTTAGATTAATCACTTGGCAATACGTACTATAGTACAATAACACATTCAGGGTGCTTTTGGGGTAGCCGTGGTGACGTAGTGCGTCGGAGATGTTCACGGTTGCACGTTTTAGTGGTTTCACTCCGAACATGTGAAGTGATGTGCTTCCATGGTGTTGGTGTCTGCACGCCTCCTTCAACGGCTTAGCGTCCGTGGGTAAGTGTCCAGACACAGTTATCCTAATTAAATTAAATCAATATTAGGCTAAGTTGTACTATTACTACTAACACATATATGAATGTTTATCTTTAATAAATAATTTGAATTTGAATAGCAAACAATGGTCAAAAAAGTTGAAGTTCTTATAAAACAGAACGTATACAGATATGCGCAAATCGTTACACGAAAGTCAAACGTAGGTACACGGATAAAACAATACCACTAACACAAGTAAGAGTTCAGTATCAGAATCCTGAACTACATCGGATAATCGGTTCAAAAGCACGTAGTTAACAAGTTACTTGAACCACTAGTTAGTGAGTTCATTTTACTTCAATAACAAGGGGTATTTTGATATTAGACGGAATTTTAGTCAGTCAGTCAGTTTGTTATATAAGCGTAGGTATTATCTTTAGGTATGCTGAGTCAATGGTTACATACTACCTCTACATAGTCAATACATACGTGTATATATTTTAAGTGTGGGAGAGCCATGCTTCGGCACGAATGGGCCGGCTCGAGCGGAGTGATACCACGGCCTCACAGAAAACCGATGTACAACAAGACTTGCGTTGTGTTTCGTCATGTGAGTGAGGTTACAGGATCCCTTAATCCCCGAAACCCCAATAATACTCAAATTCCTAAACTCCAAAAGGCTGGTAACGCATATTTTGTAACGTCTCTGCTGTTTTATGTGTCCATGGGTGGCGCAGATATTATTTACCATCAGGTGATCCATCTGCTCGTTTACCGATGTATTCCATAAAAAATACGCTAATTATTTTGTGATGTGGTAGTAGGTAAATGTGATGTTGGTTTAAATTAATCTGAATTGGTATATCTTAATTCAGACGCCATATTTGCAACTTAATTTTAATGTTAAGTTACATGAGTGCGTTAGTATTGTTTTTTTTAATTGATCTTTATTAATCCTATTCTATTTCTATCGGGTAGTAGATATAGACCTCTTCTGCTCTTCTGTATCATGTCACAGATCTTGACCTCTCTATCCATATGAACACCGACCAACCAATACGAAGGTATACTCACATCTCTTAATCTGGCAGAAGTGCCAAATTTTATTTTATTTCTATAGTTTCTACGCGTTATCAACAGCCTCTACCCACACGAATACGATTTAAGCATTAATCACCACATTTGTTCAATGTGGATTGGCCATTTCAAACTTACCTCTTAGAATTATAAGCTCAGGTTTCCCCACGATTTTTTTGTTCACCGTTTGTTAGCGGTGTCCAAATAAAGTACCTACATATAACTCGGAAAAAGACACATTCGGACTTGCCGTTGGTATGCTTCGAACCCTCCGGGGCACCACGATATTCGACGGTACACGGACATAAGTTTCTATGCATCCTAAGTAGTAAGTGAGGCCGCGGAGAACCTAACAGGTTGCTGGGATTCCGGCTCGAAGTGCAGGAGTAGGAACGGGGTGGATTTTAGTCAGTAAGAGTCTGACACTCCCTCCCACTTCACTCAGGCGGGAGAAGTCATTCGATGATATTCCCCCCTTAAAAGAAAAGTAGTAAGTGAAATAAAAGTAGAGGTCATATTTTCATCGACCTTTGCTTCACATTAACACAACGTAGATTCAACACAAAAGACAGACAAACGTGAATAAGTGATTATATTCAGACGATAACTTAAATAAAGCACATAAAGGCTAGACATGAACGAACCATTAAACTTAAATACTAATTACGATAGAAATTTCATTGCAATATCAAAGTTTCTTTTGATGTTACCCCTCTTAAACCTTTTAAAAGGATAATGGCTACCAGTTTGTAGACAAAGTAAATCGAATATTTAATTAAACGTCAAAAGCCCGACCACGGGCTTTTAAAATTGATTTATGATCTCACGAATCGATATAATATTAATGGGTGTTCTTCAAATGTTGTATGGAGATGTTGCGAATAAAGAGGTTAGTGCATAAAGGTTTTAGGGGGTGCTATTTTATCTCCATGCTCAAGACTTAGTAAAGAACATACAAATAAGAAGCTCCTTGCTAGGTAGTCATATCTACTTGATATTTTTTTACTTTTACCTAGATACTAGAGGTACATTTTTATTACCTACATATATATTTTTAATGGGCCACAACCTCCCAATATTATTATCTACATAATATAGTCGGGGATAATGCAAATCTGCGGACTAGTATTGGATAATTCCGCGTATCTGACAAATATAGCTGATTCATTTGCGTGTAAATGTTCTACAAAATCTTAATTGGCTGCAATATAATAAATTAATATGTAAAAGTGAGCGTTAAATTCGTTGAATTAATAAATAATAATAATAATAATAATAATAAACATTTATTTCAGAATAAATTCCATATACGACAGACAGACAATGCAAACTTATAAACTATTGTTGTAGCTACATTATTGTTAGTAACAGTATGAACTTATAAAGTAGTGTTAGTACATATATTATACGAGCATGAGGCTCGCCGAACCTGGGGATGTCTACTTGACTGCATGCAGTCGTATCCACCGCCCCAAGATCGGATAGTCCCACCTTTCAGCCAACGCTCCGAGAATGGTGTTGGGGCTGTCGCGAACCCGGCGAAGCATAGATGCGCATCTCTTACGCATGATGGTTGCGAAACTATCAACATCGGCGTCGGCAAACATCGCGCTATAAAATCGCGGCAGCCCCATCAACACCCGGAACGTGTTGTTATATTGGGTGCGCAGGCCACCATATGCCCTCTGCGTAAAGTCCACCCACAGGCTGCACGTGTAAAAGGATTGGCAGTAGGCTTTGAAAAGCGTCACCTTTACCTGAGCCGTACAGCGTGCAAACCTGTGGGCCAACATCCCACAGCGGACAGCCAGCGACCTGCGCTCCCGTTCAATATCAGCGTTGTCCTCTAAGTCGTCTGAGACCCAATGTCCCAGATATTTAAAATTAGCGACTCTATTTAGAGGTCTCCCACAGAGCATAACTGGTGGGATTGTGTTATAAGATTTATTACCTGCTTTGAACACCATAAGGTCTTCTCCTGTAAAACTGAATCTATTACAGATACCCGGCCTTAGCGTATGATAGATTTGCGGAGTGGCATTATCCCCGACGAATCTGTTTAGTCTATTTATTTGTATGTGCTTACATGTAGGTATTGCATCTGTGGACTATTAAATCAAAACAAACTACCAAAAACATCAAACGAAATATCCATTAAAATTATAACAGACAATCACTATCCGAATCAACAGGGTTGATCGACTAATAAATCCGACTATCGTACTAAAACGTTTGGCTACGGATCTCCATGTTCCCGAGGGAGTTGGGATTAAAACTAAATGGTGATCAGTGAACATAGTAACGGTGAGGCCGACAAACGTTCACTGGGGATAGGTATGGTTCGTGTCAATCACGGGTTATCGTGGTTACGGCTTACCAAGGATATATTCCAGTGTATTTTATGTATGTACAATAGTACATGGGTGTACTGCTCCAAATGTTTAGGTGTGTGTATTATAGTGAATGTTTGTGAACCGCTTTGTTTGGTTTATATCAGTTTTGAAATGTTTTTCTCGGAAAATCTGAAAAATAGTAGTACAGTCGCCAAATCAAATTAGTATACAGGGCACACACAGAACTAATTCATTAAATATCAATGTATGCGTGATGGAAAAATAATAATTCAGTAGCAGTGTGACAGTCACCGGGTCGCGGAATGTTACTCATAAATATGAGCCTCTAGCATGGCTTGAAACAAGTCGAGTTCCGATATAATAATTGATTAATTCTCACGAAAGTTTTAATACAAAAACGTTTTATGCACATTAATAATTATGAAAATGCCCACGCATGTAAACAGCGTTATACAATACGTATGGCAACAGCCATTCGTATTGTATAACGCTGTTTACAGCGTGCAAACATCGACGCAACTGTCATAAATGATAGTATACTATGGACTTGCTGTTTGTACATAGAGTACCTATATACATAAGTATAGTGGTATATTATTATCAGATACTTAGTAAATCAGAATAGTTCCTTTAGTGATATTTTTTAAAATCAAGTCATACTGCCACATCAGGGAATCAATCCAACAGGACTGTTCACTTAACAGTCGCATTGGCGACTACGGACCAATGAGGCAGCCCAATGAAACGAAAATATCTTGAAACTAAATACTATTTCATAAAGTTATTACTCAGATTTACTCAGATTCAGTATTCTCTGAACCAATATTTCATTTAGAAGATTTGACTGGCATTTCAAAATGGACCTGTCTAGCGAAGGCCCACGGTCTAACACACGTCAAGTCCATCGTTTGGATTGCTATTTTACGATATTAATTTAGTTTATGTGAATATGCATTGTTGTATTGACGAGAATTGACGTAAAACTGATTGCAGTATACAATATAATAATATAATCATTATCTATAGTTGTCTTAGGGTTGATTGGACTTTTGAGTACTCAACTGGACCAAATTGACTACTCTAACTACTAAGTCAAACTGAATCATATCAAGGCCTACGGATGGCGAGCATGGGTTCTCAAGCTCGTCGTCCGACCAGAACCAGACCCGAGCGTACGGCATGGCGCGTTCCCCGCGCGCCTTAAAGAGTCATCAGACCACCACGAATAGGGCCCAATAGGGCTGATGCCGATAGGGAGCCGCGGAGAACGTAAAAGGTTACCGGGGCTCCGGCTTGAAGTGCAGGAGTAGGAACGGGGTGGTTTTTAGTCAATAAGAGTCTGACACTCCCTCCCGCCTCACCCAGGCGAGAAAAGTCATTCGATGATTTTCCTTCTTAAAAAACAAAAAGTCTCAGTACTGGGTTTAGTGCAGTAGTTTGGTGATCAACTGTCCATGTTCATGCTTAAGTTAATTGCATACCTCACGGAATAAATTAATATACACATAATTAGGTATTTACAATTAAAAAATTATCAGTTGATAATAGCAGAGAATGTCGGTCAGTAAAGGTCTAATAATATTAACTCATAACATTAGAGGCGTAAAGTAGTACCTAGTAATAATCGGTAAAATAGCTCAAATACTCTATCTATCCAGGAAATAAAAACGAGATGTTAAGGGAAGAAACAAGAAGACGGAAGACTAAAACAGTTCACATTTTACTAAAAGCAAAACAAAACAAAGTGAGGACCGCCCCGGAATTTGTGTAAGTCGTAAATAAGTATAGACAAATAGTAAAGTAAGTAGAATGTTCAGTGTTTCTTGAGTATGTATGTATTGACATGAATAATTTAAAAATAAATTTAGATAAATCCGTTTATATTCAATTTAATCGATCAAATATTAATAAAAATAATGTACTACTTAATATAGATAAACTAAAAGAGGTAACACATACAAGGTTTTTAGGCGTAACAATAGATAGAGATATTAACTGGAAGGAGCACGTGGATAATGTAAGCACTCGAATAAATAAATTTGTATACGCACTGAAGCAGGTTAAAAATATAACTAACATAAAAACTGCAATTATGTCATACTACGCCTATGTTGGGTCGCTATTGCGATACGGCCTCGTAATGTGGGGTAATAGCACCAATATGGATAGAGCATTTGTCGCACAAAAAAAGTGCATCAGAGCAATGAGTGGTCTTCAACCTGATGGCTCTTGTAGACCAGTGTTTAAAAGATTTGGTTTACTACCTCTGCCGTGTCTGTACATATATGAGGTATGTGTATTTGTGGCTAACAATAAAAGATTATTTGAATCAGCACATTATATCAATCCTAGAAACAGACGAGACCCTCATAAACTGGTATTAAGTGATTTGCCAAGACTTGCCAAATACAATAAAAACTGTTTAGCAATGTGCGTACGTATTTATAACAAATTACCAAGTCGCTTTAAAGTAATGAACACAAGGAGACTTAAGATCGAATTATACAAGTGGCTCAATGAATGTAATTTTTATGGTTTATGTGATTTTATGAATGTGAAATGTTAATTACCTGCTCACTTCTGTCAAAATAACAAACTTTTGCATGCTATGTTTTACCTTAGCGAAACATGTTGAGCTATTGTAACAATATTAACACCAATGTATACCATGTTTTACGCAAATAAATGATTTACTTACTTACTTACTATGCATGTAGCGTTTTTTTGTATGTTGCTCAATGTTAAAACAAATGAACTCTTATGCTCGTAAACAAGTGTATTAAAGAAAATTGACTGCACGGTTGGGTCGGTGGCTGGGCAACCGGCTGCCGTGCAACGTGTCGCGGGTTCGATTCCCGCACGGAACAACACTTTGTTTGATCCACAAATTGTTGTTTCGGGTCTGGGTGTCGTGTGTATGTGAACTTGTATGTTTGTAAACGCACCCACGACACAGGAGATAATCCTAGTGTGGGGCAACGGCAACTTAAAAAAAAAACAAAAAAAAAGGTTTGACTAGTTTTAATCGACTTCAAAAACAGAAAGAGGTTCGCAGTTCAACCTATATGTATGTATGTTTGTTTTTGCGCAATCATCTAGCGATTGGTGGAACCGATTTTAATGCGGTTTCCAGAAAAGTATTCGTTACATTTAGGAGAAGGATTTAGTATATTAATTAACCAACTTCAAAAAAAAGGGAGTTGCAGTCGGGTTTTTTAAACGTAGTTTATAAAATAATGTTAATTGAATAATCTTTACATACGGCGATCGATCTAAAATTTAACCTAAAACCTAGACTTTGGGTAAGTAATGAACTCCTGCACTTTGGTCCAATTAGATTTATTATTACAAAAATAAAATATTTTTTTTAAGGGGGGAAAACCGTCGAGTAACTTCTCCCGCCTGGGTGAGACGGGAGGGAGTGTCAGACTCTTACTGACTAAAAACCACCCCGTTCCTTCTCCTGCACTTCGAGTTAAACACACTTCACTTTCCCCGGTTACCCGTTAGGTTCTCCGCGACAAGATGTTAAGGTTTATTTGTTTTTGAATACGATAATACGGTTCCAAATATTATATTTTTGTCGCGGAGACACTCCCTCCCGCCTCACCCAGGCGGGACCAGTCATTCGATGATTTTCCCCCTTAAAAAAATACCTTAACATCTTCCCACTAGTACTCCATCTCCAGTTGAATAAACTTGAAAGAATGCACAATATTTCACTTCGAGACCAAGTTAAAACCATTCTGGCAGTCGTCTGCCTGCATCTCCCACCATAAACCACCACACACCAGTGTGTGATGTTTAAAACCTAACCAGAATGCTATTATGAGCTTTATTATGTAAAATTCTGGCTGAAGTCCAACTGTAAAAGAGCCAGAGCTGCCAGGAAAGGTTGTAAATTATATAACATTGTTCTTTAAATGGTATCCAACACCGCTTGTTTTAACTCAAGTATTTATAGTGTGTGTGGCTGATGGAAGATACCTTTACAGCTATTTTAACAACACATCCATGCTTACAAGATACTTTATTTGTAAATATATAATACAATAACGGTTTTATTTAAGAAAAACCTATACTAATTGTTATTAGGTTGTATATGTATGAACGTTTATTGCTTTCCTACGCAAAACTACTTAACGGATTCCGATGCAATTTTATTTAAGGTCAATAAGAAAATATTCATCTTCATTCGCTCATTAGTCCTGATATGTCAAACTGAAAAGTGTACTGATAGATTCTGACATAAACAGTTTCTCTATGATTGTTCACTTTCTTGTCTTTCACTAATTCCCTCATGACTATTTCTATATTTTTATTTTTCCTTTTAATATTTTGAGCATAATTTTCCAGGCAATCTGTAATATTTATCGTTAATTGCTTATAATATTGCCTACGCTTGCTCACTTGAAATATTTTCCTCGGGGCGCACGAAATACAGGCAAAAAACCTATTCTCCTAATTTTCGTGTCGCTTTTAAAAGAAATTATGTAAAAGGAGGATTATCTAAGTTTTTATTAAACGTCGACGTATAAAATTTTGTATCCTTAGAGTTAGGTAGGCTAGGCTTTAATTTAACCATTTTTGCCAACAAACTAATTGTTGCTAACAGCTTCATTTATCAGTGCAGCAATTACTAATGATGCTTATAGTTCATCAGCTGTAACATCCATCAAAACGTTATAAATTATAATCCATAATTATGTGAATTATAAAAGATATACACAATATAGAGGTATAGCAACGGTATTACGGATTACATTAAGTGAAGTGTGGGAGAGCCATGCTTCGGCACGAATGGACCGGGTCGACCGGAGTGATACCATGGCCTCACAGAAAACCAACGTGAAGCAACACTTGCGTTGTGTCTCGTCGTGTGAGTGAGGTTACCGGAGGTCACATTACCCTCCCCTTCCCCAATTTCTCCAATCCCTGAATCCCCAACGATCCTCAAACTCCTAATCCCCAAAAGGCCGGTAACGTACTTGTAACGCCTCTGGTGTTCCAGGTGTCCATGTGCGATGCCGATTGCTTACCATCAGGTGATCCGTCTGCGAAACGTACTTAAAACTTTATAATCGGCAGTTACTCTAAAAAACTCCAAAGAGCTACAACAGAATATAATACTAGAGAAATACAAGATGTTATAAAAGATCTACTTTGTCAGAATTATGTGACACGACTAAGAGCAAAGATAATGGCGCTTTCATAATTAATATTAAGTAAAGCGAAATTAATTCCACCCACAAGTTTTACTTGTGGTTCACTTATTGTAATTACGGTTTCCAAAACACTAATTAAATTTTCTTTACTAACTTGAGGATTGTTATTACAAAATATTACGCCTTTTGTGTGAGGTTAAGCAGAGTTTTAACCATAGTTTAATCTGGCATATTTAACTACACATTTTTAACGTACTTTAGACAAAAAACAACATAACGAGGAGTAACGGGCTATTTGGTTTAAGCGACATTTTTGCAACTTTACAGGAGAGCCTTTTAAAATTTGAAATTTCGAAAAAAAAATTCATAACAAAAACGCTTCTGCAGTTATTTGAACGGGGTAAATTGCATTGAAATTTAAATAAAAATATCTAGTTGCTGATGCTAATTCCAAATAAAGCGGACCTTTAATTAGAAAGATAAATGTCGCTTAATACAATCTGCCCTTTTTTAGAGTCAGGAAAAATGATTTAAGTGACTTCATAACTACAATTGGCTAGAAGGGAAAAAAATTAAGCGACGGTGCACTCTACTTACAGAGTAAGCAAAAAAATATGAAGTAACGAAACCCAAAATAAATAGAAGCAAGCTATTTATCTCAACTACCAATTTAGACTAAAATGAGTAACAGGCTAATTTACTTATGTGACACATAACATTGAAATTGTATCGTTAAACGTGTATGTTTATTTACATCTCAGACGATTAATGGCTGATAAAACAACCTGGATTTATCGCAACAACCGAAAATCTCAGGTGCTTACATTGGATAAATAAACACAACACAATATCAAAGTATTTATTTAGAGTAATAATAACAGTCCCCATAATAACAACGATTATATTATTATTTATTCAGCAAAATTAGTTAAATTAATGGGTTATTTACTGAAATTGCCGATTTGTATGAAAAAAATTAAAAATACATGAAAAAGAGGAATTTTTATTTATATTAATCGAAGTAATCACCCATGTAATCAATGCATCGTTGCCAACGCAGTGGCAGTTTATTGGGCATCAATAAACTGCCACAAAATACTTCTTAAACAAATCAACTGGACGGGTGGCACCAAATTCTATGCATTTTGTACTGCATCTCGGGTATTGAATTTTTTTCCCGCGAAGAAGTTATCCAGATTCTGCAAAAGAAGTAGTCTGGTGAGTAGGGTGGATGTCGGAGAGCTTCCAACCCCAGTTCTTGTAACTTGGAGACCATCTGTTGTGCAGCTGTAGGTCGCGCGTTGTACCTAATGCAGGAGCAATGGAGATGAGCGATTGACCAGTGCTGGTTGGAGATGTGTCAGCTTCTCCATCATTGTGTTCATTTCTTCACATTACACATCCGCAGTAATGCTCACTCCGTTTGGTAAGAACCTGTGATGAATCAGACTGGCGCTAGACCATCAATGACCATCACTTTTCTAGGAGTAAGTTTTCGTTTCGGGTATTGTTTAGGTGCTGAACTAACTACTACTAGAACTATGTTGAGCAGTGCAAGGCACTGCTTGATGCATACTTAGCTCTGGCAATCATTGAGTTTGTGGGACACCCACTTGTCAAGTTTTTTTACCCTGCCAATTTTACGTAAATAGACCAACATTGTTTTGACGCTAACGTCGAAAGCTGCTACTAAATAAGCCGTAGATTGTATGTCATCAGCTTCCACAATAGCCTATTATCACCAAAGTCTTTGGACGACCGCAAGGTTCATCTTGAAATTAAAGTACTTAGGATTCAATTTCGATGAGCGTTTTATGTAAACACTGGCGGTGTGTGCGCGTCCCATCTGTCTTCGACGCACTCTGGAGTGTCTGAAGCGCCAGCACACGATAGTCCAGTTGGATGATCACGATTTTTAACACCCGGGCGATGAAATAAATATGGTATCATATGACATGATTGAAATGTACCATATTAAAATTTAGTGATTGAAAGACCGACTCGTATTTTTATGAATACTGGCAAAATGTTTCAATATTCATTATTAATGTTATCATCTGTATAAAACGACATGCATTTTAAAAAAATGGAGGGCTAAATGGTTTATGTCTAAACAAAAAAACCTGAACAAAAAACGACTATTTGGTTTAAGCTACTTAAACCAAATAGTCGTTTTTCGTTTTTAAGCTACTTAAACCAAATAGTCGTTTTTTGTTCCCCTGCGTGGAAAATAGAGGCAGCTAGAAGTGTTTAAGAGACGAACCATGTTATATTTGGGTGACGGATAAATGTTTTAAGCGACATCACACCGTGTGATTAGTGGGAAGTCAAAATGATTCAAGTTACTTGCTAGTAAAAATTAGAAACAGGAAAAACGCTTTAACTCATATTGACTTATTAATTAGAGATAGGGTGACTGGTTTATGTCTCGGTTATTAATATGATGGTATGGTTCAAGTACATAATTTAATAAAAAATGCGAAATCCAAGACTGCCTCGTTGGCCGAGTAGTCGCAAGTGCGACTGCCGGGCAAGGGGTCTCGGGTTCGATTCCCGGGTCGGGCAAAGTATTACTGGGTTTTTAAAAATTCTCAGTAGTAGCACGGAGTCTGGAAATGTGCCCGGTATATGGCAATAGGCTCACACCCTATTACATGGGACTCATAACAACTAGTGAAAAGTGGGTGTTACATTGTACTGTGGTAGAATGTGCACCTCTGCCTACCCCTTCGGGGATAAAAGGCGTGATGTTATGGATTATGGATGCGAAATCCATGTCGTTTAATACACTGTCACTTAGGAAATAACACGAAAATAGAATTGTTTGAAACGCCAAAAAAGTGCTCCGATTTTAATGAAACCGGCATCATTCGACGGAGAAAAATTCGCTGATTCCGAATATATATATAACTCAATATCGCCCAAAATGTCGCTTAAACTGTCAAACACCAAGCGGTCACCGGTGACCGCAACGTATTGTTCTATAATTGTGTTTACAAAACCGGTACTCGACGAGTTAAATCAAATAGCCCGTTACCCCTCGATAACATCACGCGTTTTACCCCCGACGGGGTAGGCACAATGCCACTGTACAATGTAACACCCATTATTTATGTTATGAGTCTCATCTAATAAGAGGTGAGCCTATTTCCATACACATATACACATATCGGGCACAACTTCAAACTCCATTTCTACTGCTGAGAATTTTTAACATCCCCAGAAATACTATGCCCGACTTGGGAATTGAACCAGAGTGCCCTTGTCCGGCAGTCGAACTTGCGAACACTAGGCCATCGAGGCAGTTTTGAATAAAATCCCATCAAAGTGAAATATACTCGCACATCAAAGGCTTTCCACTTCCTCCCAAGCCTGACGTATATTGTTGTACCCCTCGCCAGGACATCACACAATAACTTTCTACTTCCATTGGCCATTCATTCTGGTAACAATATACCCTATCGACTGCCATTTAAGTGGGCTAATGTGCAATGTGCTATAAATCGTCAGAAAGCGCTATTAGTGACTCGCCTGCCTGTTACTTTGCCATTACCTCCGAACCGTATTTTAGAAGAGAAAGGTTTTAGAACGATCTCAATAAATATTAGGATTAGTTTTATCATATATTACTTACACAAACATATTTAATTATTGACATAACATAACGTAACATCACGCCTTTTATCCCCGAAGGGGTAGTCAGTGGTGCACATTATGCCACTGTACAATCTAACACCCTATTATTTATGTTATGAGTCCCATGGAATAGGGGGTGAGCCTATTGCCATATACCGGGCACAATTCCAGACTCCGTGTTACTACTGAGAATTTTTTAAAACCCAGTAATACTTTGCCGGACCCGGGAATCGAACCCGAGACCCGTTGCCTGAGTCGTACTTGCGATCACTCGGCCAATGAGGCAATCTAAATTTAATTATTGAGTAACTACCTCTATTTAAAATGAATTAAAAATAATGTAATTAGCTTAGTATTAACATGACGCCGGTTACAAGTAATCGGGTTTTGTAGATAACTGATTAAAGATTCTCTGTTAAATTTTTTTAAAGGATTTTAACATATTTGAATAGGGTTGATCCCTGACCTTTTGTAACGACGCGACGTCAAAAAATCGTGGACACTTTTACTCCACTTATTCGGCATAACACACTTTTCTTTTTACCAACACACTACTGTAATTCGTTGAATTCGTCCCGTAACGTGTTGTGTGACGTAGTTTTCGGCCCCGGGACCGTACAGCCGTCGGATAACATGTCTGTCACACAGATTATCACAACTCTCCATGTTTTACTTCTAGCCAATGTTTTTTTTTATGTTACTGGCTGACGATAACGAAGTTTGTTATGGGATATACAAAATTTTTTTTTAGAAATTATTCAAAGTTATGAAGGATTGGCGTAGGTATGCATGTGTTAGTCTTATTTTTTTTAAACAATCGTTGTTGTGTTTCCGTCCACTAGTCAAGTGTAAGTACTAGTCAACGATGATGAATTTAATAGGTCGATTAAGAATTATTGGATACGTTTGTTTATTAAAATGAACATGTTGATTGTTACTAACGTGTTATCAAGATTACTCAAAAATAATCTGTGTTCTTTTCACTATATAGTATAAAACAAAGTCGCTATCCGTCGTCTGTCTGTCCCTATGTATGCTTGGTTCTTTAAACTACGCAAAGGATTTTGGTGCGGTTTTTCTAATAGATAGAGTGATTCTTGTGGAAGGCTTACATGTATAATACATGCATATTGCACCCGTACAAAGCCGGGGCGGGTCGCTAGTTAAGAATAAAAGAACCTATCATTTTCTATCAGTGGCGTGCAGTCCATATAGACGAAAAGGCTTTGCCTACCTATAAATATCGTGAATATATAACATAAATAAAATGTACAAACGCGTTTATTAAAATTCAATAATATAATAAAAGTTTGTAAAAAAACGGCTAACATAAATACGCGCCTTTGTAAAGCAATGAATGCGCCCCGCATGTACCACGCATGCGCTGCTATTCCTTAAATCTTGGCTGCTAGTTGTGACGTCACGAAAGTAATGTACCAAAAGTATGCACCGCGCATGCGTGAAGTTCACGACCATGGTCACGGTACAGAATAACCATTCATAATTATATTACACGATTCCTTTTGCTTGACAAAATGTTTGCAACTAAAAAATTAGAGGACCGTTTGTTCATCACTTGGAAAACGATCGTATTTTATTAAGAATTCTAAAACAATAAAACAGCAACCAGTTATTGTATTTTTAAAAACAATTAAATCATAAAAGGATTTAAATTGATAAAATCTGTATATCGTAAAGTACTGATGAATGGAGTACACCAGCGCCATCTATTGAATTTTTTGTTGAAACTTCTGAACTCGTTCGATATAATGCGAATGTATTTTTATAATTGCGTATTTAACAAATATGTTTTAAGTGTTTTAATTAAAGCTTAAATTTTTTACGCTTTGTTGGTTTATAGAAATTTTAAACGAGGAGTTGTCTTTAGTATTATAAAAGTTAAAAGGAAGTTATTGAAACTTCAAGATGGCGCCATTTACAACGTTTCAAATTATATGAATGAATGTTTTTTAGTATGAAATATTGGTTTAAGACGATGATGCAATTTCATTTGACTTACTAAATTAACCTTTGTTTTTTTGAAATTAAACGCTGCATTACCTTAATTTTTAAGCTACATTTTTATTATAATAAACACTTAATTGACTATTGGTAATGACTTCAATTCATTTCCAATGTTTTCGGCCATATTGTTTTCATGTGATGTGCGATCGCTTTGTTTATGTTTTCGTTTAAATTATTAGGAAATAGTTTTAAAAATAAAGTTGCATAAATGTGTAGTAGTAGTTAAATATATGTGTAGGGTTTTCAAATAGTGTATTTGTTTATCAGTTTCTAGTACAAGTACCTATATTATTCGATTGTGAAGTTTGTGTGAATAATAGGTAATTTTATGTGTTTGTTGAAAGTAAAAACAGTAAGATTTCGCAAGAAAATGTCCTTTATAGGACTAGATTCAAGTAATGACCATAGGCAGAGGTGTACTCGAGTTACGAGAATTGACCCAAGTAAAAGGTAGGTAATGTAAATATGTAAGTACTTACTATAATGGATCTGTTATGTATTTGATTTCTTGTTTATTGTTTGATAATTCTTAAAAATATCAACTTAGACTTCGGGTTGTACTGATTCACATATTAATTCTTATTAATAATTATGTAATGTAATAATAACAAATGTACCGCATAGACTCAGGTCGGCCACAGCCAGCCGCGCTTGTTATTGTTTTGTTTGTTGACATAATGTAGGTACCTACGCTCTTAAATTCGTAATATATTATGATTTTGAACAGATTGATTAAACTTAACAATTCCATAATGAAATTTGGTTCATCAAATTTACGCTTCATTATTAAAATAAATAATAGATCCTTCATTATTTGTAAGTTTTGTTGACTTAATCAATAGGTGATGAAGTACTTCACAAAAAATACGCGAGATGTCAGTGTATGTAATTTGGCGAAAGAATACACCACAATATTCTTGAACGCATTTTTCAAAATGTATTATGTATGTACATGTACCTGTCTTGTGTGAGTATGATTGTATGACCGGCGGGGGGGGAGGGGTTTAATCATACGATATTTAGTTGCCTACCCTGTCTCGAAAACCTGTGCACGCCACTGTTTTCTATGTACAAGAGACTGCATTTACGGCCATAACTTGGCGTTCATATCATGAATATCAACAAAGGCAGCGTGCGTCGGATGCAGGGAGATCTTATTTTGTAAGGAGGTCTATTGTCATAGGATTTGTTACCGTCTCTG
The DNA here is from genome assembly GCA_038387885.1 of Spodoptera picta. Lineage (NCBI taxonomy): Eukaryota > Metazoa > Arthropoda > Insecta > Lepidoptera > Noctuidae > Spodoptera > Spodoptera picta. The sequence continues at coordinate 1,883,647 of JAZHFQ010000344.1, read as the reverse complement.
TCTTCTGAGAGTTATGGTAATGTTCGCCATCTTGCAAATATCGTCGCCGCATAGTTTATTGAATAGGTAAGAATTTTAAAATAGTATTTATTGTATCGATAAATGCTTTACTCGTTTAATTTGACTTTGATTATATGTATAGAGATTGTAATCTATAAACATATAATAAAATCATAGGAATGTGAAAACTGTACATCGAATATTTAAAAAAATAATGCTTTGGGCGTGATCTACAGTAGATACTGAAACCAAAAATATGATTTTTAGAATTTTTGTCTGTTTGTCTGTATGTATGTCCGGGATGAACTCAAAAAGTGCTGCATGGGTTTACTTCAAATTTTGCGTGAATATTACTAACAGGTTGGGTCAACGTACAGGCTACTTATTATTATGCTATCAACTACGGGGGAGGAGCTGTGAATCACTATTCCACGCGGACGAAATCGCGCTCAGCTAGTTTCTAATATTATATAAAAGTACTTTATTTTAAAGAAGATCTTATCTTAACCTTGAAAGTTCAGTTCTTAAATACACAAGGAATAGTAATACAAAGTGTGCTCATAGCAGAAACTAACCAAACAACAAATGGAGATATTGGGATTGTGTGGGCCAGATATATATAGGTGGATACGTGGGGGCTCGTCGCTGACCCGCCCTGTTGGAGGTGCTAAAGGCTAGGACTAACCTTCTTAAGGAAGTGCCTCGTAAGTACATGATTCATTAATTAATATACCTTTTAAAGTTGTTACTTACTAACCCTAGTGTTTAAGTTGTAGTTTAAAAGACACATACTAACACAAAATGGTTCCTATGTTGTTCCAAATAAAAATTTATTATTATTATTATTATTATATTAAATATGCTCCTATTTCGCGTGCTATTCGAATTATAAATCGTGTACCGGAGCATGATTTGTTCCACAACCTACCAAGGTTTATTGAAGCAGTACACAGGTATATTGATTATCACAATAGAATATGAAATAAAAATAGGATGCCTGCCTCATTGGCCAAGTGGTCGCGAGTGCGACTGCCGGCCAAGGGGTATCTGGTTCGATTCCCGGGTCGGGCAAGGTATTACTGGGTTTTAAAAAAATTCTCAGTAGTAGCATGGAGTCTGGAATTGTGCCCGATAAACGGCAATAAGCTCACCCCCTATTACATAACATAAATAGTGAAAAGTGGGTGTTACATTGTACAGCGGCATAATGTGCACCTCTGCCCACCCCTTCGGGGATAAAAGGCGTGATGTTATGATGATGATGAGAAATAAAAATATAGACAGAAATTGAACTTTAAACTTATACAGTTATCTCCCAAAAAATATCACCTTCTAATTTATAGACAAACGTATACCATAAATATACATGACACCACTTTTATTCTCTTTTTACTCCGGCGATGAAAGCACTTCCTATTAATGTATATAGGTAAAATAAATGTTCCCGGAATTGTGGGACCTTGTTTAATTGGCAGGAGTAAGATCGGTGATGGTTAATTACGTCACTAATCCGTCGTCAGACGGTTTAAGGCGCAGTAAAGTGCCTTTGAAGTAAAGGGTGTTGAAATTTCTTTTTAGTTTATTTTTTAATGAATTTCTTGCTTGCAAAACGGCTTTTGTTTTGTTATTTTAGACTGCACGGTTGGTGCGGTGGCTGGGCAACCGGCTACCGTGCAACGTGTCGCGGGTTCGATTCCCGCACGGAACAACACTTTGTGTGATCCACAAATTGTTGTTTCGGGTCTGGGTGTCATTGTGTATGTGAACTTGTATGTTTGTAAACGCACCCACGACACAGGAGAAAATCCTAATGAGGGGCAACGTTTTTTAAAAAAAAAAAAAAAAATTTCATGAAAGATTTGCTTGAATAGCTTTAGGTATACTTACTACTAAGTGCTTGTTAACAACTAAATAATGATTTTGTATTTTGGTCGCTTGGATCTATTGTTACGACGCAAAACAGCAGCTATTAGAGGTATATCTTTAAACCTTTTATTGAGGATAATTTCAAAAATGAAATGTGCTCTTTAATGGAACATCTAAAATGAAATGTGCTCTTTAATGGAACATCTAAAATGAAATGTGCTCTTTAATGGAACATCTAAAATGAAATGTGCTCTTTAATGGAACATCTAAAATGAAATGTGCTCTTTAATGGAACATCTAAAATATTAGATATATCGTTGTACTTACAAGACAGTGAGTAAAAATATAGGACCGTAGGTAGGTCGTTTTCTAAGTGTGATAAAAATATTAAGTGCTAGACGAGCTCTTGTGTAAAGTGTAGCCTCTTTATGGCTAGTCTCAAACCACTTCGCTGCATTATCTATCAGAAACTAATACAATATCGTCGTTTCTAACTTTAATAGCTTATTAGGTTGTTGAACTGCTGTAAATAGATTTTTTTATTATATGTCCTGAAAGGACCAATGTACAATTTTACCTTCTTTTTTTTTTTTTTTTTTTTTGGGGGGAAATCCTCATGGACTGCCTCCACCTGGGGAAAGGCGGAGGGGTGTGCCGGACTCTTACCGGCTAAAACCACCCCAGTGTCTCCTCGCACGTGCGTGCGGGGCCGCGGGAGTCCAAATTCATCCGCAGCCCCGCATTACAGTGCCGGCCCGTAAATCAGGGCCCCGTCACCTGCACGGAGCAGTGCACCACGTGCATCGCCTCAAAGGCGCACGCCGACACCCGCGCGCGCCTTCGACTCGGGTCTATCGATTCGGGGGCGGGGACTTCCCCAAGTCCTTCGCCCCTGGACCCATTCATGGGGGCCGGAAGAGGGCGTTGTCGGCCCTTCTCCTACGCCCGGTGCGCCTTCTGCGGTTGGGAGAGGAAGTCAGTAAGATCTCCCTCTCCCGTTCCGCAGTTTCCTTCTGCGACATCACATCCTCGCAGAAAGACACCACCGCATCCCACGACTCTGCGCTGTCCACCATCTTCCGCATTACGGCCGGCAGCGACAGATCGCTTCCTACTTCATTTCTGAGGACACGGCGCTGCTCCTCCCAACCTACACACTCGGCGAGCGTGTGTTGCGCCGTGTCCTCCCCGCAATGGACGCAGTGGTGGCACCGGGCGTCCGGCTCCCTCTCTATGCGGCACAGGTACTTGCCGAAGCAGCCGTGCCCCGACAGCACCTGCGTCACCCTAAACGACAGGGAGCCGTGCTTCCTCCCGAGCCAGTCGTCGAGTACTGGCCGGATCGCCTCGACGGTAGTAAAGCCGGCGGTGGGGCGCAGAAGCCTTTGCCGCCATTCCGCCACTAAGACCTGACGGAGCTCCTCTCGGCGCCGCTCGATTTGGCGCTGCACCGGCCTCGAGCCCCGTGTCCGCTCTTCCTCGCGCCATCGGTATAGTGACGCGAGTACTTTCGCCTCTAGGTCCGAGGGCGGGGATCCGGCCAGGACGCAAGCCGCCTCGTAGGAAATCGTGCGATACCCGCGGACGACTCTGACAGCCATCGCCCTCTGCGGTTTTTTCAGAATAGCGAGAGTGTTGGCCGTCAAGTCTAATGCCCACACAGGGGCCCCGTACAGGGCCATGGATCGCACGATTCCCACATACAGCCGCCTACAGGCGGCGCTCGGGCCCCCAAGTTGGGAAGCAACGTTGAAAGCGCGCCCGTCGTACCCATCAGTTTGGGCGCCAGCCGCCGGAAATGGGGTCCGAATTCCCATCGACTGTCGAGCACCAATCCCAGATATTTCATGGTGGACTCGACAGCTATGCGAGCCCCGCAGACCACGATATGCGATCCCGGCGTCGGCGCACGTCGGGGGCCGTGGAACACCATGGCCTCCGATTTGTTCAGGGCCACCTCCAGGCCCAGGCGCCGGATGCGGTTCACAACCTGTGACACCGCAGCCGTGGCTATCAACGTCGCCTCCCTGTGCGAGCTCCCCCGGGCGGTTACGAGCGTGTCGTCCGCATAACACGTCAAGTCAGCGCCCAAAGGGAGCTCACCTCTCAGCACCCAGTCGTACCCAATGTTCCACAGGAGCGGCCCTAAGACCGATCCCTGTGGAACACCGCAAGACATGAGGTGCCGACCGGCACCGTCACGACCCCGATAGGTGACACACCTGCCCTCCAAAAAAGCCCCTACTGTACGGCGGAGGTAGAGAGGCACGCGATGGACAATTTTACCTTCTAATCTAACCCACGAATCTAACTAACCTAAGAAATACACCTCAAAATAGGTGAGTGTTGCGATATAAGTTGACATGTCAACAGGATAAGGGTACCAGGATAACATAAGACGTGACATGTTGACGGTACGGTCGGTCACTGATCATAATCTCTATACACCACATACCTTTGAAAATGATTCGGACATAACGCTTCGTTGATTGGCCATTTTATTTCAATGAGAGCAAAAGTGACGGTGTTTGATAAGAGGTATCTATAGGGAAATTTCTATACATAAATAAGTAGTATGTGAATGTGATATGTATTTTTAACAAAATTATTGTTAATGTGTTAGCTTTCAGTGTTTTCTGTTTTATTTGCCGTTTTTATAAGTTTGATGAGAATTTCATTTCTTTTTTTAATGTACGCAATTTATGTTATTCATTCATCCGCATAAACCACACATGATTTTGTCTTTGTTCGTGGTTACTCAAAAGTTTTATTTTCGATGGTCAATGTCCCTTATTTTCGATAAGGCCAGGAGATCAAATCGTGAATTGAAAATGAAAATGTCAGGAAGCCCTTTGCAACTTTCTTATCAGTTTCACTTTCAAAGTCTCCGTTGCCCACTCCAGAGTTTGGGTATGTGCCCACTACATACTTTATCACGGCTTTGAAGCCGAGCAGTCAGGTGGAAAGGTTGGCCAAATATGAAAAGGTATTTTTTTCAAAGGTTTTTTGGATACTCGAAAAGTAACTTGATGCATTTTAAGAGACCGTCAGTGAATTAAGAACTAACTGTTCAAGTAGAAAGTTGTTCGAGTCCTGTCGATCTCATTGTGTGCCTTTGACCTATTCCTTTGACGTGTTGTCAAAGGAAATAACAGGAACGCATAGACGAGAGTATGCCATAGCTCGCTGTGTAGGTACGTAGGTAGGCACTTCAACGAGGTGAACTTACCTACTTCGACATTATAATGATTGTGGGAATATATTGCGTTTTCTTTTTCAAAGTAACTTTATTCAATGCGTTTTTATTGGTTAAGGTTTATGCGGTCCTGGTACTTGTGGCTTTTCGTGGAAGGGTCCCACAAGTGCACTTTAGAGTAAGTAGAAAAATGATATTTATTACGGAAAATTCTAAACAACCAATGGCAACATTAGGTTTTACGGAGTAAAAAATAGTGTAGGTACAATAAATGTTGAAGAATGTGTTTTTATTTTTAAGCATATTCAAGTAAGAATATGTTTGTATTCTGTTGTTCACGTTTTTGTTAGTGTCTTGTCTAATTTGTTAGTATTAGCATAATCTATTCATAGATCTGCCTGAACAAGAAAACAAAAGTGAAGTGTTTGTTCACAACCTTGAGATAAATCTCCCTAGGTACTTAGGCTATGTAAAATATTTCGGTTAGGCTGATTTCAGTTACAACATAAAATATCGTGTTCAATTTTGGATCTAAGCTCTTTAATTTTTTTCTTTACGCCATTATCAATTAAATTTTCATATACTAGGAGTACAGAATCTGGAAACGAGCTGTTTGAAAGTAAGTTTCGATTCACATTATTGGTTAAAAATAGCACGCGACTATATATCACTCTCCTAAGAAAACAGGCGTAATAATTATATTGCTATGCTATTTTTATTCAACTCAAAAGAGATACCGTTTATATTTACACACGGCACGGTGAAAAAAGGGCTTTCACATTTCCAGCCTACTGGAATCTTGTCATAAAATGCTGAATGGTACTCCAAGACGTTTGTGGAATGTTGGCTGAAAAATTCCTAAATCTTTTTGCTCTTTTTTTGATCCATTTTAAAATGCTTCACAATTTATTCTGGTGGTGAAAACTATGCACGAATACCCAAGTTATGTTCGAAACGTGATTTGTTTCGGCATATTATGATGATTTGTACAGTTTTCGTGCACTAGTTTGATTAAAGTACGGCGTATGAGTCTTGGGTTTAAAATGAACGTCTAAGAACGAAATTGGTGTGAGATTTAAAGCCTTAACTTATACTAGGGTTATCTTATTAAATCGGAGAGATTTCTAACGTATTATTAAGTTATTATTTTTACAATGTTCAATAGTGACACGAAAATTGAATTTGTTCGTAGTAATATTACCTCCTTTTGTTTTAAAATAACTGGTTAAATGTGGGAGTTTCGTTACACATGTCTCTACCGTTTCGGAAAAAAACGAGAAGTCTTTTTACGGTTAAAAAGTTATGAAGTGACCCATTTTAAGGGTTCTAGAGTATATTACTTTATTATGATCATTGATTTTCCTTAAAATTTCTCATTATAATGTCATGTCATTATACTAAACTATAATCTTTTGTAAATAAGTGTAACCGTAAATCTTAACTGATAATGAGGGTGATCTTTGTCTTTTAAAGTGCGTTTACATATGACAAATGTACCGCGAATATGCTGCGAGCTAACAGCGAGATGCGCGCGTGCCTTTAAAATTATGTACTATATAAAAAAAAGTCGGGTTTTCCTTCAGGGCGCTATAACTCCAGAACGCACGAACCGATTTCCATGGTTTCATATTCGTTGGAAAGGTCTCGGGCTCCGTGAGGTTGATAAAATATAAAATAAAAAAATGTTCTTCACCTTTTAATCACCAAACGAAATATTACATAAAACGAAACGAAGTTCGCCGAGGTTTGATAGTTATTTATACGAACCTTGTATGCGTTGAGCACAGAACCATTGCCATGCTCGCGGGCAGCCCGCAATTGGCTCGCGAGCGGCACATTCGCCAGATATGGACACACCGTTAAATGACGATGAGATTCAACGTTTTCTATTTCTTCCTGTACCATAATTTTTTTCGCTTCCTATTAAAAAAACAGTGTTAAACTTTTCAATAATGAGCAGTCAACATCTTAGCTAAGACAATCGCGCCTTAACGATCCTCTTTAATCTTTAGAGCACCAAAAAGGTGTGGACATTGGTCGCTGTAATTGGCTTGTAAAAGAACGTAAGTGGAAGATCCGTGTATGCCAACATAGTTGTGCAGTTGGAAAACTAGTTTGGCAACTTTATAGTTCAAGTACTAAGGTTGGTTTTTCTTTGTGGACAGTGTTGGAGATGTTTGATTTCTTGGCGAGAACGACTGTGCCACGTCGAGCAAGTTTGAGATAACGTCCCAGTGAGTGTTATCGGCCAATCAGGAGCGACGTGTTAAGGGGACGCGTCGGTAAACTACGGATGTTTGTGTGAAAAAAAAAACTTTTTTGCGTTGTCCATTTCTTTTTCTGATTGTCGCTTTTGATTTCTGTTGAGATCGAGTTTCGTTGTATCGCGTGTTATCAACTTTGTAGTTGTATTTGTTGTTATTTTTATATTTAGTATCTGTCTGTCACTTGGGAGATGTTCAGTTATGTATTACGAACTGCTATGGTGGTTTTGTAGTTAAGTGTCTGATTCTAAGGTTTTTAATTTTGTTGATTGTTAATATCTACGTGTCAAAAAAGAACCATTATGCTTTTTGGGATTTATATTATGTCTTTATCGTGATATTAGTTAGTTGAAATATAATTTTAGTTATAATTCCTTATTTAAATTTCATGTACTTAACTGGTACGTTAGGTTTAAGTCAGTCCAATCGCTTTTCATTTATGTTTTTGTATCACATAAATATGGGATGAAAATATAAAATTATATATTGTTCACCAGTTTGAGCAGGTTAACGGAGCATTCAATTTCAGGTACTCCCCTAAATACACATTTATTTTATTTTCCAATAACTCAAACCAAAGCACTAATAAAATCCAACAACAAAACAAAACAAATAAACAGACTCCGCAATTTAATAGCAAAAACAAAAACAAAACTGGATCGGAAAATAGTTCCAATAAATCGGGCTTAAATGCGGCTTTCGTATTGGCATCGCCTTAACTCCGGCGTGGCTGCGACAGGGCTAATCAGTGGCTCCAAAGATGAGAGATGCACTGGATCTGAATGCTATTGAGCACCAGCAAGTTCCAAATAAAATAAGACCGAAGTAATTCCAAATGTTTTGCTTCTTAGAGATTCTGGAAGATTCTTTCGTTAATTTAAAAATAGTTGGTTTAGCAATTATTGGTTTAGACGTGCCGTGTGGTTGATTGGTTTGTTCACTATAGTTATTGAATTTATAACTCATTTCGATATACTTTTCTGAGCTGGTATTGGGTTGTCGATTTGTTGATTTTCAATAAAACTGGACGCTATTATACTTTTTGTACGTTGGCCCTTTTTTATTTGTTGCACACATGTACAAAGGGAAAAATCATAATCAAACTCTTCATAATCATTTATTCATTTGCGAACATCGATATAAAAGAAAAGGTCTTATACAAAATAGTGTCCATTAATCATATTCTACCTTAAAGACATGCAAATTTAAAAGAAAAAACAATCTTATACTCCTATACTAGTATACCTCTATAAAGCTGAGGAGTTTGTTTTTTGTAACTGCAAGTCTGATTTGAATAATTATTTTTGTGTTGGATAGCGCATTTATCGAGGATGGCTATAAGTTATAAAACATCACCTTACGACCAATAGGAGCTGAGCAGAGCGTGTGAAACCGCACGGAAGTAGCTAGTAATATATATTAGGCACCAATGAACTAGTATTTTACAAATAAGGTAACATCATATACGCTCATCCTGTAAATATTCTGTGATAGGATAATATGCTTTTTCCAGTAACATAGTTTTGAAATATATTTTCATCACTTATCCCCAGAAAAATTAAACATGAGCATTCGTATAATAGTGAAGTTTGGAAAATTAAATCTTACGAATTCAAAATTAGGATAATACATCTATAATCTAATCTAGGCATTCAATAAGTTCACAATTTACTTTTTCTTCTGTGATTACATTCCAAATCAAGTTTAATTTATAGCCAAACTTCAACACAGAATCTCAGCCACAACCAAACATATTTATAAGCTTTTTAATACAAAGTAATATTGCTTGAAAAGAGCCGTAGAATGAAATGCATTACATTTTTTATTACGACCCATTGTCAGTATAATATATTGTCGAAGTTTAATTTCATTCAATTCATAGCAGGATTGAATCAGTTTCTTTCATACAATTTGATCCTTTTTATTGAGGAGCTTGAGGTTTTTTTTTTTTTTTTTAAGAGGGGAAAATCATCGAATGACTGCTCCCGCCTGGGTGAGGTGGGAGGGAGTGTCAGACTCTTACTGACTAAAAACCACCCCGTTCCTTCTCCTGCACGTCGAGCCGGAGCCCCGGTTACCCGTTAGGTTCTCCGCGACTCCGAATCGGCATCGGCCCTATTGGGCCCCATCTGTGGTGGTCTGATTGCTCTTTGAGGCGCGCGCGGAACACGACTCGCCGTACGCTCGGGTCTGTTTCTGGTCGGACGGGGAGCCACCCATGCTCGCCGTCCGCAGGCCCGCAAGCTTGAGGTTAAGAGGTTGTGAAGATGATTTTTGGAATTAGTTAGGTACGCTAGTTATGGTGGCTTCGAAGGCTAGCTAGCATTCCTTAAAAAGTGAAAATTATGATCTTTGTGATCAGATCTTTTCTCTCCTCGACTCCTTGTAACTAGTTAGAAGTTATTAAGTCTGATATTAAATTTAGTTAAATGTGTTTTAGCTAAAGTGCGATTGGTATACGATGTATGAGATATAATATCAAACTACTTTGCTCTGAAACACCTAAGTGATAGCCATGTTTATGGTACTATTTTCTTAACAATTTTGTACACTGATAATGCGAGAAATTCTTAAGACCATCAATGAATCGCAGATACCAGGGAACCATATCATCCGAGAGAAATCTACAACGACGTGAACGACATTGTTTAAAACCTCCCCAATAGTGATAAGGTTAAATTACTTGGAATTAGCGTCGGGATTATTTCACAGACTGTTCTCTTCTATCATCACCGTCTGTGGCCAATAAAAACAAAGTCTTTTCCTACCACTTACACGTTTATATCCTTGAATTACCACCCAATAACAATTGCTACGGCCGACCGCACAGTTTTTGCTTGACGTATGGTGTAAATTATGAGAGGATTCCGTGTCGATTTTCTTCACTGCTTGATGAGATGGAAGCTTTTGATTGTCCTGATTTCTGTAATGTCTTTAAGAAAATTTATTGTTATTGCTTAAACTACCAACAATTTCAATAATTCTATAATTAGTTTAACACGTTAAACGCCATGGCAGTCACCGGTGACCGACATTAGCGGAGGATTTGCCTTCAACAATTATTTGTTGGCAGCCAAAGCCTTAAGGGTTTTCAATATTCAGCCTTGAATAACATGGGTTGGTGTTTTATCTTTTTTGCAACCAGGCATAACTTTTTAAAGTTAACAATGTCATTTACTATTGACATCTATATTACGTTACTTGGTTGATTTACAACTTTGTTTATTTTTTTATAAAAGTAATTCTCAATTTTAGTTAAACAGCAAAAAATAGCCGTGATTGCGAACCGAACCAAAATATTTTGTACTTCAAAGTTAACCAGTAAGCACTTTGTGAAGTCCTCTACATCTCCCGACTTACGTCACTCAGGAGAACATGACAGTTACCGCCTCCGCCGTCTCGTTAGCAGCGGTAATGCGATTTTAACTTTCGCCCGCTCCCGCCAATGATAAGGGCCAATTGGTCCTATTAGACGAGTTTGTAGTTGTAATTGTTCTACACTTAGGCGCCCGGTCAGTGGATTAGCTGAACGAGATACGTTTTTGTTGGATCGTAGTGTAGGCGTTTTGTTTATTGCTGTTCTTGAGTAAATTGAATGGATTTTTCTATGGATGTTGGTAGAATGGATGGGTGGGTGAAACATCTTATAAAAATTTGTTGTTTTTCTTGCCATTTTGTTCTAAAATTAAAATATTAATCAAATATTTAGTTGTATTTTGTACCGTTTTGAAACCATTTCTTATTTCGTAGATTCGACTCCCCAATTGTTATATTTGTATTAAAACTTTCATGAGATATACTAATTATTATTATGTTTCCGGCTTACTCACGTAACTGGTTGACGAGGAACTAGACTTGTTTCAAGCCATATTCATGAGTAGGTAGCAGCGTGACAATCACCGCGTCGCGGGTCGCGGAAATAGTCGAGTTCCTCATTAGTAAGCCGAAAACATAATTATTCATAATCATAATCATAATCATTTATTTATTAGTAACATAGGTGGTATTATATGGATGTTCATAAGTTAATAACAGGTTTAGTTACACTATGTTTCGCCTTACTTGGCGTACAAATATTAATATATAATATTTTAATTGAATTAATACAAAGAAACAAAGGTTAATTAAAGTCAAGAATGTCAATTTAAAAATCAAGGTCATATGAAATTTTAAGTCAGTTTTTAGTACCTAAGTGTGTCTTTAATAGACAAGTGAATAATGTATTATTTTTCATAGTAACAGTTATAACTGTAAAATCTTATATCTAATGAGATCAACATCTTATAATGATTCCACTAATAAAACTTAAGATATATACTCTTAATACAATATAATGCAGTCAAGCCTCATCGATTAATAACAAACTGTTCATCAAACAAATCGTTCACCTTCAAATAATTATTTTTCGTTCAGGAACTCATTTATTGAGTAGTAGGCCTTTTTTATAAGGTAATCGGATACGACACGTTTGAATTTATTTAAATCAGGTATATTTCGTACGCTACTTGGAATTTTATTGAAGACTTTAGGTGCCATTCCCAAAACACTTTTAGTGAATAATGCGGATTTATGGGTTTTGACTAATGGGTTTGTTCTGATGGCGTTTTGAACTTAGAGTTGTGAACAAATGGATGTGCTTTTTTACAAATAGTGCAACTTCATAAATATACAAGCATGGCACTGTCATAATTTCAAGCTTTACAAAATATGGTCGGCAGCTATCAGTCACCTTTATTTGACACACAGCACGTAAGCATATTTTTTGGGTTTTAAATATTAATTCTCTATCTGTACAATTTCCCCAAAATTTGATGCCATATCGTAGCGTCGAAGATACATACGCATGGTAGGCACTAAGAACTGCTTCATGAGAGGCTATTTTACTTAAATTACGTAGAGCGTACTGGTATTGATTTAATTTCTTAACTAATTGATCAACGTGATAACTCTATCGTAAATTTCGGTCCAACCAGAGTCCTAAGAATTTAGTGTGATCGGTTTCAGTGATAATTTTATTGCAGTATTGGATTTTGAGGTCAATGGAATCAATTCGTTGTTTAAAGAAAATTGTTTGTGATTTTTCTAAATTTATTTGGAGGTTATTTTTGTTTAGCCAGTCTATTATCTTTTCTAAACTTTGATTGATTTCCATTTCTAATGACGATATATTTTGGTTCGTAAAAGTTACTGTTATATCATCTGCAAAAAGTGTTGTGGGATGTTTTATTATACTGGGCATGTCGTTAATGTAAATTATAAACAATAGCGGCCCTAGTACGCTTATTTAATAATTATTAATTTTAATATTGTTTATTCTCGCAACTTTTTAATTTGTTAGCGTTCTAACAGTACAACATATCAGATGTATTTCTTTTTAGAAAAAATATCCTATTTTATTAAAGTTTCTGTTTTCACAATTCTTCGTATTAGCATAGAAATTGGAAAGGATGGCAACAACATGTGTTTTACATAGAATTAGTAATATAACCGGTAAAAAGGTATTGTGTTCCGTTCGAGGAAAAATGAATACCCATGTGTGTGATGTTACGTAAGCTATGTTGTAAAAGGTCTATCATATTTTTTTTGGTTGATTGTTGTCAGAGAGACTTCTCATTTTTTTATTATATCTGTATATATTAAACTGACGGGCTAGTGTTGGAAATTTGCTCCACGACTTGAGTCATCGCTCTCAGGTCACGGCGTTTTACCTAAGTACTGGGTACTTTGCGCCGTGTAGACTGTTATATTTTTTTTAATTAACTATTTTTCTTTATTTTTCGTAACTGTGTTACTTGTGTTAATAAATAAACTTTTCCTTTCTTCTTCCCGGGCTAGGCCAAAGATCCTTTGAGCGGGAGGAAACGCCCGGGTGTCATCACTGCGAAGATCGCCCGGAGGACACAGTGGAGCATACGGTGGCGATGTGTCCTACGTGGGCTGAGCAGCGTAGTGTCCTCAGGGATGTCATCGACGACGGCGACCTCTCGCGTCCGGCTCTGGTTCAGATCATGGTACGGAGCGAGGGGGACTGGGATGCCATCTCCTCCTTTTGCAAAACAGTCATGCTAGCTAAGGAGGAGGCGGAGCGCGTGAGGAAAGAACCTCCTCACGCCCCGGCCGTTGCAAGAGACACGCCGGGCGTCGGGGATCGCGAGACGATCTCCGGCCACCGTAAGCACGGGCCTGCGGACGGCGAGCACGGCTGACTCGCCGCCCGGACCGGAGGCCTTAGTCCGAGTTTGTTATATGTTTAAACTAATCGTAACGAGTACGCGTTCGGCGCTCTGATTGGTTGGTTCATTGGCTCCGGGCCTCAGAACCAAGCCCGAGCGTACGGCGTGTCGCGTTCCGCGCGCGCCTCAAGGAGCCATCAGACCACTACAGATGGTGCCCAACAGCTGATTCCGATACGGAGCCGCGGAAGACTTAACGGGTTGCCGGGGCTCCGGCTCGAAGTGCAGGAGTAGGAACAGGGTGGTTTTTAGTCAGTAAGAGTCTGACACTCCCTCTCGCCTCACCCAGGCGGGAGAAATCATCGGATGATTTTCCCCCCTCGAAAAAAAAAAAGGCCAAAGGTCTTTGTTTTGTGGAGCATGCATTATCCAGGCAGGCAGTAAAATTATACTATGGAATTAATTATTACAATATTATTAAAGTGAATTTATAGTGACACTGTAATTATTAGCCAAGTTATAGTGTCACCAATTAGTAACGTACAATAAGTTTATCTAACAAGGTATTATCTGTTACATTATTGGCTACTTTTATTAGATGTAATACCCAATCATGTCAAAGACTAGCTATTTCTAGCCAGTAACTATAACTCCAGTTAGGGTAGGTGCTCCAGTGAATGAACACACCCCAGTGAATGATCAAAACGAAGTTTTTTTAAAAAAATAAGAAATTGAGATATTTCTACCAAACGCAGTTTTTTTTTCGTAATTGCAACTCTATTTTCTAATAAAATGACAATATTTCTTTCTTATGTCACTGTTCCTTTCAAAAAGCGAAGCGTTTAGTTGTTGCAGGTTAGTGTAACGGTGTATTTGTTCGAGCAAGATTTAAGAACTCGGGTAAGACGCAAAATTTTTGATATAACTTTGTAGCCGTAATTTAAGTATCCGCTGTAAGTTATTTGTTATTTCGAACAATGGATAGTTTAAATATTTATCTGAAGTCAATTAAACTTCCATTCTAGCCAGTTTTGCGTAAATTTTTCGATGTCCCAGCATTGGAAGCAAAAAACGTTTGAAATCTAGTGAATGAACGACTGTTCATTCACTGGACAAACGTGAATTTCGCATTTTTATTAAAATATCTAATTTATTTTTATGCCATATTGTTTATGTTTTGGGAGTAGTTTGAACAATAGATTACCGATCTTTAGGCCAGTATTGGGACAGGTGTGTTCATTTACTGGTTCATAAAATCTATTGAATGAACTAACATTTTTCTTTATGTTCAAATATTAGCTTTCGTCATGAGGATGCAACCAATGAATGAACACAACATATTTAGTTGAATAAAAAATACTTTTAAATCCTAAAATTTAGTATTACATTAATTTTTTTATTATTGTCTATTTAGATTACCATGGATCCAATAAAAAAAATATGTAAGGTTTCGATATACCCAAGAAACTTTGGAAAGAGCTGTTACGGCAATTGCTAAAGGAGAAATTACTATTAACAAAGCAAGTAATGTTTTTAGTATACCAAAATCCACCCTTCATAATAAATTAACTAATAAGGTACCCTTACAAAGAAAAATGGGTCCTTCATCGGAACTCACTGTAGATGAAGAGGCTAAGATTGCTCAATGGATTGTAAATAAAGCAAAATTAGGTTTTCCGATGCACCCAGAAGAAGTTTTTGATACGGTAGAAAATTTTTTAACTGCCAATAATAGAAAAAGCAAATTTACCGGAAACAGGCCAGGAAAAAAGTGGCTCAAGTTGTTTTTAAACAGACATCCCGAAATTACTAAAAGAAATGCGGAAGTGATTTCTAAAGGCAGAGCCACAGTCACTGAATCACCTATCAGGGCTTGGTTTAAGGAACTAGATCAGTTTTTGATCGAAGAAGATGCTTTAGATATTAAAAACAATCCTAGTCGAATATTTAATGCTGACGAAACAGGTGTTATGACCTGTCCTAAAACTGGAATCATATTAGGACCTAAAAATTATAGGAATACGTATGAAATCGCTAGTGGAAAGGAAAAAGAATCTATAACGGTTCTTTGCACTTTTGCTGCGGATGGAAAGGATGTACCTCCATTTGTAGTATATCCATACAAGCGAATGCCCCCGGCTGTAATTCAAAATTTTCCGGATTCTTGGTATATTGGTCGATCAGATAGCGGATGGATGGTATCGAACACATTCTTTTCATATATTAAATTATTCTACGATTGGCTTGTACAAAATGAAATTCAACTTCCGGTAATACTCTTTCTTGATGGGCATAAATCTCACATTAATCAGGAAATGTTTGAATTTTGTCGAGAAAAGCTAATCTTTATATATTGTTTATATCCTAATGCTACGCACATCTTGCAACCTTGTGACGTGGCCATTTTCGGACCTTTAAAGAAGAGTTGGAGGAAAGTAGTATGGAAAAATAAGCAATCCTCTACATCTTCAATAACGAAACAAAATTTCGCTAAAAAGTTCCAAGAAGCTTATACCGCTGGCTTAAAAGTTGAAACTATAAAGAATGCTTTTAGAGCATGCGGATTGTTTCCTATGAATGCTGATGCTGTTAACTATTTAAAATGTATAAGTACTAGAAGAGAGGAAATCAATGAACAAAGTTTAAGAAATCAACAAAACGAAATTTTGGAAGAGAGAAGAAATAATATGAGAAGTGCAATTAAAGTTATTGAAACAGAAGTTGGACAAACTTTAAGAAATGAGTTCGTTCAGACTTATTTATTGAAGTATTTTATGTATATAATCTGTATATGTAGTATAAGTACTGAATATTTTCGAGAGTCTACGTGGAATTTTAATGAGACAAGTGATATAGTGGACCTAATAATTGACAGCGATTTAAACCTGCCAACTGTGATTCCTCTTCCATGGTACGATACTCCGTTACGTGGCACAATATCAGAGAACACTGGTATTATTGAAACAACAACAGTATGTCCCGAATCTTCCCTTAGTGATGCGTTTTCTACACCTTTCGCACCTGAGATTTTTACTGAAGAGCATCCAGAAATTGATAATAATATTCCAGCTATGGGCGAGTGTGTAATCAATGAAGAAGAAACACAACAGGGAATGGATACCAATAAAATCGAAACATTTTTGAGCTTACCTAGAATCACTTCAAAGAAGAAAACATACACAAAGAAATCGAACCCTATGCCATTTGGATTAACCGGTCAAAGGTACAAAAAACATATTGAAATGATTGAAGAGGAAAAGAGAACAAAAGAAGAAGAGAAAAAAAATGAAAAGAAAAGGAAATTAGAGGCGAAAGAAAATGAGAAAAAAGAAAACAGGAAGACAAAGAAAACAAAAAGAAAAGTAAAGAAGAAGAAAAGCTTTTACGAAAGCGTAAAACTAACAAGCACGAAGAAAACTCTGAGAATAACACAGAATATAAAAATCAGGTAAAAAAAGGCTAAGCCAAACGATGAAATTGATGAGTCTATACCGTCGAAGGATTTGTACGGGAAATATGTTATGGTAAGGTTCAAGACAGACAAAAGAATACGTCATTATATAGGTAGAGTTCTTATGGTGAACGATGAAGAACAAAAATATAAGATAGATTTTCTTAGAAACAAATCTGTATCTGATAACATCGTTAGCTTTGTAAAACCACAAGTACCGGATGTGGCAGAAGTTGATTTTAAGGATGTAGAACGTGTCTTAAGTGAACCTGAATATTCCAGACATGGCTTGATCTCATTTCATAACGTTACATTTAAAGATTTAGAATAAAGAATAATAACGCACAAATAATAAAAATTACTGTTTTGACTGATTATTGTTATTAACTACTTATTACTGAGGTTGATTAAAGTTTTCTGTAACGTTCAAGTTTAAGTTTACAATTATATTGTCTAGTTGTTTAAGTACTGTTTTTTACGTATATATTTTCATAAAAATATATTATATATTTTCTTTATTTTCTTTTTATAAGAGATTATAACGTGTCTGTTGCGCCTATTAAGGTTTATAATGATTAGCTAAGAGTTTGAAGGCTTTTATTTTGTTAAAATATGTTTAATTTTGTTTATGATTGTAACAGATATAGGCAGAGGATTTATCTTCGTTTATTTTAAGTTGATTCTGGACTGCAATTGTTATAAAATAAAGTTTTTTTTTAATAATTAAGAAAATAAAAATTGTGTTCATTTACTGGTTTTTTTTAGTTCATTTACTAGAAAATTTCGTTCATTCACTGGAGTTATAGGGTATTTTTCAATTTATTGCTAAATATCTAAGAAAATATAAAAGTTATGTCGCTTATCCAACTTAAAAAATATTATTCAATATAGTTTTATCACCAAGGTCGTATACCTAGGGGCAAATTAATGTAATAATTTTTTGAAGTTCAAAGATCGCTTAAGTGTTCATTCACTGGAGCACTTACCCTATTTCAAGTAACTAACTGCCCATGGGTGCAAAATGTTAACTCAATTACGTTATCCTTTGAAGTTTTTGATTGGATGGAGTCAATATCGTAAGGACATAGATATAATATACTACACATACCTGCGACTTTGACTTGAAAATAAATATAAGTCGCAAAGTGGGTACATTGGTATTGTGTAGTACATACATTAGTATTATAGTAGATACATTAGTATTATACTAAAGGAATACCAAGAAATGACAAAAATTAAAGTGTTTCTTTTACAAGGTACCAGGGCAACAGAAATTAGTAAAAGGTTGCTAATAAACGCGAAGTTGTTTCCCGCGGGTCTTGGGAAGAAAATACTTACGCGTTCTTCATTCTGACGTGATAGATATACATTCACTCACCCAAACTTACACATCTATTAGTAGGCATGTAATATATAATATTATGGGTATGTATGTGGGTGTATCATGTGTAAGGACATCGAAGTTCAATTAAGGGCGAGTGATTGGACCCCAATTAGGCGTGAGATACGGTTTGATAGGCCACCATCACAGGAAGCGTGAGGCCGAACCAGTCACATGTAAGTTTAAGAAATTAAGGTCAGTTATAGTATAATTTGGTTGTATTCTATGTACCTACAGTGTGTCTTTTGAAATAAATTGTAAGTGGCCATATTCGTGCTTATATAAAAACTATCTACATTGTGACTTCTTAGAAAGAGATCCCCTTTTTCATTGGATTTTACTACCAAAATTTAGTGCATACTACGTGGATATTCATGCTTTTTAAAACTCTGAGAATATTTTAAAAAGTTTTAGTGAAGAAGCTTACCCATTGTTCCACTCAAATCGAATTTACATCTGTACTACCTACCCTTCTCCTTTTTGGGGGATTGGGATGCCGTCTACTCCTTTTGCGAGGCAGTCATGCTAGCTAAGGAGGAGATGGGGCGAGTGAGGCAGCGAAGCGCTGCCTCCTCACAACCCAGCCATCGCGAAGGACACTCCGGACGTCGGGGATCGCGGGACGATCTCCGGCCACGGCAAGCGCGGGCTCGCCGCACGACCAGAACCAGACTCGAGCGTACATACGGCGCGTCGCGTTCCGCGCGCGCCTCGAAGAGCCATCAGACCACCACGGATGGGGTCCATCCGTGGTGGTCGTGGTGATGCCGATACGGAGCCGCAGAGAACCTAGCTAACGGGCTACCGGGGCACCGGCTCGAAGTGCAGGAGTAGGAACGGGGTGGTTTTAGTCAGTACGTGTCTGACACTCCCTCCCGGCTCGCCCAGGTGGAAGAAGTAATACGATGATTTTCCCCCCTTAAAAAAGAGCCTTCTGCGAAATACGAGATTATAATGGTAAACAATTATAACAATAAGAAAAAATCGATTAATAAATAATTACAGGAAGAAGACTCTACAGAAAATACTTCGATCATAACAGAAAGAACTTTAAACAAAGAAAAACATTCAATAATCCTTATTCCATCAATTTATAGCTGTCTTGTTTGAAAGCCTTAAAGAAACTTTGGAACGAGTTAACAAGGCAATCAATATCCGTGATTTTCAACCTCAAGTAGCTAATTATGATCTATAGCTCAATTTACTTCTCTCAAATTTTGGATTTGTAACAAACCGCATGAATTAATAAGCAAAATAATCCGTCTGAAGTTTCGTTGATCGGTTATTTGTATCGAGTGAGATAATTATACTTGAATTAATATACATATTACAATTTTAAATATACAAACTTTATTCTTCGAAGATGAATTAGAGTATATTCTATGTGTAGTAGACTAGGGGCTACTACTTGTGTTCAAGTAACGGGATGCTAGATATTAGGCGCCCAGAAAGTAATAGGGTACGGTATAAAGGATAAATTAAGTATAAGTAAACTGTTCTGTGACAGCAAACCATTTTTTTTAATGGAGGAAATTAATCATCCCATCATGTGTCCTGCCTTGGGTAAGGCCTTGGGTAAGTGCCTTGCTGACTAAAAACCTCCCCGTTCCTACACCTCCTCTTCGAGCCCCAGCGATCCGTTAAGTACTTTGCGGCAACAACAAAACACTAGCACCACATGTGTACTAGGCGTACAGTACTTAAAGAAGACTGAAGCTTTGAGATTTTGTGTAATAATGAAGCTTGTTTATAACCAGATTTCAAAATCACATCCAGTTTCTGTATCATTCTTAAGAACATCAGATAACAATCGAATATTTAAAGAAAACCAAGGCCGCTATGCGCATATTGTTGAGTTTTAATTAATAGCAAAAATGAAGGTAAATTGAGTCGTAATAGGGCTAACTGTAACTGCCTCGGGGTACTTGGGCAGATTAATTGCCCCCCCCCCACCCATTCCATTCCATTCTTGCTCTCTCTCATCATGTTTCTTCGTTTTAAAACACACCAATTTGTCAGTGGTATGTTTGGTCGCTTTTTATAGCAGTGCTTAATTGTGTTTAAACGGTTCATGGCTTGTTAGATATTTTTTACAATTTCCTCAGCTTCGTCTGTTGATGTTTGAGTTTTTCTAAGAACTTTGTTTGTCTTAGAAAAATGTTCTTAATGTGTATGAATGTGCACTTTCCTGCGATTCTAGAAGAAATACCTATACATATACCTAATACAATAGCTGTATCGATTATTATTTAATTTGATATTTACTGGCTAGACTTTAGTTGTAATTTTCTAGATAAAGTGTATAGGTATTTAATATTTGTGTTTGTTTAATCGTTTTTGAGATCGTAACTTACTATCTATATATA
Organism: Spodoptera picta; assembly: GCA_038387885.1. Classification (NCBI taxonomy): domain Eukaryota; kingdom Metazoa; phylum Arthropoda; class Insecta; order Lepidoptera; family Noctuidae; genus Spodoptera; species Spodoptera picta. The sequence goes on along the minus strand of JAZHFQ010000344.1, from coordinate 1,862,950 downwards.
TGGATAATTATAGATAGATAGATAGTTATATAGATATGTAAAAATATAGAGGTAGATGTATTTTTATCTTGAATATGAATCCCTTTTTCCTTGGTCACGGCATCACGCGTAATTGACCGACTGCCTCGTTAGCCGAGTGGTCGCAAGTGCGACTGCCGGGCAAGGGGTCTCGGGTTCAATTCCCGGGTCGGGCAAAGTATTACTGAGTTTTAAAAATCTCAGTAGTAGCACGGAGTCTGGAAATGTGCCCAGTATATGACGATAGGCTCACCCCCTATTACTTGGGACTCATAACATAAATAGTGAAAAGTGGGTGTTACATTGTACTGTGGCATTAAGTGCTGAAATGTGGACCTCTGCCTACCTCTTCGGGGATAAAAAGGCGTGATGTTATGTTATGTTCTTCAGACTTAAAAAGTCCTGAAAATCCTACGTGAATGGGAGAAAACGGGATTGCCAGTACGAAGTCGCGGCAGAAGCTAGTTTTTTATAAAACGACCTTTAGGTTATTGACATCATCTTATCATAGCTCGAAGTATATACCTCTATATAGGTATATTCGACACTGATAAGACGTCTGGTCTAATAGTCTTAGTTAGCCCTTTTTATTAATTAAACTGATGAATGACACAATTAAACGAGAAAAACAAGCATTATAATGTAATTCGCTTTAAAGCAACCTTTATCGATACAAATAGAATTAAACAATATAGGTAACACCCAATTCCATAACACGAATATATCCCTTAATTCCACAAGAATAAATAGAAAATTTGCTCAAAATTTTGGAAACGCTTATAAATCTAAAATTAACGTTTAAAGCCAAATTAAGTCAAACAAAATCACAGCTTTGAAACATATAATTAAAAATGTAATTTTAATTCGTGATGTGATTCAAGGTGCTGACGCACATTAATCGTTTTGAGATCTTTACATATTAATATAATCAACGATTCTGTTTTTTATTTATTTTTAGACCGTTTTCAAAGGTTTTGCTTGTGAATGAAGGTGGGATTTTTTGTCTAGATTTTATTGCTTGGTTAGAAAATTTATTAGCCGATATTTTACGTAGGTTTTAGTAGGTAGTGATTCTGCCTATCTCATTAAAAGGGATGCCTCCAGAAATCTCAGGTTACTAATGAATCTAGAGCTTTTGTATTAAACAGTCTGTCTCACAATTTTATAGGTCTCATTTTTTTTCTAGATAAACAACGCAGCAGTATTTGACCAAAATTAAAATTATTTCTTATGTGCCACGAGAAGCTCCAATATACAAAAAATCTGCTATTTAGTATTCTCTTAGGTCTTGGAATACACTGAAGAAATCCGTACACTTCGATAAAACCTCTGTGACTGATTACAACTCATTCTAAAAGGGCTTAGCAGTGACTGCATTGAAAACATAAAGCCCTGATTTATATATGCCTTAGAAATCCTTCATCAATCTTTTAGAAAGAAAGTGAATACATCTCGTATCCAATTTTCCTTTTCTTCATAGGTTGAGTTGACCCAAAAGCGACTGGCGAAGTAGGACTATTCTATTCCCTCTGATTCGAAAACTAATGTTTAAGTGTTTAATATTTTTTATGAAATACAATACGGAATGGATACGTTTTAGGAAATCGTAACTTATAACTAGTTTAAACTAGTTGACTTACTCGGTACAACATTATGCATTCGCTTGACAGGTAAAGTGAATGCATAATGTTGTACCGAGGAAAGACTTTCTGTGCAATATCATAACTTTGTTACTTTGATCCTTTTACACTTAAATGTAATTATCATTTTAAATGCAGTATAATAGGGTTTATATTACAGAGAAATAACGAAAAAAATTATACTTAGTCATATAATCTAAACATAACATAACATCACGCCTTTATATCTCCGAAGGGGTAGGCAGAGGTGCACATTTCCAGACTCCGTGCTACTACTGAGATTTTTTAAAAACTCAGTAATACTTTGCCCGGCCCGGGAATCGAACCCGAGACCCCTTGTCCCCGCCAGTCGCACTTGCGACCACTCGGCCAACGAGGCAGTCATATAATCTCTCCTTCATAATCGCCAACTAATCCGTAAAAGTCCTGACTGGTAGAACTCCTATATAGGTAAGAGGAAATGTCATAATATCCACACTTCATCCAATGACTGCTCTCGTCTGGGTAAGGCGAGAGGGAGTGTCAGACTCTTACTGTCTAAAAACTACCCCGTTCCTACTCCCGCACTTCGAGCCGAAGCCCCGGCAACCCGTTAAGTTCTCCGAGGCTCCGTATCAGCCCTATTGAGCCCCATCTGTGATGATCTTCATGACCCTATAATGTCCACACTCGACAAATGAGTTCAAATCACAATTTAAAAAGTCCAGGTTTATCAAACAGTGCTTTTGCCTAGTCAGTGAGTCAATCATCCCCTAGTAGGCTCTTAGAACATCCGCGGTAAAGCATGGTGACATTAACACACTCTAATCTGCCGCTATTCTATGAATTCATTTCCGAACGACAACTACCATTTCATTAACAAGGCATTTGAGGTAATAAATGTTAAACCTAACCCACCTATGTTGTTGTTGACAGCGCATTGATTGCTAAGGCCACGACAACCGCAGTGACCACTGACCAGTAACGCAGTGAGGCGCCGACTGATTCCTACCGCTATTGGTACTTTGGAGGTGACCGCTCATGATGTTTGATGTTGATTGGTTGATTGAAATTAATTTATTCGACCGTTTTATTATGTAGTCAAAGAGCTAATTATAATAAGGAACCCAATAATAAAATACAAGGCAGGGTTGGCCTTCACTAATCATGCTCGTGCTCCATCGTCGACCTCGTTATCACATCAAATATTAAAACAAATCTCTCTTCACACGAGAAAACACAAAGCTAGCGTTATTTCACGCCAATTTTCTGCGAGGTCATGGTGTCACTTCAGCTAAGCCGGCCCGTTGGTGACCACGCATGGTTCTCCCACATTTAATTTCCATTCCTTAATCTATATTATTTACCTATATTTTATAACTAATGATTGCCTCGTTGGCCGAGTGGTCGCAAGTGCGACTGCCGGGCGAGGGGTATTGGGTTCGATTCCCGGGAAAGTATTACTGGGTTTTAAAAAAAATCTCAGTAGTAGCACGGAGTCTGGAATTGTGCCCGGTATATGGTAATAGGCTCAGCCCCTATTACATGGGACTCATGACATAAATAGTGAAAAGTGGGTGTTACATTGTACAGTGGCATAATGTGCACCTCTGCCTCCATTCGGGGAATAAAAGGCGTGATGATGTTATGTTTATAACTAATTTTTAAATGTTTGTGTACTTTGTATTTTGTATAATGCAAAATTAAGAGTTTGGATTGTATTTATCTTATCCACGTCCCATTTAACATTTAGCCCACTTGTATTTCGGAGGCGAGTGTCGTGGCGTAGAATCGATGCAGGCATTAAAAAGCGCGACCTCAATGCGACGGCAGAATGCAGTGTGGCTAAAAGTAGCTTGCTAAGTTAATTTAAGTTGGTCTAACTGACACTCGAAATTATAGCTTTTTCATAATAGTTTGAAATAGATAATTGTTCGAAAAATTTCCGACTAGTTTCAAACTATATGGGGGTACAGTTGTGGTTTGTGATATCAAGGCTTTTAACCCGTCTGCGTCTTGTGCTGGAACGCAGATCCATGCGAGACATACTATATTTTCTATTGTGTCTTATATACCGGCACTCAAGAGGTTACTGCGAAGCGTGAGTTTTCTTACTAACATACAATATATTATTTAAAAAAAATGTCAAGTGTATAGTTACACTTTTCACAAGTCATAATTTTGTTTCGCTATATTAGAGCCGTTGCTGAGAGATTTATCTGATTTGAGAATCAAACTCCAGATCACGATCGTTTTATGTAAATAATTATAATAAAAGTACCAACCAAGGTAAAGGTCGTCAAACTTAGTCAACATCTAAACAGACTTATTTCAAATTCAAAGTGAACGCGAAATAAAAATGCCCAGAGGAAGAAAATCTAATGAAAGTTCTACGTAAAATTGGCTATTATCAAAGTATAATGTCCGCTAACAATTTCGCTCATACTCCGGAGTTAAGTACTTAATAATTCCTTTAAGGAAATGTTTTCAAACGGTGTACCTTTTAGTTAAATAGTTTTCTGAGAAGTAGGTACGGCCCCGGGTGTCACTTTATGGATTGGCACAAGTTATGAGCTGTAGCGGGTTAAAATATTTTTGTGTATAACGCTTACCGCTCTGATAGTTGCACATTCTGTTCCTGATTATAAGTCCCTTCGTGAGTCGAAATTAATGGAGTTACTTTATCGACCAGTTAAGTAGACCTTGTAACGTAATTCATTTGATATGTGATTGCCTAAGTACGATGTTTGTGAGCATTTGAATATAAGATCTCTAAAATTCTCTCGAAAATGTTATCTAAGTCGAATTTAGTCTAACGATCTTTGTACCTATTTTCTTCGTTAAATTAATGTATTTTTATTTTAGTTCTTCGGTTATTATTATGTTTGTTCACAGGGTATTTGTTTGATAGCCAGTAAATGTGTAGGTACATATGATGCCAACATATTTCATTGGATGTAATTAACTAGCTTCAAATAGTAGGTACTACTTAATTTATTTATACACTCTCGCAAGCGATTTCTATCTTTACCTATTTCATGTATCTAATTGTGATCATAAATATCTTTTCATTTAATGTTAGGAAGAAAAGTATGTAAATAGACTGAATACTTAAACTATTCTTGATTTATGAATTTTTATTATTATAATTATGTAGTTGCTAAACACGATCACTTTATAAAACTAATGATTGTAAGTGGAAAAGTATATTTGTTTGTACCTTTTTGTAACGATATCTACTGAATCATTTACCTTAATAATTTAACAAACAATTAATTATTATGCTGTCGCCTTGCTCACGTGACTGTGACGTTAAACAGATACGTTTGACGAGAAACTCGACTAGTTTCAAGCCATGCTAGAGGTTCATATTCATGAGCAGCATTTCGCAACCCGCGACGCGGCTTTCGTATGTCTCACGAAAATTCAAATACATATTTAGCATTAATTTGAGAGTAGGGAAAATAACACCTTTCACGGGAAATTCAGGCGGGAAAAACTGTCGGCAATAGCTCTATAGTAGTTTTATAAACATTAATTAGAAGTCACTACATAACTACAACTAGCTATTTAACATATTGCAAGACAAAGGTCTCCTCACCTACTTGCAAAATGCATTCTCAGTAAACATTGTCGTCATACACTTGCGCAGCAGCGTCACAGTCGCGAAGTTTGTAATGTCATTACGTACTTGAAACTCCGCTTTGTGAGCAGAGTCGCTCGGCCTCACGATATGCCATTTAGATACTACTGTACCTCTACTATGAGTTTAAAAGGCAATAGTATTGTGCAAATTAGCAGAGTATTAATAGTTCTCTAAGATCGGAAAAGGAGGATCCTCCGACCAGGCGAGGTGATCGTGCCTTGCGGGCTTTCTCGCCCAACAGTTGCTCGTTGGAATTTTCTATCCGTGTTAAATCGAATGTAAACTTCGCATGTGCGGTGTAGGATTTTATGACGTCATCCGTTGACTTGTGACATGTGTCGCCACATCACTCATCACTCCCTCCCAAGACCGGAGGTCGATCCCGCTGAGACGGCTGTCGATGCTTGAGATGAGCGGTGCCAGAGCCAGTGTAGAAAGTCCCTAGTCCAGTGAGTCGGAACTGTGCCGCCGCTGAGTGCCCAGTGAGTCGGGTGAGCGGTGCAGGGCGATACTTCAGAGAGTCGGAGAGATGAGTTCGCAGTGTCCCACGGTGAGTCGGGGAAGAGCTGCTGCGAGGGTAGGTGCGTAGTGGCTGGCGTCTGCGTTGACGGGAGGAGATGTCCTTCAGAACCGTGTGCAGAAGTGCTGTGCCTAGACGCTGGTGAGGCCGTAGGGAAGAACCAGGCTGCACAACTTCGTTGCAGGCGATGGTGGTCCCTGATGAGGCTAAGGATGCTGGTTGGCTGCGACTTGATTACCGCTCAGCGGAGAAATGATGAATGAGAGGGATGGCGATACGGATGACGGTGCTGATCTGCTCCGTGAAGTGAAGGTTGCTTCCAATCACGTCGGGGTCACCACTTTAGGGAACAGAGAGTATGACCAGGCGAGGTGATCGTGCCTGGCGGGCTTTCTGCCCGACAGTTGGTCGTTGGGATTTTCTATCCATGTTAAATCGAATGTAAACTTCGCATGTGCGATGTAGGATTTTATGACGTCATCCGTTGACTTGTGACATGTGTCATGTGTCGCCACAAGTATTTTGTTGATGTTGCTGTGACCCGCTACTCATGCATGCATGCGGAACATAGCAATCACCAATGTGAACTTTCTGAGAAAGGTACTTTCTAAGATTATTTAGATAACACTGAGAAATGGTGGAGGAAAACGTAATGAACATATCTGGATTTCTAAGTAAAAGTTTAAAATTGCTAACCCGCATTGGTGGTTGATACTCAAACCTTGTGAGAAGAAGGCTTCGCTCAGCAGGGGCTCTTATACGCTATTGATGGTGTGGCGACACATGTCAAATGACAGCATGACAGGGACAACAAACCTAGAGATAAGTTAAAAGGTCGATTTACGCTATTTGAAAGTAATTATGACATTCACTATTGTTAGTCTACCTAAGTAGAGATAAGTAAAAATAAAATACATGTCACAAATAAATGAATTCTGGGACAAATCACTTCATTTCATTTGCTCGGTCCAAACCACAGAGGAGATCGCATCAACGCTTATTCAGATATTTCCCTTAAGGCTCATTTACATGACAGCATTTTCTTGAGAGCAATAATTGAATTCAATATTTTCTTCACACAAAGATGGAAGATTCGCAAATGGTCCCACCCGTTTGCGAATCAAATCCGCCATGCAGTCTATGTCACTTTCCAAAATTGTAAGCAAAGGTTTATACGTAAAAAGCTTTAAGCAAGTTTTGAATTACAATTAATAATTACAATGATTGAAAACACCAAAAGCTTATACAGCGTGACTTGTAAGTCGATGTATTCCTCTCGGGAGGTGATAATAAAACTAATTTCTTACAAAATTAGCCCTGAGGTCTCTGGTCCGAAAGTGGCTAGTTTCTGAGATATTCAATTTAAAATAACAAGTCACCCTGTAAACAATAACAGATCAAGAACGTCAGGTACGTACTGATTAGATCATGCAATTCAATGATCTTTTTCATTTAATTAATTTTGTGCAATAGGCAAGACACTTCCACAGTGTAAATGGGACTTTATCTACGAGTATCGTGGCATATACGTGTGTTGTGAGTCCAATACGACTGGGAAGGTTCACTGAAGGGCTTCGACAACCGATCTCCTCACACTTGATTTATTTTTCTTGCCCTTCGCAATAAAACGGCCCGAATTCTGTGATATTCCTTTTTTGATGACTCTGCGGTTTGACGTCTTCGTCTCTGATTGGCTTTTGATCTTTAACAGTCTTAAGAATTTTGTCTTTAAATTCTTGTTTGGTTTGATTTGGTTATTTAAAAAGTTATGTAATGTTATTTTGGAAATAGAATTATTTATCCTGTTTAAAACTGTTCAATGACAGGAAGACTAATTTCTGTTATACATGGAGGAGACGATTTTGAGATAATGCTTATTTTTGTGTTCTTATTTGTAAGTTACACGACGGTGTAACTATTTAATATATTCTTTAACATTTCATTATATCATAACATTTGAGGTGACGACCTCAAATGCAAGACGAAATGTTAGTGAAGTAAAAATGACTAATTCCAGTATCCACTACTTGTAACTTACTATTACTAATTAACTAATTTCCTGCCGCGGTGGCCCGGAGGTTTAAGACGGTCACTTCTCATGCATGAGGGTGTGGGTTCGAAACCTACCAACGGCAAGTACCAATCTGACTTTTTCCAAGTTATATATACTCTCTAAGATTATTCAGACACCACTGACAAACGGTGAAGGAAAACATCGTGAGGAAACCTGGGCTTATAATTTCTTATTATAAGTTTGTAATCACCAACCAGCATTGAGCTGGTGAATAATCCTCAAACCTTCCCTGTGTGAGAAGAGGCTTTGATCAGCAGTGGTCATTTATAGGCTGTTGATGATGATGACGATGAATTTCCTGCCTGGATATGCAATTCATGCCTCAAAAATTAAAGCTAACAATTTTAAAACAGTTTGGAATTGTTCAGTTTCGTGCCTTTTACGTACAAAAATATTCGTAAAAATCGGTTATTCGATCTAACCGAATAGAGTGATACGGTTTGATTGTATTCGGTTATAGGAGGTATTTGTTAGCCGTTTTTATTGAAATCTGATATTCACTATATACCAAATATAGACTGAAAAGCTAGACATTAGTAAATTGTGACCATACGGCACAAATAAATACAATCTGGTGAAATAAAAACCTGAATGATGGTAGTCTTTAAATATATTTTCTGAATTGGAGTTTTTTCTGAATGCTTTACTTCCGAAGGCTTTGATTTTTGTAGGGGAAGTTTTTGGTAGTTTAATAATGAGTGGGATGCTTGCTTGCTACGAAATTTCTCACACATTTGGTAGCAAGCTAATTTATGTACGTAATATTTTGGACCTACCTGTGCTCGCGGGCGTACTTCCAGTAGATCTTGAGGTGCAGCGACGTGCTGCTATGTAGTACAGTGCGAGACCTAATTTGTCAGCAAGCTTTCTGGCAGAACGTGATAGAAATAAAATTGCAAGATTGTTTAAGCCAATAACGGACGTTTGGGATGAGCTTATTACTGAATGGCAGGGTAGATGGGCATCTTCTATTAAGGGCCGCCACCTGTACCAGTTCTTCCCATCCGTGCATGAGTGGCTGGAGAGGACATGGTTGGAGGTGGATCACTTTGTTGCCCAATTTCTTACTGGCCACGGCAACTTTAAAAGCAAATTGTTCTCATTTAAACTTATTGATTCACCATGGTACCAATGTTCGACAGAGGAGTTGCGATACGAGCAGTCGGCCCATCACATACTCTGGGAGTGTGATCTCTGGCAATATGAACGTAACACTATGTTGAATAATTTAATTGTTTCGTCAGGTGTAGCTTATTATACGGACCTTGTGGAATCTAGAACAAATTTCCGTGCGTTTAGGCGCTTTTGCCATACCTATTGTTGGAAGCAAGTATAACAGCTCAAACATAGGACCCACTTAGTTTTTTAGTCAAATTTCCGTGGTGCTTGGCGACTGGGCTTCACCCAGTTGTACAGTCTCTTGTTTGTGCCTTTAGGCTTAATTCATTCTGTCTCCTGCAGTATTTCACCGAGGGAAGTGGAAACTATAGTTTTTTCTTCTTCTCCTCTTATAATATCTTCTGATTCACTTCGTTGCGGGAACCAAGACAGTTACTCATGTCCCTGAGACGCGCCGGACTTCAATGTTCCGGTGTTTTCATGGTAGTATCTACTGTAGATCCTGGCTTACAGGAGTTGCAGCGGAGGTTGTGGCGGGCTTGTCCCAATAAAAAAAAAATATATATTTTCGAACACAATTGTCTAGTTTCCTAGGCTTAAAATAAATTGTTTCAACTCTTCAACGCAATAAATAATTAAAAAATAATCATACTCATGAGAGTATGATTATGATAATGGATGACCATTAATTTCACAATTTACCTACTTTTGGAATTTTTCTCGCTAATTTTAAGGAAATGAGTATGCTATTTGACGCAGAAATATGATGACGTCATAAGTTGCGATCCAATACAAAATTCATCGAAAAGTATTGTTTTTGACATTTCAATAAGTTTAAACATTGACTACCGGGCAACTACCCTTTTAACTATACTCGATTAAGCAATCATAAATTATTAGACTATAGATCCTGCCGGTTATACTTCCAACTACTGAAATGACTTTCTTTGTATAAAAATAATCATAACTTAAAGTCCCAAAGAAACATGATTTGCGTCACAAACTCAGAAACCTAAAGCCGTGAACACACATGTCCGTATCTATGAAGCGAAAACTGGGGGAAGTGAAAACGGTGTAAATTATTGGCGGCATAACCGACAGGCGCAGGGAACTTTGAGTCGTCACTACTTCATAACTAGTTTACTAACGATATATACGAGCGTGTAGACTGTGGAACTGGGTATACGTGGTTGTACACATGTATTTTTATTTCAATCATCTATTTGGATAATAACAAAAGTGAGGAGGTCAGTTGATGTTCTGTTCTACTCGAAGGTAATTAGGTCAAGTTTGGGAAGCTATTAAAATTTTGAAGTTAGAAGGTTGTCAAACAAATCTATACTTGTGGTGTGGTTTGGGTCGAAATTTTGAAAAAGGTAAGATTTGGAAGTCTACATAGATATTAATTTAGAATCAAATACATCTTTATTCTAGAGAGGAATAATAAAAGTTTTAAAATTGTAATTTTCCTTTGTACAGTCGAACTTTTTCCAACAATAAAAACCGGTTTAGTATAAACTAGATTTCATTAAACCAATATACGTAATCAGCTCTAAAAACATGTCCGTTTCCTGTTCAAGTTTCAGTCGCAAAACCCCATACAAACTACCAGGCGCACATAAAAAAGACAAGTATAATTTCAAAACCCCATACAAACTACCAGGCGCACATAAAAAAGACAAGTATAATTTCAAAACCCCATACAAACTACCAGGCGCACATAAAAAAGACAAGTATAATTTCAAAACCCCATACAAACTACCAGGCGCACATAAAAAAGACAAGTATAATTTCAAAAGCACACATTATAATAAATTCTGTACGCATCCCGTTTATGTAATCACAAAAACCGTATGTCCCAAATTTCGTATACAATCTAATTTGCTATCGACGCATGCGAAATAAGGTTTTGAATCTCTCACAATAAGGTTCTTAAGACCTGTTTTAGGTGCACGTGTAAAATTGTCGCTTTATAAGATTGCTCTATTGAGTTCCAGGTCCCTACTTCAGGGAATTTGGGATGTGGTTTCAAGAACTTCATCTCAGTATTGTTAGTCGAAGACATTTAGAGATCCAAAATGTTCGATTATGGGTGTTATATCTGCTGGCCCATTGCTATGGTGTTTAGCACCGTTATATTGTGAGTTTTAATAACTATACTAAAATTATTTAAATACTTATTGAAAGTGCGCGACAAAAATATCAGAAACGATTTGAAAAAAAATTAGGAACAGTTAGGAAGTTATGGTCGTCTTTCGACTTGATATTTAAAGTCTCTGATGCAAAAATGTTGCTAAATAAATGGCTCCATTTAAAGTAAATACACTTCTATCTGAATTTCGTTCACAGAAATAATCACTTACATCCAACCTCTACTAACAAAGACTCAGCTAAAATCTTTCCTATCTTCAACCGTAAACTGCAACCGGGACCCGCAGCGAGTGATTCTTACGTAAATACTTCACTATAGTGCCCAAGTCGTGATCTATGACGTCATTTACACGCCACTCCGCTGCGTTATTATATGAGAACAGGTACTGTCGCTGGAAAAATACAAGCACTTACACGGCCCGTGACGTGTGGGGAATATTTTTATTATTATTATTATAGCTATATCCTCGTGGGATAGTGCCAGTATCCTGCGTAATAGTGCAGTTGGAGGATAGGATAGTCAGTGGTTTTATTTTAAAGTATTGTATGTAAGTGTTTGAAGAACGTTGTCGTTTTTGGTTTTACGAATAAATTGCGCAGACCCAAATCAACTTTTAATGGATCCCAGAAAGAGTTTTGTAGTGTGGGAATCAAACAAGCGACACGATGCGCTGCAGCTGCCCAGCCACTGTGCCAACCATGTAGTCTAACCTCAACAATATTAATCTGTACAAAAAATAAACGTATCCTTTCATTTTTGTACACGACGTAATCGTATCTCAGAAATTAGTAAGCACCTCCGTACATTCCAATTCAGGGCCGTCCGAGTGAAATTTACACTTGAGTGCAGAATAAAGTGTAAACCGACGCATTAATCAGCGTGTCAGCGGCTAAGTGCGGACGCACTTACCGCCGCTAATGCACGCCACACCTGCAACACTGCTAATGCTGGTCCCGTTTTACTGCCCGTTTTTCCTTTGCACTCACATTTTTAGCTGGCCAGCTTTTTTTGAAAGCAATTATAGTCACTGACTTGTATGTTGACTTGATTTTTCAACATTCATTGCAGCGATGAATCGTATAGGTATTTTTAGAGTTATTTAAGAACATGTGTTAATAATTAATGTAGTTAGTAATGTTATTTTTCTCAATCGTAGAGGAATTAGTTATATTCTAGTTGCGTTGTCACCTCTGCGTGGGAAAAGGATCCTTTTGAATACAGAATGCCTAGAGACTTAGGTTGCCGCGGAAGACTTACGGGTTGCCGGGGCTCCGGCTCGACGTGCAGGAGAAGGAACGGGGTGGTTTTTAGTCAGTAAGAGTCTGACACTCCCTACCGCCTCACCCAGGCGGGAGAAGTCATTCGATGATTTTCCCCTCTTTACGGAAAAAGACGTCGTGGTCGTTCACCCACCCGGTGGTTGGATGCTGTAAAAAATCTATTCGGCCTGACAGTTCCACAAGCCATAAAGGCCGCAGAGGACAGAGGCGTTTGGAGGAGGGTTGTGTACCAAGTGAAAAGTGCAACATACTAGACACGACCTTCAGTAATAAGGAGAATAACTAGGCATAAGAGAACAGTTCTAAAATAATGAAACAAAAGTAAACAGTGTTTACATTATAACTTTGAGAGACATACTAAATTGATTATTATATTTTCGGCGTACTCACGTAATTATTAGAATAGCGGCGCGACAGTCGCCCAGTCGTGTGTCACGGAATGCTGCTCATGAAAATTAGCCCCTAGCATGTCTTGAAACTAGTCGAGTTCCTCGTCAAACAGATCAAAATTAAAAGTACACAGTGTAATACACCCTTAACATTTTATTTATTTGTTACAACTAATAAGCATAAAATTAAAGCCCTTAACAATCAACTAAACAAAAACCTCCAAAAACTTGTTCTTACTACATCATCCCTACATTCACCAATCAGCTTACATCCGGACCCATCAGCAAACTAGCAAACTCGAAACGGACCGTCTTACAAACCCACAAACTTTTACTGAACAGAATCGTATCAGCGTCGATAATCGGCCTACAAACGCGAACCGTAAACGTTCTCCGAATGAACATTCCTTCTCAATATTCCCAGTCCGGAACGAACCTACAAAACTATTAAACAAAGCGGAAAAAGCGCTCGAACCTGTTTCCCGTAGTTAGCTTTCAGCGCCACAAAGTACGTTTTCACTATAGATAGCAACTTTTGGTAATAGCCTTTCCATAGCGGCTTTTGTTTAAGTGGTCATAGTGAAGCGGGTTGTGGACACGTAATGGAATGGAAAATTGTTATGAATTTAGGTTCAGTAGGTGTTTAGGTTTCAGCTGTTACGTTTCATTGCTTGTTCGTACATTATTAAGGCGGTTTATTTGTTTTTACTCAGAAGGTTTGAGTTGCTCTTATTTTTCTTAACTGTCTTGTATTCATTTGTACTGAGTTTTCATAAAGTTTTATATCTTCTTCATGGATTTTCTCCAACTCCAATTACATTGAAATAGGTCAGTTCAATGTTAATTTCATAAGAAAGTTATATTCCGTGTCCATCAGAATACACGAAACATGGATCTTTGATAAACTGATACTTGTGTTTTATTTAAAATTGTGGGGAATTAAGGCTGAACTGTAAGTTCAAATATTATGCACAAATTGTCCCTTACATTAATATCAATCTATAGATATCTATGATTTATATTCGTATCACAAGTAAAGTCGTGGGCAGAGCGTTAGTAATGACTACTTCCATTCGCACCAGGTGTGACTTCGGTGTTTAATGTTGAAATATTAAGCACTTTACATTTCGGTACTTGTAGCAAGAAATATTTTCTTTGACTTTAAACATTGTCTTGCTAAAGTGAAAAGATTGTCTAATACTAAGAAAATTTTGTGGTCTATAAGAATTAAGTATTGAGTGGGATTGTATTTTGTTTCAAATATGGTGTTTCTGTGATACAGAGGAAGTCGTCCCATTTTCATTGTGGACAAGTTATGTGATTTATATTAAGGAAGAAAGCACTACTTATCCAAATTTACGTTCTTATACATACAAACACAACTCTATAACTAGCTCACAATCCTCCGGACAATACTTTTATTAACTCTCCATAATATTATTTGCCGAAGCATTTTGTTAAACAATCTCTACCCATTCCCTGATGCCCTAGTCTATATTACAAATTTACAAGCAATATTTACAAAGTTTTTATTCAAATATTATCGCAAACATACGGGGTTTCATTCCGTTTTTAACGCGACGTTCCACGTACCATGTTTATCGCATTCGTTGGTAAATAAATGACTTTTTAGTTGGTCACAAATTTGAGTTGACACAGAGCTCATGATAGTATCATACGGGAGAATATTGTTAAAAAAAACTGCATTAATTATTTGCGTAATAATTTGTACTTACCTCATGTTGTAGTAATTTGAAATTGGCGCGTTCTTTCCACATAATGACAGATGACTGACAGGTCGTTGATCTTTTCTGCGCCATCACTGCTGTAATGTGCATTTGTTCTGTATAATAAAACTAAGTAATTAAACTGTCAAACACCAAGCCGTCACCGGTGACGGCAACCCATTGTTCTATAATTGTGTCTAGAGGTATAATGCCGGTACTCGACGAGTTAATTATAAAATCGTTTAATTACAATACTTCAGATGTTGCATTACTGAGAAGAATAGACGAAATAGAGACAGACTATTTAACTGAAATAATGATGATGCTGTTAATGATAAATAAAATGTCTTTGTGCATATATTTTCTCTCCTTATCTGAGTTTGTGTGTATTTGCTATGGCTTTGTAGATATAAGCCAAGGACACACTAGGGAACAAATGTCCTGCGACGTTCAGTGAAGTAGGACGACGTTGCCAGACTTTGGTCGACATGTCTGGCAACATGAATCGAAATCGGCAGGCTTTGCTTGATATGTCGCCGATACATGGCGTGGGACATTTGTTCTCTAGTGTATCCATGGCTTTAATATTAAAATATCAAATAGGATCAAAAGCAGCGTGTAAATACCGAATCCAAGCGTCTTACTATTGTTGTCTTTAGAAGCATACTTGGAGCGAACTAATGAAACTCATCACGGAGTAATATAGCGTTCTGCAACAAAATATCAAACCGTATCTATTTAAAATCCTCGCCCAGAGACGTTGCTTTAACATCATGTATTATTATGACATGTTATTCAGGAGTTTACATCGGTGGCGTTAAAGAATATGTTTTATTTTAAATACAACTGTTTCAGTGTATTAACCCCGAATGTTGCGTGTTACGCAACCTCGTTCGTGTCACGGTTTTAACTTAATACTTTCAGTTGTGTAATGGGTATGACATAGCTCATGTGTGTCATATTAATGTTTTAAAGGTGCTGTATTTTTAAGGCTTTGGTTTATTAGTGGTGTGTCCTTTATTTCTGGCATCTTACAATATTGTTTGGAAAATTGATGAGTGAGGAATCTAGTGATGTTTCATCTCGATGAGTGGAATTTTATTTATTTATTTATTTAATAGGTACACAAAACAGAAACACAGCGCAATACACAACAGAGTAACAATACAAAATTGTAAATGGCAGACCATGCTTCCACAAGTATGTGCACACAACATGGCATGCAACGACTAGTATTTATTTATTAATAATTATTTGTAAAGTTTCTAGTCATAAACATGACTTTTCAGAGAGTGCAACTTATTGATATCCATCGGTGTATTCAATGTTATTACTTAGAAATAGACTATTAATATTTGTTTTCTAATTTCTAATTAATATTTCTAATTTTTTTTAACGAGTTCTGAAATCGATTACCCATTCATAGAAAGTAGTAGAGATCTTCATACTCCACAGTTAGGTTTAATACAATAAACTAAGGAGACTACACTTAAAACAATCGAAGTCTTTCACCACAGTAATATAAAACCTTTAAAACCCGAAGCCACAACTCACTTCATACGATTTAAAACAAACATTTTTGTTGAGTACACTTAGTTTGATGGAAACGGGGCAATAATTTAGTCGGCCGGCGACGCATGCGCAGTGGCTTGAGTGTTCCATTTCCCATCTGCACGCTTCGCTGATGTGCTCGAGTGTGAAGTTGGTATCTTTACTGTAATGGACATTTTTATCGGGCTTTAATTGCCACATGGAGTCTGTATGGGGTTTCGTGGATGGAGATGGCAAATACTTGCTTATGTTCAGGGAGTAAAGTTTTGTTTTGTATATGTATATGTATAATTGGGTAGTTGCCAGGGTATGAAAATTAAAAATCTAATTAGTCCGTCAGTTAGATAATGAAAATATATTATACACGTATTTTTTAAATTTCTTTTATAAAGGTACTTAGATAAAATGGTGTTAAGTTTAGAAGTGGGAGGTCGTTACGTCACAACGTATTGTAAAATGTGACACGCTGTGATGTCACACGATATTTCAAATGAATATATCGTCGAAAGTATTGAATTTTGTGAGAAATTAAAAAATACGTGTCTATTGTTTTAAAATAA
The DNA here is from genome assembly GCA_038387885.1 of Spodoptera picta. NCBI lineage: Eukaryota > Metazoa > Arthropoda > Insecta > Lepidoptera > Noctuidae > Spodoptera > Spodoptera picta. Next base: position 1,846,295 of record JAZHFQ010000344.1, on the reverse strand, counting down.
TCTACCAGAATGACATTAACATAAAATTTAGGAAACTGCCGTATTATGTCAGTTTGGGTATGTTTTTCACTAGTGATTGTAGAGGTAATAAAATAGTTAACTTTTTGAGACGCTCACTTCTCATGCAGAAGAATGCAGGTACGAAACCTACCAACATCCAGTAACAATGTGTAATTGGGCTTTCAGTAACCTCACTCACACTTTCACGTCGGTCTTTTGTAAGGCCTTGGTATCACTCCGGTCGAGCTGGCCCATTCCTGCCGAAGCATGGCTTTTCCACACTTAGATAGACTTTCTAAGATTATCTAGACACCACTGACAAACGGGGAAGGAACTATTAATTCTAAATAATGTCAGTAGTAACACGGAGTCTGGAATTGTGCCCGGTATATGACAATAGGCTCACGCCCTATTACAGTGAAAAGTGGGTGTTACATTGTATAGTGGTATAATGTGCACCTCTGCCTATCCCTTCGGGGATAAAATAAATGATGTTGACTTTCGCCCTGAGAAAAAATATTTGATTAAATATTGATGTTTCGTTTGTCTACAATTTTGGGGAAAAAGTAAATCAAATAACAATATAATTTAAACAATAAGTACTTAATACAATGTTTTATAACTAAGTAAATAATCGTTTCAGTCAATTACAAGAGTTCAGCGAGGGTTCCTAGAAACCGTTTCAATCTTAGTTGTAATTGGATAAGCTTAGAAGTTAGCAATACCTAGCTGGGAGGCTGAATTTATTGCTAGTTAGGTACTATTTACCATTTATATTTCAGCTCAATGTATTTGTACATATCCTTCTTGTAAATACTGATGGCTTATAAGATCCCTGTAAGCATTTTTTTAAGGGAGGAAAATCATCGAATGGCTGCTCCCGCCTCGGTGAGGCGGGAGGGAGTGTCAGACTCTAACTGACTAAAAACCACCCCGTTCCTTCTCCTGCGCTTCGAGCCGGAGCCCCGGTAACCCGTTAAGTTGTCCGCGAGTCCCTGTAACCATTAGGTTCGTGTTTCCTATTGATTGGATGGTTCCACTTAATATAATATCACACCTCTTATCCCCGAAGGAGTAGGCAGAGGTGCACATTACGACACTTAATGCCACTGTACAAAATAACACTCACTTTTCACTATTTATGTTATGAGTCCCATGTAATAGGGGGTAAGCCTATTGCCATATACCAGCACGATCCTAGAGTACACGCTACTATAGAGAATGTTTTAAACCCAGTAGTACTTTGCTCGACCCGGGAATCGAACCCGAGACCCCTTGCCTGGCAGTCCGAACCAGTCCAAAGAACCAGGGGATGTTCCGTATTAAAAAATAATAATTAACTTTTCGCAATGTTATTAACAAAGTGTGGATGATATTTAAAGAGGTTGGCAACTCATTTGTACTGCTTAGGTCTTGTTATATAGATAAAAAATATTAATGATAATATAGATAATAACAAATCTGAGACAATTATTGGTCTAACCAATTAAGTGTTAGTCCGCAGCGACTTTGAAATATTCAGTGGATGCTATTTAAGATGCAAGCAAAGGTCAATTTATAACGAATCGAGAATATCAATCGAGAAGCTAGGATTAAGTTCAGACAATTTTATTACGGCGATAGAACAATAAAACCCACAAAGAACCTATACCTACAACAAAATCAAACAAAAAAAATACATAGGTATCTACCATAAAATTTAATTTTCCTATGAAAATGTAATTACAATCTAACTAATTGATATTTGAACCGCACCAATTAAACGAACATCAAAAAGGACGTAAAACATTAAAAGTACCGTCGTAACGGTCCCACTGGTGTCTCAGTTTCATTACAAGATCGGCCTGGGCCACGGAGCTCATTTCCGGCAGGCGGCCATTACCGGACGACCTTATAGATTATGTTGATTATCATGTGTTGGCAGCTCTGGAAGTGGGACTAGACCGTTTTAAAATTATGACCAGGCTTTTGTGTTTAAATAATTCAATGATTTTGAAAAATAGCGTTGACGAATAGCTTTATATTGAGTAGACACGATGTGACCGCATTTTACGTATATTTTGTTGCTTTAAAAGTAGTAGAATAGCTGACCTAAATATAGAGTCTTTATCATTTACTAGCCACTCCTTGTTAATTGATGTAACTACTAGCTTCTGCCCGCGAATTCGTACGCGCAATCCCGTTTTCTTCTTTCTGTTTTCTTTTTTATGTCATAAGAACCTTCTCCTATAAATAATAAACAAATCGGTCTAGCCGTTCTTAAGTTATGGCGTGACAATGGGAAACGGGTTTCATTTTTATATATACCTATAGATTGACAAAAAATTAAAGCTAAAATCTCTTATCTATTGATGTTTTTGTAGTTAGTTTGGGATATTTTGATCAAAACTACATACATAACATACATAACATCACGCCTTTTATCCCCAAAGGGGTAGGCAGAGGTGCACATTCTACCACAGTACAATGTAACTGGGTGTCAAAGTATTACTGGGTTTTTTAAAATTCTCAGTAGTAGCACGGAGTCTGGAAATGTGCCCGGTATATGGCAATAGGCTCACCCCCTATTACATGGGACTCATAACAACTAGTGAAAAGTGGGATCAAAACAAAAATGCTAAATATCTCAGAAACTAGCCAGATGGGGCCTGGGCTCGCTGTCATTGCAGCGGTAAGTCCCCTCTTTGAGGAGTGGCTTGAGAGACGCTACGGCGTCCTCACCTACCGCCTGACGCAGGTACTTACCGGACACGGAAGTTTCGGTAGGTTCCTGTTTCGGATTGGGCGGGAGGAAACGCCCGAGTGTCATCACTGCGAGGATCGCCCGGAGGACACGGTGGAGCATACGGTGGCGGTGTGTCCTGCGTGGGCTGAGCACCGTCGTGTCCTCAGGGATGTGATTGGCGACGGCGACCTCTCGCGTCCGGCTCTGGTTCAGACCATGGTACGGAGCGAGAGGGACTGGGATGCCGTCTCCTCCTTTTGCGAAGCAGTTATGCTAGCTAAGGAGGAGGCGGAGCGCGTGAGGGAACGAACCTCCTCACGCCCCGGCCGTCGCGAGAGACACTCCGGGCGTCGGGGATCGCGAGACGATCTCCGGCCACCGTAAGCATGGGCCTGCGGACGGCGAGCACGGGTGACTCGCCGCCCGACCAGAACCAGGCCCGAGCGTACGGCGCGTCGCGTTCCGCGCGCGCCTCAAAGAGCCATCAGACCACCACGGATGGGGCCCAATAGGGCTAATGCCGATACGGAGCCGCGGAAGACTTAACGGGTTGCCGGGGCTCCGGCTCGAAGTGCAGGAGTAGGAACGGGGTGGTTTTTAATCAGTAAGAGTCTGACACTCCCTCTCGCCTCACCCGGGCGGGAGAAGTCATTGGATGATTTTCCCCCCTCAAAAAAAAAAAAAAAAAAAAAGCCAGATGGGGCCCAACAGGGCCGATGCCGACTCGGAGTCGCGGAGAACCTAACGGGTAACCGGGGTTCCGGCTCGACGTGCAGGAAAAGGAACGGGGTGGATTTTAGTCAGTAAGAGTCTGACACTCCCTCCCGCCTCACCCAGGCGGGAGCAGTCATTCGATGATTTTCGTAAATAGAAAAAAAGAGAAATACGTCGAATAAAAAGTCACCCTCTAAACACTATACAATGGAAAACTAGTTTTAGATACACTAACCATACAGAGTGCAAACGAAACGCTTCCGAAAAAGCAGACAAATTTTTTTTAGCATTTAATCGTTTGTGCTTTTGTGTTGTTCATGCAACATCAGCCTTGAGCAGTTGAATATGATGGTACTGGGCGATGATGTCTCTGGGAGACAAAGCCAATTAAATAAAAGAAATACATAAAAGTAACATTGAATTCATTAATTTATTGAAAATAAAACTAAATTCTGCGTTTTAGGGAGTGTTCTGTTTACTGTCAAACACCAAGCGGTTACCGGTGACCGCAACCTATTGTTCTATAATTGTGTCTATAATCACGGTACTCAACGAGTTAAAATGAAACATCCACTGTTCACCAGTTTTGTTATGAGTCCAAAATAATAGAGGATGAGCTTACACTGGGCACAACATCAGACATGTAATTGCTTTTATAACAACTATCGTGAGACAGTGAGCTGCGCGACATCGCTGCGACCGCGTACGCTGCTCATGAGGAAGTATATTCACGTGAGTAACCCGCGATTTTAGTAAATTAAGACATGTAATTATTGAAAAACAAAATGGAAATCCCTAATAACACTTTGTCCGAACCGGGAATTAAACGACCAATGTACCAGTCTAAGTATGAAATACGTATAATGATACACGCTATGAATGGTATTATGTAACACTTTTACTCTAAGAGGTCACAAAGTACCTCTAAAATATTGCAGAGTTCCTGAGCTTCCCCGCGCACGACACTAAAATCCCTCAGGTGTGTTTGGTCGAGACTTAAAATTTCCGCCTACATTACTCCTCTAGTACTGCTATTACCGGTCTAGATGTAAAACCTTTTAATAGATTGCCTTCATTGTACGTGAAACATTTTGTGTAGGAAATAATTAATATGTCATGTTGTTCCTTTGAGGTTACAGCGATGGACTGTTTGTGTAAATAAAGAAAGTTATTTTTAAGAAATAGGAGGCAAACGAGCAGGCGGATCACCTGATGGTAAGCGATCAGCGCCGCCCATGAACGCTCGCAACACCAGAGGAGTCACTGATGCTTTTTGTTTTTTTTTTAATTTTATCATTAAAAAAAACGTTGCCACACTAGGATATTCTCCTGTGTCGTGGGTGCATTTACGAACATATAAGTACATATACACATGACATCCAGACCCGGAATAACAATCTGTGGATCACACGAAGAGTTGTTCAGTGCGGGAATCGAACGCGCGACACATTGCGCAGCAGCCGGTTGCCCAGCCACCGCGCCAACCGTGCAATCTTTGCCGGCCTTTTAAAAAGGAATATAGTAAAGTTAAGTTTTTTCTTGTTTAAACCAAACGCATTTACCATTATGTGGTCTGAAACCAGTTATAGTCTAATGCTGGCCTATAAGTTTTCTCTACATAAGAGGGTTTATCACTTTTTTATACGGTTTGGAAATCGTGGATTATAAGGTTCAAAATGATCATAGAGAGCTACTGTTGGGTCTCGTACAAGCGTGCAGTTCCTTTTTAATTTATTTATAGTCACAACAGTATACTGGTATTGAATTTAAAAGGTTTAGCGGTTTGACTGTGGGTGGTGAGCCGCATTGTTTTACGTAAAATTGTATAAACTACTATTAGCAGTATATCTACCCAATTAAATAATAAATAAATAATATAAATTTATTAAAAAAAATACAATTATTTTATAGAAGTATTTCTTTAACTTAATTTTAAACAGTCTTATATGATTTTCTTGTCTGATGTCTTACTTGATTACGGATGGCAACAAATCTATTCTACTTTCATGAGAGACCTGCTGTACTCTCATGGGATTCTTATAACCAGTACAATCCAATAAAGTTAATCTAAACTTTAAAATGGCAAATACCTTTCTCAAAATGGCTCTCTTAGGAATCCAAACATACTTACCTCATTGAGTTTCCAATAATGCTTTTATTTTCCAAGACACGGCTCCGTTCTTAACGCTCTGCCAGTATAGGCACGAGCTCACTCGCGCCAGTAGCTCGCCTATTCGAAAACGCTTTTAACGAAATAGACCGAAGGAATTTTTTAAAGTAATTATTTGCGCGAGTGGCCGCTTAATGGCTTTCACACGTTCGTGGAATCCAGTAATTGAAAACTAAAAGGTTTGAGTTTGGTGTTCTATTGATGGATTACCTTTATTGTTTTGATAAGAAATGGCGAAATTGAAATTAAGAGCGGCTTTTAAATGGAATACGGAGTTTTTCTTTGAATTTTTAAACAGCAGTGGCCTCGCGTACCTTTTTGTCATTTCGATTTTCCCGCGGGACTTCGGATTATAACATAGGAGTTGTATTTTTTGCACAAAGTACGAGTGAACGTTGGTGTTTTTATTTCTGTTATAAGCTTGTTTTATTTTTGCAGGAAAATTACGGCAAAAACCCCATTTTTAACATAAACCAAAGGTCGTGACTTTAACAGTCATTTGCTACGAAAACATCCAAGTATGTGTATTCGTTACACGGGAGCTATAAAGTTGTCAAAACAAAACCAGAATTGCCATCTTCGTACAAATTCTTTTAAAACGAAACATACAAAACGACCTTATCGAAAATTGCCTAAAGCTTAAATCATCAGCCATGAGTGACGTCACAGCTTTGTAAATTGTCGGAACACGTATTTATCGAGGTACCAATAATAGCATGATTGCTTCAGGGACCAACCAATAGGAGCGGTGCATCGATTACGTGAGCCTCGACGTAATGCAATCTTGTTGCTGTCGTGTCTCGCTTGATATGCGGAAATCTGATAGAGAGAATTCAATTTTACTTATTGACATGTCAGTCATAAATGTGTGTAGTTTGTATGTAGCTGTGTTGGTTGACATGAATGACGATGTTTTTTCTTTTGTTTTATGATTAAGGTAAAGTTATGTCACGTGTTTCATGAATCCATAAAAAAATGAACTTTAGTACTGTTACAATGGAATCGAATTGTCCATCACTCAATCCATTAGCCGCTATATTTATAATTTTATCGGTAATACAACTCTTCCCGGAAACATCAAGTAAGATCAATACTCTGTTTATATATTCTATTTCTGTATGAAGATGAATATAGGGAAACAAAATAAAAACGGTAAGACCAATAAGCTAATAAATAAACCATTTCATTTTAAACGTACTTAGGGAGGTTTTTATTCTGTCAACAATAATACTGCATATTGTACTCATGTGTAGGTATACATTATAATTAAATTTATTTATGTATGTATATCTCCGAAATATATTAGTTTATCTTTCATTGTTAAATAAAATCACTGCTTACCTCTTGCACCTACCATTTACTCTTCTCTGCATCACCCAAAGGTCAGACTGGTAGAAAATGCCTGCGGCATTAAGTCCACCTTTTTGTACATTTTGTGCATGAAGCATTTTAAATAAAATAAATAAAAATAAACTCCGACTGGCTTTAATAAGTCAATGCTTGGGTATAATTTATATGGATCAAGTTTACAAAGAAATAAGCATTTTTTACTGTTCTTTTTAAAACTATTCCGGAAAATTTGACCAATTAGGTTAGAGTTGGATTCTTAAATAAATATTGCGTGTACATCACGCCTTTTATTCCCGAAAGGGTAGGCAGAGGTGCACATTACGGCACTTAGCACTGACCAAATGTAAAACCCACTTTTCACTACGTAAATTATGTGTCATATGTCAAAGGGCGTAATATTTTCGTGAGTATTGCGTGTAATATTTTTTATTTACCGGCTATCGTTTTTAAATCCTAAAGGCAAGGGAGATTTCTTCATACGGATGTTGAAGCTATTCATTTTTTACTACTAAACTACTGAAAATTGAACTGCTAAAGAAGTTTTGTGCAAGTGCAGGTACAGTTACAAACTACCCTAAAATGATAGCACTAGTAACAGGATTTCATGTGCTAATGATGCGATTCTCCATGGTAGAATTTTACCAACTGGCCACAAGGACCCAATTCAAGAAGCTGACGGTCAACCTTCAGGAATGAATCGGCACCACGAAGAACAAGGATGTTACTAAAAGGGCAACGTGACAACTAAAAATTTTCCTATCAAACTAAGCACAGAACACTTTAGACTACCAAAGGCAAACAAATAATATAAAATTCCTTCTGAACTCGTTCTGCATTTTAAAAATCTCATATATAGCTCCACTGTCTTGTTCCCCACATAGACGTAACGTTGAACTATGAAGCGTTTCGAAATAATTTAAACTCGACTAAACCCGACACCTCGCGTACAAAGTAAGGCAGCGTACACACAACACACTATGTATTCGTAGTATGTTGTACTACGTCGGATTATAATATCCTTCTGTTAACGCTAACTGCTATAAATGTTTCTTCATTAACAATTTGCTTTGTTAGGGAATTTCGTTGTAGTTGTAATTGTGTACATAAATCATTTATTGTGTCTAAATAACTGTGCATGTGCTTTTGTCTGAGTATTTTTTCAGCATTTTTTTTTCTTAAAAAAATGTTACCCCACGCCTAGGATTTTCTCCTGTGTCGTGGGTGTGTTTACAAACTTAGAAATTCACATTGACCCGAAACAACAATTTGTGGATCACACACAGTGTTGTTTCGTGCGGGAATCGGACCCGCGGCACGCTGCACGGCAGCCAGTTGCCCGGGCACCGAACCAACCGTGTGGTTTTGTTACATTTTATTGTTTCCCATCTTGATTTTTATATGAGGCGTGATGTTATGTGTGTATGTGTGTAATTTTTGTATGAATATTTTGTATTTTATTTTACACTTCTTGTACAATATACAATAGTGGACCTTATTTTATAAGAAAGGAAAGGGTATGAGTAGTTTACATAGATAGCATACGCTTAAGAAATCAAAGAAAAACAAATGCAGGAATCGAGTTACTGTTTACAGTAGAAGGACATCGGAATATTATCTCAACGAAAATTTAACACATTGTGTGTCATGACACTTTATTTTAATTTAAGCTTTTCATAAAAATTCATTCAAAATACATAACATAACATAACATCACGCCTTTTATCCTCGAAGGGGTAGGCCACCCACTTTTCACTATTTATGTTATGAGTCCCATGTAATAGGGGGCGAGCCTATTGCCATATACCGGGCACAATTCCAGACTACTGAGAATTTTTTAAAAACTCACTAACCCGACCCGAGAATCGAACTCCCTACCCCCTACTATACCCCTTGCCCGGCAGGCACTTGCGACTACTCGGCCAACGAGGCTGTCGTTCATCGTCATTCAAAATATAAAACACATAAATTCATAAAAATCAAATGAAAGTAATAATTCAAACAAAATAATTATAAAGCTATAAATCTATGAACCCACAGTCACTCAAGTGTGCTCGGGGCGTTGCTAATAGCATCAGAAGTCTTATCCGATATCTTCTTGTAATCTTACTGGATACGAACGTGACCGTCCCACTTCCACCTCATTTAAGGGGGAGGGAGAACATTGAGGTGTTATTAAAACCGTATAGTCTTATCTAAGGAGACTTTAATGCAATTTAAACTAATTTTATTACTAGTTTCTATGAAGAAAATGCAATTGTTGAGTAAGAATGTGAATTTAATTTCTGGTTTTTGTAAAGTGATAGTGGTTTTTTGATGTAGACAGTTTAACTCGTTGAGTACCGTCATTATAGATACAATTAAAGAACAATAGGTTGCGGTCACCGGTGTCCTCGCGGTGTTTGACAGTTTGACACATGTTTGACTAAATATAGTTGTCATACATTTTATTTTTGTTTTAAAAACGTTGCCTCACACTAGGATTTTCTCTTATATCGTTTACAAACATACAAGTTCACATACACATGACATCTAGACCCGGAACAACAATCTGTGGATCACACAAAAAGTTGTTCCGTGTAGGAATCGAACCCGCGACACGTTGCGCGGCAGTGAGTTGCCCAACTACCGCGCCTATCGTGCAGTCATATTACATCATTATAATGGTTTTTTCTCTGTCAAAAAAGACTGAAGGAAGAATAGGTAATTATATCTACCTCTATAATCGAAAACTAACTAAAACAACACTTTACTTACATTTAAATCTTAAGATCTGTTCAATAATAGTCAACGAGATGAAAGTTTAACAATACATTTATTAGCCGGTAAAGATTACAGAGAACAGACAGAACGCACTAGCGCCACATGTGACAATAATCGGAAACTTTAGTTATGTTCGGAAACTACAATAAACTAACAATATTGATTTTATGTTTAGTATTTCAACAAGACCCATCGCTCCTTTGTTCGATTTGCTAACTATTGGATCAGCTAACCACCTCGACCAAAGACGCAGTTACAGAAAATTATTGTAGTAACAAAATAATTCATAACTCGATGGAATAAAACACAACTTCAAAAGAATTTTCTAATGAAAATTGTTCGTAACATTAATTTGAAGTTGTTGGATTACTTAGAGGAATTCTGCTATTTATGATTGGTTTCATTTGAAAGAAAGAAAGAAAGAAAGAAGAAAGAAAGAAAAAACCATTTATTTTGCTACGACACACAACAAGAATTTAGAAACACCGAAAAAAAAAGCCCATTGTGCGTCGCAGCGCAAAAGGCTGGAGCTCAGCTTAATACCGTGGACCGGGCACAGAGGCTCGAGCCCACGGCGCTGATTTTCAGCACCAGCCCGTTATAATACGTACTAGCATTTGGCATTAGTTTGTTATTTATTTTAATTGTTTAAGAATTTTTATGCTAAATATAAATATCACGATTGGAGCAATATGTCTGGGTGAACAGATACTGCGCGACGTGTCGAATGCGATTTCAAACTTAAAAACTGTTTGTGTGGCTCATACTTTTTTTTTCTAAGTCTACGCTAACTACTTACATACATAACTTCACGCCTGTCTCCCATGGGGGTAGGCAGAGACTAAGGAACGCCAATTACTACGATTCTTACATACCTCTTTCGCTTCATTAACAGTCATCAATCTTTTCATGCATGCTCGTCGGTTAAGGGTACTTTTAATTCGGCTCTTCTTTAATATATCGCCAATCTGGTCACTTTATGTCCGTCTAAGGCGCCCTCTACCGACGGCCCCATTCGTATCCGCTCTGTATACTTCTTTCGTTACTCTACTTTCATCCATCCTTTCTACATGTCCAAACCAGCGTAACATTCCCTTTTTCTACGTTAACTTTTCACGAAGAATTAGGGAATAAAAGCTTGTAAATGATATTACCTCTACAATTTTCTCTCGAAATTAAACATCAATTTTTGAACCAAATACAAAATTTTCAAATTGAATTTAATAAAGTCATTCCACAGAATCCTATAATACAAGATCCCAGAGATATTTGCATCACAAAAAAATTAAGAATGCTCGAAAGCACTATCGAAGAATATTAAGGAGTTCTGAAGGATCAGTTCATGAATTTCAAGGGGGTAATCGAAATGCATTAACTGAAGTAGGAGCTCCAAGGACGGAGATAGCCCTCAAATGATTTATGCGGAACCTTTTCGAGACTCCTGCACGCTATTTGAACGGTATGGATTTAGGTGAGACTAGCTCTGCCTAGTGACTTCGTTTCTGGTTAAATTTATGAAAATTGTACAAGATTTATGAAGAATGAATAATGCCACACAATATTGTGGTTATAAATAATCAATCATACATACTGTTCATAGAGTCATTAAAATTGATTTATGCAGCCACTACGGAGTACTATAAACCTATAATTATTTAACTGATTTCCAATTTCATTAATAAAATTAAAAACGAATCGTATTTTGACTAGAAAATATTTAAAGTATTTCTCTAGTCAAGTACCAAGGCAGCAGAAATCAGTAGCGCGTTTCCAATAAACACGTTAAACGATTCCACGAAAATCGTACATAAAGTAGTGTATGAGTCTATTCTTGTGTGTAATCTATAACCAAGTAAATTACATCCAACTCAATACATTCATTTTTAGTTTCTACAGAAAAAAATAACAGACAGACACATGGGACTATTATACCTATATTAAACGTAATTCTTATTATTACTTACATATGTATCCTATAGATAATTTTGGATTCGTTGGCAATTATCGACTACGATTACCATCTTGTTGACTTAAGGCCCTTTGATTTTCGTTGTTTTGATTGGCTTAATAATATTATGCTTAAGGATTACGATGATTTTCATTTACCTTGAATCCTTCTGAACGTCTGTTTGCTTTCAATAAATTAGCCGTGCTTACCGTTCTGCCGTGTTTGGATTTGATTATTCTAACCAATATCGGGCTCAATGGTATTTATTTGCAACGGTCTAGTTAGTTATTGTATAAATTACAGGGAAATGGATTGGTGTTTCAGTGTAAATTATTATTATCCTAGGTCTTAAATGGTACCTTCAAACATTTTTGTTAAAATAAAATCAGTTCTTAAATATCTAGACTGATTTAAGATGTGGTAGTATTTATTTTTAATTTTCTTTTATCATTTTATATTCATTGTTATACTTTGAGTTCATTTTAAGTTGTAGAGGTATATGTATTTAGTTATAATTGGTATTTGAGTTTATTATTTGCAAGTAAAAGTAGGTATTTATTTCGAAAAAAAATATGATTGATTAAGACAGAGGAATTGTAGCCCAAAAAAGAAAATCAATTTTATTATTTTATTTCCTATCATTATTAAATAAGTACACCATTTTACTTTCAATAAATAAATCGAAAATATAGATAATTATGTTTAAAAAAACCTTGTGTACTACCTACTACTATAAGATGAGAAGAAGACAATCTTAAAATCTAGGCCAACACAAATTCCAAAATAACATTACTTCAGTCTTTGATTTACCAATTTTAAATTAAAGCAGTTATTTAATCCTTACTCCAAGATGGTAATGGGTCTATGGATAAGAGCCCTCAGCTTCAAGCGATCGACTAAGGCTTTACTTGAGTAGACGGTTGTACCTATATATGTATGTACATATATACTGTTATGGTCTCTCTTAGTGACTTTAAAGGATATAGGAAATGGTGATATCAGGCGAATGTTAGCGCAAGATATTAGCATTTATACGGGTACATGTTTAGTAATAGCTGTTCTGCGAAGAAGCTCGTTCTGTAGAGTACCGCTCGCCATTTCATGAGCGAAAAGCATAGTATAAAGTCTCATTCTTTCATTACTTTTGATGGTTTTAATGATGAGACTAGTTATTTTATTTAAATGTTAGTATTGTAACAAAGAAATCATTAGGTTATTTATAATTTAATAATCTTTGGTCCGTATCCTAATAACAATAAGATCATTCACACTGTGTCTTATAATATTTAATTTCCTTTTCCTGTCGCAGGTCTGCAGGAAGAAATCCCTTAAGGGATATGCGGTACCTATGTACCTCATGCTTGTAATGTGTTGTCCTTTGTAATATTGTCTGTGTGGTGTAGGTACATGAAATGATAAATAAATAAATAAGAATATCTTAACTAAAATCATGGGTTACTCACGTGAATATACTGAGAAAAACTCTACTTTCGAACCACAGAGGTTCTTCCTCGTGAGCAGCGTGCGCGGTCGTGGCGATGTCGCCACCGAAGAGTTATTTTCAGTTAATTCATGTGATTAACCTGCGATTTTAGTTAATGTAGTATGTCCCACGATAGTTATTATAGAAAATAAAAATGAATGATTCACGTGAATAAACCTGACGGTAAGTGGTCAGTGTCGCCAATGACACCCGCATGACCAGAGCAGCCACGTGTCATTGCCAGCCTTTTCAAAGGGCATTTAAGTATCAAACAAGCATCTATAGCTGTTATTTCTTGCACGACTGGGATTTCTAGTAAGGAAACTTATCTTTGTTGACTGTTCGATTACGAAATGATCAGCAGTTTTACAATATTGATTTAGTACACCATATTTCGTATCGTCGTTTATATTCCACGTAATAAAGATGACACTAATTGCCATAATAATATGTCCAATAACTAACAAAAATAAAACATCAGTTAAGCCCCGCTTTTCATTTATCGAACAATACATTAATTCAAATGAAACTGCTACAGCTACAAATATTGCATCCAATTTTTCCGTTTTAAAATCGCAAAATAGAACTCATGTAGGTAGTATTCTCTTTTTACGAAATCGAACGAAAGCAGGTCAGAGACGTTTCTACGTACAAAAGGATATTTGGAAAATACAAAATATTTGCCAGTTACTAGCTTTTAAAATACAATGTGTATTTATACTTGGACGCACGAAGTTCACGCCTACCGTACAATGGCCACAAATTCTGGGAACATTGTAATAAGAGCAAAATTGCAGAGCTGGCATCCAAATACCGCGATACGTCCGTGAACGCCGTTCGAAAAATAGAATCGGTTGAAAAAAGAAGTGCAGTAAAGGGTAGTGTATGATGTCGGAATTTCTACGAGTGAATCTGTGTTAGGGAGATGCTAAATTGGTAGGCTTTTTTTGTTTTGTTTTACGGACATGTTTTTCAGCTTTCGGCTAAATTAAGTTTGCTAATGCATTCCAATTTGTTCTGAGTTAAATTAATGTGTCTTTTCATATCATTTTGACGCTGAAAAGTACCTAATGTGTGATTTTATTTACTTGGTAAGACAAGTAGTGGTCGCAAATAATATTGAAACAACATTTAAATTCATTTCCAAAGGTAAAATTTTACTATACCTTACTGCAATACGGGAGAAACTACAACTAAATAGCAATTAAGCACCCAAACGTCACAACTTGAATAATTATGCAACGTCGATTAATATCGGAACCGCAAAACCCAAACCAATTTACACCTACGAAAGTTTCTCGCAAATGTGACCTCGGCTTTAGCATCGCCTACTCCAACCGCCGGAAACGGATGTGGCTCGCGGTTCGTCCTGAGCTGTGTAATTTCGCGCGCTCGGTTTCCGCATTCTATTTTTGAATGTTAGTATGTTCCGGTATTATTTTCTTTTGCTATATTTTGTGGGACAGTCCAAGTGAGGGAAACGCTTGTTAGTCAGTTAACTCACAGCAATGAGTGATTTATTTTCATTTTAATATAAATCTACGTCCAGATGGAAAAGTTTATGACAGCTAAAAGAGATTAGCGCAAACAGAATGAAAGTTTCATGTGTAGTACATTTCTATTTTTTTATATACAAATGTACCTCTACATCGTTGCTGTTCATAAAGTTTTTTCAATGTTTGTTTCGAATGTTTTCGAGTGAACATCTTTTTAATTTAAGCAGAATTTCGCTGCAGTTTTGTCGAGTTCAATAAAAGTTTTGTTTTTATATTGCACTGTGAAATATTTGTGATGAATTTGTTGCATAACAGGCAATGATTAAACAATGCTTATATACGATAAATAATACACTTACCTCGTTGGGTGAGTTGCAAGGAATATGACTGTCGACTACTCTAAATCTCGGGAGTTAGAATAAGATACCGCAACCTTAAAAAGGATTAGGAAAGAAGGTAAACTTTCTTGGAAATAGAAACAATATCATCAAGCAATAGCCTGTAAGTGGCCATTACTGACCAAAGGTCACACGGAGAAGGTTTGAGCATTAATCACCACGCTTGCTCAATTCCCTTCACCGTTTATCAGTAGTGTCTAAATAATCCTACAAAGTACCTACATATAACTCGAAAAATGTCACACTGGTACTTGACGTTGGTAGTCGAATTCTCATATATATTATTGGAAATAAATCTGTATTTTCCGACAAATATAACCTGATGATGATGATGATGAGTGAACAGGTTGCTCATAGGTAGGCGTGCTCCATCGTCGGTAACATCATCGCTTACCACCTGGCGAGATGGTGGCCAAGTCGACCTATCAAGTATAAAAAAGTTGATTGATCTTCTTCTCTGTCGTGGTCACGTTGAGGCGACCGTTTTTGTGTTAGAAGCCGATACAGCTTTCCTCACGATCTTACCTAATCAATAAAGGTTTCCATAACTAAAAATGTTTTGCAAAATAACTCATGATATTGTTACCTATGTATTGTAAGCACAGTCTAATGTGTATCTCCGAGTAAATTGGCTGTACACCAGTAACTGTTGTAACGTGTAGGACAGGTCGGTGACCGCAGGCTCACTCCATCTAGTCTACGTAAATAATGGCTGTTTGATTGTAGACTGTTTTGTTAGACTTGTAGTTTTCAGACTGAATAGAGCTTAGGTTTAACTTAGGTTAAGTTTTGGTTGGTTATGATATGTATAATATTGTTGAGACGTTTAATAAAATGTTACAAATCAAATAAGCCTTTGTTGTTAAAAGAACTAGAATTACCTAGCTTCACTGACGGACTGACTGACAGACGATTATTTATTTTGTATTTGTGGACGTTTCAAAAGTACCAAATTATGGTTTAATTGAAATAAATGCTTCGACTTTGACTTCTAGGTACTACATGGAAGATTATAAATGATATTTTGTATTGAACCTTATCTTTGCATTCACACAACCAATAATGTAGACAAATAGTACAAGTTAATATCTATCTCTATAAACAAATATATATTACTTTATGCTATGTTATGGTACTACATTATGTTCAAAAGACAAAGATAAAGCATTGAAGCTTAGACGATAACCTAATTATATGTATTTGAAAATATCGACAAGCATGTCGATAGAAATGCTTGTATGTTTGTCTGAGTGATAAACTGATAAACAAAAAAGAATTCAGTGTACCTTAGAAATAATGATTACTTCCGTAAAAACCTACCTTGGTTAGTTTGGTTCTCTTGAATACCGCCGTTGTAAGTCAAGACGACGAATTTAGTACAACACACTACAAAGGTTTTGTTTGAATTGGAATTGGTTACCTAACAATCAATACGATACACGATATCTTCTATAGGTATGCCTTTTGAATAAAACTGAACCCTAAGTGAACTTTTTACGATCGAATATAAAGTAACCATTTTCTTAATTACCACAGACTATAAAGGCGGCAAATGAGACGTAAATGTCACCATAAAGTCACGCTATATAGCCGAATATATTTATGAGTAAATGTAATAATTTTGCAAGAAATGTATTATATTATGAATAAGTATTAACGTTGGAACGAGACTATGAATAACATTAGCTGTTTAGTATGAAAGATAAGTATTATATTGTGAAATAGTTGTTTAGGGTTTCTGCCTCTTAGATTTACAAGTCGATAGGTAAGCGTAAGGATTAAGATGAAAAACTATGAAGAAGAAGAAAAATAGTTTAAAACCTCTAGCTAGAATTATAAATATACTCCATCTGTCGTAATAGGTTTCATCATCATCATCATCAACAGCCTATAAATGCCCACTGCTGAGCAAAGCCTCTTCTCACACGGAGAAGGTTTGACCACTAATCATCACGCTTGTTCAATGTGGATTGGCGATTTCAAAGTTATAGATAATTGCAAATTATAAGTCCAGGTTTCCTCACGATGTTTTTCCTTCACCGTTTGTCAGTGGTGTCTAAATAATCTTAGAAAGTACATATAACTCGGAAAAAGTCACATTGGTACTTGCCGTTGGTAGGTTTTGAACCCGCACCCTCATGCATGGGAAGCATGGCGTCTTAAACCTCCGAGCCACCATGACTGTTGACCGTAATAGGTTTGCTGTCTATAAAACATATTTAGACCCATCACTGATGCCGCGGAGTACCTACCGGGTTACCGGGACTCCGTCTCAAAGTGCAGGAGTAGGAACGGGGTGGTTTTCAGTCAGTAAGAGTCTGACACTCCCTCCTGCCTCATCAGCCAGGAGCAGTAATTTGATGACTTTCCCCCCTTAAAAAAATAGACGCATCACTGATTCGGCTAATCACACGCTTACATGACGTATGCATGTAATTATTAATGCAGTTTCTTCGTAAAATATCAGTTGAAATAAGAGCCGCTGTTAAAAAACGTATATTCTCATTTTATTCAAAGCATCATGTCCAGAATTGATGAAAAGTGGACATATCCGAGCTAACAGTTATTGCTAAAACGTCTGGCGATCACGAGCGGTTATGTAGGGACATTGTATTTTACAACTACAATCTGCAAGGTGATAAACATAGGTTACGTTTTTGTGTCTAGCTTTAGTGTACTGCACAGCTTTACTAAACTGTTATTTAGGTATTAAGTTTTAGAGTTGTAATTGTACTCAAATTGTAATGGAATCGTTCTTGGAGATAATACAGTCTTTAAATTTTTATTACTAGTTTGTATTATGTTCTGTATATTGTAAAAGTGGGTATATATACATAGCAGAACAGCAATGGGATAAAATAAGGAGTTTCTATTAAAAAAATAGTTACCTACCTTACACTAGGATTTTATCATAACATAACATCACGCCTTTTATCCCTGAAGGGGTAGGCAGCGGTGCACATTGTACCACTGTACAATGTAACACCCACTTTTCACTATTTATGTTATGACTCCCATGTAATAGGGGGTGAGCCTATTGCCATATACCGGGCACAATTCCTCAGTCTCCGTGCTACTACTGAGAATATTTAAAAACCCAGTAATACTTTACCCGACCCGGGAATCGAACCCGAGACCCCTTGCCCGGCCTCGGTCGCACTTACGACCACTCGGCCAACGAGGCAGTCCTCCTTTTTTTTCTGATTTTATTTTTTAGGATTTTATCCTGTGTATCCTTATATTTTGACAAGATTACTGGACTAGTTTCAAGTCCATTACCCCCCAACCCAATCTGTCCAACTCTCGAATCCCCAACAATTCTTAAATTCCTAATCCCCAAAAGGTTGGTAACGCACTTTTAACACCTCTGGTGTTTTAGGTGACCATAGGCGGCGCCGATTTCTTACATCAGATGATCTATCTGCTCGTTTATATAAAAAAGTCAAATGCTATTCTGTTAACTTCTTTGGACAAAAATTAAGATTTCATTGTCCATACTTTAAAACTCCTACAATAACAATTCAACCAACCAGGAACACAATGAAAACCGCAACTAACTAATCTATAACACAAAGTTCATATCTAGACTGTACAGGCAAAAACTAGGTCGAATGTCACGCCCAGGTCCATTTGCATTCTAAATGGCAGGCGTATGTTTTTGTTTGGCCAACAGCAGCTGGTAACCGTTTCATGACAGTGGAACTACACGGTGGTCTGCCGAATCGAGTTTGAAGATTGAGTGTAACTGTCAATTTCGACTGATGCGGTTTGAGTGTGTTTTGAGTGTGATGGGATGCTTTTGTTTTGTATTTTTGTGGGATGTTGTGGTGGTTGTAAAATTGTTTTGCATAGTTGTATTTATAGGCATTAGGGCCGATTTTTCAATGCTTAGTGAAAAGAATGTTCACGTAACTATGGAATTTCGTCTTACGTTGTTGCACAATAAATCTTTATTTACTATAGACCGTGCTTATTATATTATCGAATAAAAGCGTTCATTTTCCCATAAATATCATTGTTTTTAAGTAATTAGACAAAAACGAAAATAACCTAAAATTATGTTTAAACTGTCATATTCATATGAAAGTGCTTTAAAACTGCCCACGCGGGCCAGTTTAGCTTGGATACCTACGTTTCAGTTTTAACCCTTAGAGAGCTAATATTTTCTTTGAAATCATACCGATGTTTTTTTGTTAAAAATATCGATGATATTGATATATTTTTAAAACATGGATACGACATCCCTAGCCGTCGCATCCAGTCGCGGAGAACCTAACGGGTAACCGGGGCTCCGGCTCGATGTGCAGGAGAAGGAACGGGGTGGTTTTTAGTCAGTAAGAGTCTGACACGCCCTCCCGCCTCACCCAGGCGGGAGCAGACATTCGATGATTTTACCCCCTTAAAAAAAAAGCCGTCGCATCCAAATGCCGCCGCTCTGTATGTCACATGTCATGCATGGCAGTTGCTTCTGCGTGCGCAATAATAATCTTTATTGATAATAATAATAATCTTTATTGATGATAAAATGAGCAAAATACAAAATATTATCTTAATAAGCGATGTAAACCTTATACAGTTAGATGCCTGTACTAGGAAAGCCCTGTATCACAGGTACAATTGTAACAATACTACAAAATACTAAATAAATACATTGTAAAATGTATTGATTTTACAAAATATTTAGCTATTTATTGAAGTTGACATATTTCTTGTGATGATTTTGCCGAAAGGTTCTACGTACGTGATTCGTAAACACGAAGTTTTATTCGTAAGTTAGGACGGAACGTCAATGTCCTTGAAACAAACAAACAAACAACAAACAAACAAATATATTTATTTCCATTTTGTTCACATATACATATGTACTTAATCTAAGCTTATTATTTAAACGGAAATTCCATAGCAATTTTTATGTTACTATTAGATAATCTTATCATCATAATTCCGGATACGAAAATACAATTCCTGAAGTGAAAAGGTTGTAAAAAATAAGAAAATTATTTCTATATTATTTTGATTTTTCAACTTGAAACTTTGCTAGACTGCTTTTGGTCAATCTCCTTTTATAACTTTGAATATTGGACAATAGGCGTGTCGACAGGGTAAAAAAATCAAAAAAGTAATTAGTCTGTCATTAAGATCGCACGAAAATATCAGACACGTATTTTTTGTTTTATCAAATTAACAGAAGAATACGTAGTTATTCCGCATTAAAGTTAGGGAGTGGGGGGTGTTGACATCACACTTACGGAGAAATCGTACCTAATTGTGACGTCACGCGTCATTTTAACTCAAAATATCTACATGTTTTTTTGGATACGAGAAAAAAGAAAAAATACGTATCGAAGATTTTTAAAATATCTAAAAGACGGACAAAAAATTAAAAAATAGTCGCCATGCCTATTCTTCTATACTGGCTCCCTGGCGTCTCTGGTTGGATAGTCGGGCAAAATATTACTGGATTTTTTAAAAGTTTGTTTTAGTAGTAGCACGGAGTGTGGAAGTGTGTCCGGTATATGGCAATAGGGTCACCCCCTATTACATGAGACTCATAATATAAATAATGAAAAGTGGGTGCTACATTGTACAGTGGCATCATGTGTCGTAATGTGCAAATCTTTTTTGGGTTTTTTTTCCTGAAACCTTCAAAGGGCGCTTAGCTTTTTGGGGAAAAAAGAGTGTCGGATTTTACCTCGCTAAAACCTCCCCGGTGGCCACCATCCAGGAGGTCCTCGTAGTAGACCAACCCCGTAGCCCCTACAGTACAACACTTTATTACGGCACCTCCCTATGGAGACTTATGTGTCTACCTACAGCCTCTCTGTGCAGTGCACGGCGGCACGTGACCACTGTGCACCTCTGTCTACTCCGTCGGGGATAAAAGGCGTGATGTTATGTTATAGCATTAATTAACGTTCTAATTACATACTTAATGGCACACATCACTAATGACACACAATCCTACTCAGAACATAACACCTACATTGACATCACAATCTAGATACATCTATACCTCTACAAAGAGACCGTTAGCATACAATACCATTGCAGAAACAGTAGTTGAACCACTGAACTAAACCAAACAAGTTACATTGCCCGCATTCAATACGCAATCACTGGACTATGGAGTGCCCAGTGCCTATTGTCATCGCGTGGGGCTAGCTATCACCTGTATCGAATTCTATTTGAGTAAAAGGGATTGGTTAAAATTAGCCGTTAACGATTGGAGTTCGTGGAAATGTGATAGAAATGTGTAATGATAATGTTGGTTATGATCTGTAGAATTAAGTATGCTACATTTTTTTATAAGCTGGTATACGAGCAGACGGATCACATGATGGTAAGCAATTGGCGCCTGCACATAACTGTATATACATATTGCACATAACTGTATATACATATTGCACATAACTGGAGAAAAGTATTTTTCTCTCACTTATTTTTAATTCTTTCTTATAACTTGGTTAATTTACTACCTTTTACTATATAGTATAGTACAATATAGTATAGTACAATATGCTTATTTTTTTCATTTATTTAGAAAACCAACAGCGTTACATATAGTTTACAATAGTTTGCGTGAATTACAGAGATTAAGGCTAATAATAGGTTTCCCTTATTTCCTAGATTTTGTGAACATGCGAACGGACTTAATTAACTTAACAAAATAAGATCAAGAACAAAAAATTATTTGTACTTATAATATAGTTATACTATAAGTTTATATAACTGTATTTAAGTTTATACAATGAGTGGATTAATAATAACTGCAAAACAAAACTAGTACCCTATGTTCGACATAATAATGAAAATACATATAACAACCCAATCAATTTTATTATAGTAACGAAAAATAAATCAATCAATACCTATAAATTTAAACTTAAGTCCTTAATGGAAAACAAAGTGGTATATTAATATTAAAACTTAATTTTCAAAACAAGTTTACACAAACTAAGGTAGGAAAAATTCCTTTAATAAAATTCCCTGTAAGTACCATCAGTGAGTACTTGAATAACATTTTTCTCCGCCGTGGAATACTCTAGAACATTGTTCTCAACACGTTTCATCAAGTGCACTTAACTCTGTCAATGTTGACGTTGATGTCTTCATCAACACGATGTCACTATGTTGTACAGGGACGGATTAGGGATAGTAGCGACGATTTACGAATAGTTTCCGTGTAAAATAGTTTTGTATTTTTTAAGTGTGAACGTTAATACTATGTGATAATGGGGCAACGTTTAAAAAAAATATACTAGAGGTTATTCTTGTGTACCTACTGTTTTCAGTTCCTACTTGAATGAAAGACAGTGATAACGATATGTATGTATGTGTGCAATTTTGCGTGTAATTATTCTGCATGTATTTACCCTCAATAGTATTCAGATAAAGGCTTAAAAGTTCATCGACCATTCATTAGGATCCCGATCTAAATCATGTAAGGTTCAAGGTCCTTACCTTGGTGATGTTCAATTACTCGCGAAAAGTGACACTCCATAAGAAAACCATTAAAATACTTAAAGTCAAAAATAGCACAAAAATAAAATTGGATTAGAGTTTCCCGCAACCGAACTTGTTACAGCTATCCTTGAAAAGGAATTTCCATTGGATCTTATATAAAACGTAAATACAACAACATTTGCAACGAATACAAGAAAAGTTTTGGCAGTGCTAACAAATCTAACTTGTAGCTTACTTGACGTCTACATTGTTTTAAAGTTTAGTTTCCAAGTCCATGCCTGTGTTTAATCTAACGTCACTCAGTCGATAAAGCCTAACGTTTTGAGGTTGTAAAGACTTGCAGGAGATGCACTGATTATCTTGTGGTGACGGACTGGAGATGTGTGAAATCAAAAGAGAATTTTAATACAAAGAAATATCACACGCCTTCATTTAATATGTTCTTTGTTCGCAGAGAGTATAAATTATTCATTCTTAAATAATGCAGTTTTAAGAGTCGTCTCAAATCTCATTTAAAAACAATTTGTCATAAAACCAAACCTTAACTTGAACAAAATTTCTTCGGAATTGCAATGAAAATAAGCAAAATGAAATACCAACGTGAAATTACATAGAAAAATTTAACGTTTCAAAAACCCCACGAAGAAGATGGCTGCCTAATTTCACAGAGTATAAATACGGAAGTTCATGGTGAAGGCAAACATTTCAGCTAAGTCTACATAGATGGAGTGCCAAGTCAGCTAGCTGAAACTGACCCCGCACTGAAGTCCGCTGGTTAATTAAAAACGTATCTTGACGTTAAAAATCACAAAAGCTTTTTGGTTACAGCCTTTAAGTCAGCGATTTGAGTTTATAGTTATGATTATGTACTATCTATATTACATAACATCACGCCTTTTTATCCCCGAAGGGGCAGGCAGAGGTGCACATTACGGCACTTAATGCCATTGTACAATGTAACACCCACTTTTCACTATTTATGTTACGAGTCCCATGTAATAGGGGGTGAGCCTATTGCCATATACCGGGCACGATTCCAAACTCCGTGCTACTACTGAGAATTTTTTAAAAACCCAGTAATACTTTGCCCGACTCGGGAATCGAACCCGAGACCCCTTGCCCGACAGTCGCACTTGCGACCACTCGGCCCACGAGGCAGTCTATACTATCTATAATTGTGTTTTAACCGATTTAACGTTGGAATTTTATCATACGTCATGAGTGCATTTATAAATAATGTTCACATTTAATTACATTTACGTAAGAACAGATTTCAACCAAGAATTTGGTTAAAGATACACACAAAGAATAAAATTTGCAACATAGTGCAGACACAACAGATGCAGTAGATACAACAGTAGGCCGGGATTATTGCCCGGGGAGATAGTGGACAAACGCCAACACAACTCTAAGGTAAAAAAAGAGATACTTCATGGTCTTTTATCATTGACCCTTTACAAACAATATTTAATTCAAGTAAGTAGAATCAATACTTAAATTGTAATATTAGTAACATAAGATTGACTATTGATTAAGAAACGAAAATTAAGAAATTCTGAGAAATCAGTAATTATGTCCAACATCCGATAACCAAGTCGATTTCAATTACATAATATTTACACCCATAACATAACATCACGCCTTTTATCCCCGAAGGGGTAGGCAGAGGTGCACATTATGCCACTGGACAATGTAACACCCACTTTTCACTATTTATGTTACGAGTCCCATGTAATAGGGGGTGAGCCTATTGCCATATACCGGGCACGATTCCAAACTCCGTGCTACTACTGAGAATTTTTTAAAAACCCAGTAATACTTTGCCCGACTCGGGAATCGAACCCGAGACCCCTTGCCCGACAGTCGCACTTGCGACCACTCGGCCCACGAGGCAGTCTATACTATCTATAATTGTGTTTTAACCGATTTAACGTTGGAATTTTATCATACGTCATGAGTGCATTTATAAATAATGTTCACATTTAATTACATTTACGTAAGAACAGATTTCAACCAAGAATTTGGTTAAAGATACACACAAAGAATAAAATTTGCAACATAGTGCAGACACAACA
Organism: Spodoptera picta; assembly: GCA_038387885.1. Lineage (NCBI taxonomy): Eukaryota > Metazoa > Arthropoda > Insecta > Lepidoptera > Noctuidae > Spodoptera > Spodoptera picta. Next base: position 1,821,712 of record JAZHFQ010000344.1, on the reverse strand, counting down.
GATGCAGTAGATACAACAGTAGGCCGGGATTATTGCCCGGGGAGATAGTGGACAAACGCCAACACAACTCTAAGGTAAAAAAAGAGATACTTCATGGTCTTTTATCATTGACCCTTTACAAACAATATTTAATTCAAGTAAGTAGAATCAATACTTAAATTGTAATATTAGTAACATAAGATTGACTATTGATTAAGAAACGAAAATTAAGAAATTCTGAGAAATCAGTAATTATGTCCAACATCCGATAACCAAGTCGATTTCAATTACATAATATTTACACCCATAACATAACATCACGCCTTTTATCCCCGAAGGGGCAGGCAGAGGTGCACATTACGGCACTTAATGCCACTGGACAATGTAACACCCACTTTTCACTATTTATGTTATGAGTCCCATGTAATAGGGGGTGAGCCTATTGCCATATACCGGGCACGATTCCAAACTCCGTGCTACTACTGAGAATTTTTTAAAAACCCAGTAATACTTTGCCCGACTCGGGAATCGAACCCGAGACCCCTTGCCCGACAGTCGCACTTGCGACCACTCGGCCCACGAGGCAGTCTATACTATCTATAATTGTGTTTTAACCGATTTAACGTTGGAATTTTATCATACGTCATGAGTGCATTTATAAATAATGTTCACATTTAATTACATTTACGTAAGAACAGATTTCAACCAAGAATTTGGTTAAAGATACACACAAAGAATAAAATTTGCAACATAGTGCAGACACAACAGATGCAGTAGATACAACAGTAGGCCGGGATTATTGCCCGGGGAGATAGTGGACAAACGCCAACACAACTCTAAGGTAAAAAAAGAGATACTTCATGGTCTTTTATCATTGACCCTTTACAAACAATATTTAATTCAAGTAAGTAGAATCAATACTTAAATTGTAATATTAGTAACATAAGATTGACTATTGATTAAGAAACGAAAATTAAGAAATTCTGAGAAATCAGTAATTATGTCCAACATCCGATAACCAAGTCGATTTCAATTACATAATATTTACACCCATAACATAACATCACGCCTTTTATCCCCGAAGGGGTAGGCAGAGGTGCACATTATGCCACTGGACAATGTAACACCCACTTTTCACTATTTATGTTATGAGTCCCATGTAATAGGGGGTGAGCCTATTGCCATATACCGGGCACAATTCCAGACTCCGTGCTACTACTGAGAATTTTGTAAAAACCCAGTAATACTTTGCCCGACCCGGGAATCGAACCCGAGACCCCTTGCCCGGCAATCGCACATGCGACCACTCGGCCAACGAGTTTACACCCATCTAAATATAGATTATTAATCCGCCTAAGAAATGTAAGCATTTGACCAAATGGATTTACTAAAAATAGTTGCTGTAGCTACGAATGGATTGATATTGTGGGTATTTCTACTTGATTTCATTTTCTTATGATTCGTAGGATATGTAACCAAGTCAACTTTCGAGTTATTTATAGGAGGTAGGTATGTAGTATGTGGGGTATTTCAGACTCGAAATCCTGGAATTCGTCATCCATTCGATACGACCTTCAAACCTTCAAGAAAAGAGCTTATTCCTTTTTAAAAGGCCGGCAACGCACCTGTGACTTCTCTGGTGTTGTGGATGTCTATGGGCGGCACTGATCGCTTACCATCAAGTGATCCGGTTGCTCGTTTGCCTCCTATTCCATAAAAAATATATTTTTTTACATGTAATGCGTGGATGTTTCGCTACTATCGCGATGATGCGGCCCACAATGGAGTACGTCTGCCCATAAGCAACCTATTTACTTGAGCCTTGAAGACACCCAGGTTACCCTACAGGAAACAGGCACATCATAGTCTTACTTGTGAATTTATTTAAAGCAGGCGTTTTAAATTTTCTCTTTCGTTCTATTCATCTATGAAAAAACCACTATAAAATTAAATATAATTAAGTAATTACTTCTTAAATAATAATTTTAATCGCCAAATCACCAGAGAAGAGGGATGGATATAAAAATAAAGAAGTAATAATAATAAAAGAGTACAGTCTATTACACTGAACATTAAACCGAGGCTTTATGTCGACGAACCTTCTGTTATAGTGTATTTAAAAAGTTCCTCTCATTACAGCCAACGTCGAAATTATATTGCCAACTTTAAATTGAGGGCATTCGTATGTTTTTTCTTATCCTGTTTGGTTTATTATATTTTTTTATTATGGAGCAAGAATTTTCGCTCTTTGACAGGAGTTGTGTTTATTTAATTTTACTGGTTCTGGTTAACCGAGTGGGAAATAAGTTGAGCTTGTAATTTTATACTTGAGCCTGGTAAAATATTATTCTATTGAACTTTGGTTTCTTGTCGATAAACAGTTGGCTTTTAGGTTTAAAGAATCTTTATTCTCAATAATAACATACATGCCACTTACTTGAGAACATAACAACATAGGTAGGTAAGGTTAGGCTCGACAACATCTGGACAAAACATGACAATAAACAAGTCCCATCCAACACATTCCTTTTTCGGGTATTTGATTAAGAAGTAAACATTTGTAAAGCTGAGTTTTGAATGCGTTGAATGAGTGTAGGTTTCTTATGCGTGAAGGTATTTTATTATAAAGCTGTGCTCCTTCAAATGTGAGCATTTTTTGCCATAATTTGTTCTTATTTTTGGTAAAACCAATAGACTTGCTCGCTGGGTACTTCGTTGAGTGACTTGTTTGTATTGTGTAAGAGTAATATTTGAATGTATGGTTTTGTTAAGAACTTTTTTGATAAAAATGCATATGTTGTAAGTGTATAATTGTTTTATATTCATTAATTTTGTGTCTTTGTATATCTTTGTCGTTGCTGTTAGGTACGGATAGTTGAAGAGCATTTTTATCAGTTTATTTTGTGTGATTTGTAGTTGCGACAGTTTTGTTTTTGGTGCACTGCCCCATATTTCAATCAAGTATAACAAATGTGGCTTCACTAGAGAATTATATATAGTGTACCGTAATCTTTGTGGAATACATCTGACTATACTGTGCAGTGCTCCGACTAATGACGAAAGCTTATTTTTGACGTAGTCAATGTGAACAGTCCAGGAGAGGGAGCTATCTATTCTAAGCCCAAGATATTTTTCGCAGGATTTTAGCTGTATCGGCTCATTATTTATTGTAAGTGGATTAAATGGGGGAATATGTTTATTTTTTGCCTTATATATTACATAGCATGTTTTCGAAGTGTTTATTGTTAAAAGGTTGAACTGGAACCAGGTAAATAGGGAATTTAAATCCTCTTGGGGTTGTGAGACAATGTCATGAATCGAAGGCCCAAAGTAAAATAGACATGTGTCATCGGCATATAAGGTAAGATGACCGTGTAGTTTTGTATCATTTATATTATTGATATATATAAGGAAGAGTAAGGGACCCAAAATGGATCCCTGTGGAATACCAAATGTTACAGGTCTTGCGTCACTCTGATAATTACCCAATTTCACCACCTGCGAACGGTCTGTTAAATATGATTTAAACATTTTCAGGGCTTTGTCAGTTATATTGATAGATTCTAATTTCAATAAAAGTAGTTTGTGGGAAACTGTATCAAACGCCTTTTTTAGGTCTATAAATATGCCTAAACATATATTTTTACAGTCTATATTCTTTTTTATTTTGTTTACGAGGTCAATTGTTGCTGTTGTGGTATTACTTTGAGATCTAAAACCGTATTTGAGATCTAGAACCGTATTCTAATATTTTTGACAGAACTGGTAAAACTGAAATTGGGCGATAGTTACCGGGATCAGTGACACTGCCTGATTTGAAGATAGGAGTTACTTTTGCTCGTTTTAATGTTTCAGGAAAATTCCCTTTGGCCATAAGATCATTGAAACATTCGCTTAAATTATTTGCTATTAACTTTTGTATGCATTTTATTATTTTTGTATTTATACCGTCTATGCCTGTACTACAGTTTGCATTAAGGTTTGTGATTATGTTGAGTATCTCTTTAGTAGAACATGGATTAAAACTGGACAGACCTTCGGCGTTATTCAGAGGAGAAGTGGGTAAAGCGCGTTCACATTCGTTATGAAACTTTGAAGGTATTTCATTCGCCAGTGAGGGTCCTATCGTGGAAAAGTAATTATTAAATATTTGACAAATTTCACTGGGATCTGAAATAGTTTTTGAGTTAAAAACAAGTTTTGAAGGAACACAGCTATGATGTGGTTTATTATTTGTTAGGGATTTTATTAGTCGCCACATTTTTTTAGGTTTTTTGTTACATTGGGAAAATGCTTTGTAGTAGTAGGTATTTTTTGTTGTTTTTATCAGGTTAGCTACATGGTCCCTTTTTTTATAAAATTCTTCTTTCATTATGTTGTTATCAGGTTGACTTCTAAGTTCCGCCCCCATTATATTCCTTTGATTGATTTGTGCTATAACTTCCTTATTAATCCAGTCTTTTTGTGGAAGATTTAGTATCTTTGACTTCATAACTCGGCTTTTTTCTGTACACAACTGTATTTCATTTTCCAATGCAAGGTAATCGTTATCAGGGTTGTTGTTATCTATTTCTTCCATTAGATTATACAAGTTTCTGTAGTTTATAGCTTCATATTGAGTTCGCATTTTACGAGGTGGTTTTACTTTTTTGAGCTCTAAGTACATCTGATAGTGATCGGACATAGAAGATTGAAATATAGCCACAGTTCGCTTTTAATTTCGAGATATTGTTTCGATTATGTAATCAAATATCGACAATAGAGATGCATACACAAACTGCAAGCATTCAATAAGCATGTCGTTGTTTTTCATATTTCATCTAAAACTAGCTGTTGCCCACGACTTAGTCCGTGTAGAATATCGACTTCTGGCAGAATTTGGGCTTTTAAATTAGTTTTTATCAAGGAATATTTTACGGTAGCAAAATGTCACCGGAAATCGATTTACATAGTACTTAGGTATGTATTGGGAAATGAATTTATTTACGTGTTTTCAAAATAAATTACACTTTTGATTTTCCCACGATTTTATGATATGTTTAGATTGAGACATAAAATAAAATTCAATTTAAAATTAGAAACCATAAAACTAAAAGGCGTAATAATAGAATTTATGATTTGGATGTGGTTAAATAATTTAAAAAATATATATAACTATTTAATAATTAAAAAAAAATACTGAACACAAATAAAATTATTTCTCTATTAATAGATCGCTATTCTTATGGCTGCACCCTTACATTCTGATCACGTAAGAGAGTTGAAACTTGGCGGGCTTTTGGCCGACTTTTATTAAGCACATTGTTGCGATAGTTCAAGTTTAGAAAAGTAATAGGAAGCATTGCTTAACGTTTACTTATCTTTGAGATCTTATATACATAGATAACTCTTTACTCAGGACCAATATATCACAAGAGGTTTATTCAGTTGATGTTGAGGGAATTTTGTAGCTAAATATGTTTACTTTACTTAGAACATTTTTCTATAATTTGGTAATTATAATTATTACATTTTAATATTTGATTGGTAAATACGTGCATACATTTATCAGTTCAAAATATGCCCTAAGTAGAGCCAATATAAACTAAATATCAATGAAAAAACTAACGCTTGCTACGTCGTAGCAGATCCGGTTACACTCGCTACGCCGTCGTAGTAGTCATGCTACGCAGTGAACAATTTGGCATCAAGTGCTCATTTCGTACAAATCCTTTTAATGTTATAAATAGACATAAGTTATGTATTGAATAAAGAAACATAAAAGTTTACTCTTTGAATAGTAAATGTAATTTCTTATCACATTATATTGTGAGTACTTTTTACGAGTTTACGCAAAAAATCTAGAGGTACATGACTTTATAGTCACAAGCTAGAAGATTTAATTTTGTAACTTCAGTGGAATCCCAGACCATTCTGCTTCTAAATTAGTTAGAGAGAATATAATTTTATTTTATCCTTTAAATAGGACTTTGTTTAGACAAAAAGTTTTATGATTATGTTTATTTTTGGTAAAAATCGAGAACAATGACTGAATGGTTGAATGGTTGAAGTGAAGAAACTGGATCTATGCAATGACCAACAAATCGCACCAGGAAGACAACCTCGAAATGGCTTAATCACAGAATCGATATAAACAAAATTAGCTCAATTCGAAAGATCCACGTAATCTTGCGACGTAAAACCGAATCTTCTTACGGAGTTAATCGATTTGGAATTTTCAATCAGTCTTATATAATCGATTCAGTGTGAGATCGAATGTGAATTGGATACATTCGTCCGATGGGTGCGGAAACTGAGCTCTCACCCTATAACGATTGATTGGACGATTCTATTCGATTTGAAATTTGACGACCGACGCTCGGCTACGCTTTGACGAAGCTTGATTACGAGTGACTGTATTGTATATGATTGTGTGGGAGTACTTGAGTGTCTACAGTTTTATGATTACTCAACGAGTTCTGATTGATGTTACATGAAGACAAGAGAAAAATGCGCGGATGTGTCCGTGAGTGTCGTTTTAAAGTGTTGATTGTCTAAAAAGGTACTAAGGCTTTTATTTCAAGAATGTGTGAAGTATAAAATCAACTTATTCACGACTATAACTTTCATATACCTACAAAAGCATTTCAGGTAACTTAACATAAACCGAGATCTCACTTCGACAATTTCAAATTACCACAGTCGAATATAGAAAGTCCGAGTAACGGTTACTTGAGCCCATTGAGTGATAAAGCCGTAACCACACTGCTAACAGTCACCAGTCGGTATCTCGTGAGTACTCAATTCAAACCGGGCATCAATACGACCGACGCCTACCCTTAAATTCTATCGACATTCCCCCAGCGAATAAACATAGAACCAGCCTCAATAGCTTGCTTATCTAAAACATCTGACACATATCAACACTAAAGGATACCCTATTCAGCAAATGATAAGGTTGGCTTTTGTGTATCGAGATAAAAAAGGACAATTTCTTGAGACACGAGGTCAAGTTGCATTTTACGTGCAATGGGACTGTCACAGCCTCAATTTTGCGTCTTATTGTTGGAATTATTTATTTCTTTTCTCGTTGAAGTAACGTTCATAGATTAGGTTTGTTTGCAGAGTCGGTACAGAAGTATGTGCGGTCCAAATTTGTATTTGTTTATGTATTTTGGTATAATCAATATTTTACTGTCATAACTTGTGATTCTAGATTCAAATTGTGGTTTTACTTAACACACTAGCAATTTATAATTCAGATACATGTGTTGAATTGTTAACTAACAAATGTGTGAGCGCTATTATCACATCGCTCATTGGTCGCGAACAAAGCTAGGTATTATACCTCTAATAAATAACACTAATTCTGTAGGACAAATAATTTATTTCTCTTAACCGAAAACTGTCGTCTGTTTCAATATTATCTCGTAAATGTGTTTATGTGTCCCACGAGACGTGACCTTTTGTTTAGAAAACGAGGGGCTTATTCGAAAATGTCTCCTTTCCGATTTGCTCTTCCGAAAGGTAGTGTCAACTTCGATTAAGCATTTGCAAATCGTCTGACTTTGTTTTGTTTAAGATTATTAAAATAAAACGTTAGTAACTCTTATCATGTATAAAACTTTTAATATTTTTTAGTTTTTATTTCGCTACAATTGTGTGGGTGATTAAAGATGAGATCAGTCTAAAGATGAGAAACTACTTTTGTGTTATTATCGAGTATTGAAAACCATTTGTAACCAGCAATAATTTGTGTAACTGACCTAGTACGTCATTAAATTCATTATTCCCTCCTACTCGAAGCAATACCAATCCTACAAGGAAACGTGTCTCATCTGCAGGAAAAATAACAAAAACTTAATCTACGGCTATTCCAAACAATGGATGTTCAGCGTCCCGTTGTCAAAGGAAGAAATTACAGGCCGTGAGGCCAACTGAAACAAACAGCATGTAGCTATATTGTGTATAAGTATAATGTATGTTTGTTTACTGAGAGGCGATAATATTGATAGAATTGTGAAATATTTTATAAGTATTTACATTTTTATGTATGGTGAATGGCATTTTGATACATATGTATGTACCGAAGTATAGTCGTGGCACAAAACACCCTACAGTTTAGTGAAAACCCTTAAGTGAGTGCATATAATAATTGAAATAATAAAGTCCTATATAAGAAAAACTATTAATAAATTACAGTATGGAGTTTCTTACTCGTTCTTCTCCACTCGAATCGACATTTTGGAACGAGCGCCTAGCTTCACTGACGGATAGAATGACAGACTATTATTTATTTCATATTTGTTGACGTTTTAAAAGTACCAAATTATGGTTCATTTGAAATAAATGCTTTTGAGTTTGAGTTTGACAGCTTAATCAAGTATAATATTAAAAAGTAAATCTCAGTAATACAAGCAATATTACTAATAACCCAAAGGATTAGTAAGCTGAAATAGCAATCGTAGAACCGATAAAAGTTGGGGCAAACGTGTTCTAGAGTTGAGACCGCGTCTAGGCAAACGGTAGTGTAGGGCGCCCTGCAGCTAGATGGAGTGACGACATCTACAAAGTGGCTGGCAGTGGTTGGATGAGAAGAGCTGAAGACCGCGCTCAATTGGAGATGACTATATCTAGCAGTAGACGAACACAGGGTGATAATGATGATGAACTTTGTAGTGGAACTAAATATCCACCAAACTCTACATACCTAATGGAAATGAATAAAAATTCGCAATTTATCTTGGAAAGCAAATATTGAAGAGCAATAAAACTCATAATAATGTTTATATCGCGTACTAAAATATTTTATTTCGACCGCGATGTGTTTTATGAGACGTTGCATGTTCTCTGCATATGTTTGACGTTACGATGTGGAGACCGTAGCAGGAGAACTGGATTAGATAGCTAACAGAGGCCGATGTCTGTCCCGAAGCAGTAACAAGTTATTAAGTACGCAAGTAAAAAATAAAAATCGATGCAATACAAAAACTATAGTTATTCGTAAAAGTTAAGGTATAAGTTTGCTAAACTGTGTAGGTACCCAATAACTTGGCTGGCGTCTGTATTTACAGAACGAAATGTTACTGTTTGACATAAATAAAGGAAGAGTTTAAAACACAAATAGTTCGATTTATTTTCAGTCTACATATTTTCAAAAAAATATTGTATAAGAAAAATTTGTAACTATAAGACTACTAGTCGCACTGCCTCGTTGGCCGAGTGGTCACAAGTGTGACTACCGGGCAAGGGGTTTCGGTTTCGATTCCTGGGTCGGTCAAAGAATTACTGGGTTTTTTAAAAATCCTCAGTGGTAGCACGGAGTCTGGAATTCTGCCGGGTATATGGCAATAGGCTTATCCCCTATTACATGGGTCTCAGAACATAACATAGTAAAAAGTGGGTGTTACATGGTACAGTGGTATTAAGTGCCGTAATATGCACCTCTGCCTACCTCTTCGGGAGTTAAAAAGGCGTGATATTATAGAGGTACACTAGTCGCAATAAAATTTGATATAAAATTATGTATTCTTATTATTTACGAACTTAAGTCTCTGTAGACTTACTCATCATGTCCCTTCAGTGGACTGTTTTCCTTCGTCGCAAAGATATACGAGTATGACTTTTCCTTTATTTTCTTTTGGTTGAAGTATCATGTGTACAAGTACTTTTATAGCTCGGGTAACGACAAATTGGACCTTAGTAGTTCATTTATAATTTATTTTTCTAGTCAAGTCTTTGTTTAGAAAATTATGTTTCTTTTATTTACTTCGTAAGAGATTCGTCGTTTTGATATTTTATTTTATTTTATGTGTAGACAATGACTTAAGTTATCAATGAATATATAGTGTAATTGTGATATTTTATTTGATATGGTCAACAGCAGTTTGGACTGAAGGTTAAGGTTCATTATAGAGCCCTGCTACTGACCCTGGTCGGTTCTTAGGTAATATTAGAGGTGTTGCAAATGATGACTTGGTCATTGTGGAAAAAAGGACCATGAAGCGCAACACTTATCTACAACATAACCGAACTAAAAACTAGATTGGCTCAATATTTTGCAGAATATTTACGCCTGTATTATGTATACTGACAGGTTTGTAAAAACATGTTTTTGCTACATATTATTAACATTAACAGGCAATTTGCCGTTAAAATTTATTCAACATGTATAATAATGTAGTATGCACAAACAATAACAATAACCCCGTCGCTATCAAACAGCTGAATATTGTATTTTTAGCTAAAGATGCAAAAATACAGCCTTTGAATTGTTTCATTTTACTATTTTGTTTAGACAAAACCTTTACAAAATAAATCGTTGTTTACTGTGATTTTTCAAAGAAAATAGCTTTCTAGCTTATTGCAGTTACCAAAATCGTTTTTATGAATGTGTTTATTAAAAAATATTTGTTCGTGAATTGTGAGACCTTAACATTTATTTTAATCCGTCCTACATTTTTATAGAAAAATAATTCTTTTAAGGTTTGTGGTACTTTTTTAACTTTATTCAGAAATTTATGAATATCATTTATTGTGAAGCGTGTTATCTGCTCTAGCAAAATGAAAACAGTGTTATGATTATTTTAAACCACTTTTTTTATTTTGGTTTCTAGAACTACAAAACCACGTTCTCAAAAATAAGCTTGGCCACGTTCTATTTTTCATTGAAATCGCACAAAGAGAACGAGTGCTTTGAGTCAAATATTTATGATTATTCCTCCCAGCTGTGCTAATATCCTAATGTACAAGAGTTTACCATATTTCCATATGGTAAGCTGGTCTTGAAGTGGCGAAGTGGCCGTTTTATAAAACAACCAATATTATCATACTGGTCCGAAAGTAGCAAACAAACTATCCTTGTAGCTTGCAGTAAAGCCGTGTTCCCGCGTTATCGTCCCGTACGCCCCCTAGTGGCAGAGTTTGGAACTGAATTTAGTAACTATGAGAATTTATCGGTCTTTCACTGTGCTCGCTACGGTTTTGTTATGTTACAAACTATAGTTTGAAAATTGCAATTTGAATGTTGAACTTTGCGTTCTTAGCTATTACTGTGTAGTTACTTTACCTGTAACATTTGCTGTACCTACGACCGAACAGTTTGTAATTTTATTATACGTTTTCAAGACTTTATGAAATCTAAAATTGTGTTTGGTATATAATAACCTACAAAGTAAATTAGCAGATGATATCGTACCAGCCTTCATATAGAGGTACAGCACGATAATTTTTTTACAAAAAATAAACAGCAAATTTTGTCAGTCCAAAAAGGAAGTGCATTAAGAGGGTGAACAACCGTACACAGACAACAAGAGGGCACGTAAATAAAACAGCTCGGTGACACGGTGACAATCTTTCTCATTACATGGACAAACATACAGAGTCAGAACAAATATGTGTAAGGTCCCTTACAAATATTTGTCCCAACGCGTAACCGAACCCAACACCCTGAGTACATAAAGGGAACGCCAACCACCGGCCCATTAACTTGTCAAAATAATACAATATTTTACAATCAGCTTCCGCGGAAACCACTCAAGGTCTACCTCCATTTTGTTGTAATAAAGATTTCCGCGCTTTCACACTAAGTAGACAAAATATTATACGCCTTCCAGATCCCTATCTGAACAGCTCTGGGGAACCTCAAACCGATCCACCGTTTATTTATACATAATCATAACATATTTCTACGCTTTTCCCCTTCAAAACAAAAAAGAAACTTTCCCTTAACACGCATATTTCGTGAAATATTTTTTTGGAAAGTAAAGTCCCCTAAAAGTTCTAAACACGGCGGGTCCCAAAGGTCACATATTGTAACCACTCGATCGCGGCACCTCGTTTAGAAATACGCTTTTTGAGGGCAACAGATACTATGTGAAAAGGGTCTCTGTTTACTGATTTACACGGAATTTCTTTCTAATGTTTTTGTTATCTATTCATAGTAAAGAAATTAAGAATTACGTTTTTTCGACTAAAAATTAATTCACGATAGATGATATAAAAAGGATGGTATTTAATACTTTAACTGTAAATTCCCTTTTTTATTAAAAATGTTCGAAATTACCACCAAACATACTGAAGTGCACACTAAATTTGCTCATTAAATAAATCAATTATACTATACTGCTAGATCTTTAAAGCTTAACTGTTTTACTGAATGACAATTTTTTAACTATAAGTAAATCTAATAATTCTTCGAGTGCAAGAAAATCTTAACCTAACTTAATATTCAACAATTTGTGTGCAAATCAGTATTTTTGTTTGACGGTTCATTTTTTTGATATGCAGTAGGTTATTAGTGGAGAAATTAGGTTAGCTTAAATTTTTAAATAGAGATGCAGTAAAGAATTCCCCATATAAAAATAGTAAAAAAAATATTTATCAAGCGTAAGTACATATAGTAGATACTATTACATACATACATACATAACTTCACGCCTGTCTCCCATGGGGGTAGCCAGAGACTAAGGAACACCAATTACTACGATTCTTACATACCTCTTTCGCTTCATTAACAGTCATCTATCTTTTCATGCATGCTCGGCGGTACTTTTAATTTGGCCCTTCTTTAATATATACTATATATGTAGTTCTTTAATATATACTATATACTATATATAGGTACTATTATTAATGTGAAAACCACTATAATATCAGGCATATTGAATAGAAAGGTCACCAATGTATGGATTCATTTATTAATAGTTATTTGTTAACTAGTATTTCAGAATTATTTTAGCCATCGTCAGCTAACTATAATTAAATAATCTTCAGTATAATTTGGAAATAGATTGTGATTTTAATTTGCGTTCTTGGAACCCATAGATTCTATAGGTTCACGTTCTATAGTACAGAATGTCACCAAACGTTTTTCATTACACAAACCTAATATTGTAATGTAATAACAGATTGCTAAGTTGCAGAAGATATAAGAAAAAAAAACAAACCTAATATATAATGACTCATGATATAATAAGTATAAGAAAACATATAATTTTTTTTTATTTTATCGTTTATCATCACCCATAGACCAAAGGCTTCTACTCGTACGGAGAAGGTCGTAATCACCACACTTGCTTAATGCAGGTTGGCGATTTCAAACTTATAATTATAAATTACAAGCCTAGATTTCCTCACGATGTTTTCCTTCACCTTTTGTCAGTGTGTAATCTTGGAAAGTACATGTAACTCGGAAAACTCACATAGATACCTACTTGCGGGTAGGTTTCGAACCCGCACTGTCATGCATAAGAAGCGGGTGTCTTGAACCTATGGGCCACCACTAGATAAAGCAAATTACTCTTTCAAAAATAATAAATACTGAAGTTCAAATCCTTACTAATATTATAAATCGGAAAGTAAGTTTGTTTGTTTGTTCCGCTTTCAAGCCGTTACTACTAAACCGATTGCTTTGAATTTTTGCAGACGTAAAGTTAGAAGTCTGGATTAAATAATAGGGTACTTTTTATCCCGGAAAAATATGATATTCTCGAGGAAAAACAAAATTATTGGTATAGATGGCGCTGTGTGTATTGGTATATGTCACTTAAGCTACTTTTTATCCTTTTGTGACGCGAGCGAAGCCGCAGGTAAAAGCTAGTAAGCGATAAATCACGAGAACCTTTTTGTTCCTTCTCATTGTAATATGCCATTTTATACAGATATAAGTGAACGTGAACATTAATATCTATTCGACGACTTTTGATACAATTTGGGAACAAGTCAAAGATACTTTCACACTCAGATATTGGTGTAAAAACTTTTATAAAGTTTCCTGTTCAGTGGTTCGATACTGACAATATTTTTAAGAAGGAAATCATGTGATACCAACTCAGTTTCGCGTGAAAAACTTATTACATTAACTTGAAAATTGATGTCTCTTTCATGTATTTGACGAGTTATTTTGTTTTAAATGAATTACGTATAATTTGATTTATATTAATTTAGTACTCATTTAAACGTTTGCCCGACAATAGTGTTTTCTCTTATAATTATCATATGTATTTACGGTTCAGTTAGAACCGAAATAATGTAGTGTCCCCTCTATTATCATAATCTTTGTATCCTAATAGTGTATAAATTAATTATATTTCATTAATAAAACACAGTATATTCTCAGCAGTCATTCGTTTCACTTCGTTCCCTTACGCCTACCGTACATGGCGACCCTGCCAAAAGAAGGTGTCATACGAGTGTCGCGTATGTGATACCTATCGCGCAGAAGTCTGAACTGTTTGGTATAAGAATGTAAAACAATAAGTGAACTTTAGTTGTTACCAAGATGAACAATTTAGACTCAATCGTAGTACACTTGAGTGCTGTCGTATACATTGAAAATTGTCAATATGGGATCCTCAAAGTCAAAATATGAAGAAAAAGTTGTCGTCCAAAACGCGATCGGTGGGTCCAACCAGGCATCATTTGAGGAAATAAAGTTTCATCAAAGCACCGCTAGCATAATTCTGACGGTAATCGCATTGGTTCTGGGAGTTGGTCTACTTGCTTTCCTGTACCGAATGTATAGGAAGTGTCATAGGCGCTGGATGCAGCAGGAAATACATCGGCAAAACCTGCGCTCTTCCATTTTTCGTCGCGGCCGCCGTGATGCAAAAAGCGAGGACATCGTATGACGGTGCAACATAATCTACGGCATCAGTGAAGTAAAAATATGAAAAAAAAATAGTGATGTGCGGGTAAAATAAAAGTGAAATAATTACGTCAAAAAAAAAGGAAGTGAAAGTGCAGTGCAGATAAGTGCGTATTAAATAATTCTTACTTGCAAATCGGGTAGGACTACTGACTATATTCCTCTCTAGTGGACGCTAAGTTATAAAAAACTAACTTAGTGGACTCTAAGATATAAAAACCAAATGTAATAATAATATAATGTGTGTGTTATGATCTGTAAGTTTTATACTCCATGTGACAGCAATGCTTGGTAAGTTATGATTTTACAATTAAAGGAATTGTATGATAAACTGAAAAATATAAAGACTTATTTGATTAAAATTGGTCCTAAAAGGCGTCAAGGACAAATTGTTATTAATAAGTTAGAGGAGGCAAAAATATTTTATACCGAGTATTCGTTACTTATAAGTGAATTAAACAAAGATATAAAGGAAGGAAGATTATCTACCCAGGACACCGATTTAGTTATCAAATTGTCCTCCGATTTTCAGTCCTTGTATACTGACATAGAGTTTCTATGTACAAAAAATAAATCTAGTGATTTTAAAGATATTTTTTCTGATATGAACGAAACTAATGTAAACATGGCGGAAACAATCAATTTAAAAACTGCTTTGTCCTTACTTGCTCAAATGAATGACGATGAATTTAATACTAAACAACTGATTGATAACATTGAATACTATGCGTCTGTATTGGAAAAGGATGAATGTAAGCATAAATTGATTCAGTTTGTATTAAAAAGCAGATTGTCACAAGGTGCAAAATTGAAACTAAAGTGTAGTTATTCAACTGTAACTGATTTGATCAATGATATGCGGAAAGAGCTTTTGCCCCAAAAATCAGCCCCTGCCATACAAGATAAATTGCAAAAATGTAGACAAAATAATTTAAATCTTCAGGATTATGGTAAGGAAATTACCGAGATGTTTGTGGAGCTGACGATTGCGCAATCCAATGGAAATTCAGATTGTTACAACATTTTAAAACCTCTAAACGAAAAGTATGCCATTAAAAAATTCGCCGATGGGTTGCGTAATCGCAGGCTTAGTACTGTCATTACATCCAGGAATTACACCTCGTTGAAAGACGCAATCCAGGCTGCAATCGAGGAGGATATCGGGTCTGCTTCCACAGCTGGTGAAGTCTTAGGTATGTCCCATCAAAATTATAATAAACCTACCAGTCATAATTTTTCTTCCCCTAGAAGGCAAAATTACCATCGTGGAGGTCAGCACTTTAATAGCAGAGTGTTTTCGCAGCGAACTAATTATAATCCTAATTTTAGAGGTCAAAATCAAGTCCCTATGTCTGTTTCTCGACCAGTACGAAGACCCTGGCAGAATAGAGGTATGTATAATAATAATAACCGTCGTGGAAATAGGTGGATTCGCAATCAACATATGCGCGTAATAACTGAAACGGAAAATAATAGCAATGTTGCGGAAAATAAGTTTTTTCGAGGCTAATAATTTTATCTTAACTACTAGTAGTAATTGTTGCATCAGATTATCTCTAAACTACGTGATTCATTCTTGGTTACTTGATACGGGCGCTACCATTTCGGCTCTTAAATATAAACATGCACTCGAGCATAATCTTCCAATCCATAATGAGAAGATTATTATAAATGGAATTGGTGGCAAAGTCCATGCAATTGGATACACCTATCTACAATTACGAAGTGACGATAAATTATTTAGGCACAAATTTTATGTTTTTGATTCGCTACCATGTAAGGCGAGCGGTATCATCGGCCAAGATTTTTTAAACACGTATAGTGCGATTATTGATTTAAAGAACGATTATTTAACATTAGTAGTAGGAAATAACATAAAATGTAATTTGCGTATACAATGTAATGATAAATACATCTGGAATGTAGCTCCCAGATGTGAATCAATTCATTATATTAAAACTAATTATACTGAAGAATGCGTAGTAATTTGTAAGGAATTATGCGAAGGTCTTTATTTAGCTAGTTCTATAGTCAAACCTTTAAATGGTTTAATACCAATAAGAATACTAAATACTACCGAAAATACGTTAACATTAAAAAATATTGAACCAGAAGTTCACAAACTAAGCGATTACTCGATATGTACATTCAATAAGCCTAATAGCAACGCAAATAGGGTAAAGCAATTATTTTCTTTATTGAAATTGGGACACTTAAATGAGGAGGAACAAATTTCTATTGAGAACTTATGTGCTAAATATTCGGATATATTTTATTTACAAGGTGATAAGTTGTCAACCACGGATATTTATGAACACACTATTACTTTAAAACAAAACGTTAGTCCGGTATTTACGAAACCATATCGTTTACCTCACTCACAAAAACAAGAAATTAAGTCTCAAATTGACAACTTACTACAAGAAAATATAATAGAAAAATGCAATAGCAGTTGGTCAAGTCCATTACTCTTAGTACCGAAAAAGTCCGATGATAGTGGTAAAAAGAAATTAAGATTAGTGATAGATTACCGGAAATTGAATAATTTAATCGAAGATGACAAATTTCCACTACCTAATATGTCTGAAATATTAGACGCATTGGCAGGTAGTGTATATTTCAGTCATTTAGATTTATATAATGGGTTTTATAATGTTAAATTACATAAAGACAGTAGAAAATACACCGCATTTGACTCGGGACAATACCAAATGGTGAGGATGCCTATGGGACTGAAAACAAGTCCCGGATCGTTCTCACGCATGATGAATATGGCCATGTCGGGTCTTACCTACGAAAAATGTTTTGTTTACATGGATGATCTAATTATTTATGGTTTTTCATTAGATAACCACAACAAAAACTTACAAGATGTTTTTGAACGTCTTCGTAAGGTGAACTTGAAATTGAACCCGCAGAAATGCGATTTTCTAAAGAAACAGATATTATATTTAGGACATGTAGTCTCTGATAAAGGAATACTACCGGATCCGTCAAAAATTGAAGTAGTTAGAAATTACCCACAGCCCAAAACTACCGATGAGGTCAAGAGATTTACAGCCTTTGTAAATTATTATAGGAAGTTTGTTCCAAATTTTGCCGAGAAAGCTAGCCCATTAAATAGATTATGTAAGAAAAATATTCGTTTTAAGTGGGACGATCAATGTCAAAAAGCATTTGAAACTCTAAAAGAAAGTATTACTTCACCACCTGTCTTAGCTTACCCGGATTTTTCCCCAAATAATCAGTTTATAATTCAAACAGACGCGTCAAACCACGCGATCGGTGCCGTGATGATGAATAAAAATATGAGACCCGTTGCGTTTGCCAGTAGGAGTCTAAATAAAGCGGAGAAAAATTATCCAACTATAGAAAAGGAACTTTTGGCAATTGTTTGGGCGGTCAAACACTTTCGACCCTATTTATACGGTAAAGAATTCAAAATTCAAACTGATCATAGGCCTCTAGTTTATTTGTTTAATATGAGGGATCCGTCGAGCTGCCTGATGAAGTTTCGGCTATTATTAGAAGAATACAACTTTAGTATCGAGTATGTAAAAGGTACAGATAATGCAGCTGCAGATGCTTTGTCTCGTATCAACATACAAGATTTAAAGGAAATGTCTAATAAAATAATAAATGTCATGACAAGAGCGCAAAAGAGAAAGATAGCGCAAACTATGCCAGATCCTTCGGCTAATATCGACTTTACCGACGATTGGTCTGATCAACCAAAAGTCGTAGAGGCGCATATTAAACCTAAGGACCACATAGAATTAGTATTTATTGAAAAAAGGAAATTAAACTCAATAAAACAATTAAATGACGTACGTTTTGAAACTAAAACATTTTGTTATGTTCCTGATAGGAACTCAATTTATATTAAATATATGGATTCTCAATCGCAAATTACCCCAGCGGAATTTGTGAGAGAACTTGATGAAGCATGCTTAAAAAATGGAATTAATGAACTATATTTTGTAATGATTAAAAGAAATAATGTTTTCGTGGAAAAATTATTAAATGAAGTAAAAATATACGGAAGTGCTACTATGCCTAGGTTATGTATATTAAAGGACATTATTAGAATAGAAAATAAAGATGATCAAAAGGTAATATTGAATGACTTCCATCTCTTGCCCACAAGTGGCCACGCGGGTATGAGACGGATGTTATCTAATATTAAAAAATATTATTTTTGGCCAGGATTAGAAAAATATGTGATTAATTTTGTAAAACGCTGTGAGAAATGCCAGCGACATAAGTATTCTACATACGTAAAAGAGCCTATGGTAATAAAGTCAACCGCAAACACTGCCTTTGAAAAAATATATTTGGATATCGTTGGTCCATTAGAGCGAGATAATAATAATTATTCATATATTTTGACTCTATAGTGCGAACTTTCAAAATACGTTGAAGCTTATCCACTTATTTCTAAAAGCACAACAGAGGTAGCTAGAACTCTAGTAAATAATTTTATATTGCGATATGGAATTCCGAAGGAGATCGCAACCGATAGAGGAGCAGAATTCATGTCTTCAACCATGAATGAGGTGTGTAAACTTTTACACATTACAAAAACTAATTCTACCGCCTATCACCACCAGTCAATAGGTGCATTAGAAAATTCGCATAAACACCTTGGTTCCTTCCTCAGAATTCAATGTGATAACCATCCCGAAAGGTGGAGTCAATGGCTTCCATTTTGGTGCTTTTCCTTCAACACGTCCGTGCATAGTGAAACAAAATTTACACCGTATGAGCTTGTTTTTGGGAAGAAATGCTCTCTCCCTAGTAATTTGTTAAGTAATATAATAGATCCCCTATACATTTTTGATAACTACCCTTTAGAACTCAAGTTTCGTTTGCAATTGGCACAAAAGGAGGCTACAGAAAATTTACTATCTAGTAAAATTAAAAGAAAAGAAAAATACGATAAAAATATGAATCCAGTTGTGTATAAACCAAATGATCTGATTCTTGTTAAAAATGAGGTTGGAAACAAATTAAATTGTATTTATTCTGGACCATATGTTGTGATAAAAGATATGTCACCGAATGTTGAAATTATGCGAAATAATAAACCCGATGTAATACACAAAAACCGAACTAAATTGTATCACTCTAGTTAAGTAATCATAATTATAATATATTGTACGTTATCTATGGTATGCAAGAAAAATGCTAATATAATAAGCATTTTCCTTTTTTTTCAGGGGGGAGGTGTAGTGTCCCCTCTATTATCATAATCTTTGTATCCTAATAGTGTATAAATTAATTATATTTCAGTATATTCTCAGCAGTCATTCGTTGCACTTCGTTCCCTTACGCCTACCGTACAATAATATATTTTTAGATTAAACAAAGATTTATATATCACAGTGTCGTTATTATGCCATGAATGCACTCTTGTCAAAGTAAACATCAACAGCAGATTGACATTTATTACATTCTAAGTAGCTTATATAGTATGACGCAACTTCGAATTCAGTAACATCATTTTAAAAACATTTTTTATAGAGAGAAACGATTTGATTTTCTTTCTAGTTCTTTCTTTTTTCATTTTGTAATTCATTCATACAAATCTACATTTTCTAATGAGCACTCAGCTTCACTATAATTAATTATTTTGTATTTGTTAACGTTTCAAAGTATCAAATTATGGTTTAATTGAAATAAATACTTTTTGACTTTCATCCAAACGCTGTCCATTACAAAACAAAGAACTAACAAACAAGCATTTTTACTAGAAAAATTCACAAAAGCACCAACAATTTACAATCTGGTCTTTTGAGTCGGATAAAGTGAAAAATCACGGAAGTCGTTTCATTATTAATAGTGCGACGTCCCAAGTTCGTAAGTTGATGACATCCTCGCGAATGTTCCTTTCATAATTTATTAACGGGACTGAGAACAAACCGAAATGAGAATTGAATTATATAGGCGTGTGATGAATATCTTTCAATGTTTGGAGACGACTTTGTGAATTTGATTTATGCATTGAATTTGTTAGTGTAAATCTGTTTATATCTCCGTGAAAATATTGGAAAAATGATGTGACATTTTGCCGTGAAAATGGTTTTGTGTTTGGCTTTAAAACGAAACGTTTGCTCAATTTTAGCTGTTAGATGTTTTTCTTAGGTATCTTTCTATTTATATTCATTTAGCCATTTACATATCAGTTAAAAATGCACTATACACATACATAACATCACGCCTTTTATCCCCGAAGGGGTAGGCAGAGGTGCACATTCTACCACAGTACAATGTAACACCCACTTTTCACTAAAATGCACTATAATATCTAATAATAGCTATTTTACGTTATGCCATTTAACTTTTAAACAAGCTACTTGCATATCCAAACATAGGTACCCAAAGGCCGTTCACCCCCGGGGTACAACGAATTATTCAAACGTCTGTCTACAAGCAGAGCTCGTTCCTATCTCCGGCCATATCAGCCGTTAGTCCTCTGATCTCTAAGACATTAGTCTTACAGGATACCATCTCCTCAGTTATTCATGAATACTTCAAAATGTTCAGACAGATTCGCCTCAATTTTGTGGTGGAACTACAAACTGAAGACCGGGAATTCCAAGTCTTAATTAATATACTGTTTAGGTATTTACAATGAGCACGGCTTGTTAGCTAGCAGAAGTTAATGATGTTTGTAAGAAATTAGTATTTGGTGCAGAAATTGAGTATAGGTGAATTTATTTTGTAGGTACATAAATGTGATTTGTACATACAGTAATACAGGGTGTAAAACGAATGCTCCCGACTTGTTAATAATTTTTTTTTAACAATTTTAATCGTCTTTGTTTTCATGTTAATCATGCAACATCAGCCTTAAGCGGATGATTACAACTATTATTAATACATGAAAAAAGCATTTAAATCCATATTTTTATGAGAATAAAACTTGTTTTTCACTATCACTTGTCGGCATTTTTCGGGAGCGTTACGTTTACCTGTAACTGTATTAACTGTATTTATTGTTATCGTTTACATTATTCAGGATTCCTAGATAAATCTTTAATGTTATTCCATAGCCAATCTTTTCAACTTCAGGCAAGCATCCTTTCAGATTGTTCTACTCCAACATAGAATGATACATTGCAAGTATTCATGATTATGGTGAAGTTATTTTTTTGCAGTTGGCGAGTTGCCGTTCGACGTGGAGGACTAAGCGGGTTTTTAAAGGGTTGAAAATCATCGAATGACTACTCCCGCATAGGCGAGGCGGGAGGAAGTGTCAGACTCTTACTGGCTAAAAACCACCCCGTTCCTTCTCCTGCGCTTCGAGCCGGAGCCCTGGTAACACATTAGGTTCTCCATGACAGGACTAAGGGGGAGCCTGTTGATGCTGATGATGACGATGATAATTTTTAAAATACATAAACCTATTTAATGTGAGAAAGTATGTACCTACGTGAAAATATCATAAAAAATTCAAATCCACATGCAGTCAAATAATCTATACCATTTCGTCTAGCAACTAAACTTCTTAGTTTAGTTGCTAGATGAAATGGTACAGATTCTCCGTAAACTAATTTCAATATCTGAACAGATCTAGTAGAATTTATTATAACTAAGAACCATCACTTAGTAATCAAATCAGTGTGTCTAAATCAAATCATTTTGGACAATGCTCATCAACATGCAGAGGGCACAAATTCTAACTAGTGTTGGTTCAACTCATTATTGTTCTTTGCTCAACTAGTTAGTCGTGACTTGTTAGTCGCAACTTGATTTACTTAAGTTCAGTGGACGGTTCGGTGAGAAGTGTGAAGCTGATGTTGTGTTGTCGAAATGAACGTGGTTTGAAGGTTTTTTTAAAACAGGGTGATTGAAATTATTTGTGTTGTTTAAATGAGAGCATTTACGTGTTTTTTTTTATTGGATAAGCCGGTAAACGTGCAGACGGTGATCCGTCAAGTGGTCCTGATGGTAAGCAATAGGTGCCGCCCATGGATACCTGAAACAGCATTGTTTTAGGTTTTTAAATAATTTCTTTTTCATGAGGGGAAACATTCATCCAGTGGCTCCTCCCGCCTTGAGTGAGGCGGGAGAGAGTGTCAGACTCTTACTGACCAAAATGACTCCGTTCGTACTCCGGCTGAGAACTGGAGCCCCGGTAACCTGTTAGGTAGTCTGTCGCTTCGGAGATTTTAAAATAACTAAGATTTTATATAAGTGATTATATTTTTAGAAGTATACACGTCTACAAAAGAACATAAATATTCCACGTAAATATTATAGGTACGTACAGAAAATAAATTGTTAAAATATATCTTTTAAATTATAACTGTTTTAAAATACTTTCCTTTTAAATTGAACCTCATTGGTTTCAAACATCTCATCTTAAGTCTTCTGTCAACTTTGTCTATGAATTTTTAAATTATATTTTGTATTATTCTTAAAATTAAATATAAAAAGTGTCTGAATGTTTTTATAAATACAAAAACCAAGCATGCAATTTAAAAACATACGATTCACTATTATTTTCTCTGCGAACTATTATAGAAATAAAAGTATCAATATTGGTATTAACCAATGAGGTTATATAAACACAGGGAATCGTCCAGCAGCTCAATAACCTACACGCAAATACTCGAGCTACCACGCCTGTAGATATATATACCTACATATTATATATATACCTCTACAACATAATATTATGTATATACTGTCCATTTTATCCAGTTTTCTTTTCATAAAAGTTCTCATGGTATTGTATATTATTTCAGTCCCAGAGCAAGTGGTCGCGAATGGAATGATAACATGAACCTGTTTACCCACATTACGACCTACATGTCGTGGTCTCGGGACAAAAACAAGAATGACACGAAATTCCACGATATCCAATATGCATGGAAGGTCATTATGTGCCACGGAGTTGATAGTACATGGAAGGGTGTATTTAAAATACACAAAGAGTCTAATATCGTATACTCTTGTACTTATAGTTTGTTTGAACGCGCTAATCTCCGTAACTACAAGTCTGATTTGAATAATTATTTTTGTGTTGGATAGTGCATTTATCGAGGAAGGCTATAAGTTATAAAACATCATGCTACGACCAATAGGAGCTGAGCAGAGCGTGTGAAATCGCGCGGAAGTAGCTAGTTTTGTATAAATCAAAAAAATCTAGACCGTTGTTTGGTTTATGTACTTACTAAGATCTATAAATATTATCTTCTATGGCAAGAACCTTGCTTAATGCAAGTTATGGGTTATGTTCACGAAGCTATATAATAGACAGCGTTTCATTGTAAATAAATTCGAAAATTACAAATCCCCATGACATAAAACCAATTGCAGTTTTGTTCATATCATTTGCATTTAACATTACAAAATATTACAAATCAGTTTCCAGTTCCAGTTCCACTTTACCTACTCCTGTCTCTTTCCTCATGTCGTGACATGTTCTAACTTGTTTCACGACTCGTCTGTGCCTGACGTAGCTTTGTGGGCATCTATTCTCTGCTGCCCGCATTATTATTGCTTTGTGTCCTACAATCATGTTGCTATAGAACCTTTGAACGTTTATAAAACAGAATCGTCTAGAATTTTTTTCTAAACATAAGTCAACAAATTTATACTGAGTGAAATTTACATAAATTAATTAACTCACACTTTCGTCATACATGAGCAGTGAAAAATGAACAATGTCAAAGCATTTATTTCAAATAATCCAAGCAATTTTGAAACGTGGAATTGTCCGTCCGTCTGTCTGTCTGTCAGTGAAGCTGGGCGATTGTTCCTAAGTGTAGTTTCGAATGGGGAAGAACGAGCAAGAATCCATCCATCCACCATCGCTATTCTTTAAAAAAATGTTTGTTATAGTCTCATTGATACATTATCAGATCCTTTACCTTTTGGGTATATGCGAACGCTGTAACGACAATACAACGTCAAAAATAAATGGGACTACGGAATCAACTCCTGGTCTATTTACTATTTTTATAGTAATATGACCTACTTACTATGTAGAATAATAATTAAAATATTAAGCAATCTTTCTTCTTATCTCTGTCTATCACGCATTTGTATGTACATACATAACATCACGCCTTTTATCCCGGAAGGGGTAGGCAGAGGTGCACATTCTACCACAGTACAATGTAACACCCACTTTTCACTAGTTGTTATGAGTCCCATGTAATAGGGGGTGAGCCTATTGCTATATACCGGGCAATACATTTCCAGACTCCGTGCTACTACTGAGAATTTTAAAAAACCCAGTAATACTTTGCCCGACCCGGGAATCGAACCCGAGACCCCTTGCCCGGCAGTCGCACTTGCGGATACTCGGCCAACGAGGCAGTCAGCATTTGTATGTATTGGAGATTTTAAGTTAATTTTTATTCTGCCTACGTGTGAGCGTAGGTGGTACTTATAAAAAGGTTTCCTCTCTTCTTTCAAAACATTTACAACGTCAAACAGAATCTTTACGTATTTATTTTCATAGACAGCTCTAAATAATTGAAGACCTACCAGAAATATAGGGATCCCAGTGATTATTACATTATAACGTGGGTAGGTAAGTCGAAATTTCAATCTGACCTACAGGAGGATTATACGAAAATACTCTTGATATTATAACGACTTTGAAATATTGTACCTAATTGTTTTGTCGAAATTTTTAAGCCTTAAATTATACTAGATTTTTTATTATAAGAGTGAAGTACACGAGTGTCGTACATTTTGGGTGGTTATTTTAACAAAACCTAACAAAACACACATATCAACATATACAGAGAAAAATGCCTACAAGTGATGGTAAAAACGAGTTTTATTTCCATAAAAGTAAAGAATTAAATGTTTTTTATGTAATAACTAATAATAATAATAATTTCGTTATTCTCTCATCATCATTTACAAAATAAAATACAGCAAACGTTTTACAACTAAACCTGAGACTGGTGTCTGTTGTAGGTGAACCCTGTATCACAGATCACCAGGCCATATTCCACTGACGCGATACAATTATTAAGTGTCGTGGTGGCCTGGAGGTTTAAGACGCTCGCTTCTCATGCATGAGGGTGCGGGTTCGAAATCTACCAACGTCAAGTACCAATGTGACTTTTTCCGAGTTATATGTACTTTCTAAGATTATTTAGACACCACTGACAAACGGTGAAGGAAAAACATCGTGAGGAAACCTGGACTTATAATTTCTAATTATAAGTTTGAAATCGCCAACCCGCATTGAGCAAGCGTGGTGATTAACGCTCTAACCTTCTCCGTGTGAGAAGAGGCTTTGCTCAGCAGTGGGCATTTATAGGCTGTTGATGATACAATTATTTACTGAATTCTAATCTACTAATAATAATAAAATATATAAAAATTTTTTACTGAAATCGAAATAATACTGATACATAAGTAGTAACGTGCACAAACATTAATTAAGGTTAAGCAGATCCCAATCCCGTTTCTTCCCGTTCCCGTAAGATTTGCAGGAATTATCTAGTCATAAGAACCTTCTCCTGACAATAACAAAGACAACAAAGAAAAAAATCAGCCAAATCGGTCTAGCCGTTCTTAAGTTATGGCGTGACAATGGGAAACGGGTTTCATTTGTATATATGTACATATATAGAAGATAGTTGTCATCACAAGATATGAAAACAAAAGCGTTCAAGATTATAAAAACAATATCTTTCTTCCAACATATCGAAGGCACGTGAAACACAACCCTACCCTTACATAAAATTGGTCCTTTTGCACGAAAAAGTGATACACCTCAATTACCCCATCTGTTCCAATCGTTCAACATCGTACATTAGGGATGCTACACAACAATACACGTTGCTTCATAAAGATAACACGGGAGTGATAATTAGTAAGGACCGGTGCCACCTGCTGACGACCCTAGAGGGACTTACCCGGCGTGGTACATGCGTGAGTCCCTGGATTGTACTAAGCTATTTATAGCACTCCGGATAATTATGTACCGTGGGTGTTTAATATTATTTTATTCCTGACAGTATTTTTTGTGGATTTGATAGAAAATGCTTAAAAATAATTTAATACAAATGCTTATACGTACATTACGCTAAACGTAATTTTATATACCTACAACTTTTTTTAGAAAATGACACTATGTAACTAACATAGTGTCATTTTCTAAAAAAAATTTATGTGGATTCTAATTCCGCAAAATAATATTTGTAATAACAAGTTGTGTATCATACTGAAGATTTTCATCAATCGAATAATAATAATTTGAACTCTACCTCATATTAATAAAAGATATCAAATCCAATATGCAATATTTATTTGATCTTGTAACATATCCTAATTATAATATTGGAACAAACGAGTCCTCATTATGAGGGTTAATTTATTTTTATCAGTAGTTAATTAGTAGGGCAGGTCGACCTGTTGATGGCTAAAGAGACTCGAGGGGCGGTTTGACTCTTGTAACACATGCGCATACCTTTCGCGTAAGAATAGGCATGTTCAATAAACCTGCTGCATAATGTTCTATGGGCCGTCGACACCTGAAAATAAAAGATTTTTATTTTTTTATTTTATTTATAATACATTATCATAATAAGGAGTACTTACATCATATTTACTGATAAAAGAAATACAGTTACCAGAAATGTAATTATATTTGTCAAATAATTATAATAATTATAATATGCTGCATGTAATTAGTAACATAACATAACATAACATCACGCCTTTTTATCCCCGAAGGGGTAGGCAGAGGTGCACATTACGGCACTTAATGCCACTGTACAATGTAACACCCACTTTTCACTATTTATGTTACGAGTCCCATGTAATAGGGGGTGAGCCTATTGCCATATACCGGGCACATTTCCAGACTCCGTGCTACTACTGAGAATGTTTTAAAAACCCAGTAATAATTTGCCCGACCCGGGAATCGAACCCGAGACCCCTTGCTCGGCAGTCGCACTTGCGACCACTCGGCCAACGAGGCAGTCTATTATAATTTAAAGTAATTAGTACTCTATTATAATTTTAGATATATTTATTGTTTCTAGTTCTAGTTCTAGATTGAAAGATTTCAACAGTATTATGTTACTATAATATGTTAATTTTTGTTTCGAATGAATATATAACACGACATAAGGAAGAGTCACTTACTTATCATACAAAACAAACATAAAATATAATACTCCGTATATTTTAAACAAAAGTGACTAAACAAAATCTTCCCATAAAACACAACTTTCCATCCAAACAACATAATTTTCATAAAATCAACCCTTTAATGAAGATAATGCACACAACCCTGTTAATGTGAACTCAAGGACCCGGTTGCGACCTGTCGACGACCCAGTGGGGACGTGTGGCTAACATGTTTCGGGCCCCACACCCGGGGCCCGGGGATCGGTGGGCCCCTGGTATTTTACAACGCATTACAATATGTAATTAGTTTAGTTTTGTTTCTGTTATTGAGTATTATTTTAGAAAGTTAAACTGTTGTTTTATTTGCATTGTTTAAGTACGCAAGTTTAGTGAAGAGTTGTGGTTTTGTCAAAGAGAGAAAGTTTCTAAGTAATCTAAGAAAGAAATATTGATAGGATGCGTCCACATTTGGCGAATGCGCCTAGCTGGTCGCGAGCTGCGATCCACCCTTATGATAACAATATTAAAGCATGTCTTCATTTATAAATCATTACATAGTATAAAGCAAAATCGCTATCCGCCGTCTGTCTGTCCCTATGTATGCTTAGATCTTTAATTAAAACTACGCAACGGATTTTGATGTGGTTTTTTATTAGATAAAGTGATTCTTAAGAAAGATTTATATACCTCTATATAATACATAATTATATGCTTATTACACCCGTGCGAAGCCGGGGCGGGTCGTTAGTTTTTAGATAGAGTACATTTGTGTTCAATGGAATTTTCTTGTTATTGTGGAAAGTCCTTTAGTAGTGTGCTAGGTAAAATGTTTATACATAATATTATATTCAATAAAACGTGACCTATGTTTTGTGATGATTATTTTATGATGGACGAAGTGTTATGATGGATGTTTGATAATTTTATTTTTGTCAAGGGCGAATAGGTTCACCTGACATTACCACGGTACCTGTGGTTGAAATGACCTTATGCAGAGGACGCTCAAACTCCAGCAGTGATAAACTGATATGGGTTATGAATGAACCAAATACGACATTTCCATCTTAAGATTTTTTTTTTATGGAATAGGAGGCAAACGAGCAGACGAATCACCTGATGGTAAGCGATTAGCGCCGCCCATGGACACCCGCAACACCAGAGGATCCACTGGTGCGTTACCAGCCTTTTAAAAAGGAATACGCTCTTTTCTTGAAGATCGGATCATCTCATGGCAAGGACACCTAAATCATGGACCATGTATACCTAAAACATTAAAGTCGTTACAAGTGCGTTACCGGCCTTTTGGGAATTAGGAATTAGGAAGGCCGGAATTAGGCCTCCGGTAACTTTCACTCACACGACGAAACACAATGCAAGTGTTTATTTATTTATAGGCATTTCCCTATTATTATATACAAAATGTAACTTAAGTAGCGCACATCCTGAAAATAGTTTGTTCAGAATCGTCAACTTAATCGATTTATATAATTTTAAGTTTAGCACGCTGTATTGGTCTTGTGGTTCGAGAGAACTCTCTAAGTGCTTGGGAGCAATTATTAACCTTTCCATTTAGGATTCTACATATGCAGAAAGATTTGGCCAACAAAAAAACTTTAACAACCCAAATTAAAGATAATTGCTTTTCTCAAACCCAAACTTTCGACCCTAAATTATCAGTACACTTTTCTCACAAAGGTTTGCTGCATCATGTAGAGTCCAAAATAGCGGATGGCGATATCCGTGGTGCTGCTAGGGTTCTATTTAGTAGTGATGTGGTCGCTACGTACTCTGCAGAGGTAGTTACAACCCTGCAGAGTAAACATCCTTCCCCGGCAGATGACCTCATCTTTCCTGACCCACCAAACCCTCAACTCCATTCACTTTCTATTACTGCCCAACAGGTTCGCGAGGCCGTTGACTCCTTTCGAAATGGTTCAGCTGGCGGCCTCGACGGCTTGACACCACAACATCTGAAAGATCTCGTGTGTTCGAGCGCCGGGGAGGCTGGTGAGTTGACGGCCTTAATCAATCTAATGCTCTCCGGCAATGTGAACGAATCCGTCATCGATGTCTTATACGGGGCTAACTTATGTGCTCTGCGTAAGAGGGATGGCGGTATTCGTCCCATTGCTGTAGCAAGCATACAAGCGTATCGCAGCCAAAATTTGCTGCGCCTATTACAATGAGTCTTTGGCCAGCAAATTCCAGCCCTCACAACTAGGCTTTGGTTGCAAAGGGGGCTGCGAGGCTGCGGTACATGCCCTATCCACATTTTTAAACAGTAACCAAGGTGAGGTCGTCTTAAAGGTTGACATTAAAAACGCCTTTAACTCCGTAAGCAGGGACGCCTTGTTGACTGAAATTCTAAAAGAAATCCCCAAAATTTACAGTTTTCTTTGGCAATGTTATAGAAACCCTTCAAAATTACTGTATAAGGACAATTTAATAGAATCGGCTGTTGGTTGTCAACAAGGAGACCCCCTTGGGCCTGCCATTTTTAGTTTAGCTATAAATCCTATTATTCGTGAACTAAATTCCAAATTTAATGTATAGTATTTAGACGACGGAACTCTAGGAGGTGACGTTGACATTGTTTTAAAAGATTTGACTATATTAAAAGAAAAACTGAGTTGTATTGGCCTTGCCCTAAATTTATCAAAATGTGAACTATACATTCCTGACTCTACAGACAGACTAACGACTCTAGCAAAATTTAATCAAATAGCTCCAAATATCAAAATTATTGATAAGTACTCACTTCACCTCCTAGGTTCACCAATATTCGATGAATGTTTTCCTAAATTCATCGAGGACAAGATATAAAATTTCAATCACATTTCGGATAGATTACACAAAATCAACACACATTCGGCTTTCACCCTAATTCGGTACTGTTGTTTTGGACCAAAATTTACTTATATTCTCCGCGCTTCACATCTGTGGAAACATTCACACATTTTAGAAAACGTAGACAAAATTATCAGACACACATTGTCATCCATACTTAATGTGGCTTTGGATGACCGAGCTTGGCAACAAGCTACTCTTCCTATTCGCATGGGAGGGCTCGGCGTCCGCAAAATTTCAAGTATTAGTTTACCAGCTTTTCTGTCTTCGGTCCACAGTACCTCTGAATTGGTCAGGAAAATTCTTTCTTCGTCACTGACCAGTTTTGAGGTGCCGTGTTTGACTGATGCAGTGGAAGCGTGGAAAATGGCTTGCCCACTTACGGATTTACCTGTTCACCCGTCTTCTCAGAGACAGTGGGACGTGCCGCTGTGCAGTGTTATTCGTGAGTCTTTAATCAACTCGTCTCCTAATACTGCAGAGCGAGCTCGCTTATTGGCTGTGGGAGAATGGGGATCAGGATTGTGGCTTCAGGCACTCCCGTCACCCTTCATAGGTACTATGTTGGATGACATAACGTTCCGCCTAGCTGTATGCCTACGTTTAGGTGCTCCTTGTGTTTCTCCGCATTATTGTCACTGTGGAGAAAGAGTCGATGGCTTGGGACACCATGGTCTTTCTTGTTGCAGAAGTGCAGGCCGCATAGCTCGCCATGCCAGCATCAACGACATCATTCGTCGTGCTCTTGCCTCAGCCGGTGTACCAGCCGTATTAGAACCTAATGGTTTGGTACGCGATGACGGCAAAAGACCAGATGGTATGTCGTTGCTGCCTTGGAAGATGGGTAGGCCTTTGGTGTGGGACGCGACGTGTGTAGACACCCTTGCGCCATCACATCTTTTAAGCACCGCTGCATGCGTTGGTGCAGCTGCTTCCGCGGCAGAGGCCCTCAAACGGCGTAAATATTCAAATCTAGTGGGTAACTACTGTTTTGAGCCGTTTGGGGTCGAAACACTTGGGCCATGGGGTCCCAGTGCACACTCTGTGTTTAAAGACATCGCCCGTAGGCTAATCGACTCTACACGTGACCAGAGGGCTGGCTTTTTCTTCGGACAGAAAATAAGAATTGCCATTCAACGTGGCAATGCTGCCAGTCTTCTGGGAACTTTCCCCTGTGATAGTGATGCGGACGAATACTTTGACGCCTAAATTAAGGGTATAATTTTTGTTGTTTTCTTTTACTTTCTTTTTATTTAATAGTTTAGTTGTAGTTAATTTTAAGTTGTAAATATTTATATAGTTATATAAATTATGATATTTAAATAAACGAAAATTTGTTAAAAGATAAATAAGTATAGGTAATTTTTTATCCAAAAAATAATTAAAACTACGGACATTATTGTCATATTAACCCTGTATTGTTAAAACAAATGGAAATGGACCGTAAGTCAAAGCAATAAGACTTTTAAAATCGCAGTTTTATTTGTATTCATACAAATTCTATCATTCAATACAAAATAAAAAAAATATACCTTATGACAAGACCAATAAGGATGCATATACATGTTAGATTAAAAATTTTGTGTATGTATTATGATTATAACATAATATTCTAATTGGGGTGTGCGTTAATTACGTTACATTTTGTATAGGCAGGCGATTAAAATACCCACGTATTTGGGCATATAACTAGATAACAAGTCACAATGTAATGTCTTTTTAATCACTAATCTAACTAAATTTATGAAAACTTATAAGATTGCACGAAACATTCATAACCGTAGTCTGGTTCAAAAATATGGCGTCGCTGTTATCGACATGACGCTCTGTCAGAATGACATCTGTGGCTAGATGTCATCCTAGTCCCAAAACAAACAATAGACGGTGCTGTGGCGGCGCCGTCATATTTATGTATTTACTAGTTTATGTATACAAACATCACCGACAATACACAGCAAAAAAAGTGTGGAACAAAGCATTGTTTCACGTCGGTTTTCCATGAGACCATGGTAACACTCCGGTCTAGCCCTTTTCGTGCCGGAGCATGGATTTCCGACACTTAAAGAGATATCTATAATCTTTTAATACAAGACAAAGTTACTGGAATTATATTCAATCCAAGACTACCGTGGGAGAGCCATGCTTCGGCACGAATGGGCCGGCTCGACCGGAGTAATACCACGGCCACAGAAAACCAGTGTGAAACAGCGCTTGCGCTGTGTTTCACCGAGTGAGTGAGGGTACCGGAGGCCCAATCCCCCCCCTCCCTTCATAATGGCGCAGTTGATACAAGAGTTTCTACCCCAGGAGGGTACCAACTGCGTTAGAGAATCCCTCTCTGGACGTCCATTTTCAGAACTCAACTACCCTGAGCGTGGACGTCCAGGCCGCCCCACACCGTACTCTGGGGGGGGGCAAAACTGCGCATCGTAAAGCTGGAGGCAAGAGCAGAATAACCATGGCACCCCTTGCCACGCTGAATGTGGACTTCTGCAACATAAGGGGATTACACATCAACCTCAATGCTGTCCATCACCACCTAGAGACAGCAAAGCCGGCCTTGCTCTTTTTGACTGAGACGCAGATATCGTCTCCGTTGGACACATCCTACCTCACCTACCCTGGGTATGGACTGGAACATTCCTTCCTGCCTAGGGCCGGGGTGTGCATGTACATCAGGGACGATATCAGCTCACGTCGCCTCAGTAATCTTGAAGGAAGGGACCTGTCCACCTTATGGCTGCGTGTAGATAACGACGACCACCCCCGTGTCTATGCGTGCCTATATAGGTCCCATAGCGGTGATAGCGAGACTGACCGACTCATGGACCACATCCAGACGGCTGTAGATCTTGTGCAGGGGCAGATATCCTCAGCGGAAGTGGTCTTGCTTGGCGATTTCAACGCCCATCACGCCGACTGGCTCTGCTCCAGTAAGACTGACCACGCGGGGAGATCTGGCCACGACTTGGCTCTTGCTTCTGGCCTAACGCAACTGGTGACCGTGCCCACGCGAATCCCAGATGTAATAATAATAATAATAATAATAAAATATGTGTCTCCATTACATTTAGATTAAAGTTGTCTAAAGGGCCTCTGCGCAGTTGGCTTCGGCCCCTCGTACGCCTCCCAAATGACCGGGACCCTGTGGTCCCGTGAATGGTAAAGACATACATAATAATAATAAAATTTTATTCATAATTCAAAAATGCAAAATACAAAATATGTTTCAAGTAAGTGAAATTGATCTCATAAAGTTAGATGCCTGCACTAGGACAATCCTGTATCGCAGGCGAAAGGAGCTCTATACATTACTTTTGTAGGAAGACATCTTATTTCTAAAAACGTAACTACATACTTATCATTATGCAACAGTAAACAATATTATTATTTTAATAAACATACATACATACAAAATAAAACCTCATACTCTATATTCTCATAAGAGATAGGCAGAGGTGCATTTTTAATTATTTGTTATACATAAAATATACCTACTTACATAACAATAAATCCCCGAAGGGATAGGCAAAAATATTGCAACATTATCTATACCTAACATTAACATTTATTCAGAATTACAACATATCAAACATCAGCAGGAATATAAACTAGGTTACAATACATTCGGTCATTTTCTAATTACAATAATATGAAATTAATTGCTTAGGTAGCAATAATGCTATTATGTTGTGTAACTGTTATTCAGGGCACAGGTTAACCAACTCGGAAAGACCTAGAGTGTGATGCGTTTTTATGCGCCCTCATAGTCGATTGAGTTGATGTACCGATATTCCGCTATCTTCCTGGCGGGACACTCAACGTCTCCAGTTTTATGCTGGCTGGGTTTGTTAAACCGAGAACAAGTTGCGCATTTAAGGGACTCCACTTTCTTAGTACACGCAGATGTTAAATGTCCCACTTCTCCACAGTGGCCACACGATGGGGAGAGCTCCCGGCACGTTTTTGCTGCGTGACCATACTGCTGACATTTGTAGCATCTGGTGACGAGCGTAAAATCTCTGACAGGGCAAGAAGTCCAGTTTATGTAAAGCCTTTCTTGGGATATAAGGGCTTTACGTATCTTTGCTGGAAACTCTACTATGAAGTTACAGGTCGATGCATCCTTTTTTCCAGATTTGTGACTTATTTTAACAGCCGTTAAAAAGGACTCTAATGACATATCTGGGAACTTGTCAGTTATGTTCTGCTCGTATATGCATTTAATTACGTCAGCATCGTTCATGGACGTCGGCACTCCTATAATCGTGAGTCGTGGTTGGCGCTTTTTGGGTTCATCAGCAAAGAGTCCAGACAACGATATGCCTACTGCATCCTTGACTTTGACGGCATCTTCTTTGGTTTCTGTGCTAATTATAACACCTCCATTTTGAGTTCGACGGACTCCGCGCACATGTAGCTTCAATTCTTCAGGACTTATAATTTTTTGCACAATCGATTTAGTTTCATCACTAGACTTCTGTTTATTTATTGGATAAATAGCAACAGAGCACAAGTTGTTAGGTCGCACGAAACTTTTACCTTTCTTCACCATATCAGCGAAAGACTCGTTTTTTGTTGTATTTGAGTTCTTGAGAGTGTTTTTGATCTCCAACATTTGGTCTGATAGATCTTGTTTTTCCCTCAATTCATCCATAATGTTGACGGCTAAGCGGGCTTGCTGCTTTAAAGCTTGGTAGAGGACAGCCATTTGCGACACATCAGCACCAATTTTTCGGCTCAAGTTAGAAATTTTGAGTTTTTGCTCCGAATTGAGTTTGCCCTCTGTGGCAATAATACATACTTCGTTCAACTGCTTCTCAATGAATGTGGAAGGCCAGAGGTCTTCACTGTTGGACCTTCTGCTGACCTCTCACCCGGACGGCTACAGCGTATCCGTCGAAGCCCCTCTTGGCTCATCGGATCATTGCCTTGTCCGGAGCTCTGTATCTTGGACGTGCACACCGCGACTACAAGAGGTACGCGGTCGCCGTGTATGGCACTATAGTTCGGCAGACTGGGATGGGATGCGGTCCTTTTTTGCATCCTACCCTTGGAGGCGGGCTTGCTTCTTGCAGGATGATCCCAACGCCGCTACCAATTCTGTTGCTGATGTGGTGCTGCAGGGGATGGAGCTATTCGTCCCATCTTCTCTGGTCCCCGTCGGTGGCGGATATCGACCCTGGTTTGATGCTTCTACCAGAAAGGCCTCACGCAGAAAGCGGGGGGCCTACCAAGCCTGGGTCGATGCGGCGGTGGCACGTGATGTAAATACCAGTGCACTAAAAAAGGAGTATAACTTTGCCTCCAAGTCCTTCAAAAGAGCTATTGCGGGTGCCAAGTCGCAGCACATCGGTAGAATTGGTGAGAGTCTGGAGCGCCTTCCTTCAGGAACTCGTTCATTCTGGTCGCTCGCCAAAGCTATCGAGGGCAATTTCTGCAGGCCGTCATTTCCACCTCTGCACATGGGTGAGAATTCGTTGGCTCATAACGCAAGGGATAAGGCTCAACTTTTGGCGAAAATCTTTGCGTCCAACTCAACACTGGATGACGGTGGGCGCGAGCCTCCTGTTGTGCCTTGGTGCGGAAGGTATATGCCGGATGTGCGGTTCCACCAGCGCGCGGTACGTTTGGCGCTTTTATCCCTTGACGTCCATAAGTCGAGCGGGCCTGATGGGATCCCACCCATTGTTTTGAAGATGTGCGCCCCCGAGTTGGCCCCAGTTCTAACACGTCTTTTCGGCTCTCTTACTCCTCAGGCGTAGTTCCGACGTCCTTTTTTTTTTTGAGGGGGGAAAATCATCCAATGACTTCTCCCGCCCGGGTGAGGCGAGAGGGAGTGTCAGACTCTTACTGACTAAAAACCACCCCGTTCCTACTCCTGCACTTCGAGCCGGAGCCCCGGCAACCCGTTAAGTCTTCCGCGGCTCCGTATTGGCATTAGCCCTGTTGGGCCCCATCCGTGGTGGTCTGATGGCTCTTTGAGGCGCGCGCGGAAGGCGACGCGCCGTACGCTCGGGCCTGGTTCTGGTCGGGCGGCGAGTCACCCGTGCTCGCCGTCCGCAGGCCCATGCTTACGGTGGCCGGAGATCGTCTCGCGATCCCAGACGCCCGGAGTGTCTCTCGCGATGGCCGGGGCGTGAGGAGGTTCGTTCCCTCACGCGCTCCGCCTCCTCCTTAGCTAGCATAACTGCTTCGCAAAAGGAGGAGACGGCATCCCAGTCCCCCTCGCTCCGTACCATGGTCTGAACCAGAGCCGGACTAGTTCCGACGTCCTGGAAGACAGCTTTAGTCCACCCAATCCCTAAAAAAGGTGATCGATCTAACCCGTCTAACTACAGACCGATAGCCATAACTTCCCTCTTCTCGAAAATAATGGAGTCCATTATTAACTGCCAGTTCCTGCGTCATCATCAGCTGCTCAGTGACCAGCAATACGGTTTTCGTAAAGATCGGTCTGCTGGTGATCTCCTTGTTTACCTAACGCATCGGTGGGCACAGGCGATCGAGTCTAAGGGGGAAGCGTTGACAGTAAGTTTAGACGTGGCGAAGGCCTTCGATCGGGTTTGGCATAGAGCGCTTCTTTCGAAGCTTCCTTCCTACGGACTTCCCGAGAAATTATGCAAATGGGTCTCCTGCTTCCTTGCAGACAGAAGCATTAAAGTCGTCGTCGACGGTGAATGCTCTGACTTGATGTCTGTAAACGCAGGTGTCCCTCAAGGCTGCGTGCTATCGCCTACATTGTTCCTCCTCCATATCAATGACATGCTGCAAAACAACGGCATTCATTGTTATGCGGATGACAGCACAGGCGATGCCTACTACACCGGCCGCACTAACATTTCTCGGGAAAACGTCATAGAGAGCCGAAACAGACTCGTGTCTGAAATCGAGACCTCTTTAGGGAGAATCTCTGATTGGGGTGGACTTAATTTGGTCCAGTTTAACCCCACTAAGACACAAGTCTGCGTGTTTACCGCTAAGAAACTGCCGTTGGTCGTCTCTCCTCAGTTTCAAAGCACCCCCTTAACTGCCTCAGCCGGTATTGGAATACTTGGTGTCAGCATTTCGAGCGACGCCCAGTTTTGCGGCCATTTAGAGGATAAGGCCAAATTAGCCTCGAGGGAGCTTGGTGTGCTCAATAGATCGAGGCAGTATTTCACCCCGACCCACCGCCTGCTTCTATACCTCTATAAGGCACAGGTGCGGCCCCACATGGAATACTGTTCTCATCTTTGGGCGGGGGCACCCCAGTACCAGCTTCTTCCTCTGGACCGCATTCAGCGGTGTGCCGTTCGGATTGTTGGATGTCCGGATGTTTCAAACCGGCTCGACACTTTGGCAATGCGTAGAGATGTAGCTTCATTGTGCATTTTCTACCGCTTATACTACGGGGAGTGCTCTGAGGACTTGTTTGACCTGATACCTGCCGCATCTTTTCGCCATCGACCCTCACGACAGCATATGCATCCCCATCATATAGATGGTTGGCAGGCCACAACTG
The DNA here is from genome assembly GCA_038387885.1 of Spodoptera picta. Classification (NCBI taxonomy): domain Eukaryota; kingdom Metazoa; phylum Arthropoda; class Insecta; order Lepidoptera; family Noctuidae; genus Spodoptera; species Spodoptera picta. The sequence continues at coordinate 1,783,643 of JAZHFQ010000344.1, read as the reverse complement.
TGCGGTTCTCACGTAGCTTCCTGCCTCGCACAGCAAAACTGTGGAATGATCTGTCGTCGGCGGTATTTCCGAACCGATACGACCTTCAAACCTTCAAGAAAAGAGCGTACTCCTTTTTAAAAGGCCGGCAACGCACCTGTGACTCTTCTGGTGTTGCGGGTATCCATGGGCGGCGCTGATCGCTTACCATCAGGTGATCCGTCTGCTCGTTTGCCTCCTATTCTATAAAAAAAAAAGTGTTTACTTATAACGTATAATCTTCCTCATAATAATTGTATGATTTTCATGAAACGATTTCGTCTACTTAAGTATTTGTATTATGATTACAAATTAAATATCCATACGATTGACTTATGCATTGTTTGCTGAGGGTAATGAGACGTATACTATGCAGGTGTCTAGTTGTTTCAAAGATCGTCGATAGGAACGAGTTCTTAGAACTATATTTATGTGTACAGAAACTTCTATATTGCTGATTTAGAGGTAATTAACCAGAAAAAATATTACTTAACATAAATGGAAAATGTACGTAGCAATAGATTGTTTGAATATTTAATCTTATGAAACACAATAATTGTTGAGAATTGATCCTCTTTGCACACACACTAATGATTCTGACAGCGATATTATAACGAAACACCCATTATGTACTGTTATATCAGCATCACGTTGCTATACCAAGGCTAAGTAACCGCTGAGCCAGCTTCAGTTGTTTACTTCGTTTTACTTAATGCATTGACGTCAATTGAAAATCCTCGTAAGCATTTCCGGCGATGTATGAGTTAGTTCGGTTTAAGCGTTTTTGATGTGGACACTTTCTATTTCTAACTCTGTATTTTATAATTTTTTTTTATTAATCAAAATAATAGTTTTTGTCTTCAAGATCCCACGTAACAGTACACAAAAGTATTATTTACCTTGGCTCAAAGAAATTAAACCTTACACTTTAGATTTACGGTTGTAAATTGAGTAAAGTTGTTATTACACTTGAGGCCACGAATAAGTACACATACTGGTATGTTGGAATGGCAAGTATGTGAGCAAGAGTAGCGAAGCTTTTGCAGAATTTAGTGGGAATGGCACTTTTGGGACTTGAGCTGGGGAAATGGGCAGCCAACATAGTACATATATTATATTTTAAACACACACACCGCATAAGTAACCGCTGTTTAGTAGTTACACTGCGGTACACAGGTATATGTGCTTAATGTAACATTAATGCGGATGTATTACAGATATGGACCGACGGTGTCGGACGTAAAATGTTTATCCTTTTTTCGGTGATAAATTTTTCCCGAAATGTTGTCACATCGCGGTAGATTTTATTGGTGGCTTGACCCTCGATATTTTTTCGAAGTTATGTTCTAACGGTCAACATAGACAGGTTGTGGATATAGAGGTAGTTAAAACATCGTAGGTCTATCTAAAGCGTTTGCTAGAATGTAAACTCAATATTTTTGTAACACAGCTTTAGACTTGTTTTTACTGAAACAACTGTTATGTGAACTGAAACATTTTTTATTCTCAAAGGAATAATAATAAATAATGCATGCCCTCTTACCTCTTACTGCCAGCTCTCCCATTTTATTTGTATCGTACCTGCAATTCGAAAAACATAGAATTCTTTTAGTTTTGTGTCCTACTGAAAAAACATTACGCCTCAATATAAATTTCAAAATAACACAAAAACAGTGTTCATTACAGAAATCGAACCTATAGTAAATATCCAGCATTGAAATGTTCTGATAGATGTCAAATGAATTCACTTGATCATATCGTTTTCAGATGAAACCCAGTGATTAGATAAACACATTAACCGATCTCATTACGTTGAGGTACCAGGATTGCATAACAGAGGACAGGTTTCTCATTCAATACAGTTGGTCCATTGTTTGTTCACGACTCGCAAAATATCCATTAAACTGACGTAACCACACCTGTACACTGTTCAAAATGTAATCATTTATTCATCGAAAGTTCTCCATGAGATATAGATAATTTTAATAAAGGGATTCGGGAAATATTAAATTTATAAACACTAAAGAATTTATTAAGCGGTAGGTATAAAAGAAACTAAAATTCTTAAAAGCCATAGATGGAAAAGAAAAATAAAAGTATCAACTAGATGTTAGAGGTATATAGAAAGAGTTTCGCCTGTTAAACAGGTAAATTGATTTTTCTCTGAGTGACTTAAAACTCATCGTTTTGCCGTTCTCCAGCTAGATATTCTTTCAAACAAATCTGCGAGACTCGCCGGACAAAGATTGAAAACTTTCATCCCTTTTTCTATTTTTATTTAAGTACTTTAAATGTCACAGAGTAGCTTGACTTGAAAATTAATTATGAATTTTCTGTGTGCTTGACAAAGAGCAATTTTGTGTTAGCCAATGGTTGCCCAAAAGTTTCAGGTCACAAAGAATTGTGAAATAAGTATAAGAATATTTATGATGTGAGATATTTTTCTAGAAGGTTTTTTTCTTACATTTTGAGTAGGCGCCAGATCCATTAGATTGGTTTTATATGTACGTTGAATTGTGGTTGACAGTAATCTCGCCAGAGATATGACAGTCAAACTTATGGGTCGCTTTGAAAACATGGCTTGCGGCGTTTGGGAGACTTTACGAAATTGGAGGAGTAAACAAGTATGTATTTATAATGTTTTTAGAATCAAAAGTCTACCCAATTACAGATATTCGTAATGAATATGAAAACTATTAAGAAGGTATATTAAATATGTAGAATTACTACTTAGGTACTTGTTTCGATTGTATTGTTTCTCATTGTAAGTCAAATAATGAGTCGGTGTTTAATATAACGTAACATAACATCACACTTTTTATCACCGCAGGGATAGGCAGAGGTGCACATTACGGTACTTAATACCACTGTACAATGTAACACCCACTTTTCACTATTTATGTTATGAGTTCCATGTAATTGGGGTGAGCCTGTTGCCATATATCGGGTAAAACTCCTGTGTGCTACCACTGACATTTTTTTTAAAACCACGTAGTGCGTTGTCCAACCTGGGAATCGAACTCAAGGCTCTTTGCCCGCGCAGTCGCACTTGCGACCACTCGGCCAACGAGGCAGTCAGTAAATATACGTATCATTTTTAAAACCCGCCATTATTCCAAGGACAAGCCTGGAGGACAGCTGATCTGTATTCAATCTAATCTGTTTTATATAATAGGTACCTATTGTCTAGTTCTTTTTTTATTCGGATTACGATAATCGGAAAGAGATCAACACAACAATGACAAAAGAAAAAAAACAGGATAGGTTCTTCTTCGTATTTTATTTTAAAAGGTTTCATGGATAGACCAGTGTACAAGGTGGGGTTCAATGCCATGGCATTCTCCTCAGCCAGACCTTTGAGCGATGCAGAATGAATAAATGCTATTCACGTTATTCGCGCAACAAAAAAAATTAATCTTAATATTTGTACATACCTGAATGGGAATACATTGAAAACAAAAGGAAACATTATTTTTTGTAGAATTTAAGATTAATATTATTTAGGTTAAGAAGAGATTATGTAGCTATGGGATATAAGACAGGATTAAGTTACTTTTACCATACCAGGAAATTATAATATAAAATAATTTCCTTTAAAATTTTATTAGTGAATCTTAATGTTTTGTTTATATGTATATCGATGTGTATACTTGTGACATTCTTATATTTACATTTGACATTTTTCTTAGTCAAAAGTGGTGATTTGTAACAAAAGTTCTACACTAGGATTTTTTTGGAAGTTGTCGTGGGTGCGTTTACAAATATACAATTTCACATACACATGATACCAAGACCCGGAACAACAATCTGTGGATCACACAAACAGTTGCTCCGTGCGGGAATCGAACCCGCAACACGTTGTGCGGCAGCCAGTTGCCCAGCCACCGCTCAAACTGTGCCGTCATCAAAGTATTATTTCTCAGGTCGAATTTTCAAATTACGAGAACTGAATCAAGTAAAGTTTAGAATCATGAATTGTACTCATTGGTCATTGGTTCACAGCTAACTCAATTTTTAGATTACACGAGATTCATGAAATAACTGATAAACAAAGTAAAGGTTCTACTTACCCCTTTTGAGAATATATGGCTTGATATGTTGCCTTGTAACATTTATATTATATCTACATACATATATATCTATCTATCTATTATAATAAAACCGTAGAAAAGAAAAAAATGGAAATAAAATATTGCTTAAAAGAATGCTTAAGGCGTGATCTGCAGTCGATACCGAAACCAAAAATATGATTTTTAAAATTTTTGTCTGTTTGTCTACTTATATGTATGTCCGGGATGAATTTTAAAAAGTACCTACTGCTTGGATTTACTTCAAATTTTGCATGAATTTTACTAACAAGTCGGGGCAACATATAGGCTTCATATTATCATGCTATCAACTACGGGGGAGGAGCTGTGATTCACTATTCCACGCGGACAAAGTCGCGGGCCCAGCCAGTATATACCTCTATATAAGTCAAATTCCATCTAAACTTTATGGTACAAAACGCTTTCAGTCAAAAGTTAGTTTTATGTACGAAAAGGACGTAAATGCTACAAAGTTACATAATGTATGTAACATTGATAAATGGAATGTATGAAACTCTAATCTGAAATATAATATAGAGGTAACATCGCATGTTATTGCCTAAGAAGGTATAGCTAGAAATTGTGTTTGGTCGATACTAGAAGATGGGGTATGGTCCTTACACAGCAATATCAAATTCTATGCAACTACTGACAATTTAAACATAACATAACATCACGCCTTTTATTACCGAAGGGGTAGGCAGAGGTATACATTATGCCACTGTACAATGTAACACCCACTTTTCAGTATTTATGTTATGTAATAGGGGGTAAGCCTATTGCCAATCGCCGGTAGATAAAGTAGCGTAGCGGTAACCGTAGCACCGGAACACATCTTTTTTCTTTTAAATTTATTATTGAGATCAAAGACACGTAACAATTAATGTTACACCATATACGTCACAATTCCAGAATCTGTGCTACTACTGAGAATTTATAAAAAACCCAGTAATACTTTGCCCGACGCGGGAATCGAACCCGAGGCCCCTTGCCCGAGGCAGTCGACAATTTTTACAGTATAGAATTATATATTTTCTGAAAATAGAGATCGTTTTCACATTGTAATGAATTTATAATGAATCTTACTCAAATACTTTAAAGAGACATCTTCATTTAATATCTTTTGAAGTCCATAATATATGATCATTAATTATTTTCATACCTAATTTAATATGTTTCACAATTAATAATCATATCATCGATAAAAAGAACATTCTCGAAACGTCGTACCGTAATAAAAATAAAGTAATTTTACATCATTTTCGAATTTGTGTTCCCCAATTTTATTACTTGCCCGAACATTGGCTTGGCAATAAACATGGCACATAATCTATTAAAAAAGAAGTTACCCTAATGTCGGCATGTCTTATAAGGTAGATATTCGCATAAATATATTTGTAGTCAAATTCAGAGTTACGATTCTATACTTACGACATATTTTTATATTCGACATGGTTTTACGATGAGCCCATATTTGATGCATGCTGATGGAATCAATATTATTGGTTTTATTTCAACAGTAATGTCCGTGTTCCCGTTTTAATAGCCCGGAGATGGGATATAAGTTAGCTTAGAAATTGTATGGAAAATAAATTCGATTTTCTCTTTTAATAGCTTCCTAACCAAAAATGAGAAGAGTGTAGTGAAGAACGTAATATGAAAGTTACACTATGTACCTACGTTTAAAGTTACTGATTATTACTATCCCCAAGCGGTCACCGGAGACCGCTGTCCACTAACTATATTATGGACCTTATATCCGATGTTTAGAGACTACTTTTGTATAAACAAATTTAGGGGATGCTTTTCAACAGGATAGGACATACTAAAAGTAATGGAATAATAATTTATTCCATTACTTTTAGTATGTCCTTTCTATAAAAGAAAACTAAACATTACTATTTACAAAGAGCATCAAAAAGTTCGTCCGCATCGACGTCAATTGGGGAAGTACCCAGAAGGCTGGCAGCATTGCCACGTTGTTTGGCAATGCTTAACCTCTGACCGAGAACCAGACCAGCCCTCGGGTCTCGAGATGCGTCGATCAGGCGTTCTGAAATATTTTTAAATATTTATTGATACTTGATTCGGTATCAAAAAATTAGCTATATTGTAATACTAAATTATAAGGTTTACCAAGGCATTACTCTTGTCTCACTCACATTCGTTTCTGAATAACATTATTAGGATCAACACTGAATGCTTAATATAAAATTAATTTTTAATACGTTTAGTCACCTACTTTGGCAGAAAATTAAACAGTCACAGAACCTACAGAGAATAAATAACTCCTGACACTTTTGCAAGCAAAGTTAAATTTAAAGTGAAGTAGTAACCGTATCAGTTACACCAAGTACGGTTACCAGGACGACATAAATTGGCGAGAGTTAATATTTCAAAAGACGAAGACCGCGGGCGACGACGTGATGCCACTGCTAATGTAAGGCACGCTGTATACAGATGGAAATTAAACTTTGAGGGAGGGGAAAACGTATAGTCCACTTTGTACGCGCTTAAACGATTTACTAGCTTTTAGGAAATCAACTTTCGTGGGAAACAAACGGACAGTTGGCTTTTTGTGTTATTTTTCACATGTGGTGGAAACAGTCAAGAGACTCAATCAGTTTTTCAATCTCATCTTTTCAATGAACAACATCGTTTTTTCTACAATACCATGCTGTGGTAGGTTAACAACTACTAACTTTAAAATCACTGTACAAATGATTTCAACCGGGTGTGATAATTGTACTACGAAGACATCTCATTGGTTAAAAATAACTAAAGAAAATTGTAAACCAGTAAAAGATAAAGATATTCAAAGACGGATTCGAATTGATCCAAGAATAACTAAGGCCGATGCCAATCAATACAGTATTTGTGCGTTAAAAGTAGATTATTTTCCCACACTCAAGTGTGTCGAGCTCCCAATTTTCTACGCGGCTGATTTTTTCCCTTTGAATCCTCGATCCCGCCCGTGAACTCAAACAAACAAGGATTGTTGACTTGTTTCTGCTCCAATAATGTCACTTCCGTAATTCTGTATCGAGATTTTGTTTATGGCGCTGATTTGGGTCCCCCATTCAGAGCGAGTGTATACGCGGCTTAATTCAACGAATCCTTTAGGCAAAATAAGACAGCAACGAATGATTTTGCATATCAATTCGATGTACTCGATTATTTGGGAATAAATAAGGTTTAACAATCAGCTTTTTTATTTTTCCTTTGTCTTTCCGTTTGTATTGAAAATGATGTTGGCTAAATTATGGCGGACAGGGATAAGGAACAAAGAAAAATTAAGCATCTGATGAATTTGGGTTACTTTTTTATTAATTTTCGTTTGTGTAATTACGTTATTAACTAAATTAATTTATTCTATCCATTTAGCGTTAAATAATTTAAATATCAATTTAATTAAGGTGCGAAAGGTTGGTATTGTATTGTGATTGTAAAGTAAATGCTATAATAATTCTTTCACAAACATACATAACATAACATAAAATCACGCCTTTTATCCCCAAAGCGGTAGGCAGAGGTGGACATTACGGCACTTAATGCCATGCTGAACAATGTAACACCCACTTTTCACTATTTATGTTATGAGTCCCATGTAAAAGGAGGTGATAGGGGTTCTATCAAAACCTACATTTAAAAAACCGACTGCAACCCCGTCTTTTAGAAGTCGGTTAATTAATATACCAAAATCTTCTTGTAAGTGTAACCAACACTTTTCTGAAAACCACATCAAATCAGTTCAGCCAATCGCTAGATAATCGCGCACACACATACATACATTCATAGATACAGGTTAAAATGACAAATTTCTTCTTTTTTGAAGTCGGTTAAAAATAATAACACAGTCTTACATCCTTACCTCCTTTGATTCAACATCAACAAATAACAGACCAAAATAAAAGTGGAATATTGGAATTGAAATTTTCAATAACTGAAATCAATTTCTGGAAATTTGAATCTTGTGATAGGAGTAGATAGACAGCTGGTTATCGAATGCATCACCACTGGCCTTTCCTGCAAGTCTTGAATGGCGCCACCCTTTACTTAATGAGATTTCCTTTGCGCTAACATTTTGTCTTTTGGGGACCTGAGTAAAAAGGTGTGTCCTTGTCAAATTTACATAGTTTAACATCATTCACTTTAAAACGTATTGATTTGTCTAATTGGAATGGATTGGAGTGATACCAGGGCCTCACAGAAAACCGACGTGAAGCAACGGTTGCGTTGTGTTTCGTCGTGTGAGTGAGGCTACTGGAGGCCCAATTACCCTCTCTTCCCCAATCTCCCCAATCCCTGAATCCCCAACGATCCTCAAACTCCTAATCCCCATAAGGCCGGTAACGCACTTGTAACTCCTCTGGTGTTCCAGGTGTCCATGGGGGACGGATCACTTGACCGTCTGCTCGCTTACCGTCTGATGCCATAAAAAAATTGTCTATAATTGAGTGGTCGCAAGTTCCACTGTTGAGATTTTATTTCCAAAATGTAACTGGTAAATTACCTCAGTAAGAACTCAGTCTGACATTATTTATATAATTTTATTTATTTAGAAAACCAACAGCGTTACATTAATTTCAATAGTTTACGTGAAGTACGGAGATTAAGGCTAATAATAGGTTTCCATTATTTCCTAGATTTTGTGAACATGCGAACGGAGTTAATAAAAGAAGATCAAGGACAAACAATGATTTATTCATTCAGCTGCAAAGACTTAGATTTCGGAATAATGATTTAAGATACGGTCAATATATATAGTTACATTTAATAATGTGTTTCTTAAATTCAGGTTTTGTGCAACTAAATTAATCTATTTCGGCAAAGTTTTGTGTGTTGAGGCAATGCGGGACAGTATACAATTTTTTGCAATTGGTCGAGTGCTGATGATATGGCAATTGCTTGATTACATCATTTGCATTAAAAGGCATAATGTTATATTATAAACAGTGATATAGTTTATGACAAATTTGAGTTATTAGGAATTAAATCGAAACTTATGGTTGACGCGGTGGCTAGGCAACTGGCTGCCGTGCAACGTGTAGCGGGTTCGATTCCCGCACGGAGCAACTTTGTGTGTTCCACAAATTGTTGTTTCGGGTCTAGGTGTGAAATTGTATGTTTGTAAATACACGCATGACAGAGGAGTAAATTCTAGGGTAGGATAATGTTTAAGTTACTACACAATAAGCATTCCTCAAGAAAACTTTAGGAATTTATCACTAGACATCGTCTTACTTTAGTATTCAACACTGAACTATGTAACACAAAATGCAACTCTGGCTTTACCGTTTGCCAATTTTTCTCACACATCAACTTATTGTGTCTTCGAACAGGTGACGTCACTTTAAAGTGAATTTTCATGTCGCTTTTGACGTTTGTAGAGGTAAGACAAAATTTCCTTCATATTGACGTCGGTCGCCAAAATCACATTACTGATTTCGTGACTAAGGTATTTCTTTGAATAGAAATATAGGAGTGGTTTACGTATATCGTACATACATATGTTAAAGTCAAAGTCAAAGATCTTTATTGTGAGACAGTGGTTACAGAGGTTGTTCTAAAGGTTGTTGTGTTCTGGCACTGCTCCACCATGTTAGGCATACAATTTTATTTATTTATTTATTTATTTATTTATGTACACACATTCAACACAGAGGACAACACATATATAAAAACAGAGTACATAGGCCCCACATATTCCAACTGGAATCTCTTCCTGTGGGCCTGTGGCAGGAAAAGATATAATAACACTGAGACACATAGTGTGTTACACAAACAATAAAAAAAAAAAAACAATAGTTTGTGACAAACGTATAAATTGCAGTTGCTATAAATATAATATTAAACACTGATTGAACAAAGAAACTTGTATTAATTTCATTTTGCATCGAAACATAAAATGGCGTTTCAACTGTTAACGAATCTGTCAGACAAAAATTCATGTAATGTATAATATGGTCTATTTACCAGGAAGTCAAACATTTTTTCCTTAAAATAGTCTACCCTGTCAATTTCCCTCATTTGTCTAGGAAGCTTATTATAAATGTTGTTAGGTAATATTACTTTACACTTAATAATACATACATAACATCACGCCTTTTATCCCCGAAGGGGTAGGCAGAGGTGCACATTCTACCACAGTACAATGTAACACCCACTTTTCACTAGTTGGTATGAGTCCCATGTAATAGGGGGTGAGCCTATTGCCATATACCGGGCACATTTCCAAATTCCGTGCTACTACTGAGAATTTTAAAAAACCCAGTAATACTTTGCCCGACCCGGGAATCGAACCCGAGACCCCTTGCCCGGCAGACGCACTTGCGACTACTCGGCCAACGAGGCAGTCCACTTAATAATAGTAGAATGTTATTTAATTGGAAAGAGATTTTATTAAAATGAAAATTATCTACAAAAAATAGACGGGACTTGGAATTTTGCAGTTATAAATGATTGTTTGTTGGGCTTCAAACGATTTAATCTGGGATTTTTTCATGAAACCCTAAAAATCGAAATAACTCAAAAACCACTGAACTTCGGTAGAACATTTGGTGTCCTAATTTGCTGCATTTTGACCCTACTATGACATCTTGTAAGGAATACGTCAAGGTACCAGTAACCCTGTATAAATCTTTAACTTTTAAAGAAGTGTCATGAACTATGACCTGTGAATATAGTTCTACTTATCCCTGAAGAAATTGTAAATAGCCTTACGTTTTCAAGGTCTTACTGCCGCATAGCAGAATCATTACCATTCAACATTAAAAGAAAAATGTGATCTAAATAAAGGTCGACTCATAAATCCTGTTTACATCTTCATAAATGTTGATATTCGTGAAAACTTACAAATTTTATATCTATTCGAAGATATTTGGGAAAATTGCTAAAGCGATTTCTTTTTATGGCCGGAAAGAATATTTCTTTTAGAAGCTTTTAGAGCGAGTCCGATCTTATTGTTCGTATTTATTTTCTCAACGTCTCTTTTTTGTAAACTTGAATTATAATAATTGCTTAGAATTATTGTTGACTGTCTCGTTGGCCGAGTGGTCGCAAGTGCGACTGTCGGGCTAGGGGTCTTGGATTCGATTCCCGGGTCGGGCAAACTACCTACCTATTACTGGGTTTTAAAAAAAATCTCAGTAGTAGCACGGAGTATGGAATTGTGCCCGGTATATGGCAATAGGCTCAGCCCCTATTACATGGGACTCATAACATAAATAGTGAAAAGGGGGTGTTACGTTGTACAGTGGCATGATGTGCACCTCTGCCTACCCCTTCATTGATAAAAGGCGTGATGTTATATATATATATATATAATGTTCGTAGAAGGTTTGTGTGGTTTGTGTGGCCGTGGTTGACAGATGACATCAAGGTCATGATTCATAGGAAAGCAGCGACGAGGGCCAAATTTAAACGTCAACCTAATCCAGAAAACCGCGAAGAGTCCATTGCAGCCCGGAATCGCAGCAACAAGATATGTAGGGATGCACAACGCCGCTATATTCATGAGTCAGTACAAAACGGCGATCCGGCCAAGGTCTGGACATTTTTGAGGTCTATGGGAGTTGGCAAGCAGCGTCAGAATAGTATCTCTAAAAACTTGGATTGTGAATCCCTCAATAAGCACTTTTCTTCCTCACCCTACATTAATGGGTTAATGAAATCCAAAACCTTAAAATATCTTTCTTCTCTTCCTTCTCCCGACTATCCACCATTTTTCTTCAATCAACTCACAGCTTGTGGCGTTAGGAAGACTATAATTTCCATCAGTTCCAATGCCGTAGGGAGTGACTGCATCAGCCGTAAAATGATACTCCCTGTCTTGGATGAAATCCTCCCTGTCATCTGCCACATCCTTAATTATTCCTTATCCAGCTGCGTCTTCCCTTCTGCATGGAAGGAAGTGCAGGTTACACCACTTCCTAAAAAATGTAATCCAGAATCCTTTTCTGACTATCGCCCCATTTCTATTTTACCTTTCCTTTCTAAAGTTCTGGAACGTCTCGTTTATAACCAGCTCAGCGCTTTCCTTACCAAACACAGTCTCCTCAATCCTTACCAATCAGGGTTTCGTCCGGGACATAGTACCACTACGGCTCTAGTCCACATCACTGACGATATACGGTCCGGTGTTGAAAACGGCAATCTAACTCTGCTCACCTTGCTAGACTTTAGCAATGCCTTCAACACCGTTGATTTTGATATACTGCTTGGAATACTGGGCTCTCTTAACGTATCTCCAACTGTGATTGATTTCTTTCATAGTTACCTGTGTGGCCGCCATAGAGGGTTCATACTCTTCCTGGTCTGATACGGCTGCTGGCGTACCGCAGAGGGGCGTTCTTTCTCCTTTACTCTTCGCAATTTTTATAAATTCCATCTCTAATAAACTTCTATCTTCCTACCACTTGTATGCTGACGATCTGCAAATTTACTCACAGGCACCCCCTAATGAATTCACCGAGGCGGTCAAGATGGTGAATACCGACTTGGCACGAATCTCGGAATGGAGTACGGCCTATGGTTTGAAGGTTAATCCTGCGAAGACACAGGTCATTGTTGTCGGTAACCCCCGTTTACGCTCTAAAATTATATGGTCGCAGATCCCTCCGATTGTTTTTAATGGTACGACAATACCATACAGTGACACAGTAAAAGACTTGGGTATTGTTATAGACCGAGACTTCTCTTGGGGATCTCAACTAGGACAAGTCAGCCGGAAAATGTTTGCGTCTGCAAGATCTTTGTGTTGACTTCGAAACTTTCTTCTGACTGCTACTAAAATTGCGCTTACTCAATCACTTCTCCTCCCCATCCTCGATTATGCTGACGTCAGCTATCCGGATCTCACCGAAGTGCAGTTAGACAAACTTGAGCGACTCCAAAATTTCAGTATAAGGTTTATATTTGGTTTACGCAAATATGACCACATTTCCGAATATCGTGCTAAGCTTAAGTGGCTGCCGATCCGCCTTCGCCGGGATACTCATATCTTATCTTTACTCTACAGTACACTGTTCAATCCTGCTACCCCTCATTATCTCAAAGAACGTTTCCAGTTCTTCCATGACACACATTCTAGACCAGTACGGTCATCGGAGGACATGAAGCTTGAGATGCCCCAGCATGCGAGCAGATCATTTGACAGATCTTTTACAGTTCGAGCTGTTCGACTGTGGAATGCTCTGCCACTTTCTATAAGACAAGCAGAGTCACTTGTTGCATTCAAAGCACTCGTGAAAAAGCATTATCTCTCCACGTTGTAGTTTAGAATTACTATTTTCTTTTCTCTCTTTGTTTTTTTTTCTTTACTGTTGTCTATTAATTGTTCATACTACATTTTATTTATGTATTTATGCATGTATGTGTATAGGTATATATTATATATGTTGTATGTGTATATATATATATATGTCGGAGAATATGAACCCATTGGGGGTACTTCGGAAAACGCGGCAAGTTCATGCCACGCCCCGTACCGACCATCACCCAAGCACACTGCTTGACGTTTCCGACAAATGATAACAGATGGCGTTGTTCTAAATAACGATACTCGATAGCTGTGCACCTTTGTTGATTCTGCGACATATATATATATATATTTTTGTTTGTATGACGTATTTTATGTAAGTAAATAATTTTATTTAGAGAATATATATTTTACTTGTACATATAATTTATAAGTACCTGAGTACACCTAGATTCTAGGTGTTCTAGGTCCTAGAACAATCTCCACTTACATACAATAGTGCTCCATTCACCCAAAGGTTGCCTGGTAGAGATCGCTTTTAGTGATAAGGCCGCCTTTGTATATTTTATTGATTTAAGGTGTACAATAAAGATTATTATTATTATTCTCAAAGTTATTTCGATTTTCTTCTCATACGAGAGTTTGAAGAACCTTATACACGGGCCGGAGCCAAGTGTATAAGGGGAAGTTTAGATAGAATAGGTGGATGATAAAGTAGATGACATTAAGAACTTTCTTGTGATGCGGCAACTATTGAGGATGGTTGCTTTTTGGAGTGTGTGAAGAGTGTATGTAGGCATGTGGAGAGTGCTGAGGCTCTGTGTGAGGGACTTAGGTATGATACCGGTGGTTGAGAGGACTATGGGGACAATGTGAACCGTTTGCGCTCTCCACTGCGTTTTGATTTCTATGGCGAGGTCTTGGTATTTACTTAGTTTATCGGATATGGTAGATTGTACGTTATGTGAATTTGGGATGGCAATGTCAATCAAATATACTGTTTTATTAAATTTGTCATGAACTGTAATATCCGGTCTATTGAAATGTATCGTTTTGTCTGTAACAATTGTTCGGTCCCAATATATTTTACAATTTCTATTTTCTAAAATTGTTTCGGGCTTATATTTATAGTATGCGACCATTTAATCTATCAGACTATATTTATAAGCTAGGTGTTGGTGAATTATAGCGGAGACTTGATCGTGCCTGTGCTTGTAGTCAGTTTGCGCGAGAGACTTGCAAGCTCCGGTGATGTACTGGATGGTTTCTGAAACGAGGTTGCAATGTCGGCAAAGATCATTTAGTTGGTTGGGATCTTTCATTATGAATTTTCTATAGTTGCGGGTTGCTATAATTTGATCTTGTATGGCCATCATAAAGCCTTCGGTTTCGGGAAACAGTTCACCTCGTTTGAGCCACTCGTTCGACTTCATTTTATCGACGTGTGGTTGGCTCAAGAAGGTTCGATGCCTCCCGTGAAGTGCTTTTTGTGACCATACTGCTATCTTGTCTTCGTCGTTAATAATAATTTCATTGGTTTAGGAACAGCAAGCAATAGCAATATTGACATACTCGAAAGATTTCAAACTAAAACTCTGAGGGCAATACTGAATATTCCACAATATATTGCAAATAGATATATATACAATGATATAAAGATTAACACAGTCAGACAAGAAATTACCGCTTTAAGTACCAAATACCAGAAGAGACTAACAAGTCATAGAAATGAGATGGCCTTAAACCTTGGTGGTGACGGCAGCATTAAGTATAATAGACTTAAGAGACAAGGTGTTGCTAATCTCCCTGAGAGATTTGCCTGCTCAGAGTAACCAGATATAGCTGGACTCTTCAAATACCAAGAAATCCAGATACAGTGTATCAGACAAAAGTATGGCTTATTGTTGAATAACAGATTGCCATAGAAGAAGAACAACAAAAAAAAAAAGAAAAAAATTGGTTTGCGTGTCTCGGTTTTGCAAGTTTAGTGGCGTGAAGTTTTTGTCTGTTTCTACAACCTGTCTATGAAGTGGCGAATATTCTGACTTACTATGGAAATACGTTCTAAGACTTGAAATTTGTTTGTTGTGTAGGTTTTGAATGTCTATTAATCCTCTTCCTCCTTCTTTGCGTGGGAGTGTGAGTCGTTGTATGCATGATTTAGGATGATGTTTTCGGTGTTTAGTAAGTGTTGTATTGATGGTTTGTTGCAATTTTCGGGTATTAGTTTTTGACCATTGTATTATTCCGAATGAGTATGTGAGAATGGGTAAGGCAAATGTGTTAATGGCTTTAATTGTGTTCCTAGCGTTTAAATTTGTTTTGAGAATGAGATTAAGTCTATGGGTAAATTTTTTAATAAGTTCTTGTCTTGTGTTTTTGTGTTGTATTTGCCTGGATTACCTAAAACCTAAATATTTATACGTGTCATTTATTATTATTATTATTAAGGTTTAAAGGACTTTCGTTACTATAGTCTGTGTCTTTGTTATCATTAATTTTCGGTGTATTTTAATTAATTTTCGAATTGCTTTGTGAATTCCACGAAATATAAGTTTGGGTGCAAATTAAGTTTGGTTTAATACGATGCTGTGGATGAAATTTTAAATAGTCCGTGCTATGTAAGTATTGACACTTGACCTTCAAAAACAATCGTCATCATAAAACATACGTAATTGGTTACGAAGATAAGTCTACGGCGCAGAAATCATTCTAAATAGTTTAATCATGTGTAAGTGTAGGAGAGCCATGCTTCAGCACGAATTGGCCGGTTCGACCGGAGTAATCCACGGTCTGAATGAAAACCGTCGTATGAGTGAGGTTACTGGAGGCCCAATTACCCTCTTCCCAAACTCCCCTAATCACTAAGAATCATCAAACTTCTTATCCTCAATAGGTCGGTAACGTACTTATAACGTCTCTGATGTTCCGGGTGTCCATGGGCGACGCTGATTGCTTGCCATCAGGTGACTCGTCTGATCCTATTAAAAAACCTACTGAAAACTGGAGACATTATTTTTAGTAATACATTTATCTACATATATATGTATATTTCCTTCAAAAACATAAATAAAGGTACCGTTAAGAGCTCATATATTCAGAAATACTTACAAACTAATGTCGGGACAAAAGTTGAAGTGTAATGATTTACGATCTTGAGTATTATTCTGTAGATTGTAGGTATGTATGTGTGTACGGTAGTCGCAAAACTTGCAGCACATCATGAGAATGTAGCGCGATATGTATCTACTGTTAAATTATTTTGGATTTTAATAAGTGCACTGGTTTAATATTTGTATATCTATTTATGACTTGAAAATGCTCGTAAATTCGAAATACAGGTACATATTTTGACAACACGGTTAGTGCGGTGGCTGGGCAACCGGCTGCTACGCAATGTGTCGCGGTTTCGATTCCCGCACGGAGCAACTCGTTGTGTGATCCACAAATTGTTGTTCCGGGTCTGGGTGTCATTGTGTATGTGAACTTGTATATTTGTAAACGCACCCACGACACAGGAGAAAATCCTAGTGTGGGGCAACGTTGTTTTTTTTTAAAAAAAAAATAAATAAACAATAATAATAAAATATGCTATATTAGACACAACACAAATACCGTACATAGATTGACAAGGCGTCATCAAGTAAAGAAAAAATATTATTTTAATTTAATCCACGTTTTTAAGGCTAACGTTAATCGAGTGGTCGCAAGCATGACTACAATAGGCACTTATATAAGATAGCTAGCTTCTGCCAGCGGTTTCGCACGCGTTGCCATGGAATAAATAGTGGCTTATACATATGTTACTTCAGGCCGTAATCTACTTCTGTGCCAAATTTCATCTCGATCTGCAGACGTTTTGACTTGAAATAGTAACACACATACACATTCATCTTGATATACTTTCGCATTTGTAATATTAGATAGTAGAATTGCAGTGAGTTTGATTTCCTAGTCGGATGAGATGGGCTTATGTCATGAAATATAATCAGTGTAAGACATCAGGAAAGACGAAATTATGCACAACGACCATGATGATGTAACGTGATAATATTATGATGTTACGTCATCGAACAGTACATAGTATGGTAGTCAATGAATGTAACACAATATTTGATCACCGCATCCATTAATTTATTAGTTCGGAACACCCAATATTACTTCACGAAACTTTGTTATTACTTCAGCCAAGTTTATTTGGTAAATGAACTGAAAACTGGCGTCCAGCAACGCACGCGATTTATAACCCCATACATTACATCTGACAGCAACGAAAAACGCTAAATTCGACCTTATTACTCACACATAGAGATTATTAAACCGCATTATTAAGTTTGCTGGCAGTGATGTATTTGCCAAATTTGAATGCGGTTAAATTGATGTAATTTAGTCTTTATTTTTATAGTGGTAAGGTTGGTTTAGTTTGGTGGCTAATGATTAAATTCGTCAGGTGAACTCTAATTAGGAGCGGCGTAGGACCCGTTTAAGTGTTTAAGAGGCCTTTGGGAGTAGGCAGTTATCTAAATGTTAAACACTTTTACGGTTGATTTGTATACAAATTACTGAACGTGCCACGTAACTAACTAAATTACTTTACGAAGAACGTAAATTCGTAAGATTGTAGTAGATTACGCGTTTTGCCAATTAAGTAGTATTGAACTCTTAACATAACATAACATAACATCACGCCTTTTATCCCCGAAGGGGTAGGCAGAGGTGCACACAGAAGTAACACCCACTTTTCACTATTTTATGTTATGAGTCCCATGTAATAGGGGGTGAGCCTATTGCCATATACCGGGCACAGTTCCAGACTCCGTGCTACTACTGAGAATTTTTTAAAAACCCAGTAATACTTATTTGAACTCTTATTTGCTTACGTATTTTAATTTCTCCCGAGTTACTATTCTTGAAACTGTCTTTAAGTACTTACGAAAAAAAGTACCAACTTAAAACTTTTATTTGTAGTATTTTGGATAATCATCGAATAACTTCTCCAGCCTGGGTGAGGCGCGAGGGAGTGTCAGACTCTTACTGGCTAAAAACCACCCAGTTCCTACTCCTGCACTTCGAGCCGGGGCCCCGGTAACCCGTTAGTATCTCCGCGGCTCCGTATCGGCATCAGCCCTATTGGGCCATCCGTGGTGGTCTGATGGCTCTTTGAGGCGCGCGCGAAACGCGACGCGCCGTTTATTTGTAGTAATAGCGAAACAGAGAAATATCTATATTTCTAAAAAATTGTGTATATCTAAGCCAGTAAGGACATATATTTTTAGCGTCAAGTGATTTAAGGTGCTATTTTTAAACTCTTCCTCGAAGGCTTTGTTTTCGGATACTTTCATTTCCAATAAATATTAGAGTAAACAGAACGCCCCCGAAAAGTGCCGACAGATGATGGTGGAAAACAAGTTTTATTTAAATAAAGAATTAATCGTTTCTATTATAGTTGTAGTCTATAGCTCAAGACTGACAGTTGCATGAAAAACACGAAAACAAAGACGATTAAAATGGTAAAAACTATTTCTTTTTGACTGCCTCGTTGGCCGAGTGATCGCAAGTGCGACTGCTGGGAAAGGGGTTTCGGGCTCGATTCCCGGGTCGGGCAAAGTATTACTGGGTTTTAAAAAAAATCTCAGTAAGTAGTAGCACGGAGTCTGGAATTGTGCCCGGTATATAGAAATAGGCTCACCCTCTATTACATGGGACTCATAACATAAATAGTGAAAAGTGGGTGTTACATTGTACAGTAGCATAATGTGCACCTCTGCCTACCACTGGGATAAAAGGCGTGATATATGTGTTAAGTGTATTTATTTTTTTCAGCGTTTCGGGGGCGTTCCGTTTACACCCTGTATCATTATTTCATTTATTAGAAAACAAACCAAACAATATTGACCCACGACATTACAAAACAAAAAAGCAACAACAAAGTTTTCAAAGCCGTAAAGTCAATTAGAGGAGCCGTCAACAAATGATCAAGGTTTACGAGTGGCCCGTGGAACTCTCATAAACAATAACGATGCAAAATGTACTGACGTTTATGCCCGACTCTTTACGAGGCCAAACATTACGAGATCATGTTTTAAATGAGATAGAACAGTTAAAAGCTGGGACTTTTATGTAGCTGCCGGGAATTCCTGAGGAGTCCTCTGGGGCTGCCGTCATTTTTGTTTGAATTATGAGTCAAGCTTGTCTATGTGTAATGTATTGAGTAAATAATTAAAAAGCCGGGAAAATGTGAAACAAATCACCTATACAGAGATTGAAAGAAAGAAAGAAAAATCATTTATTCGACAGTAGGCACGCAGAGATACAAAAAGAGGCACAGATACAAAAAAAAATACAAAATTAAAAAAGAAAATAACAAATAAATAAACTTATTTATACAGATATAGAAAAAAAAACACAAAGAAACGACAACGTATAACAAAACAGTGACAATACAATACTAACAAAATAATTAAAAATTAATAAAAAACAAGATATAAATAAATAAATAAATAACATTTAACGGTGCGTGCGCTTGCCAAAAGGGTCTCCATCTCAGCATTAAGTTAAGCGTACATGCCCAACGCTGATTTTCAGATGGCACCCTGCAGTGACTCACGGACGGCGGTAAGCCGCTCAAGGAAAAAGAAATGAAATATAAAGCATACATATAAAATAATTATTCTGCAGGATACGTGTTTGTGTGTAATAGTGAAAAAATAGTGTGGCTATATGTGAGTGATATTAATAATATAATAAAAATCATAAAAGTGTAATATAAATTTCAATAAAAAGGTGTAATTTCTTCATCTTTTATTTTTTTCAATGGACTGAGGGTTATTGAATATTTTTGGCTGTCAACCAGGTACACTGTCAAACAGCAAGCGGTCACCGGTGACCGCAACCTATAGTTCTATAAAAAATTTAATATAATTTCCTTCCCCCGGAACACTTGCCAAGAGTGGACGCGTTTTATGTTTATTTGTTGAAATTGCTTTTAAATAAAACAAAGTGCTTTTTTACTGATCATAGCTTTAATATTTACTACAACACATCTGCCGACAAGCCACACCTACGTGAGTGAAAGGGACGGTGTCCATAATTGCTGTCCTGTTCCAACTGCGCTGTCGCCGGGCTACCTGCGCCCCTTACCTGCCAACCCGACCAAGCGTTTATCAACTTGAACCTTACCACCAGTTAATTACGGTCGATATATATATATACATGTAACCTACTAACACTAGAATTTAAGTTAAAATTGTTACTAACCCTAATTATGGACTCCGGTCTGAAATAAAAGTTTTCTATTCTATTCTATTCTATATATATATTTTTCTGCCATCATGTCACAAACGCGGAAGAGTCCAGCTACAATACCAAGTACACTTGCACCTGTGACTAGCGTGAAGTTATCTCAAGCGGCTTCTGACACGGATATCCCATATACTATGAGTGACGAAGAAGTCCGCAATGTAAATTTATCTTTACGGTATAAGCGCCCTCGTTCAGATTCTTCTCCCGTGAAAAATCAGTTTGAAGACTTTAAAGATGAAATTTTGCTAATGCTTACTACGTGGAAACAGGACCAAGAGATACAAATTTCGAAATTTATGAGTGAACAAAAAGCATCTCTGTCGAAATTAATGTCGGAAATTACGGAGCTACGACTGCAAAATATTAAAATACAAAAGTCTAATACAGAAATTGAAAAGTCTATTATTTTTATTAGCGGACAATATGAGGACGTTCAAAAACAGGTTAATACGCTCTTAAAGGACACACAACAATTCGGAAATAATTTGCAAATACTTGAATCAAAAACGCAGGACCTCCAACAATTTTCTCGCTCATCCGCTATCGAAATCCGGAATGTCACGCAAAACGAGGGTGAGTCATCGGCAGATTTAACGGAGATGGTTATGAAAGTTGGTTCGGTCTTCGGTATGGCAATTAACAAAGGGCATATTCGCGATATTTACCGATTGCCAGGCAAACCTGGAACAAATAAACCCATTGTCACCGAGTTTTCTAATGTTCAAACAAAACAGCAACTACTTACTCTTGTAAAAGATTTTAGCAGGAGGCACTCTACGGAAGACCGCCTAAATTCCAGGAAAATAGGACTAGCGGGTGATCCTCGACCTATCTATGTCGCGGATTACCTTCCCCTAACTTCAAGAAAACTCTTCTTTGCGACCCGGGAATTCGCCAAGACAAATGAATACAAATTCTGCTGGACAACAAACGGTCAAATTTTTCTGAGAAAGGCTGAAGGTGCTAAGCAGATTTTGATTAAATCAGAACAAAGTCTGCGTGACATACCAGTGCCGCGATGACTCATGACTCTAGGAGCACCGACGACGTCCTGTTTCTTCATACATTTCATAACCATTTTTGTATATTCTAAACTTGTTTATTTTACCACAAAAACTTTTTACTTAATAATTACTATACACCTACTCACACTACGCGACAACTCACAACATTTTATCGTAATTGTGTTGTTTTGTTTACTTTTCCAATGTTTTTATATAGCAAGAAACCTGTTTGAAACAGTGCGTTCGGGGCAATCAATAGAGGGAATACCTACTCAACCACAAGTGTTTACTGGCAAATTAATAATAACATGGCATGTTTTTTGTGACATTTTATACGGTCTTACCTACTTTAAAAATGACTACCATTAACGC
Organism: Spodoptera picta; assembly: GCA_038387885.1. NCBI lineage: Eukaryota > Metazoa > Arthropoda > Insecta > Lepidoptera > Noctuidae > Spodoptera > Spodoptera picta. The sequence continues at coordinate 1,761,600 of JAZHFQ010000344.1, read as the reverse complement.
GATGTGTCACGAACTAGACTCCCTAGGCATTTCTAAATTATACCGATGTCCACCCGAAAACTGTCACCAGTATATTACACAACCGACTCACGGACTAAAGATATTACATTTGAATATTCGGAGCTTAAATAAAAACTTTAGTCAATTGTTGCCGCTTATGATGACGATGAGTTTCCAATGTGATATAATTCTGTTGTCGGAGTGCTGGCTAAATAAAATGTCGCAGCTTCCTATTTTGGGTGATTATAACTCATATTACACCAAAAATATCCACAATCAAAACGATGGTTGTGCCATATATATAAAGTCATCCCTTGCGGCTAATGTGGCTGAGCCGCAGTTTATCGACGCTAATTGTTTGGTTTGTCAGATTGATAAAATAACAGTAATTCTTCTATATCGTTCACCCCCTATAAGGACTTAACTAATTTCATAGATAGTTTAAACGACATACTCAAGTTGCAAACTGAAACTGTAGTGGTTATGGGGGACATAAACATCGACATTAAATATGGCAACAACGATCGTAATTCTGATGAATATTTAACGTGCATCGCTTCTCACGACTTTTGCCTACTCATCACCTGCCTACTCGGGGTTCTAACTGCCTGGACCACGTCCTTTGGATCTGACAAATCCAGTATTCGGGACCAATTGTGGTTATTAATGGCTTCGGTTATAGATTCATAGTCGAGCCTGGACTTAGTTCGATGAGCATCAATGTACCGCTTCTTATTAGCAAGAAATAAAAATACCGGTTCATGATCTGTGATAGACGACTCAACAACAATCGTGGTAGCAGAAAAACTGGTTTTTAAGAAGAATGACGGATTTCGGCTCACACAACTTTTAAAATTAAATTCACGCGGACAAAAAGTTCTTACCTCCAACAATTTAAATATAAAATACAAACATAAGAAAATATATTTATTGCTTTACGAGAACTGCTCGAAAGAAAAATCAAGTTAATAAGTATTTATTTTAATATTACTTTTCAAATCCCAGATTAAAAAAAGTTGCCAGTCTTGCTACCGTAATCGATAATTCTAAATAATTAAAATCCTGCCACTGTAATCGATAATTCTATATGAAAAATAGTTTTTATTATATATATAATTCTAATTTAAAAAAATGCTTTTTACTTTTTATTTACCACCTCGTTATTGTATTTTATTATTTATTTTTTACTTAAATAATACGTTTTTTAAAGATTACTATAAAAAACGAAATTCAAGAAATCGATTTTCCATCTGTGATCGATAACTTAATTGCCTTGTAATAGCAACCCTTTCAATTGCGGTTCTGTCAAAATCGCACGCGCTTAAAATTGACATTGACGCATCACCTGGTATTGTTGTGAGTGCACGGTTGTTTTCTTCCGCTGTTTTCTTCACGAATTCCTCTGCGTTTGCGATAAGTTACAGACTTATTGTGTTATATCCGTATCAAACAGTTTGTGACAATGTCTCAACAGTTTCGTTGTATTCATTGTGGTATAAATGTGTTCCGAATACAAAGGCATTTAGTTGAATCCGACGATAAATACATAACCTTCAATTGAAAATGTCTGAATAACTTCTTTTTTAGAAGTTCAACGTAAAAGTGGAAATCACATAAATGCTATTGACATTAAACAACACTAAAAAACATAAGAATATTCACTGTCCATGACACATTAATATTGAGCCAAAATTACTATGGGCATCTGGCATTGTTCTTTGTCGGCAAAATCCCTTACAGAAGATCTATCACAGCTAGTAAGTAGGTTTACTCGGATTGTGACGCTCCCTAGGAAAAGCAGATGTTTGAAACCGTGGATTACACCTGGCCTCCTGCGTTGTATACGCAATCGTGATAAAATACACCTGAAACTAAATAAGAACAAAAATAATGTTGTGTTAAAAATTTCGTATACCAGATATCGTAACTTTTGTAATTCTCTCTTAAGTAAACTGAAACAAGCATACGAAAAAGAGCAATTCTCTAAAGCAAAGAACAACCCCAAAGCCACGTGGGAAGTGATAAAAAAGGTGTCTGACATGCAGATAAATCGTTCGCCCCCTTCTGATCTTTTGAAGCTGTCTGATTCTCCCGTGTCCTCACTCAATCTGGTTAATGATTACTTTTCCAGCATTGGGAAAAATTAGCTTTAAGTATAAACCCTAATCCTTCAAACACTTCACTTGCAAGCCCTTTGAAACCAGTTGGGTCGATGGTCCTTCTAGAGGTCTCATGTGAGGAAGTCGAGGCTATCATTTTAAATCTAAAGACTGACTGTGCTGTGGGATACGATGGCGTACCAGCAAGAATAATAAAAGCTTCCAGGAAAGTACTGGTACCCATCATTACTCACATTTGTAATCTCTCTATTACCAATGGTGTTTTCCCCGACGTGTTTAAAAAGGCCCTGGTCCTCCCAATTCACAAGTCTGGGCGAAAGGATGAGGTTAACAATTACAGACCTATATCAATTCTGACTACCTTTTCAAAAATACTTGAACGTATACTAAATAAGAGCCTTGTTAGTTACCTTAGCACAAACAAAATATTGGCTAGCAATCAATTTGGTTTTCGAGCAAATACTAGTACTGAGGATGCTGTTCTGGCGTTCTCGCAACAAGCAGCCAGGTTTCTGGATGGGAGGCGCAGAGGATTGGGCATATTCCTTGACTTCCAGGGTGACACCCAGTTTCGCCGATAGTACCCTTACCGTGTGGGATCTGTTTTCTGCCTTTGTCTCCGGTATGCCAGCAATTATTAGGTCGTTTTGTAGGAGCTCCTGATCTCGATCGTTCAACTGCGTTTTTAAGGCTGTAATTGTTGCCTCCACAGTGTCGTAGTTCGCCGGACTTTGCTCCTCAAAGCGCCGCTCAATATCGGACACTTTGGTTTCGATATCGGTCATTCGTTGGTCGCAATCGTTAACTGGCATGCGCAGACTCAGGAGCTCGCTCTGAAATTGACGAAACTCGTCCCTCATTGTACCCAATTCTTGCCTAAAGCACGATCCACGACGCTCAGCGGGTTCAGGGTATCCGTGCAGCACTCAGACATGACACCTTTAACGGGAGTGGCTGAGTTGTCCTGCCTGGGTGCCTTAGCCTTGCAACCCGGACAGAGCCAGGTCGGCGATAATTTGGCTGATGCTGGAAAGCCCACACAGCCGGGATGATAAGCACCCGGGCACCTGGTGCAACGGACGCACTCAGCCGACGATATAAACTTGCCACAACCACCGCACTTAGCCATAGCCTGTCTATAAATATGTAGGTACTCAGTCAAATGCACTCCAGGTACTCAGTATCTACACTTGGCACACTCTATTTAGACTCAGAACTTTGTAACAGCTATATTAACTAGACTGTTTTACACTTAAGTACTGTTATCACTTAAAGTTATTGACATTTATTTAGCCGTTACGTCTTTTATTTATTATTATTTTAAGTTGAGGGTGGTTCAAAGATGAAAGTTCCGATCAATTATTTAGTTTTTGGTTTATTTTGTATTCACTGAACACTTTCACTTAATAACTATAGGCCCACTTTATTGTACTGTTAGCTATATTTTAGCAATAAAGATTTACACTGTGGTCTTTGTTTATATTTTATTAACTCGCTTGTCGCACACACCGATCAGCGGTTCGCCGCGTCCGTGACGTCCACACACAAAGATTGTATGATGTATGTAGAGGTATATATGTGTGTATTTTTGTGTAATCGCAGGGGCAATCTAACTGTTATCACATCACATCCGCAGCCTATAAGTGACCACTGCTGTCCAAAGGCTTCCCACACGATGAAGGTTTTAACATTAATCACCACGCTTGCTTAATGCAGGTTGGCGATTTTAATTTACCTCGCGATGTTTTTCTTCGCTGTTTGTCAGTAATGACTAAGAAGAATTTTAGGAAGCACATATACATACAAGGTGTAGTTTTGACACCGTGTCATTTCTCGGGGGCATGTCATCAGAAGTCATAAAGGTTCAATGTAAGAGAAAATTTTAGGCCAATAGTTATAAATACGGCTATAATAAATCGTTTAAGTTCGACAGTATTTCAGAATAAGCGACATCAATGTTTCTTATTGGAGTTTTTTTCTTATTAGAATATCAATTACATGTTTGAGTTTGTGTGTGTTAAGTCGCGTTATAAAGCTAGTTACAAGACGGGGGCGTGTCTTCGCACTTACGGATTTCCGTAATTTCAGAAAAATGAACAATATTTACCTACAATTTTTTTTTATCGATTCGGACTCAGAATCGATATTCGAGTTATGTACCTCCTAGAAAATGACGCGGCTTTAAAACAACACCTTGTATAACTCTGAAAATGTCACATTGGTAGGTTTCGAACCAGTATCCTCATTAATAAGGTAATCGGATACCATTAGGGGTTCTTGATAAATAAAAAAACAACCTTGTTCCTGTATTAGCTCATTTAAATGATTACCTCATTGGAAATGAAGCCTATTTTCTATTTAAAAGAATTTCTTTTAAAAGACAACCACGGGTATTCTCTGAGCAAAAGATCTGCAAGTAACCGCGCAGAAAGATTAACAAAAATATAAATAAACTACATTTATTTCTCTTATTTCCATTAAAATAACTTTGCAATATTAGATCACTATTTGCAAAATAAGCATAGATGTATATACATACGTATATATATATAGAAAGATACGCGATTCACAAATCGAATGATACAATATTTGCCCTCCACTTTTCATGTATTGTGTTTACACACAACTCATAAAGCTACTATGTATACAACGATTTTATTGCACTGCGACAACTTTCTTGTTCGGTTTTCAAATAAATAAAAATTCTGCTTTATTATGTGAATGGTCACATGCATGACTGTCGTGCAAGAAATAATTGTTTATTTTATTGATTGGTCTGTTCGCTATCTCACTTGATGGTAAGCGATAATGGGGCCAACGATGGGGAACGCCTGTCCGTGAGTATTCACTAGAGATTTGTATGACTCTATGACTTGGGTGCCTTCAAGTCCTGAGTGAACAGGTTGCTCATAAGTAGGCCGTTCCATCGTCGGCCACGTCATCGCTTACCACCAGGCGCGATGGCATAAAATAAAATTGTTGATATTTTATATTATGATGTTTGATAGTTTTCCATCGACGAAATAAAAACAAAGCTTACTGTCTGTCCTGTGAAAAGCAGTTGCCGTAGCCTAACGATGCCTGTCTGTACATAAGTGACAGTACAGTAATCATTTTAATCACTATTTTTAAAGTTGCCTGGATAGCCCAATTATCGCCAGTACATATATTTTTGCCAGTATCGCATTTTTATGTTTATTTATCCGTCAAAGTAATGCAAACCATCGGGTTTAGATTATTTATAACGTATGTAAAAACACGATATACTCTCAAATAAATATGATATACTTAACATCAAATAACAAAATACAGTCGACCGTATAATAACTCGTACCTCTAACACTGTCATGGGAAAATAAGTTTCATAAACCCAAAAATGGGTACCAAATCCGAATATTTCACGGCGCTTTATAATATTCCCATGACGAATATGACGACGGAGGCTGAGTGAATAAAGTCGACGTTTCGGAAAACTTTAAGACAATTTATTATACGTACGATCGTTCCTGTGGCTATGCGCTACTGTTAACTAAATGAAATATTTCGAAACTTTTCTTTCCTGCCTTGTATCTACTCCGGGGCCCGATTTTTGAAACGCTTGTTCGCTACCAAACTTATAATTGCAATACTCGTGCGGATATCTGTGATGGATGTGTTTTCGTTTAATATTTTATGATATGATTCCATCAATATGTAATTTACTCTAGAGTAAAATTACTGATAATATGAAGAATAATACAAATTTTAAAATAAAGTACTTTCAATCGAGTCCATTGCTAGATACCTCTACAATGATTGTAAAGCATGAGATTCCGATTTTAAATATACCTCTACTTAAAAACTAAAAGTGAGTTTAGTCGATTTTTCATTACTGTCTCAAGTAAAGAATGATAAAGACCACCTTATATCATCAGGGTAAAAGCTTACAAAAGCAATTGGCAATCAGATATCTTCAACGTCTTTTTTATAGAAAGAAATAAAAATTCCCTTTAGTTTTTACGTGTTTTAATTCATTCTTTAACAGTCAGTAAACGTGGTCCTTTAATCTTACCTTAGTTTATTCCTGGAACGGGTTTTAAAGGCGGTCTCCTTGCGTAGGTGTTTGAGAAGCTTTTATTTGTTCGAGACGTCGCAGTTAATGTACAGTTGGCATTCAAGTGATACGGGTAAAAAGCAAAGATAAACAAATTTCGAAGGTGTAAACGTCAATTAACTGAGCACCGGGGAATTTGTGTTAAATGTGTACTTTATATCTTGTAAGTTCTTTGATATAAGAGTTTAAGGCGTTATAATTGGAATTTGTGAAGTTTTCTTTTTATTTTATTTTTTTTCTTTTTCCTTGGCAACCGAGAAGTTTTATTTTGTATAAATTAAATTAGTCTGACAGTGACGCAGATGAATTGTTTGACGCCTAATTGATGGTATTATTTAATTTTCTTTTTTTTTAAATTAGTCTGTAGTACATATTCTGCCATTGAGGGTAAAGCGTAAATGTATATCAACCTCAACAATAGGGGATCAACAGAACAGATGTTGTATGTTAAAATTACCACAAGAGCATTTATTGATACTATTAATATTATTCGATATCCAAAATTATCGTTTCACATAAAACATCGATAATATACGTATAGGTAACATCAATTTAATCAACAACGCAGCGACACGCATTCCTATCACATTCCTTTCAGAAATTTCCCATTACGGCGGCCACAGTGAGCCGAAACACCAGGAGAACATGAACACAAGGAGAGCTCGCCAAGGCAATCTTTTGTTCCAACTTGCATACCATCTGGATAGTTCTCACATTTCCCGAGAACACAGTCACTCAACGAACTATGGTTTGAATACTTGTTTAACTGTGCATTTCCCGTCACATGTTCTAACAAGTTTCAGTTTTGAAATGTGAAATATTTTAGATATAATATCCCCGTTGGCAGTTGCTACGTCCGGGTTAGACGCGTTATTTTGAACTCAGTTTATGGCTAGAGTTTCATTTCCTGGGCACAGAATAGATATAGTGTGTATTGGAGACTAGCTGTACTGCTTCTATTGTTTTTATTCATCTGTTATTTATAAGGAAAGTTTTGGTTGTAATGTTTTATGTGCACAACTGAAATTATTGTAAGGCCTATGATCATTTTGTAAATGTTGTTTAAATTCTAAAACTAATTTCAAAAACTTAAAAATGATTAATGATATATACGTGATAATAAAAATGTGTTGGACTTCAAACATGTTTATATTATAACTTTTGTGAGACATTCTCACGTAACTACTTGACGAGGAGCTCGACTAGTTTCAAGCCAAGCTAGAGGTTCATACATATAAGACTTATAAGACAGACTCCGCGATACACGACGCGGAAAACGGTGCACTCGTATAAAAGTCTTTAGACACATCCACAACCGTTTACCATAAAAGCATTCAAAATTCAACAAAAAAAAAAAGAAAACCGTCCTCCACACAAAAGCAAATTGTACGCGGCACCTGGGAAAAGGTTTGGTTACAAAACAGGTAATGTCCTAGATTGTTACCTCAACCACAAAAGAAGAGCTTTATTTTTGATCAAATCTAAAGAGCAAAACGAGATTTTTTCCTTATACACAGTTATATAAAATGTCTGCAAAAAATTCTACCGACCAACAAAAACTTCCGAAGTGGAAACTGTTGGGAACGAAACTATGTTTTCACAATTCGTATTTGACGTTATAAAAATGGCCGCCGAACTTGTTGCGACTTAGTTTTCACGAAGTTTTGATATAGTGCAGTTTTTTTTATGCTATTTAAGAGCATGTGTGAACGAGTGCTGGCCATCTGTTACCGTGTACCCTTTGGCGTCGAAGTTGAAGGCAGTTTTATGGTTTAACTCGAGTTTAGTGTTTAGTTTTGTTAGGTTATACGTTACGGTTGTAATAATTTTAGGATCTATAATTATATCATATCACTGCCTCGTTGGCCGAGTGGTCTCGGGTTCGATTCCCGGGTCGGGCAAAGTATTATTAGTATTAAGGCTGTGACTCATGTGGTATTGCGGGTGTCCATGGGCGGCGCTGATCACTTACCATCAAGTGAACAATCGCCACGTTTGCCTCCTATTCCATATAAAAAATTCTAGGTTTTTAGAAATTCTCATTAGTAGCACGGAGTCTGGAATTGTGCTCGGTACATGGCAATAGGCTCACCCCATATTACATGGGACTCATAACATAAATAGTGAAAAGTGGGTGTTACATTGTACAGTTGCATAATGTGCACCTCTTCTTACCCCTTCGGGAATAAAAGGCGTGATGTTATGTTATGTTAATATCACATCATGATTATGCAATTTCGTTTTCTTTTTCTGGAATAGTTTATCAATCATGTTATTTGTTAACTCTTTCATTAGCTATAACATGGTATTTTAGAAAGCAAACTTTCGTCCAATAGTTATTTGTTCTTATTGGCCGCTCAATTTTAAAACAAAGAGCAATATAAAAGAGAAAACATCAAAGCGAAAATGACTTTAAGAGAGGTCTGACTGCAAAAAGAATTACCGTCATTGCTTTCAAATTCTGTGATGCGACCAGAAAGCGAGCCTGAATTCAATCAATCAACCGCACTCTAGTCGTGAGTCGCGCACCTCTAGTGCCGTACCCGTACTACACTAGTGACGTCCCCGCAGATTCCCGGCTAATGCACTCGATAACAGATTTCCCGGGGTGGTCGTTTATCCCGTAGTACCGCGCATGCGCCTCGCTGCAAATTTGATGGAATTCACTCAAACTTCAGGTACTTACGTGTCATAAAGTATTATACTTAGCCGCCATAGAGCTGGCCGTTAAATTTAAAAGTATAAAGTGTAAAATTTTACTTTGATTCCTCGTTAAATTGCAATTTTTCATTGAGTGACTTTTATTAAAAACTATAAAAGAAGTTTTCTCGTTTTAAAATTCGGTTCTTCATTCATTGGCCGATTTATCAAAGTTCCATAAACGAATAAAAAATACAATTGAAATCGACAGCTATACCAGACGGCAATAACTAAACTCGGAAAACAAAACACAATATGGGATCTTGTTAAGTACGTACGCACCACAATTTCGGGCATAGTTGGCCGGCCGTTCATTGCGCCACGTACCACGATCCCAGGGGGGCCGGGATAATGGGGTAACTCGATAAAAGATTTCCCGGGACGACGATACCTCACAACACTGCCATCGCGGCCATTTTAACTTCATCCCGGAGTGGCAAGTTGGCCGGGATTTACACTTGTGATGGTCCCGCGCTGTTATCATAAACAAGAATGGAGTTGCAAAGTTTTATTATTATTTACTGTGTCACCTGAGTGAGTGCATGTGTTAATGGAATATACGGGCGTGACTTTCTAATGAAGTATTAAGGAACTTGGCTTCTGATTCAGAGTGCTTTGTTAGCCACGTGGTTAGGTGAGGTTGCGAACTAGTTTCTATGTCAAACAGTGTTATAGGATTGTTAAACGTAAAATTATTTTTTCTTCTGAATATAGAATTCTAAACGAACTTGACAGATTTCTCACTGTTTGTTAAATAAAATTTATAATTGAATTGATTGAATTATGAATATACCAGACATACATATTACACATAGTATAAAAGACTGGAATGGCTTGTCATAAAATCCTTGGCAGCCTTTTTAGCCAAAAAATATTTCACCGCTATCCCGAGTAACACATAAAGAAAATCTAACTTCAAATTGGAGATCGACCGGAGCAAAATGAGCAGAGCAGATATCTGCCGATGAAGGTCACGACTGGGAGACCAATAAAGCTATCAGGGCAGCCTAGATCTTAGGACTGTCCATAACTTGTCCCCAACTATCTGGGACATATCTCGAGAAACAGTTACCACAAATAAAAGTGTCGTTGCCTGTCCACCGATAATCAGGCCTAAGGCTAATTTTCTCGGCGCGAGAATGGCCGAAAAACAGTTTTATCTTGCCCGTAAGACCACTAAGGAAGTAATTCTGCTAAACAAAGGGCCCCAATAACGATCGTAGTGTTCGGCCATAAGATATTCGCTGATCGGTCCACCGGATAAGTCCTGCTAATGCTACGGTTACGGGGTTTGCATATGAGGTTGTAATGTTTATACCGAGTGACTCTGCAGTGTACGTTTAATGACGGTGTTGAGTTTACTCAGAATAATCTGTTTGTCTTTATAAACTAAGTAAAATTATGCACTCAACTAAGAATGGAATGTGGTAAACATTTTGATCTGATTTGTGATACTTTTGAGACCGATTATAATGAAGGAAATTCAAATGATAATAATACTGTAAACGTCATAAATCGATTAGCTTCCTAATAATTTGACTCACTGGAGAATCGGAACTCAGATCGTATTACTTAGTAGTCACGCTTATGACCATAACTCGAATTGCCGCTAATTGGGTTACATTGTAGTTTGCAGTAACTTACGTCGTTTGTTTAATGATCTTTATCACAATTTATAGTGACAAAATATTGGTATCTTTTCTAGCATTGGTAATATTTAACTTCAAATTAATTAAAATTAGAAGGTGATACTTTCTTGTCTGTAGTCGACCAAGGTTTAAGTGTGGGAGAGCCATGCTTCGGCACAAATAGGCCGGCTCGACCGGAGTGATACCACGGCCTCACAGGAAACCGACGTGAAGCAACGCTTGCGTTGTGTTTCGTCGTGTGAGTGAGGTTACCGGAGGCTCAAGTACCCTCCCCTTCCCCAATCTCCCCAATCCCTGAATCCCCATCGATCCTCAAACTCCTAATCCCCAAAAAGCCGGTAACGCACTTGTAACGCCACTGGTGTTCCAGGTGTCCATGGGCGACGCCGATTGCTTACCATCAGGTGATCCGTCTGCTCGTTTACCGGCTTATTCCATAAAAAAAGGTAAACTGAGAATTTTTATTCAATGGATTGAAAGGAAATTGAAAATATACGTAAGAATGAAAAACTATACACTATCTATAGGTATGTCCTATATTTAAGACACAGGAGGTAATAACACACTCTTGACAATACCTATTAACGTATCAGTCAAATACAACAACAGTTAAAGCAAAGATAAGACAAGCCATTTAATGCTAAAAGTTCACTATTGAGAAAGTCGGAAAGTTTTCTGTTTCGACATATATCTTTGGGAGCGGGCCTCCAACGGCTGAATGGTTGACAATGCGGCATTGAACACGACGAGCCACATATAAACAGGATATAAAATATGTCACCAATAAGCAAGACCAAATGTCGGATGGGGAAGGGACCATATTGGTGAAAGGAGCGGGAAGTAAAGGTTTGAAGTGTGTGGTCTTTGTATATTTTTAGTTGGAAGGGTTAAAAGAAATAGTAGGTATTTTATTTTTATTATGAAAATGAAATAAAATGTATACTGAATTCCTCCTTATTGATAATATTTATAACCTTTCAGTTTAGAAAAAGTAATATTTAAGCTTAGTACCAAAAGTGATTACGATTTGTTTGTAAGTAATTTTCTAGGGAAGGGAATATTTAAAGGGACATCTTTTTATCTAATGACTACGAATCAATTTCAGTTTAAGTAGAATTTTTCCTACCTAACCAGGAAACCAGCAAGCTTTAGGTGGTAGTAAAACCGCTCAAAAATACAAATTGCTAGTATTCTTATCCAATAGTTCGCTCTCGCTGGCACCGAGCTCCCACCAGCACCAGAGCAACAGTGAAATGTAGCGTAAAAAGAAATCCTTGAGAGGGCCAATGTCGATCCTTATTTATGAGTCAGCGTATTATTATGACTTGCCAATTTTCCGGAAAATAAAACCCGTTACGGCTTCGATCCGGCTCGGAGACGTGACGATGCTGGATCGCGTTCAGGTTTTACTGACGCTCTGTATGATAATTTACCGGTTTCGACGGAAGGATGGTAATATGTGATTTGATTTTAAAAAATGATCGCTCATGATTGCCTTGGCTCTAGCGAAGCCGCTTGACGAAATATCTAAATTGGTGAGTGAAATTGTAATTTCTGGTGGCCTGGTACTCAGAATTGTTTTAGGATGCCTTATCGTAAATACATTTATTCTTGAATGTTGAAAATGTTACAATTGCCTTGCAAAAAGTTCAAATATGATTTTTTTCGTGAATGTCGAAAATTGTGTTTGAATAAACTTTTTTACTCTCGGCAGTGAAAACTTTGAAATACCGTGAATCGCAATTATATACCCTCAGAAGTAATATCTCAGTAGCCAGTACAGCTGGTAAATATCTTCGATACTTTGATGAATAACTAATACGAAACCTAATTTCAACTTCTCGAAAATCATTATCGCTACTTTGAAGCGTAGCAACCGTAACTGTGAAAAACAAGAAGGAATTAAGATAAAATTGGTTGAAAAAAATAGACAGAAATATCGCTATCAATATCAAGTTTGAAGCTGAAAGTCTCATTATACCGGACGGACTGATCCCCAACACTTTTCTATTATGTTTTCGTGGCAAAAACAATTTCCTTCAAGGTTTTCACAGAGGATTTACGAGACACCTTTTTTCGCTTCTCAAAATAGTTTTCGGCGTGTTATGTACTTTTGAAACAGTGAGAAATAGAATTTGTGGTAATCTCATCTGTGTTGTTAGGCCACATTTGATTTTGTTTATGTTGGATACTGCCTTAAGTGGGGGCTACGTAGGTGATAGTATTATCGCATCTTCTTACGTACTTACGTCCTTATTGTGCGTTGAACTTATTCATAAAAAAAATATTGTACATTGTAAACTTGTTGTTTTTATTCTAGTTCTGATAGAATATCTAACGTAATAATGTTTTTTTATTTAACACTTTAACTGCCAAATTTAAAATGGTGAAAGTCAAACCTACACTAGCGTCAGGCAATGGTGACTTACTGATACACTCTACAGGTTAATGAAATGAACTCGTACTTGTAAGCCCGACAAGTAGGTACCTCAAATCGATTACCTGGATCGTATTATATCATTAAGAACCGATTTTTGCAACGCCAGATAAATTTTAAGACCGAATACCTAACTTTGAACGCTTGACAATTCTTCCACACTAATAACAGTCAAATGTCAGTCTTATTCTAACAGTCAAGAATAAACTGATGAATGAAAAATACGATCCTAAAAGTAGCAAATTGTATTCATAATTTAAAAAGCATTGCTGCTTTGCTCATAAACGAAAACAGCAGTAATAAACAAACATTACAAACGCAAATCTTCAACTCTTTACTAGCACTAAACAATAAATTGTAAGAAGACGGAAATATTCTCAACTTCACAACGAACTCCACGACGAAAGCCACAGCCCAGTAACAGTAGTACAAAGTTTAACAGTCATTTAAATTAAAACCTTGTACTGCCACTGTTGATTTACCAAAAAAGATATTGTTTGAGTAACAAAGCCTAAATAAGTTGTTTACAACTTCCAAGTTGACTGTGTCGACAAGTATTTGGCTCTCAACTGGTTACGGAGTTACTGCGGACTCTATTTTATAAGTGGGTTGTTTTACTTAAGAATTGGTTAGCGTTTACACATTTACAATAGTAGTAACGTATGATTGAAATTGTTAAGGAAATTATTGTTGAAACTAGTGTGTGTAGTTTGTCAAACTATCTGGGAATACGACAATTTAACCCGTAGTAGACCTACGTGAGACACAAAGTGTTTTCAATTGACTCTTATATACAAGAGGTTAAAGGCGCAGGTTGTTATCACAGCAGCTTTATGTTCTCCTGGTATAATAATAATAATCTTTCCGTTCTTATTGATTAGAAAGTGATTTCCTTCGATTTCACTGACCAGATTTGGTATAACTAAACTACTACTACTATTGAGAATTTCTCTTTAACAGTTTGATGATATTACTATAAACCCTCAAACAACCTCATGATTTTGACATTCGCAAACTTTAAGCATCGCTTGGGATAAAACTTTCGTCCGTTTATTTCTCAGCGGTATCCCCAAGTCCATATTCGGCATGAAATAGTTAAACTGCGACCTTGCCGTATCATAACTTTGAGAACGACCACCTCCTGCGAAGTGTGTGACCCTGGTACCTCGGCAAAACGAGGGATTGATACGTTACCGTTTTGTGGTACGATTTCGATGATTTATTTTATACTACTTGACCTTATACCTGCTGAGGTCATTATTTAGCTTTAACAGCCACTCAATTCTACATTGTCAGCGAATTGAACCGATATTTGAACGTTGACCACTGTGGTCGTACGTTTGTCGTTGTTGGTGCAATTTAGTGTGACATTTCTTACTTTCAAACAGAGTTGGAAGTGTGCGACACTTTGATTAAAGTTGTGGTCGAAAAGTTATTTACGTGTTAGTATGTATTCAAGATGATGAAAGTTTTTTGGTCCTCTGTTAGAGCTGCTATTGGTCTAGTAAACTAACAATGATTTCCTATTACTAGTAAAATAAGTAAGTTTGAGAAATTATTAGGCCAATCTATTGGAAGATAAAATTACGGCATTCATTAAAACGAAACAGCAAAGTAGGTAAATATGCAATAATAACATCTGTCTCTCAAATAAATATTCCTAAATCTTCTACAATAAGTCTCTCCATATTGATTAATCCAAGACAGACTAATATTATTTTGGTCAAAGAACAGAATTCACTTGTATTTGCTTACGATCCATACAATTTCAGCAAGAGTGTACATCTTATTCGTATTATGTACGAATGAGGTCCGAGACAAAATGAATGACCATGATGTACTGCTAGTGTTAGTAGGTACCAGGCGAATAGGAGTTAGAAGAAGGTTCCGTAAATAACATTACTTGGTGGAATTTTATGAGAAATTATTTTTTTAAGGATAAAAAGCTATCAGTTTCTATTGAATTTTAACAGCACACCGGTTATTAGAATGAAAACAAATGGATAGATTCAATTGTTGAGATATTTTTTATGGAATTGTTTTCGCTACAAAGTATTGATTGCATTTGATATGCAGTAACACAAAACCGAGCTAAAAATAAAACCTCTGATTATTGAACCCCAAAAAACAGCGAGACAAAAACGTCGTAAACATACATTCAATCTGGGGCCAAATGTTAACTTCATAATAAAGTCATAAAGCCGTGTTATCTGATCGTCATGCGTCACTGGTACCCTAGTATCTATTCCCCCCTTCCCCTATACATCCCTCTGTTTAATTCGCAAAAATGGCGGATTTTCGCTTGTTGTTTCGCCATATTGTTGGGCGATGGTTGTGGATAAAAGTTGTCGGTTATATGGACAGTGTAATAAGTCGCAGTTTGATGTGGGTAGATCTAGTTTCGATAACATTGGGTCGAGGTCCGTAGTGTCATATTTGGTTTGTCAAAGGTGTGATCATTTTAAGGGTTGTGTGAAGCTTTACTTTTGTATTTGTCTCAATAGAGGTTTCTTGTGAAATTAATTTTGTGGATTTGTTATTTTAACCTATCCGTTGGACTATAAATAAAAATAAACAAGCACTATGATTTTGGTTTGAGCTAGACACTACTTTCAAAACAACAAGCTTGAAATCCTAATGGGATTTGTCAAACAACCAACTGTAAGATTATTATGATATAGAAGATTACCAAACTAACACAACATTAAAACAAAGGTAAATGAAACATCACAAGCTTACACCAAACCCAATAACAATATGAATAATACTACAAAGACCAATTGTCACTAACATTACGGGCAAAAAGAGAAAAAGAAATGAGGAAACAATATCATGCAATAAAACCCAAATAAATAATATTGTCAGCGTAAATAAGATGCCACTAGAGGTATAAATAAGTCTGTTCTCCATTATATTGTTATGAACTGATAGAGGTTTTATGGGCCGTCGGGAAGAAACAGGAGCGTGGACACAAATATACAGAATATATGGCCAGCTTAATGGCCCTCCTTGAAATATTTTGAAGAAGATAGGTACGGATAGACATTCGTTCAGGATCGTTTTAATGTTATTTGTTTGAATTATCTCCACTGTTGGGTGATTAGTATTGTTTATGAAGTCATTAAAGTAGCCATGTTGGAATCATAGTTTTAATTTCAGCCTTTCAGCTTACTCACCTGGCATGGATAATAGTAAAGTAAACTGATTAATGAAATCACCAACACATAACAAGATCAAAATGTTCAAAACCGGTGTGTTAGCTGTTATTATTTGATCAATTTACGAAATTTTCCAAATGATTTACAAAACCACCAAAACTCTCAAACATGAAATTCAAATTCGGCAGCAAATCCCTAACGGAACCGTGAAGTTAAAGCAAAAAGCGCTTTCTGCTTAATTTTTAACCGACTTTGAAGTTGTGATACAAATTTGGTTCGTCGGCGTTCCGCTGGATGCAGACTTGTGCAGCGCTGCAGCGGCTGTAAAAAGAATATGAAATGAGGGCGACCATCTTACCTTTCGCGAATACCAATGAAACGTCCCCGAAGGTTGACGTAAAGAACACTTGATCTTTGAACTTGCGATGGTATTTTAGAAAGCATTTGAGAATTTTAGAGGTTCTCTGTAAACGAAAATAGAACACGAGGGGGATCCCGGTTTATTTATTTTAATGTGTTACAAAGACTGGCTGTTTTCTCAGCAAAATCTCTTTAAAATTCAGCACATGACTTGCAATTATTTCTTTACTTGTTTTCTTGTATTTTCCTTTTAAATTGAGGGGAAATATTTCAGAATCGACAAGCTGCTATCTTGAATTACTACCTGAATATTAAACACTTTCATTATGAACTTACACAAAAAAATAAAAGTTAGTTTCATATGAATCCGAGATAATTCTTCAAAATGTTATAATACTACACTCTTGAAAAGCGATGCGTCTGCCGGGCAAGGGGTCTCGGATTCGATTCCCGGGTCGGGAAAAGAATTACTGGGTATTTAAAAAAAATTGCAGTAGTTGCACGGAGTCTGGAACTGTGCCCGGTATACGGCATAATGCTCACCCCCTAACATGGGACTCATAACATAAATAGTAAAAAGTGAATGTTACATTGTAGTAGCATACAGTGCCGTAATGTACACCTCTGCTTACCCCTTCGACGAGAAAACGCGTAATGTTATGTTCCTACCTATCATAATCCCTTTCTCTGAACCTATCATAATCCCTTTCTCTGAACCATATACGTACCAAAAGACTACATCTTGCAACGTTCACACGAGCCACCAAAGTTGTTCCCATAATCGTAACATTTTCTTCGTAAACACCTACTTCAAAAAATGCACTTCATCCGCGAAGAGCTGATGAATAAGTAATGGCCTCCTACATGAGCAAAGTGTTTAGTATCGTATTAAAAACAAATTTTGTTGCGAACGCCTCACTTTTGTAGCAAACAACCTCGTTAACATAATCTCTTTTAGCTTTAGCATTAAAAGTATAATGATCGGTTTCTTGATGGAATTTTATTTTTATACTACTGCAATTATGCAATGGTTAGTGTGTCAGATGAAAAGTTTTTTTTTTTGATGATGTGTTACAATACATCAGATACTTTGGCCACTATATGTCGTTAAGTACGGTCCAGAGTAAGTGCCAAATAGCATTATTATAGGCGTAATATTAGTAAGAAATTCTCAAATACCTACTATTGGAACATAAAATTAGTCATGAAAAGTTAAAGTATCTGTGCAGCTGCAGCAAATAAAATCGGGAACCATGACGCAAGCGATCAGAAAATTTGACGCAATGCGGTTTATAAGGACATAAACACCAACGCTGAATCCATCAAGCCTCAGGAATTTGCTTTCGTCTAATTTGTTAATCTTACCAAATACAATATTCCATACAACTATTTCAAAAGCCTCGTTAGGTATACGATTTTAAACTGTGACGTTTTAAAAATAAGAAAGGTTTTCGTTTGAAGGTTGTCATAAGCAGCGAAACTCCGGATCGCTTACTGTGGAAAATCCCTGCCGGGATACGGGCGTTGCCAATTTTCCGCAAGAAAGCCCACCCCTTTCGGTAAGTGTTTGATACCTTAATTGCGTAGCTATCTTCACAGTTCGATGTTCGGACGTGAAACACGTGCTCTTATTTATACTGGCTTGTTTTCTTTTCATTTTGAATATCTTAAACAAACACGGTAGAAGAGGTTTTACATTGTGTAAAAATTGAGGTACAATCAATATTCGAGGGTGGAGAGTTTTTTTGTTATCATACAATAGAACAAAAGGTTCGCTGGAGATGTTTTCTATCGAGAATGTGTTTACAAACATGAGGATAATAAAAACAAACATCCTGCTTTCGAACAACTTTCTGTAGACTAAATAAATATTTGAAATGATTGAGGATTAAACTAGCGATAGGTACACCGCTGAACAAGTTGCTTGCAATAACGCTCGACTTATTTCGATATTTTATTGAGAACGTATAGTAATGAAACCAATATTAACCCTGGAGAAGGCGCGCTATGAGCATTTTGCTCACATTGAAATAGATTTCGATTTTTTTTTATTTTATTGACATCTTGGCGTCCCGAGCGTTTGTGTACCTTCCTAGAAATTCATCCCCTTCCCACTAATATAACGTTCGCGCTACTCAGTGCCGCTGCGACTGCGCATCGAAGTGCTTGTGTTCAATGAGTACCGTTCGGCGGCATTTTGCTCATCGCGCGCCTATCCGCGTAAGTATTTTTTTTGTGGAATATTGATTTATATTTTTTATTTACTTCATATATAACACATTTATGTTTTTTAAACTATCATATAAGTAACTTACTTTATTAGTAAGTATATATATTTCCTTTTTTTAATGTTTTCAGGTATAAAATAACAAAATGTGTGACCAGCAAGATTTCCAAATCCTTTCATGGCTAGAAGAACCTTCTGATGATAACCAGAAGAAGTCAGATTTGGAAGATGAGAACCATGTAGATGCCATAGAAAGTGACGGGCCAAAGGCAAAAAAGATTGTCCTTGTATTATCGTTACTTCACGATGATGATAAAATAGATCAGGCAACAGGCGTAGAAGCTCAACCAGAAATGGTTACGTTTTACAATCAGACGAAAGGTGGAGATCCACTCCACCTTTCGTCTGATTGTTGACCAAAAGAAAGAAACGTATTCTGTTGCAAGTATCACATCCAGGTGGCCCATGCGTTTGTTTTTTTTTTCTATTTTGAATATTGCCGGGATCAATGCGCAAATAATATGTAAATCCAACACAAATACCATGATCGAACGGCGTTTATTTCTAAAACAAGTGGCGCTGGTTAAATCACAAATATCTGGCCGAATTTGTATGTATATATTACATATATCATCTGATCTCAAATTTATTATGACGCGATTTGTACCGGCACCTAGTGCACCAGTTGAACCTGGACCTAGCGGATTTTGTGCGGTATGCCCAAGACGAAAAAATCGTAGTTCGAAAAAAGCATGCACTTCATGCCAGAAATTACTCTGTTCTGAGCATGTCAAATTCATGTGTCAGCCACGTTAAGAAAGGCACAAAAATGTAGATCTCATGGAAGAATGAAAATTAGATTTTCAATTAATATTTTTCATTTTATTGTTACTTTTTTAAAAAGTGCCAAAAATCGTTGGGCCAAAGGTATAAAGATATTTTTGATTTAAAATATTACTTTTATGTTGATTTCTTATAATAAAACCTTTTATTTTCAACTAATTAAATGTTATTTTATTTATTTCAATTGATTTTAGATCACTTGTATAAAGTTTAATATAAAAAAATATATTTAAAAAATGTGAGCAAAAAGCTCCCGCGCGCCTATCCGTGTTATATAAAAAGGCGCGCCTTCTCAAGGGTTAAAAAGTAAATATAATAAGGAATGAGAAACCAGTAAATAAATATGATTTACAGTTTTTATACATTATCTACTAAAATAAAGAAGTCGATGCATACGTTACATGTATTTTTATTTATCATATATTTTTATTTACTTTTTTGGTGAATCTGTTTCAATTCAAAATAACTATTTTTTTTTATATTAAAATCATTTCTTTTTTGGAATAAAATTTATGAATTTAATATAGCGATTGACTGGTGTAATCTACTGAATCAAGCAATGACATTTTTGTTAAAAATGAAATGTTAAAATAACGTTTAATAATTCGGTCGTTTTTTCAGCTGTAGAACACTGAAAGTGAGTACATAACGTAGTGGATCCTTCAGAATGTGTTACAGAAAGTGGCAGTGAGGTCAACGACCTCGCCATGTCATCCCCGAGGGAAAATATGCCGTAAGATATGGTATACTTTAAAATGAAAACACAGGGGACTCCCGCTGCGAGCTGTACTCGTAATAAGTTTGATTTATGATAAGTTTGTTATTTATTGAATTTAGTATTTTAGGGAATAGATTTCGGGGAACTTGGTGAAATTCAGTTACTTATAAATTTATAAGGAATGTTTAGCAAAATGAAAAGAAATGAAGAAAATAAAATACTTTTGGTGCTGACTTGCAAATTGCCTGCTAACGCATCTGCTACCGGTTTCATCAAAATAAATGCCATTACAATGTGAAAAACATATCCAATACTGTACTTAAACCTAAACTGAATGATCCCATTTCCAGGTCACAGCGTTCCCTTCCAAACTGCACCGCCATACATTCATCAAGTGCATACCACGCTCTGCATTGGTAGAGTGTTCTCCCTCACGCTTCGTTACACCGCAGCCTCAGCTACAAGAGTTTTTGTCTCCTCAAAGGAATGAGGAAATCTGAACATTTCTTTCCTTTTTTCACTAACTTTTTTGTCTTGAATTTGTGTCTCCTCAACAGCTTGTTTTACTTAATTAGTGTTATGCTCGTTACGGTCTCCAGCGGTAATGACTTGGATAGTTCTCTGTTCTCCTTTATGCGGTTAATTGTTGGCTCAAGATGTCTTTGCGTTTATTCATTATTGTAATTTAAATTTGCATTTAAGGAGCTCGTGGTGGCTGGTGGCTGGTGGCTGGGGAGTGGAATGACCGCTTGGATTGTTTTTAGTGGCTTGCGTGGAGATGAGTGGGTTTTGTTTACGGATTAAGACTTCTTTGTTTTAATGTGGATAAGTTGTTTGTTGTAGTAAATAAAAAGAATTTAATGTTTAGGTATGACTTCACATCATTTTTTCAATGACGATTGACGATGTTATAATAAGAAAGTAAGAAGGCAATAGAATAAAAAAATAAAAATTCAGGAACAGATATTTTTGCTCTGAATTTTTATAGTTTTTATTTATCTATTTTTATTGGGACTAGCCCGCCACAATCTCCCAAAGCCACTGCACCTTCTGTAAGCCAGGTTTTACAGCAGGTACAACCACGAAAACACTAATGTTGACTTTATACTATGAGATTTGCTATAAAGGCGAATTCCGAAAATAAATGCCACAATACACTACATAAAAAAAATTCCAACCTATGATAGCCAACTTACTAAGTTTGAACAACTTTAATACTAAAATAAGCTTTTAAAAAATGAGTGATATGTCAATCTCGTCATATAGCACTTTGATATGAAAGTAGTTATCATGCAGGAGTCGATTTCAATATTCTAAGATAAGCCACGTGCCCTTTGAATGTAACACGCACGTAATGCATGCCAATATAGGCGCGGAGACTAGGACCATTCTATGCTGAATATTAACTGCATTAGTCTGAGAGCTTGAGGTACTTTTATAAAAAAATTTTAAAGAATAAAATTAGTTTTAACTGCCAATTAACTATTTTCTAACGTTTAAAATAAAACTTTTTATTTGCGCGTGTTTAAAAAAACAAACAAAAATATTATAAATTCAAATAAAACGAGTGCAAAATTAAACAGCCCCAAAGGTCACTTTTAAGCAACACGAAAAAAATCTGAACAAGAAAAATACATTAAAACAAAAAACATAGTACTAATAACAAAGTTCGTTAAACAGAGGTGTTGTCTAACGTAGCGTGGGGTAAGAATGGGTAAATGTGTCCCACTGCTGACATTATGGCCCGTAATGTCACTTTGGGGCCGAGTGGGCCTTTCGCGCGTTATCGTTCCAGTTTCGCCGGCTACCGAGTTGATGGGCAAATCTCTCTCCGTGGACATTTTCGGCATTTTACGGATTGGACAAAACAATGTCACTTACAGGTGAAAGGTTAGGACAACATTTCATTAAAAAAAATATTGGTTTAGTTTCTAAGTTATATTTGAATACTTTAAGTATTATCAAGTTCTATTGGAGCGTAATAGTTTAATAAAGTATTTTTTTTATTTACGTTAGTTACGTCTAGTTAGTAAATAGAAAAATAGAGACAAAATGAAATGTATTCTTTAGCTAATATTTTTACGAATTGTAAATATAACGCTCGGTTATTCAAAATAACATCCACAGTGAAGTTCATTTGACCTCAATAATTTTACGAATCTCTTTTAAAAAAACATCGTATCTACAAATTCATTTCAATGTCATTGATTTTTCCAAACCAACATTTGTATGAAATCAGTTCGTTCATCGTTCCTGCTCTGTGTCACGAGTAAACAAAGTAATAAAACAAAATTTTCAACACTGAACCGAATGTAAAATTCATAATGATAATTTTACTCAGATTAATAACAATTTCAAAGCACTATGCGAGCTCTTATTAACATCTATACAAAAAAATAAAATTGAAGTGTCTGGTTGTAAAATTAAAACAACCGAATTATACTACATGCATATGAATATACATATGTTTTTATGCATATTAATATGAAATTACTTATACGTTGTCGTGTGAACATCACTCACGGTGGCAGTGGACTTTTGACCTTTGACTGTACATACGACACATATCAAAATAACTTTTTTAAATTTTTTGTCTGTTCTGTCTATTTGTCTATTTGTACTGGGTAATGTCTGGAATAGCTGGACTGATTTTGACGGGACTTTTATTGTCAGGTAGCAAATGTACTTTAAAATAACATAAACTACTTTCATTTTGAAAAATTGTATCCTGAAAAAGGTTATGTCCTAAAATTCATATTCTACGTGGGTGAAGTCGCGGGCAACAGCTAGTTCTTTATAAGTTGATATTATAACCAAAAGTATAAAGTTTATGGTGGTGTATTTAACCCGTTATAGCAATCATTAAAGTCCTTTTAACCTTACATGATAAAGGTTTTAATCTTATGTGACATCAATGATAAGCATGGATATAAAATACCCGATTTCAGGGTGAGGCAGAACATAAAAAGTGGGGATTATTTTTCAATTTACGGTAGTATATGACTTATGAGCATAGAATAGGATCTTATAAATATGTTGTTATGGTAAATCGCAGTAAATATGAGAGAATTGGGATGATGACTGGATATGAAAAAATAATCTAATTAGTCCGTAAGTAAGGTAATGATCAATATATCATCAAAAGTGTTCGTTTCTGTAAGAAAATAAAAAACACGTGTGTAATGATTTAAAATAATCTACTAGACGGACATTAAAATAAAAATTAAGCATCTACCCTACCCTAGGGTCATCATCCCTATTCATGCACCACAAACATAGTAAAAATATAACAGATAGATAAGCAATTTACTTCAACAAGAAATTTAAATTTTCTCATTGACACGCCTCCATACAATAAATTCAACATAAAACGCTCAAAACAAAATCATTTTTAAACAAAAACCGCAGTAGCAACAGATTTTTTCACCTCAAAACCTAATAAAGGAACCACGTTGCCAATCCTAAACTAACACAAGACACTGACGCAGCCGCAAGCTTCAACGGCTTCATCTATTCAATCTTGAACCTTGTTTCTATAGAAATAAAGGTGTTGGAAGTATTGGTGGTTCATTTCGGTGGCAAACTAAACAAGACTTTCTTACGTGCTCTTCGGTCTATTTCAATTTTCGCTTCGTTACCTCGCCAGGTTACTTTCGTATTTTATTTTTTCTCAGGTACATGGCAGCTTAAATTGTGTTTGAGAAGAGTGATTTTTGGTTGCGTATTTTTTCAACATCTCGCCCTTGATGTAGTATTAATTCTCAGCGTGGAGGTTAATGCTTTATTTCTAAAATGTTAATGTATTTTATGTGTGAGGGTTGTGTTTAATCATTAGGAGTTGGGATTTTCTTTTCTTTTTATTTTATTGAGTTATATTTTCCAATTTTATTTCGGCAGGATTTTAACAAAGGGTTGATTGAAAAGGTTAAATGTTACTGTACTACCTACACCTGCTCTTTTGAAAACTTCGTAGAAAAATGTCATTAAGTAATGTTATATTTATTATGGAAATAGTCTCTTAAGTATGATGATGTAAGTTAATTACTTAAAGTGATTCAATAATGAACACATCCAAACTATAATTTTAACTTCGGAGGAAAATCGTAAAAAGTAATAAAAATTAATGTCTCTCACGGAAGTTATCACATAAAAATCTAATTTTATATTTACTTGAATTGTATTTCTTTTAAAACGCGCAGTAAAATGTTTCTTGAGCAATTAAAGTGTCGCAAACTCGGACGTGAACTTTGTGATTTGATATTTTTCATTCATTTGATTCATTACAAAGTTTTCGAGATAAGCCTTGAACGTCTGCGATAAATTGAGTGCGAGATTGAGACAAAGACGAAAACAACATTTATTTAGATTACTTACTTACTTATGAGGCAAACAGAGGTAAGTACAAATCTAATATAAAAAAAGTTGAAGAGATCGATAAGAGTTGTTAATTTCAGTTACAGCCAATGAATAGAGTTTGTGAATATAACCTGTAATAGTTTGTGATTATAACCACCATATTTTAGTACCTTTTCCCTTTTTACGGCATTTTATATTCTAATATTTCATTCTATATTCTAATATTTTCATGTATCTTTCTTTTCATCTTCATTCGTCTATTAAATTCATTATATAATTGGCAAAAAATCGTAATGACCTCTATTAATGTCCTTTCAAGGAAACAGGCGTAATGTCATGTTATGTTATCAAACGAGGATCGTGTATTATTTATAGCCCCCAGCTAGCGTGTTCAAGCCTAATATGTACCGCACTGTCCGGCTCTCCATGTGCCGCGGGCACAGGTCGTCAGGCAAACAGGGCCATTAAGAGCTCTTTTCATGCGTTTAGTTGAACTTCCACAAGCTAAATGGAAATAGGTCATTTTAAAATACGAATACCTCCGCGCTCCGTTAGTGCTATGTAAATTAAAAGAGTCAAAGAAGCTTCTTGCTTAAACTGGTACCCTAGTACTTTTTAACAAATTCTAATGCCGTTTGTTCTAGATTTGTCTTTTCTTTTTAACTATTTTTGAAGGGCAGCGAAGCGATCAAGAAATAAAAGTTCCTCTAAAATTGATCGCAATAATCATTTATTCCACATCGAAGATCATAATCCGAGACCCCAACACCGAAGTTGTGCTTAAAAAGGTCTATTACAAAAATTCTCAGATTAATTACTTTTCTGATCATCCCTTTAATGAAAAGGGTATGGACGGCATTAAGAGATTAATTCGAGAAAGATTCCCAAGGGACGTTTTGTATAGAAAATCTTATTTACTTCAAGTGAGTTCTAAGAGGGATCTGAACTGTGAGCTTATGGCGATAAGTGGCCATGACAAAATAAAGGGGGAAATAATTGGTTTGGTTTCTTCTTAATAGTATTTAAGTGGTAGATACACGTGCAAATTGGTAGTCATTTGTTTATTTACGTAGATTTTTTTAACAGGGAGTTTCTGTCACAGAGTTCTGTAAGACGATTTTTTTAACAGGAGTAGTATCACGGAGTCTCGAATTGTGCCCGGTATATGGCAATAGGCTCATCCCCTATTACATGGGACTCGTAACATAAATAGTGAAAAGTAGGTGTTACATCGTACAGTGGCATGTGCACCTCTGTCTACCCCTTCGGGGATAAAAAGGCGTCATGTTATGTTATTTTGGAGTTTCTGTAACAGATTTTTGTCTTTATATTTTTAAGGTTCTTGAAAAATGACTTATTAAATATATTTTGTCCAAACTCAACAGTTTGTGTTACGATCAAAGGGTATTTGAAGGTAATTTTAAGATCACCACACTTTTTTTATTTCTAAAATCGCCAGTGATTATGAAAAACCAAAGATTATATTCGCTAAATTCTTCCAACTCGGTCCCGTTGAAGACGCAAGCGATCGTGCAGTGAGTCCGACATTTTGTAGTTGATTTTTATCGAAGTCGGGATTGAGCATGTTATTTCGTTGCCTTTATTTTTTGATTCGATACAACTGTGAAATGAGTTTGGGTCCGCATTATAGCCACAATTTACATTTCAATGGTTTAAAGACTTTTTGATACTAATGTTGTGTGAATATTATGGTACGAGTATTTTTAAAGTAAATAGTTTTTATTCTCTTTCTCATTGCGTTTGGTATTGACTTTGATTGTAAGTTGTTTGAGAAATAATATTTTCTGGTCTGCAGCGCTCATAGTTAATGGTGGTGGTTATCGGTGGTTTTTTGCTGTCTAGTATTTTGCTGTCATAATTATAGGGATGGCAGTTATGCTAAAAATGAACTAGTAAATAATTTAAATACAGAAACAGCTGTTAGAGATAACACACCTAACCTATATTTATGAATCAGTGATTTATTCTCATGATGTTTTTCTTTTGAGTCACACTTATTGTGTTCTAGACAAAATAAAGGTTAAAACAAAACCTTCTACAAAAACATTGACTTTAGACACGAACTACTAAACATGGCTACATTCGTCCCACAGCTGTTCTTGGAGCACATCCACACGAGTTTCATAAATAATTCTAACCTTCGAAGCAAAAAATGGCTTACCAACAGATTACTACAATCCTTAGAAAGTATTACTAACTTTTTGAAAGAGTATTTCGGCCACAGAAATTTTAGAAACATATTTTATTGTGAAGTAGAACTATTTAGATTAAAATCCTTGAACTGACTTATTATGTTAAGGAATTGTTAAACAACTTTTGAACTTGTGGGAATTTTTTGTAGACGCTAAATAAAGTTGAGAATTTCGATTATTTTCTGAGCTCCTAGTATTTTTTATTCACTTTGCGTAATTAAAGTTTGTACTAGGAGAGTAGCTAAGTTATTAGTCCGTAGTTTTGACCTGAATTGTAGAAAGGAACAAAAGCTTTATAGGTCCTATTATCCTTGTTATTTTTTTAATAATTTGTGTTAAGCATTTTGAATAGCTATACGTTCTTTAGTATGATTGTCAGTATTTCTTAATTACTTAAGTGACAACTTAATTTGGAGCAACAATGAAAATCATTGTTTGGACACTTAACAAACTAACAGACTGAGTGGTTGGGCAAAGTATAATCAAGTTAACTATCTCACACCATCCCATAATCAGGGTACCCAGTTAGGAACATAAACAAATGCCTTTAATGAATGAGAAAGCAATGATTGTAGATAATTATTACATTACACATACAACAACAATAGGTATACATAGACAACCGAAACTTCCCTACATTCATTACCAATTACGAACAGTACCTTCCCCATTGTAACACACAAGGATAATATACGGAGAGTCCGGATTTAATGAAAAAATAAAACCTTCCGATATTAATAACACAAGATATGGTTTCCATCGAGAACTGTACGTGTCCAGAATGGGAATGGTTCATCTTGAATGTACGTATTATGGAAGGCATTGTGTCGAAATGGGGACGGCATTGTTGTAAGGGCGAGATTAAGTGGAAATTTATAAGATAATTTCAAGGTCATGCGTGGCAACATAGTAACGATAAATACAAAGTCTGAATTTATTAGTAGTACATACTGCTAGTGACACCTACTGTAGTTTAATTTGTAGTCAACTACACACGTGAGAGGGCCATGCTTTTCGGCACGAGTGGATCGGCTCGACCAGAGTAATAACACGACTTCACAGACTAACGTGATACGAAACTTATATTTCGTTTTATACTATGAGGTTACAGTAGACTTAACCCTTCCCCAAGGGCTTTTTTTAAGGGGAGAAAATCATCGTATGGCTTCTCCCGCTTGGGTGAGGAGACTGAAAACCACGCCATTCCTACTCCTGCACTTCGAGCCAGGACTCCTGTAACCTTTTACGTTATCCGCGGCTTTGTATCGGCATCAGCCCTATTGGGTACCATTCCCCATAGGCTAGCAACGCATTAAAATATTAATTTTATTTACAAATATTTAGCTAATCGTGCTAAAATATTTAGCAGCTGTACTTTGGATCACTCGACAAAGGAGATATTTAAAAAATAAAGATGAAATGTATTTCGTAAGGTTTTATAAAGATGTTCGAAATAATACTAAACAATTGAGTTTTATGCTTATTTCAGTGTTTCGCTAATTAAGGAAATTGGAAAGCGAACGGTTTTTCTTTGTTGAAGATTTTAACTGGTAATGAGTTTTAAAGGTAGGCAAAAACGAATTTGCCTATTTTTTTTTATTTTGCTTTAACTCGTCGAGTACCGGTTTTGTAGACACAATTATAGAACAATAGGTTGCGGTCACCGGTGACCGCTTGGTGTTTGACAGTTTAAAGATAGCCAGTAATAACGAATCATTCAAAAACGTGACCAAAATCCACTGAAAGCTAACTTATAACTGAACCTTCCCGAGCTTAGGGCGCGTCGCGGTCCGCGCGCACCTCAGAGTCATCAGTCCACCACAGATGGGGCCCAATTGGGCTGATGCCGATACGGAGCCACAGAGGACTTGGGATTGGTACGGGTGGTACGGACTCCGGCTCAATGGGCAGGAGTAGGAACGGGGTGGTTTTTAGTCACTAAGACACTTCCTCCCGCCTCACCCAGGCGGGAGAAGTCATTCGATGAATTTCCTCCCTTTAAAAAAATACCTGAACCTTTTAATAAATAAAGAACCATAAAGGAGAAAAAAGTAGTTTAAATGTCAGAACAAACCTTTACCAATTTATTTTATTCCCAACAATATATTCGTAGCGAAAGTCAAACCAAAGTGAATTTCATCAGCAAACGTGAAACGTAGCAACAATTAAACGCATATTGCGTAATCGGAACCCATACAAAGCACAAATAATTGTTATAAGTCCTGACGTAACACCAGCATATTCCCCGAAGATTACAAAACACACTTAGAGTAAGCCCCGAGCTAAATAATTAACGAGTTTACCGTGGTAGTTGTTGCTTGCGGCGCCCGCTCGCTAACTTCGCATATCGTCACGTATATAACCCTGTATAACTTAATATGAAATTACATTTTTGACTTAAACTGTAAGCCTTAATATTTCTTTACTTTCTAGCTATAATGGTTCCAAATTTTGTCGAAATTGATCCAATAGTTTCGGTTTTATTGAGCAAAAAAGCAAACAAACAAACATAGACTGTTTTGCGGCATTATTTTACAAAAGCGAGTGAGTCTATTGCTATGCACCCAGCACTATACTATTTGGTTTGAAGTCTAATTTCAATTCGACTTTACCCATTTCGGAATAAAAACGTTTTTCCCGTAGTAGTCGTTTGATCAAGAAGTCCAGTAATAACAATACAGTGTAGGTGGTACAATATGGTTTTGCGCCAGAATACGGCCGCAAACGTTATTGGATAAGTTGGTTTTACGCGTGATTGGTGCCGACCGGTCACAATATATTGCCATTGTCGTATGGAATACTAAGTATGAGACGATTAAACGCTAAACCAATCTTTTGGAGATTTTCTTCTTCTTCTACACAAACTTTATTGTCTTTTGTTCGAATTATTTTTGATTTGAGATTCTTCTTCGATATAATATTTGTGGAGTTGCTGAATAATTAATATGAGATATTTGTTAGGTTTTTTTCGCCACGTTTCTTTTTAATATTAACCCGTGGGATGCCGGAGAGTAGATCTATGCGAGACACAATGTGCTTTCTATTGTATCCAGTGGTTAAAAAGAGTTATTCTTGAAGCAAACATCATTTTCATTGCGGGTTCACACAAAAATATTAGTATTTAGATTTTTATTATAATAAAAGTCCGGAATGTCATGTTTACTCGTGCGTCTCCACTTATATTTTTTTTTGCCTGAGAACTTAATTGTCTATTTACAATATCTTTTTGCGTGCAACAAGGAAGCAGATAATTTCCATTATGTTCCATTGAATATAAGAATCTCGATACGTCGCATTTCCACATAAAAAGCATTCAGATTCAATTCCGACATAAAAGAATTTCTCCCGACGTTTTAGATTTTCCCCCGTGCTCATCGAGTCATTAAAATCATTCGCAATAAGAGTGTCCTTTTGAGGGAAAATATGAAAGAAACGTGTAAAGAATTATTGCTTAAATAAATTGTTTTGGTAAGTTTTATGTCCAATCTAATCGTGTTATAGTTTGTCGTAAAAGTATTCGTGTTACTTTTCCATTGAAATCCATTTTTGTCAAACCCGATACAGCCATTAAAACCGCTTAGTTCGTTCAATTAATAAAAAACTAGAACAATACTTGGCCCATTAAGCTGCTCTAAAAATAAATATGAGGGTAATGACCTGTCACACAGAGCTAGTCGGCAGGGTCGGATTATGCCATAAATAGGTACGTGGGACCTTTTATGGGCAAAGTCAGGTCGTGTCCAATACCGCCTCGTTGGTTGGCTGCTTTCCTGTTTTATGTTGTTTTCTACTTCATTGCATGGTCATTGACTGATGGACAAATTTTGGAACAATTATGCCAGCAATTAGTGTTAAGGGAGAGAGTTTTTTTTCTAATTTGCCGCTCATTCTATAATGTGTAAAGTATATTATTTATAGTTTTGCTATAAGTTTAGTGTTGGAACTTTTTTGTATTCTCATCATTTTGAACAAAACGTGTGAAATATTAATGTTGTCTCTAAGTTCTTCCACTGAAATTCTATAGGTACATAACCTTTACATCACTACTTAATTTTAACTGCCTCGTTGGCCGAGTGGTCGCGAGTGCGACTACCGGGGAAGGGGTCTCGGGTTCGATTCCTGGGTCGGGCAAAGTATTACTGGGTTTTAAAAAAATTCTCAGTAGTAGCACGGAGTCTGAAAATGTGCCCGGTATATGGCAATAGGCTCACCCCCTATTACATGGGACTCATAACATAAATAGTGAAAAGTGGGTGTTACTTCTGTGTGCACCTCTGCCTACCCCTTCGGGAATAAAATGCGTGATGTTATGTATTAATTTTAACCTTTTTAACCGACTTCATTAAACAAAAGAGGTGTTTTGTTTGGCCTGCGTGTATTATCTAGGTTTGTGCGCGATTGGCTGAATCAGTTTTCAGAAAAGTGTTTGTGACACGTAGGAGAAGGTTTCAGTATATTAATGATACCACGGCCTCAAAGAAAACCGACGTGAAGCAACGCTTGCGTTGTGTTTCGTCATGTGAGTGAGGTTACCGGAGGCCCAATTACCCTCCCCTTCCTCAATCTCCCCAATCCTCAACGATCCTCAAACTCCTAATCCCCAAAAGGCTGGTAACGTACCTGTAACGCCTCTGGTGTTCCAGGTGTACATAGGCGACGCCAATTGCTTACCATCAGGTGATCCGCACGCTCGTTTACCGACTTATGTCATGAAAAAAATATATTTGGTTTTTATTTTATGGTTTTGAAGTCGGTTTTTTTAACAGGTTAAACGCCATGGGGATCACCGGTGACTGGCGTTAGCAGAGGATTTACCTTCAACAGTTTTATTGGCAGTCAAAGCGTAGTTTTATTATTATTTAGTTTTTATAAGCACTGTCTAGAATATTGTAGGTCTTTAGTCGTCAGACAGAATTAATGTTATTATGAGGTCGTTAGGATTGCTACAAGGATTGTAACAATATATTGAATATACGTAATGTTCAATAGTAGAAATAGTAGTTTTTTTTTATAAGAATATGTCTGTTGGACAATTATTATGAGCATGATTAGTGATGGCATTGATATTCGTATCTTTTGATTTTCTTGTGAATATTTCTCTGCATTTGTCTTCATTTAAATAAATATATTTTTCGACAACCTTTTTTTTATTTCTTTTTGCAGTCGGTTAAAAACAACACACTTAAGAGAAAGACTCTAGATAAAATAGAAATCTTTTATAGCTAACATATGTTAATTTTTAAGCAAAACGTTCGGGTACTCATATTATGTCAAGAGAATTATTATATGCCTTAATAGACTTATAACAGTATTGGTTAAAATTGCAAAATTCTTCTCCGTTTACCCCTTTATAGATAATTATAGACGCCCGACGTAATAAACGCAAATAATTTAAACGACAAAATTAAATGCATACCAATACAACAACAACCTTCAAACGTACCCCAAAAACTTTACACATAACATAACATCACGCCTTTTATCCCCGAAGGGATAGGCAGAGGTGCACATTATGGCACTTAATGCCACTGCACAATGTTTCACCCACTTTTCACTATTTATGTTATGAGTCCCATGTAATAGGGGGTGAGCCTATTGCCTATTGCAAAAACTTTACCTCCATATTAATTACAAGAAAATTTAATTTTAAAATAATTACGTCTGCCACGTCACTCGGTAAAGAGTACCTATAACTAATCTAAGTTAACAAAGCCGTCTAATTAAAACTTTGGTTTTAGATGAGAACAATCGGTCGCCCGCGGCATTCGTTCCAGTAATTATTCTCTTCAAATGGTAATGAAGTAAGCACTTAGAACATTTTGTGAGACGCGGATCGAAAATTGTGATTTTATAAGGAGAAGCCATTGACCGAGGTCAGCCATTTTACTGAGGAGCTAACTATATTACTGTTTGGGAACTCATTTGCTTTATGAATTGATCACCCAGCTGGTAACCATGGAATCGTTTCTGCATTGTAAATAACAATATAACATAATATACATTTAATTCTCGAACTAAGTGACCATTGTGCGAAATATCTAGCTTTATAAAGGAGAAGGGAATGGCTCCATAGATTCCTGAGCCCAGGTGTTAACTAAATGAAATTAGCCTTATATGTAAGAAGATCAAGAATCAAGGCTTAACTGAGAATTTGGTGAAATTTGGCTTCCTAGAAACCAAGTTATTTGAATTATAGTAAAAGTTAGGTTATAGTATAACATTGTGATTTTTTTGTGTAATTTCTGAAATACTTTTGAATCACTCACTTCGCCACTGACGAAACACTGTTAAAATCGCCTCATTCTCCAAGACTTTTCTCCCTATAAGATTACTGCGACCAATCGCAATCGTACAATTTATACAGCGATCCATGTCGTCGATATCCAATCGATAGGTGTGTCAGTTGTCCAAAATAGAGAGTCAGGTAATTCAGAGTAGCAAGATCCGTCGAATAGTCCGTTATAATATGCAAAGCCGAGGTCGTGGGTTTAAACAATACAAAATAAGGAAAATACGCGTGCACTCAGAATGAAAGTGAACAAACAAATACATCTGTCAGTCATTGTCAATCAAACGCAAGCCCAAGGGTTGTCAGAAAAAAAATACAGTATATTCGTTAAATCGATTTCACGAAACCATAATGAATTGATATTCATCTACATATTAGCTTCTACCCGCAACTTCGTACGCGCAATCAAGCGAGTAAGCGCTCTTGACAATAACAAACACAACAAAAAAAAAGATCAGCCAAATATTCTCAGATTTTAGCGATTTATTAATAATTGATTACTAAGGCTTATTTAATCGCTCATTTAGTCTTATTATCTTAATTTAAGTTTTCTCGCTTCCTGGGTAGAATCCTGGTACCATAATAATATTTTGTAATTTTGTTTAGAAAAATGTACCGGTTTTTTGAGACATATTTCAAGTAGTTAACTCCTGGGCCCAGAAGTCCCCCTCTCCTTTGTAAGAATAAGTGTGTTTGTATGAATTTGTATGATGACTAAATTTGTATGAATAAGTGTATGTTAAAACGTCTAAAAGGATTTTTTTTTAGCATAAGCCGGTAAACGAGTAGACGGATTACCTGATGGTAAGCAATCGGCGCCGCCCATGGATACTCGAAACACCAAGGCGTTTCAAGTGCGTTACCGCCCTTTTGAGAATTGGGAATTTGAGGATTGTGGAGGATTCGGGGATTCGGGGGACTAGGGAGGGGGGTAATTGGGCCCCCGGTAACCTCACTCACACGACGAAACACAACGCAAGCGTTGTTTCACGTCGGTTTTCTATGAGGCCGGGGTGTTACCCCGTCGAGGCGGCCCATTCGTGCCGAAGCATGGCTCTTCCACACTTATCTAGATGAAATTTAGAACAGCGATAGATTATGGTTTGAAATAACACATAGGCTACTTTTTGTTCTTCGGGAACGCGGTCGAAGCCGCTGCCAGAAGCTAGTATAATTATAATTGGAATGAACACAAATATAACAACTCACGCCTTACACTCATACCTGTAATTCATTGTCATTATTTACCATACCGGCTAAACTAGTTTCCATCTTGACTCCCACACATAGTAAATCGTATAATTTCAACAATAACGAACGTATCGCTGTTGTTACGTGTTTGAACCCTCGTCACAAACTTTTAATTGAAAATGACGCAAAACAATTTGCAAGAGATAATGTATGATTACGACGAAACTAATGGCACCTGATAGTGTGATGGTCATGTTAAGATTACATCATAGTTTGTTATGATCCATGTAGTGGATTTCATACACTGCTCTTAGTTAAAGTCATTACTGTAGGCCGTCGATTCTTAACTATGGTAATTCTCGTAATCTAGGATATATCCTAGCTATGATATGAATAGAATGAGATGGAAATATGCATTAAGCTAATCGTCTCGGATCCCACAAAGCAATTTATCCGAAGACGTCACTATCAATTGGGTGATTTTTAGGAAAAGGTAGAAAAATTACATGGTAATAGTAATGAGTGATACTGTGAGTCAACTAAATGTATTTCAAAAAACAAACGATAACTCATTCACGATGGACGCGATGGGACCGTGTTCCGTAACCTGTAAACGAAACAAGTTCTCAAAATGAGTTTCCAAACAAGAGCCCATACAAATACCGTGTCCAAGGTTACCAAGTTTAATTGTCGTCAGAAAAACTACAGACCGTCCCATTCCATTAATTATTGTCCCGCCATTGTTTGTCCAAAGATTTCAGCAGAGTGCAATCTTTCTGTTTTTCGACTTCTATATCTCGCAAGATAAATTACCGCCTTCCGTACTAAGGAAGCAATATAGAGAAAAACGCGTTTAACTTTTTAAAACTGTTGTGATTTATATTTCGGGACTGCATTCAGGAATGTCGGATTTAAAGTTTGTAGGAGTGGGGGTGTTTGGATTTCGGGTTCTAAAGTCGTGTGTAAGAGGCTTTACGCTTGCAAGCTCCTGTTTTAGTTCTTTAATCTTTCTGTTTATTAGTGGTTTGTGTTGTTTTACTGTTTCCTCTCTTTGTGCACTCTGTTTGAGTGAAGGTTTTTACTAATTGAAGACTTTTTTTAAGGGGGGAAAATCATCGAATGACTTCTCCCGCCTGGGTGAGGCGGGAGGGAGTATCCAGACTCTTACTGACTAAAAACCACCACGTTCTTTCTCCTGCACGTCGAGCCGGAGCCCCGGTCACCCGTTAGGTTCTCCGCGACTAGTAATTGAAGACTTAGTAACTCGTGATCAACACGTTGGTGTAAGTATGTTTAATCAATCAAGGTTAATGAATGTCAAATAAACTCCTATTAAACATAGAATATGAGACCAAATCTAGCTCTAAATCATGATCAAAATTACGTCCCAACCCAACAAACTACATTATACCTCTACAATATAGAATTGTGTAAATACATATGTAAACGTGTGCTATATATAAAAGGGAGTTCTAATCCGCCATGAATCTACATAAATACCCTTTCACTCCCCTTATGTTTACAAAGATTAAGTATTCTACCGGCAGAAATCTACATCTCAGTAATTTACGAGCCGCGACGTTTAATCCACGTCGTAACTTGTTTGTGTAAAAAATATGATTTATTGTACTATCTGAATAAAATGTCTATGCGCATCGTGTGCCCGACTATCTCCCGGGTAATAAATATGTTTGCACGAGTCGGAAACTCTATGGTAAAATATTCGCGTTAAATATATAAATTAACTTTGTATTTTTATAGTCCTGGAGGTGGTATTTTGTATTTTATAAAGTTTCTTTAATTTTTCGTTGCTGACAATAATAATCGACTGCATGGTTGGTGCGGTGGCTGGGCAACTGACTGCCGTGCAACATGTCGCGGGTCTGGGTGTCATTGTGTATGTGAACTTGAATGTTTGTAAAACGCACCTATGATGCAGGAGAAAATCCTAGTGTGGGGCTACGTTTTTTTTTAAAGAAAGAAGGAATGAAAACTCTTAATGATTTAATCAAACTTATGTTATCATTATCATGAACAGCCGAAAGACGTCCACGGCTGGACAAAGGCCACGTTGAGCTACAACTTGCCACCTGCATCCACTGGCTCCTCATAACTCTGTTATGTTGTATGTTCGTATTCCGGTCCATGGTATCCACTCAAGGAATTTCCCGGCCCATCTACCGTCAGTCCGTCGAGCGACGTACCCTGCCCATTGCCACTTCAGTTTGCAGATTTTGCGAGCTATGTCGATAACTCTAGTTCTTTGGCGAATCTCCATATTTTGGAGCTTGTCGCCAAGAACCCCCGAGCATAGCTCTCTTCGCTGAGCGACTTTGAACTTACTTATGTCATAAATAGCATCAATACTACTGACATGACAGTAGAAGTAAGTCTGTTTTTAAAATAGTAACAAAACCCTCAAGCTGTACCCACAAAACCAAGTGACATGAATAACTTTTTCAGTAATATCCATTTCGGAAAATCTTTTTGAAACAAGGTTTTATGTAAAACCATAACTTTATATCAAATAGGAGTTTAGGGGATCTAAATAAATTGAGTACGCGCCGAAAACCAATCTAGCTAACCGTGCGCTAACAATGAATTTATGAAACAAGATTAATCCGTTCACTGAACCGAGCTGAAAAAAAAACAAGCGATACAGCGAACGAAAACAGCATCAAGTGAGTTTCAATAGACTGCTATTGATTCTGAATTGGTTGCATATTTCAATGCATATATATATACATACCTATACCTACTTCTAGTCTCGTATACCTACATAGGAATTACTAGCTGTTGCCCACGACTTTGTCCGCGTAGAATATGAATTTTAGGAAATAACTTTATTTTTGTCGTTAAACTGCCTCGTTAGCTGAATGGTCGCATATGTATTGTAGCCGGTATATGACAATAGCCTCACCCCCTATACATGGGACTCATAACATAAGTAGTGAAAAGTGGGTGTTACATGGTACAGTGGTATAATTTACACCTCTGCCTACCCCTTCGGGGATAAAAGGCGTGATGTTATGATGATTTATTTTGTTTCAATTTTTCAAAATACAAATAGAAGTAGTATGTTATTCATTAGTAGGTACATCACCTAGTTGCCAATAAAAGTCCTGTCGAAATCATTTTTATTTGCTTTAAGCAAAAAAAGTAACTAAAAAATTATCTTTATTCATTGTAACAAATTAGTCATAGTACAGATAAACATCTTAATTTAAAATCAGAGATCTTACTAAATTTGAATGGCTGTACTAGGAAGAATATCCTGTATCACTGGCGAGAGGAGCACTCACAATATTACTAATTCTAGGACAAGTTATTTATATAAACAAATTTCTTAACATAAATAATTGATCAAAAGTAAAGTTTGATTATTTCAAAATAAAAAGCATTGAAAAATTTAAAAGATATATCTGATAGCACTAATTATGTAATTATAAACGACCGTACGAATACACTTTCAAGCCTAAGCAAAAGAAATTTTGACGTTAGGACAGTCTGGTATATAAAACCACTCGACCAATGATATCCTAGGCAATAAGATTGGCTATTCATGTACTGGAGGATTGCGGCAGACCCAAACTATTCAGCTTCTAAACCTAATCCGATTACTGCGAACGATTACAATTGTAAGCCACAAACTACAAGCCCTAGGGGACTTGTAGCTGGATGAACTGAGGCCTATAGGTACTACAATACATTGAACATATCTTTCTACATGCGTACATGGTTCTTAATTCGTACAAACTTGTAATTGTATTGTAATTTGACTGCACAGTTGGTGCGGAGCGACAATGTGTGGGGCAACGTTTAAAAAAAAACTTACCAACTTGCTTGTTAACAACACTAGCTTCTGCCAGATGTCATCCCTTCAGATGTTATTCCTTCAGCAGTTTTGACGTGATTTAGGAACGAACATACACTC
The DNA here is from genome assembly GCA_038387885.1 of Spodoptera picta. NCBI lineage: Eukaryota > Metazoa > Arthropoda > Insecta > Lepidoptera > Noctuidae > Spodoptera > Spodoptera picta. The sequence continues at coordinate 1,723,312 of JAZHFQ010000344.1, read as the reverse complement.
ATACTCATAACCGTTAGAATCCATATTATCATTAAGATATAAATGATAGCAATGACAAATCTTAACAGGGGCAAAGAATTAGATTTCTTACTTATGAAAACTAGGATCATCCTTTACACTGTCACAATAAGAAATCCCTACAGCAAGAGAATATTCTTAAAGAATGCGGGGTCAAAGGTGCGCTTTATAACACCCAGTGTGTAATCTCCTACAAAGCTGGTATTAGCTGAATAGGATTATTTCCGAGCTAGTATAGCCGTACAGCCGACATAGCCGTGCTTTAGACTTAGCCGCTCATAATCTCCTTCATTATACTAGCTTATATCTTATTTGTTTAGTATAACTGATCTTATATTTGAACTCATGTACTATTATTGTGTTTGTACAGTTTTTAGCTAAGGATTGTTTAGAAGTCAACGGTTATTGTTACTAAGCCTCATGTTCTGTGCTAAGCTTTGAGTTTACGTCTTTGTTATTGGACGCGAAATGAGTTCAACATATTTTAGCATACATGTTTTATTTGCGATCGAATCGCTTTGTGATAACCTCATTGGTTAATTCGGTTCAATCTTAAAGCATTGGGTGATAAGGAATTCAGATTTCAAAGTTAAGCAATGTAGGTAGCTAGAAACCTGGGATATATGGAAATAACTCTGCTTTCTTCTTATTATTTATTTATTTATTTATTTTATTTATTTATTCAAACCATGCACTTACTGGCTTACAGTGGGTACCAACACGCCAGTAAGCTAGTTAATTAAAATAAGAAAAAAAATATGTCATAAAAATAATAAAAATAGAATACAATACAAATAAATAATGTCAAATTAATAAATGTCAAATATTTGTAGTACATCTCCAAATACATAAAATCTAGGATATTGTATATTAAATCTACAAATAAAAAGAATCAATATGTCAATATCTCTACAATAGAAATAACTGTGAAGAGCCTTTATTAAGAAGTAACAAATCATATTTACGAATATCAAGTCACACATTTAGGTCAAAAGGTCATCATTATTGAATAGCATTAAATAACTTATTGACAAATGTTTCAGTTTTAGAACATAGTTTTTTAAAGTGGTCAGCAAATATATTAACATTGTCATGAGCGGTCATATCCCCAACAAGGCCCAATGCGCGAACAGTAGGTGCTTGTGACGCATAGTTGGTGCGCGTTTGAGGCGACCACAAAAGGCGAGGCCGACGCCTCGGCGCAACTGTCCCTTGCTCATTCCACGCCAGTCGTTTGGGAACAAGTAATCTCACCATGTCTAGTACTACAGGGTTGTCTACTTTGTGGTGCATTATTGACAGATAGTGCAATATTGTTTGCAACACCCTCCTGAACTTGAGAGTCTCCAGATCAACCATACCAGCTACAAATGAAGAAGAACTTTACAACACACCATCATACACCGACAACGGTACCTCGCTATGTATATTATTAGGGAATTTTTGTTTCATTGCTGTTATTCTTATCTTTGGAAGACCCCAAACTCACAAATTCCACAAGGAAAAACATTTACAACAATAAGCCAAAACATCCTCGTTTCAGTAATAACCACAGCAATATCAACTAAAACGAAATCCCAGTACACCGTAAACAAACCAATTAGCCGGCAGCCATATTTAGGTATGTTTATTTATTTTTTTCTAAAAAAAGATCCACCAGAAACTGAAAAGTTTAATTTAACTGAGTTACCCAAAAACGGTCGCGGAGCTAAAAGCTTTTTCCTGTTTGCTTACAATAAATTTTAGATGTTCAATTATTGATAATCTACGAAACAAGAATGTTGCCTTTGAAGAAAGTGAAGCGAAGTACCTGAGCGGGCCCGGCTAACTTTCTCCCGATAATTTGAAAGTAGTTTATTTCTGTTTGGGAATGGCAACAATTTATAAAGGGACAGTGTTGCCTAAGCCGTTTAACTACTGTGACGTCATGAACAGAATAAAATATTTTAAATTGTTTGTTACATACTGTTAGGATAGGTATTTCCTAGAAGTTATTTGTTTTCTAGGTAGGTACTTATATTAATTTTTTTTATTTAAATCTTGTATCTGCTTTTTTATGGAATAGGAGGCAAACGAGCAGACGGATCACCTGATGGTAAGCGATTAGCGCCGCCCATGGACACACGCATCACCCAGAAGAGTCACAGGTGCGTTGCCGGCCTTTTAAAAAGGAGGCTTTTTTCTTGAAGGTTAGAAGATCGTATCGATTCGGAAATACCGCCGATGACAGATCATTCCACAGTTTTGTTGTGCGAGATAAAAAGCTACGAGAAAAGCGCACAGTTGTGGCCTGCCAACCATCTATACGATGCTTTCTCATTTTCCATTTTTGGATCATATCACACTAATTTATACGCTTAATAACACTTATTTTGCACCCCATATTTAATTAATTAATGATTTTATGAACATTCATTGTTACATTTCATAAGTGATATGACAATTAAGTGAGTTATGTGTCAATATTGAGATAATTAACGATTTCATTTTAACATATTATCAAATTATTTTCACAATATTGATGTCAACTCATTTGATTATTATTATTATTCACATGTATATAATGAATAGAAAATATCACGACCTACATTTTTACTAGTATTAAAACCATGGATGCACTAAGGGACAAATGTACTGCGACTTGGGCTGCCAGTGATGTTCGGTGAAATAGCGTAACGTTGCCGGACTTTGGTGGACATATCTAGAAACATCAACGTCTCTGTGGACATAAGGCGCGCGTTATCGTCTTATAATATGTCAGGTGAAATCGGCAGGCTTCGCTTGGTACGCCGTGGTATATTTCTCCCCTAGGATACCCTACCCTTGCTTTTAATGCAAAACTACAATGGTTTGTTTAACTATCTAATTAAACCAGACTGTCTCGTTGGCCGAGTGGTCGCTAGTGCGACTGCTGGGCAAGGGGTCTCGGGTTCGATTCCCGTGTCGGGCAAAGTATTATTGGGTTTTTTAAACATTCTCAGTAGTAGCACGGAGTCTGAAGCTGTGCCCTGTGTGTACTGGTATGTAGCAATAGGCTCACCCCCTATTACATGGGACTCATAACATAAATAGTGAAAATTGGGTGTTACATTGTACAGTGGCATAATGTGCACCTCTGCCTACCCCTTATGTGTTAAAGCATACACATAAACTGGAGTGATTGTTAAAAACTAAACGTATTATATTGTTGTACCTACCTCTAGAAAGTATTACTAACTTCGTTTTTGAAACTAAGAAAAATACACAAATACATTTCTATTATAAAAACATAATTCTAAGATACTATTCCAAACACTGTATATAGCGTGTACAGTACAAACTAAACTCGTCTTGCAATAGACCGGGACTCATTAAACCGAGGTTGTAACTTCAATAACGATCGGGTTTCAGTTACATTCACCGTTTCAACAAGAAGTTTTGTGCTATCTCAACTTTTATGTAAAGCTTGTGCTTTGCAAAGTTGGGTTATATATTTATTTACATAATATATGTATGTGGAACCAATGGTTATCTACCTATAAAAAGACTAATACATATATATACATATATTCTAAAAAGACTAAAAAGACTAATACATATAATACATATATATATACATATATATGTATATCTGTTATAAAAAGACAAAGTTATACCACGGCTTCATAGAAAACCGACGTGAAACAAAGCTTGCATTGTGTTACATACTCCTCCCCCCCATTCCTCAATCTCCCCAATCCAAAATGAAATTTATTTCGTTATCATCTTGTAGTAAAGTTGTTCTGTCTTGGTAATACCTATAATAGTTTTACAAAGATATCCTTACTAATATTATAAATCCGAAAGTGAGTTTGTTCCGCTTTCACGCCGTAATTACTAAACCGATTGCTTTGAATTTTTGCAGACGTAAAGTTAGAAGTCTGGATTAAATAATAGGGTACTTTTTATCCCGGAAAAATTTGATACTCTCGAGGAAAAACGAAATCATTGGTATAGATGGCGCTGTGTGTATTAGTCACATAGGGTACTTTTTATCCGTTTGTGACGCGAGCGAAGCCGCGGGTAAAAGCTAGTGAAATATAATTGGCGAACCATTACAAACAGCAAACTTCGAAAGCGCATCACGCAGCAAAACATCACGCCATGTATTTCTTGAGAATAGTGCCTACAAATTTACGTCTTGTGTTTAATGTGCGTAGTTCCATGTGTTAACTTCATATTATAAAATACTCCTTATGGCAAGTTGGTTTGCTGCGAGACAAAAACGAAATAGATTTCACGGTATTTTTTTTTCTAAGGGGGAAAATCATCCAATGACTTCTCCCGCCTGGGTGAGGCGGAAGGGAGTGTCAGACTCTTACTGACTAAAAACCACCCCGTTCCTACTCCTGCACTTCGAACCGGAGCCCCGGCAACCCGTTAAGTACTCCGCGGCTCCGTAAGATTTCATGGTGTATAGTTATTATTTGCCTTATTTGAAAAGTAATAGTATTGTATGTATTATGGTATCCCCATCTCACACAAATTACAACAAACGAAACACATTTTAATTAACGAATTAAACTTCATTACTGAAATATTGACTTAGTACTTATCATATATTAATTATTATTTATATAATAAAGGTTATTAATTAAATTGATATTAATAAGGGAGTTCTCGAACAATACACAATGTTATCAGTAGTTCATATCGATAATATATTAATGTATATATAGTATGACAATTTGGGCTTAATGAGCTGAAACAACAATAGTACAATTAATAATTTCATAATTATCTGGCGATATCGAAGGTTCAGTTGATTGATATCTGTTACAGCACAATAGGACCACGTTTAATTTATTTCCCGTATCATGTAATTAGCAATGAGATCTTGTATTATGAGATGTAATGTTATTAATAATAATATTATACTATGTTAATTTGTGTATATTGAAACTCCGTGTTAATTTATTTATATTGTGGTATGTTTTTTTTTTGAACTGGTATTTTATTGCTTCATTACTTGCGAAGCATGACATTTTGAATCAATGTCTACATGTTATCTTACCATATAGATGCACGATGTTCTTTAACGGCATAAAGTCGATATTTATATTGTTTAAGTAAGACAGGAGTAGACACATACATAACTAGTTACAAAACAATCAGAATAAGTACATATACATGCTAGTATTATTTGAGAATATTTATGCATATTTATTGCGTGCGAAAATATAATGACGAAAACGTTTAATATAATAAAAATTCAAGAAAATATCCATAGCTAAACCAATTATTATAAGCATTGTTTTAATATTTTCTGCAGACGTCGCGCCTCGTCTGGATGGGCAAAGAGGCTTAAAAATGGCGGCCGCATATTGTTCTTTACAATGTCGATTAAAAAGTCAATTGCTTTTTAAATTTTCGTCAAGATTCATCTCAGTGAATCAGACCTGTTTTTTATTAATTAAAGATGGAACTGATATGGTAATATTAAAATATTATATTTAGACTGCCGTTGCTTGCCGTTGCCGGATTAGATTCTTTGCTATAGGTAAAGCTGTACCTTTTACGAGTTATATTTACTTTCTAAGATTATTTAGACACTACTGACAAGCGATGCAGAAAAACATCTTGAAGAAACCTGTCTTATAATTTCTAATTACATAATATAACATCACGCCTTTTTATCTCCGAAAGGGTAGGCAGATGTGCACATTACGGCACTTAATGCCACTGTACAATGTAACACCCACTTTTCACTATTTATGTTATGAGTCCCATGTAATAGGGGGTGAGCCTATTGCCATATACCGGGCACATTTCCAGACTCCGTGCTACTACTGAGGTTTTTACAAACCCAATAATACTTTGCCCGACCCGGGAATCGAACCCGAGACCCCTTGCCCGGCAGTCGCACTTGCGACCACTCGGCCAATGAGGCAGTCATTGGCCTAATTTCTAATTATAAGTATGTATTTGCCAACTCGCATTGGGCAAGCGTGTTAATTCTCAAACCTTCTCCGTGTGAGAAGAAGCTTTCAGTAGCCACTTATAGGTTATTGATGATGATGATGATGAAAGCATGATTGGGGCTTATAGTAGGGATAATATCCATGGTGTACGACAAGAGTGTTGGAGAGTCATGCTTCAGCACGTATGCGTCGGCTCAACCGGAGTGATACCACAGCCTCTCAGAAAACCAACGTGAAACAACGCTTGTGTTGTGCTCCCCCCCACGTTCCTCAATCTCCCCAATCCCTGAATGTCCAACAATCCTTCTTCGCTCCGTTCGGTTTGAGTGGGACTTTTTTTTTAAGGGGGGAAAACATCGAATGACTGCTCCCTCCTGGGTGAGGCGTGAGGGAGTGTCAGGATCTTACTGACTAAAAACCACCCCGTTCCTTCTCCTGCACGTCGAGCCGGAACCCCGGTACCCGTTAGGTTCTCCGCGACAATCTCCCAATCCCTAAATCCTCAAATTAAAAAAAGGTCGGTAACGCACTTGTAACGCCTTTAGTGTTCCTAGTGTCCATGGGCGACGCCCATTGCTTACCACCAGGTGATCCGTCTGCTCATTCAACGGCTTACCTCAAAATAAAGAGACTCGTCCCCTTTTACATGATGATGATGATGATGTTGTAAGTCAACATGGAAAAAAAATAATACATTGATTATATGCACCTCTGGTTCCTACTTTACCCTTTGCCAAGCATAAAATGAATGTTGACATGTATGACGGTATTTTTAATTGACTTTCAGGTACGTTGTCACTCATGGCCGGTCCATTCGAGAGGTAGAGTGGAACTCACTGGGAAACTAGTGTTGCGAACTTGTTTAGTGTTTTACTACTGCCAACACGAGTTTGGTGACTAAAAACTTTTTGTATTGTGCTCTCGTGAGCGACCGTGTTTTTTATTTGAAAGCGACCTCTCGTGTTTATAAATATTTACAAAAACTTTGTAATTCGAATGGAGGTTTTGTGAGTATTTTGTTGAAATTTTAATGGTTTAAAGAAGGTCTAGTTCACTTTATTGATTCATATGATTTTTGTGTTACATCTGACAATTTCAATATTAAACATTAAAACAATATGATTGTGATTCAGTGTTCTCAGTAACTCAACATTCGCTCTTTGAAATGCTTCACTAACATGTTTATGATATTTATGGTGACCTGACCTTATACAAAGTAATAAATTATCAAAACATACGCGGCCCTCAGGTACTGAACATCAGCATGATGCTGCACATAAATACTGAGCATAAATAAAATAAATCAGGTGACTGTCATCAACTTAACAGGTAGTAGAACATCAGTCATACCCCGAGTATAAATTCAATTAAAACTGAACGTAAAAATTAAAATAAATGAATTTTAAATATGAATATTGAGCGCGTCAGTTTTGTCGGAGCGTATTAAAATTAAAATTTGAAAATATACCGTAATAATTCATCATCGGTTTACGAGTGTCAATTTGGACAGAAATATAACGACGTCCATGTTTAACTATGAGCTTTTCGTTGCTTTTAATAAGTACGTATTGTTGTATCATTCGACATTTATATTAAGACTTACTTTAGTTCCTCGTTTTGCTTGTGATTATTTATTTTCCTAAAAATGTTTGACAATTTCTATGTAAATCACTTTTATCTTTTTATTAGGAGCGGTGATTGCTACAAGTTTCACTGGTGTGAACTTTATTTTGTGAGGGGTAAAATCATCCAATGATTTCTCCCGCCTTGGGTTAGGCGAGAGGGAGTAACTGACTGTTCCTACGCCTGCTCTTCGAGCCAAGGCCCCGACAATCCGCTAGGCGTTCCGTAGCCGGCAACCCGTTAGACGTTCCGCGGCTCCGTAGCTGGTGTGAACTTAGGAAGAAAACGTAAGAATTACTAAATGACAACTTGGTCTGAATCTGTTAGGCTCATGGTCACTTCTCATCCTTAATACATATTTTTACCCATCTACCCTAACTGTGACTTTATAATATATAAAATATAACACAAGAAATATTACCAAAATACCTCATTTAATATGAATATTACCATTATTACCCCGGTAATATCTCGATAAACGGTTTTATTTATTGGCCTGAGCACATTGAAGGCTTTTTTTTTTTTTTTTTTTTTAAGGGGGGAAAATCATCGAATGACTTCTCCCGCCTGGGTGAGGCGGGAGGGAGTGTCAGACTCTTACTGACTAAAAACCACCCCGTTCCTTCTCCTGCACGTCGAGCCGGAGCCCCGGTTACCCGTTAGGTTCTCCGCGACTCCGAATCGGCATCGGCCGTATTGGGCCCCATCTGTGGTGGTCTGATGGCTCTTTGAGGCGCGCGCGGAACGCGACGCGCCGTACGCTCGGGTCTGTTTCTGGTCGGACGGGGAGCCACCCATGCTCGCCGTCCGCAGGCCCGCGCTTACGGTGGCCGGAGATCGTCTCGCGATCCCCGACGCCCGGTGTGTCCTTCGCGATGGCTGGGTTGCGAGGAGGCAGCGCTTCGCTGCCTCACGCGTCCCGCCTCCTCCTTAGCTAGCATCACTGCTTCGCAAAAGGAGGAGACGGCATCCCAGTCCCCCTCGCTCCGCATCATGGCCTGCACTAGGCCCGGACGCGAGAGGTCGCCATCGCCGATCACTTCCCTGAGGACACGGCGGTGCTCAGCCCACGAAGGGCATTCTCCCACCGTGTGTTCCACCGTGTCCTCAGGGCGGTCCTCGCAGTGATGACACCCGGGCGTTTCCTCCCGCCCCATCAGACACAGGTACCTCCCGAAACTTCCATGTCCGGTGAGGACCTGCGTCAGGCGGTAGGTGAGGACGCCGTAGCGTCTCTCAAGCCACTCCTCAAAGAGGGGACTTACCGCTGCGATGGCAGCGAGCCCAACATTGAAGGCTAAATGCCTGAAATATAAAAGTTTCGTGACTAAAAGTTCTTTGGGTGAGAGATTAAAGGCTTGATTACAGAATTTGAGGCACAATCTTCATTAAGTACGTGCTTTCCCAGGTTTTCGATGGATATAGGGTTTGAAAACATTTAAGGAAATTGGAGATTTTTTTTTAATGAAACCTTTACACATTTGACGATATTTAAGAGATGATTCAATGAAAATGGTCATTTTAGTGTTGTTTTTTTTATTGCTTTTTTATAATAATATATCTACTGAATGTTGTTGCTGTTATGAATGGGAAAGTGAATATAAATACTTCGGAATGAATTAAGTTTTAATTTGGATTTTAGAGTAAAAAAAGTCCGACTAAGATGAAACTTATTAACAGTATTATGTTCTTAGATAAAAATTGGCATGAAGGAAATATGTACCCATAGCCAGTCATATTCACAAGAAGGTTAAAAATATTTTGCCTTTAGAATATTCAATCTCCATTCAAAACAACTTCAATTCAAAGGAAAAAATCTTCAATACATGCTTATAATAGACATATTGATACTTTATGAATACAGTGTCTCTTCACGGTGCTGTTATCAAGTAACAAGACAAAATTTCGCGCACGACACAATACAGTGCGAGTCAACAATAAGCCGCTGCACGTTAATGAAAAATGATATTCATGCAACTGGCGGTATAATCCCTTAATTTTAATACTTTTTAGTGCAATAAATTTTACGGCTGGCAATATTTTTGAGTCACGCCGCGAAAGCTGGCGTCGTTTTAATAATGTTGTAAAATGACAGGCGATGAGTCGACCGTGGCTTTAATGGTAAAATGATACTTCATTAACACGGCTAAATAGGTTGTGACGGGTTTTATTAATGGACCATTATTCATTGTTGCATTTAATCATGAACAGTGGCTGTCTACTACTGGACTATTAGGTCCCCTCATAAGAGTCTTTGTTATTCACGTTTTGCAGGTGGGTGTCTTCCAAATATGTAGAGCGTACTTAGTGAGCTTCAGGTCATCATAATTACTGTTATAATTTTTGAATTATTTTATTTTACACAATTTTGTAAGATATTCAGGATGAAGAGAATTCGAGGGCTGAATAGATACAGAAGAGGGGTGAATAAATACAGGCAAAATTCTCTAACATCTATTCACCCCATTTATGTATCTATTCACCCTTTGAATTCAATTCACCCCGTTTTATTAAAGGTACACAACTCATTTGAATTAAACAATATTTTCACGATTCGCAGGCTGTTGTCTGAAATAGAAATCATTTTCAGGAATTTCATCAATACGTGTTACAGAATTTATTTAAATCGGTTCGGTAATTTTGTAATTTTATTTTTGAAGGAGAACATCATTCAATGACTTCTCCCACCCAGCTGAGGCGAAAGGGGGTATCAGACTCTTACTGACTAAAATCCACCCCGTTCCTACTCCTGCACTTCGAGCCGGAGGCCCGGCAACCCGTTAAGTCCTCCACGGCTCCATATCAGCTTCTGCCTTACTGGGCCCCATCTGTGGTTTCTGTCTTATTGGCATTTACGTACACAAAAAAGAAAATCATGAATAATGGGTACTATTATACAATTTTTTTAGACCCCAAAACCAAACACCCTCCACTAACGACACAGTCTTTTGACTACACCACTAGAAGTATAATATAGTGTACATGCGAGCGAAGTCGCGGGAAAACCGCTTGCTTTACAAAAACGTTTCAAGCCAGGAGCGAGTGTATTAATTAGTTATGGTTAGATGCGCACCTCGTACCTCTCCTCCCTCGCTACTCCACCCTGCAACCCCCTGCCACGGTAATAATGGCATTTATTAAATTTTCATTATGTTACACTCCCACACGCTAGTTGGGGGTAAAAGAATAACTTTGTTGCAAGTGTTTTACTTGCAAATTATTTTAAATTTTATTATTATATTGTACTTGGTTTAGTTTAGTTTGAATGATGTTAGGAATATAAGTAGAGCTCTGGTTAATGGAGTTACAAAGTAATGTGTAAGTGCTTTGTTAGTAAGTATAAATTTTTACTACATACGTATATAGAGGTACATTTTTAAGTCATTCTTTTCTAAAACATTCTACTTTTGAACTGCTTCGTTGGTTCCAAATGCAATTACTGAATATGAAATATGTAGATATATAGGTGAAAATGATAACCTGTTTTCTGGCTATAGGCTGATATTCATCAAATGAAGTGACTAAAATAAAATTACTAATTCGCGGAAAGTCTGCTCTATGATTGCTCTGCCTCACATGAGCCATCCATTTATCTTATTCAACTAAAATCAAGATATTAAACATCATAACCAAAGTTTTAAACAAGACATTAACTTGAATGAAAAAAAATGACGCCACATACGATTTCAGCGTACATAATTCATTCACTGAAGCCACAGGTTTCAGTTAACATCACTGTCCCTTCTCAGTATAATGAATCCTTCGTTAAATGACATTACCAATTAATTATTCAAACAGTATAATTTTTTTTTTTTTTAAAATAAAACATTGCCCCACACTAGGATTTTCTCCTGTGTCGTGGGTGCGTTTACAAACATACAAGTTCACATACACATGACACCCAGACCCGGAACAACAATTTGTGGATCACACAAAGTTTTGTTCCGTGCGGGAATCGAACCCGCGACACGTTGCACGGCAGCCGGTCACCCAGCCACCGCACCAACCGTGCAGTCAAACAAGTCAAGTATAATAACCTCTATTTACTTAGGGTGAACGAGTAACTTTGGTTTATTAAAAATAACTACAGCTAGTGAAAGTTTCAGGGATATTGTTGTGTTAAAAATTCATGGACCGAGGTGAAATTATAAATGTTCGTTGTTTCAAAATGTTTCTAAACCAAGGTCTGTGATGAGTGAACGCTCTAATTAATTTTCGCTCGTCTTTTTTCACCGTTGATCCATTGTTCGTTATTTATGAATTGATTCGTTTATTGAATAGGTATGTTTACTTTGCAATTTGTGTTTATATAGAAAATCATTTAGTTTCTATTTAGCGAATTTGTTTATAAGAATGTGTTTTATGGTATAAGCCAGGATACGAGCAGACGGATCACCTGATGGTAAGCAGTCGGCGTCGCCCATGGACACCTGGAAAACCAGAGGCGTTACAAGTATGTTACCGGCCTTTTTAGGATTAGGAATTTGAGGATTTTGGGAATTCGAAGATTGAGGTGATTGGGAAAGGGAAGGAGTAATTGGACCTCTGATAACCTCATTCAGATGACGCAACACGATACAAGCGGTGTTTCACGTCGGTTTTCTGTGAGGCCGTGGTAACACTCCGGTCGACCCGGCCCATTTGTGGCGAAGCAGGCTCTCCCGCATTTTAAAAATTTTAATCAACATGCATTCTAACCTATAATAAATCATTTATAATAAAATATTCTAAATATGAAAATGTGTGAGGATGTATGTGCGTTTGTTACTCTTTCACGTGAAAATTGTTAAAAGGATCGAGATCAAATTTGGAACAGGGGTAGATTATGGGCTGAAATAACACAGGCGTTTTTATCCTACGGGAATCCGGGCGAAGCCGCTAGCATAAGGTAGTCATACATAAAACCTGCTATCCCTTTTAAAAAACTCATTTATACTACATTGTTACTCAATAAAAATTACGATTTTATTTCTCGGTCCCAAATAATTTAACAGCTTAAAATGCTGAGCGCCACTTTCAGTTCGATCTTCGGATCACACGAAGTTTTATTGAACTTCCCGACATTCTTGTAAGTCTATGTTCAACTTCAACGACATGTTTAGTATGATCTAACGACATCCCACCAACATTTAAATTAGGTTTTGTACAAAATAAAATACTTTTTGCGTTTTGTTGGTTTCTGTTTTTTTTTGCTACAAATAGAAACATTTGAAAAGTAACGTGCGTATCTGGCGTATATTTTTGTAAGAAACAGAATATAAATAAAACAAAGCGAGTAACTCATTTTCTTATAACATTTAAACAGGCACTACTCCTTGAATTTTATTTTTGTGTTAACTACAAGAAACTACTTCACTAAAAGCTGTATTAATTTTTGGTGTGTTTGTGTACGAGACTATTCGTAAACTAACTCAATCGCTATGTGTTACAATCTTATATATGTATATACTAGAGGTATTATAATAATGCTTAAGAGTTTGTTGACTGCCTCGTTGGCCGTGTGGTCGCAATTGCGACTGTCATAACATAATAGTGAAAAGTGGGTGTGTGCATCTCTGCCTACCCCTTTGGGGATAAAAGGCGTGATGTTATGTTAAGAGTTTGTTGATTTGCTTTTTTGTACGCTTTGATATCAGGCACTATTGGTCCGATTTAAAAGTATTTTTTGTTTTGGTTAGTCCATTTATTATCGGCTATAAATAGTAGGCTTGATATTACGCTACGATTAGTAGGAGCCGAGTAGAGCGGGTGAAACCATGTGAAAGGAGCTAATAAATTACAAAAACCAATCAATCTTCTCATTCATTAAAAAATCAACTCGTGTATAACTAGTATGGATCTGTCTGCGGTTTAATTCTGCGCCAGAGCTCAGGCGACATAAATCTCTCTAAACTACAATATACTGCTTCACTGCATCCAATACTGGCGATTTATAGTGAAAAAATATAAGGAAACTTAATTCTGTTCGCGATTGAATCTAGGATAGAAATTCTTGAAAAGCCCAGGTTGGAAAATAACTTCCATGAATTTAAGAATATCAATATTCTGAATTTTTTTAACAGTTTTCTCAAAACCGAGCCTTATAATATAAGTCGATGTAATATATTTTTTTAAATAAAGTAAGTAATCGAAGCAATAACACACATAACGAAATCTACTGCTCATTATACTACGTCTGCTACGAATTGCTACGAACCACTACGAATCTGCTACGGCTACGACGTCGTAGCAAGTTGTGATTTTTAGTATATTTGCTACGTTCAATAGAGCTTCATCAGATATTGACTGCACCTTTCTATTGAAAGACTGTAAATGTACACGGTTACGCTGAAATGGTTAAATTTAACTTTTTAGCTAGAACTACAAGAAGGATTCAATGATGCAAGGAAACGTTTATAGTTTTAATAGAAAAATCGAAGGAACAGAAATGAATCTAAACCCGGACGTTTTAATTTAAAGTGTTTCAGTTACATGTAGAATATTATTTTGTTCATATGCCTCATATTAGCTTACTATGTCAAGATTTTATCCACTTACACATAATATACATAGGTAGTATCAAGTAGTATGTATTACATTATTTATTCCAAACAATAGTTTGCAACTACAATCACTTGAGCAACTAGTCGCGTTGTCGTTACGTATAATAGCCGGTCTAAACCGGATTAAACGGTTCGTACCCGCATAAATAGGATTGCAGTAATAGAATTTGCCAATTCAATGAATTTTGTGTGCATCGGGATTATTATTATTTTAGCTTTTCGCTCGACCCATGGGGCACTGCAATGATGGCAATTCATTTAACAATTTCAGTAAAAGATAATTTTAAAAATGTTTGTTTGTACAATGTATGTCGTTATAAATGAAAATAATGTAATAACTATATTATTGTACATTCCATAAATTTAAGTTGATTGTTTCCCTGTTTGCTATAACAGACACTTAACGTCATTTACATAATCATGTTTAAACAGGAAAATATTTCAAGATTTAGTTTAGATTGTATTTAAAAGATAAATCAAACGAAAATCATCTTTCTTTTTTACTATTGTCTTTATTCAAAATAAGTCTCTTCGGTGAACGGAATATAGTAAACAAACCTTCTCATTTTGCTTCAAATGCTGAAAATGAAGAAAAATGTAAAGGAATTGTTTAATGTACCTTCTTAAAGCCTCAGCGTCAGATTCCCAGAACTGGACCTTGAAAATTAAAACCGGGACACATAAACTAAAAACCCGAATAAGAATAGTGTGCTATTCACCAAAATTCCCATGAATTTGGACATTGGATCTTATTCTGTTTACTTTAAAGTTTGCATTCCAACGTAGCTTCCCCACTTCCTAGACCGTACTTAATTTCTTACTTAACTACACAGATTGTCAAAGGGAACGCTAATTACAACTTAACAAGATGCTGTCCGTCCACTGATTACGGCCGCCACTTGAATTAACTAACATTTTCTCTGATACAATTTACTTTTAACTTTGAACTATGAACGAGAAGAAACGTTTCTTTGCGTTTTTAAGCGGCCAGTGGTATGTGAAAATGTGCCTTTTATAATGATTATGCTATTATTTTTATAATTGCTATAAGCTTCTGTGCTCCTGGTACTTTTATGTTTCGTTATTGGTGCTGCAATACATTGTAATGTATTTTCCGTTATCATTTTGACTATAAGCAGTTCTGAATGAAAATATAAGGAATATTGTCATAATAACTATCGTGAGACATACTCAATTAACTAAAAATCGCGGGTTACTCACTTGAATATACTGAGAAAAGCTCTACTAGTTTCGAACCACAGAGGGGTTTTTCTTCATGAGCAGCGTGTGCGGTCGCGGCGATGTCGCACAACCGCGCAGTAATATAAGGAATATGTTAATAAGGGTCCAAAGTCTGCCCTGGGCACGCATCAACTCTTTGTTGATACAATGGCGTTTATAAACCTTATGTCAAGTTTAAATAAATTAATGATTAAAATTCAACCAGTTCATATTTTACCAATGTTTATCTAGATTTATAAAAAATTAAACAAATGTTTCTACTTATCTACCTTCAGTACTCTAAAACTAAAGCTATTTATTTTAATGGAGACT
Organism: Spodoptera picta; assembly: GCA_038387885.1. Taxonomy (NCBI): domain Eukaryota; kingdom Metazoa; phylum Arthropoda; class Insecta; order Lepidoptera; family Noctuidae; genus Spodoptera; species Spodoptera picta. The sequence goes on along the minus strand of JAZHFQ010000344.1, from coordinate 1,707,636 downwards.
GTCTAGGGACACTAAAATTTCGAACTCCAGTAAAACTTGCACGATATCAAAATTAAATATACTTGCATTACTTAATTATGATTTCATGAAGAAAAATTTTATTTTACTAATATTATAAAAGCTAAACTTTGTGACTTTCTATTTGTTTATATGCTTGTTACTCAATCATATCAAAACGGCTGAAGGGATCGGGATAAAATTTGGAACACGTATAGATTATGGTCTGGATTAAGACATAGGCTACTATTTATCCCACGGAAACGTATGCGAACCCGTGGACAAAAGTTAGTTTTACATATTATTTTATGGATTCTTGTGGCTCTTACAATCTATGTGGTGACTTTTCACGCATTTTTTTAAATCGGTAGTCATAATAAGTACACCAAATATGCAGTAGGTATTTATAAACCATATGAATATTTTAAGTTAGTAACCTTCAACTCTCATCGAATTCGTACCACCTGCAGCGAATCGTACCAGCATTTCAAAAAGTCTCCAAGTTCCTCCCTGAAACTATGTACAGTGAAAAGATGTACTCACAAATACTTCCGACAAACTTGATGCAAAATAATCTTCAGTGAAATATCATCCAAGATTGCGGTGGACTTGGCAAGCACACTGTTATGCACCTTTGAGAACTTGGCATCTTCATCTTCTTTCACTGCCGTGTGTTAAAAAATAAAAGTTGTATTTGTTTACAATATATAACATGTATTCGCACTTAATGTACTTATTCTACTTTTTTGTCGTTTATTACTGTCATGAAAAAATTCTTGAAATAATAACTAATGCCCGAATATTGTAATTTTAAGTTGTATGAATATGTCGAATGGTACCATCTCTGTCATTTTATAAAGAACTAGGTTCTGCCCGCGACTTCATACGCGCAATCGTTTCTCCCATTCCCGTAGGATTTTCAGGTCTTTTTCTGTCATAAAAACCTTCTCCTGACGATAACAAACACAACTAAAAAAAACAGCTAATTCGGTCGAGCCGTTCTCAAGTTATGGCGTGACAACGGGAAACGGGTTTCATTTTTATTTGTATAGAAGATTTGTAGTGACAGAACTATACTCAAGCGCGACTTGAAATTGAGTTAGCGTTTGAGTGTGTTTCAGTGCAAAATAGAATAATAATAATAAATAAATAAATAAAAAGCCTTTATTTCCTTCAGAAATGTGCATTTACAATACCAATTGATTTTTTTTTCTTTTATTTCGTAACAAAAGTTTTAATTACATATACAAATAAAAGTTAAAGAAGTTTAAGTTAATGCTTTTCCAGTTTTGTATGTACGATTTTTGTATGTTATTATTACTATGTATGTTATTCTGTAGGAACCCCTCTGCAGGTAAAGGTTTCCTCCAAATTTAGCCAGTTTTCTCTGACTTGCGCTATTTGCATCCAGTTTGGTCCCGCTGTGCGTTGCATTTCATCCTCCCATCTATTGTATGGTCTCCCTTTCTTTCTTTTGCCCACTGGCCCCCTCCATTCTAACAGTTTTCTTGTCCACCTGTGATCCTGCAGGCGTGCTATGTGTCCGGCCCACTTCCATTTTAACGCCAGAGCTTGTGCTAAACCGTCTGTTGCTTTTGTAATGTTACGTATTTTTGTATGTTTTATTTTGTTTATTCTCTTAATACTCCTTAGCATACTCCTCTCCATTCCTCGTTGGCACGTTGTAATTTTTTCTTTGACGTTTTTTTTGAACTTCCATGTCTGACAAGCATAGGTTAGACATGGTATAAGGCAGGAATTCATGACCTTTGTCTTCAATTTGATTGGCATGTTACTCTTAAATATTTCTTTAAAGCTCCAGTACTTATTCCATGTCGTGTGGATGGTCGAGAAGCCTTTTCTGAATCCTGCTTGTTCGACGGGTTGTCTTGTTTCCAATGTAGAGCTAATTTTTTTTGTAAGGATTGTAGAAAATACCTTGTATGTACTTGGCAGCAGACTTATTGGTCTGTAATTCTATATCATTCGGATAATAGAATAAAACCTATGTAATATATAAACTTATAATTTTTTTATGGCATAAGCCGGTAACCCAGCAGACGGATCACCTGATGGTAAGCAATCGGCGTCGCCCATGGGCACCTGGAACACCAGAGGCGTTACAAATGCGTTACCGGCCTTTTGGGGATTAGGAGTTTGATGATCGTTGGGGATTCAGGGATTGGGGAAATTGGGCCTCCGGTAACCTCACTCACACGACGAAACACATCGCAAGCTTTGCTTCACGTCGGTTTTCTGCTCGGCCGTGGTATCACTCCGGTCGAGCCGGCCCATTCGTGCCGAAGCATAGCTCTCCCACACTTAAAATAAAAATATATAATTTTATACAACAAAATAAATAAATTAAAAATCACTGTACAGATACACATAAAGTGTTGGTTACATTTAAACAAGTGTCATAATCATAAGTAATTGAGTTACCGAGTTTTCGGTTTTCGAACTCAAGTTGGATCTTTAAATCACATTTAGGCTGTCGTTAAACTTATAATTTTACATTTAATTAAAAGCATAAGTTAATGACATCAAAAGCTAAATACTGCCATCAACCAGCTGCAGTATGTCCTATACAACTTATATAAATATCATTCTATTTGCACTGCACGGTTAACCACACCTATATCTATCGTTTGTCTAAAATAACAATAGAATTATAGGGCTTATTACAAAGGTTGTAAGTTCGGTTATTGCCTGTACAGTTGTGGGGAACGGCATTACTTTTGATGCGCGGTGTACTCGGTACCAGTCGCCAGGCACGGTTGTAAAATTATATTTTATATGCGAGCTCCTGTTACTGCATGCTATGGAAAGACACGATATTGTTGCAGTAATCTGTATTTACTAGTTCTACTCAGTTTGTCTACTAATAAATATACGTTACAAGTTATAAAAATGTGGTTGAGTCGATGATAATCATTAGCGTGAATAACTGAATATTGAATTCACTAAAAATTACGAGTTACGTGGGCGCGACGATAATGTAGGCAGCGCGACATCTCCGCGACCGCGCACGCTGCTCATGAGAAAGAGTAGGAGACTCTTTCTCAGGAGCAGACTCTTTTCTCAATATATTTACGTAAGTATCTCGTAATTTTCAGTGATTTCAGTATGTATGTCTCACGATAGTTATTATAAAAACTGAACAATGATCGGAGTACGTGTTGTATCATATACTAATGTAACAAAGTTCTCGCTCATTTGAGACCTACAGGTCTAGTTCGGTATTTACCGTCAGAGTATTCAAGGGTTTTTTTTACATGAAGATCACAGGATGGTAAAAAAGTCAAAGGACATCTCACAGAAAACTTTTAAAATGTTTTTTTTATAATATGTTACAATGAATTATTATTTATATACATAGGTACACTTCAGTAATAGTACTTTAACAAGACAAACATTTTAAAGACAGACAATAAATTATTCTATCTATACTAATATTATAAAGAGGAAAGATTTGTACCTATTTTTGTATGTTTGTAATGAATAGGTTCAAAAAGTACTGGCCCGATTTAAAAAATTCTTTCACCAATAGAATGCTACATTCTTCCAATTCGACATAGGCTACATTTCATTTTGAAAAAAATTAGGGATCCTTGGTAAAATTTGAACAATGTAACCAAATGTGTAGAAAAATGAGTCTTAAAATGTCTTTCGTCGAATGCGCTGCCGAAAGTATTAGCGATAGAACAAAATTATTTATTTATTTATTTATTTATTATCACACTTACATCTATCATTACAGGTTTAACCTAATGTGACAGAGAAGCTACTTACATTAAACAAAACATGCAAACAAAGTTAATAACAGCAGTATCCTTAGACCAAACATACATACAAGGACATAAAATATATATAATTAAAACGAAACCACAATACTAAATTATCCTAATAACATTAATAACATATCACCGAATACGCTACCCTTGTGAAGTCACTCACCGAACAGTGAAACAAATCGATCTGCTCCGCTATTGCATTTAGTGTGCGTATCGCGCGTGTCATCGGAGCTTGCTTTAGAAGCTCGGTGCGGGCTGTTGGTACCACCAACAACTGCGGCCGTCGCCGACGCCATACATACCTATCCGGCACGCACAGCCTAAGCTCAGCCAATATCCTCGGATTGTGACATTTTCCACGTAAAAGATCATGTAAATAAGTAGCCAGCATTACTTCTCGCCGAGCTTCTAGCATATAATAACCTACTGTACCCAGCAAATACAATGTCGGATACAGCAGCGGATATCCCGGGTACACTCCATATGACTTTAAGTAAAGAAATCTCAAGAACTTGTTCTGAATTCGTTCCAACATGGTTGCGTATTTGGCTTCATTTGAACTCCATATAGCCGCATTGCATTCCATATGACTTTTTACCAATGCTTCATACAAAGCCTTTAGTGCTTTGATATTGCTGAATTCATTGGCCTGCCGCAGAACAAAACCTAAATTACTATAAGCTTTCTTACATACTTTTGTGATATGCTTCCTAAACGTTAGATCCGCAGTGAAAGTTATCCCCAAATCTCTAACCTCGGTTACACGCTGTATAGATTGCCCTTCCATGTGATATGAACAATGACTAGGGGTACGAGCCCGAGTGAATGATAGAATGGAACATTTTTCTATGTTAAAATACAATTTATTTTGCCTACTCCAATCCATAACCCTATCCAAGTCCCGCTGCAGCAAGCTATGATCTGTATTTTTATCTCTGATAACCATACTTAGTTTAAGATCATCGGCAAAGAGCAGACATTCGGAGTCTTTAACTATTTTAGATAAGTCGTTAATCATGAGAACAAATAGTAACGGACCCAGATTACTTCCTTGGCTGATTGGCTTATTATTTACAATAATATTGAAGAACATCATAATGTCTACAAATAACTCCGCGGTAGCATATGTAACTATTGTAGTTATGTCACTACAACAATCCAAATTTCTAAAAATAAATAATTGTCTATCCGGCGACGGGCTGCTAGTATAGTATAAGGAGAAAATGTTTCAGTAGGTATTAGCGTTACACACAAGAACACCTAGAATATAAACATCAAAAATAAGACTGAAATGTTATTTGTAATGTTGATTATATTTTCAAACGTGTCGGTGTAGAGTTATTATAAGGCTTCTGTTATCTATTATAGAAAAAAATATATATAGATGTTGCAAAACATACGAAGCCATAAGATTTTAATAAATGATTGTATTTGAAATAAATATTATTACATACAATAGAGATTTTTTGTCTGTTATATAATTGGTTACAGATAATACAACAAGACGGCACTGTTGGCGCGGTGGCTGGGCTGCCACGCAACGGGTGGCGGGATCGATTCCCGCACAGAACAACTATGTATGTGATCCATAGATTGTTGTTCTGGGTCTGGGTGTGATGTGTATGTGAAATTGTATGTCAGAGGCCAGGAGAAAATCCTTGAGAGGGGCAACGTTTTGTAAAAAAAAATTACAAAACAAAAAGAATATCAACTCATAAAATTAAAAAGCATACACCATAAATGCTGATATACCTAAATACAAATAGGTAATGCTACATATTACGGCGTTCTACAATGTTATATAATTAGTAATTCTCGTTATAGCGAGTCCGCGGTAAATTAATGGACATTTGATAACAAACTAAGCAGCTATTCATTGCATAACATCCAATTTCATTAATTAACGGTCAGTACGTTGCTCCCGCGGGCAACAACTAATATGGCCAATACACAAAGACTGCGGTACAAGCTGTGAGAGACTAGCGGATAGTTTATTACTTTGAGTTGGTTTTAAATTGAAATTATATAATTTAATTAATTTTTGTTGTAGATAACGCATCGCGCGGTGGCTGGGCAACTCGCTGCAGCGCAACGTGTCGCGGGTTCGATTCCCGCACGGAACAACTTCTTGTGTGATCCATAGATTGTTATTTCGGTTCTGGGTATCGTGTGTATGTGAACTTATATGTTTGTAAACGCACCCACGATACAGGAGAAAATATTAAATAAAAATGTTACGTTAAAGATAATCTATGACGTCTGGTCGAGCACGAATAGGCTGGAATCGACGACCTCACAGAAAACAGGTATGAAACAACTAGCCATTCCTTACGATTTATTTCCGCCTGAGTAATGGAAGCAAATACACAAGCAACGAGGCTGTTACATTCTGCATAGCTATATAAATTGTTTTCCAGAGCCAATAAAATGAAACGCTTTTAACTTGAACCCGCATTTGAAGCAAAATCGACACTCACATGTCCAAGTGCTCTGATTGAGACTACAATAGCAATGTGGTCACCTTGGGAGTCGTGTCGTACATAGTGGGACAACGTTGTTCCAGGGCTGGAAATAATGAGCAACGTCATTACTTGATATACAAGTTTATTTGTGACGTTACTTAAGTTTGAGAAGAGGTATTGATTGCTTTTCGAGATAAGGCAGAGTAGAACATATTTGTGATCAGCAGGACTGTCTTAGACTACGCTGGGGTTCTTACGCACACAATAATTGGGATGAAGATGGGGTATGAAAATTAAAAATCTAATTAGTCCGTAAGTTAGGTAATGAAAAAATAACATTGATATAAGAACATTGACTGCCTCGTTGGCCGAGTAGTCGCAAGTGCGGCTGCCAGGCAAGGGGTGTCGGGTTCGATTACGGGTCGGGCAAAGAACTCCTGGGTTATAAAAAATTCAGCAGTAGCACGGAGTCTGGAATTGTGCCCGGTATTTGACAAAAGGCTCATTACCCCTTATTACATGGGACTCATAACATAAATAGTGAAAAGTGGGTGTTACATTGTACAGTGACATTACCTACCCTTTTGGCGATTAAAGGGCGTGATGTTATGTATATAAGAACATTTATCAGGCAATATTCCCACACGAATACCTGTAAATTATGCACATTCGCACCTAAATAATGTAATGAAATGACTTAATCAGGTGATGATACTTAATTAATTCGAGTATCGTATTTGCAGGAGTATAATTATCCGTTTGTCATTATTTATTAACTTCTGTTTATACTGGGCGCCTGGTATCGATGCCAAATGTTAGGTTGTGTATTACTGAAAATTAAAGTAATGGTTCTTAACAATATTGTTTATAAGCTATAAGTTAAAGGACATTGCTCTGCGTCCATACATTGTTGGCCCTGGTATTCTTACTACCTATTACGACGATTATTATTTTTATTAGACATTAGGCGAAGGCATTTGACATTAGGCAAAGATGGCGATCTAATGTTGTTAATCGCGTTAAATTCTATTAAAAGTTCATTTTGGAATACAGGTAGTCCGTGATGCAGAAGTATTTGCAACTTATGTAATAAAATAGGGGATTAATTATCGTATATTCTGATACTCTTTACACAGGGCCATTTCGGACATAGTTCTTTTCTAAAATATTTCGACATCATGGTTTGTTTCGCTTAATTGGATTCTGCGGGGTACTTACTTTTGCTACATGAACGTATAACAAACTTTAAAGGAGTATACGTGTAAGAATCGTAGTAGGCGTTAATTTGTACTTTCTACTTCAACTACGCCAAAAGCGGCTTTTATTTATGTGTATTGTTTGTCAAAGTAAAAAATAACATAAAAACAATACTCATCTGTGTTTGGCCTAATACGATAAAACAAAAATGTAACTAAAATTTAAATTGCGACGTTTAGCAATATTTGTTTATCTCGTTATTTTCACACACAGCGGTAAATTAAACAAACAAACAATTAGACAAAAATAAACTATGTAACTGAATTCGAATGGCCAAAACAATGATTTAAACGCGAGGGATAACGCGACAGCTATGTTAATTACTTTTGCAAACAAAATGTATTGATTTTACGATTATTTTGTGAGCACCTATAGGATAAAATATGATGGGTAATTTTTTACGCACACATTCGCAATGAAATCATATTTCAAACCTATTAGCAAAGGTAGTACTTCAACGATATAGGAGCAGGACAAGGACAAAAACATATTGGTAAGAATCCACACCTTATTCACTACCAGTAACAAGGAAATACTAAAAGAAGCTCCAAACCTACTTCGTAGTAAACACTAAAAGAACCAAACGATTACAAAAACGCTTACAAGTAGCAACTTGAACATACGAATCTCTTCAGCAATTCTAAGTACAGTACTTATCTCTGGTCCATTCTCAGCATGACAGATGGCATTGCTAGTGTCGCCTTTTCTATTTTTAGTCTCGTCCGTCTCCGACAAGCCGTTGTTATGTAAATCTGAGCGCCATTTGGCTCGGCCGGTTGATAGCACGATTAGATCCAACCATTTTGATCGATTGCCTCCTCCCTCTGAACTTATTAAGTGTGTCTCCTCTCGTGGGATGAATAGCCGAGCAGATAGTACCTATCAAGATTGTTATAATTATATGCAGGGTACAGCTTTGATACTGACAAAGGGATAGTGTCGCTGCTTGATTAGAATTAAAATTATTTCAGTGATGGATCGGCGAAATATGGAAAATTCAATCACTGCTACTTGGAGCGGTGGTGTTACAGAGGATATTGGTGGAATTGAATTCTATTCTGAAATTGGATTGGTGAATATTTCGGTTGTCGTTTTAGGATTGTCCGTAAAATCGTCGCCTGGATTGAAGTTCTCGGTAACAATGCAAACTTAAGACTTTTTCATTTTTCGAGACAAGATATGTAGGTACAATTAGATTAGAATATAATAGGTACATTTAGAATTAAAAGTACATTGTGTCACTCATGTTCTCATACATATTATATGCCCAATGGAGCAAAAAAAATATGCCCAAGAAAAGAGTAATAGACACCGAGCATTTGTAAGCCATTACTTACATTACGCTATCATTCAAAGATGTCTATCAATACAAATAATACAATAAGACATAAAAGAATATACATCTTATATCACGTGACCATACTCCTCACCAGGCCGGCAGGAATCTGAACGTCTCATCTGTCACGTCCACGCAGTTGCCAACTGTCGTTGTTATGGAAATAAGAGCGTTCGACGACGATCGCTGATTCCGATAAACGATTCAACTTTGCATTTCAACTAGGAGAATAAAAATCACTACTCTGTTGTGCGACAAATCTAGTGACGCTTTGGCTCTTTAATTTTCTGTGTTCCTGGTACAAAGTATGCGGGTTTAGAACAAATGCTGATATAATATGTAGGCCCTTTTTCTAATGTCTTTGAAAGTTGATTCTTACACAAGACCTTGTGTTTAGTGTAAAATATACCTTTCAATTTTTTTTACATTTTGGAATCAGAAAAACCTTCTTTCGTATAGACTGAAGGCGAGAAAAAGAAGAAAAGTCCATATATCGTTAGGGAATAATAAAGGAAAAGTTACAAGAATATTTGTCAAATATCAATACACAAATACCATAATAGAATTCTACCGTATGTCACAACTATAACATACAATAGATATTTTGTATACCTACACAAAAAATAAGATTGAATTTTCTACATCCTGAGCAACACGAATATCACATCATAATCGACAAGAACCTCCAAAAATACTATTCTTCGTTACCGATCAATCAAATATTGCCTCAGTAGATTCCCACAACAAATCGTATCATACCACTACACATAAATCAGAATCGACTAAACCTCAGGAATAGTTCACTTTGTTAATAGGTACATTTCTTTTTTTCTTTGTATGGGAATAGGGTGGCAAAAAAGCAGATGGATCATCGGTAAGCAATCGATATTACCCGTAACATCGTAGGAGTTAAAAGTGCGTTGTAGCTCTTTTGAGTGTTGAAAATTTAGGATTTGGGGATGAATGGGGGTAGAATGGGCCACCAGTATCCTTAATAGACTGCAAAACAACGCATGCGTTGCTTCACGCAGGTTTCTAGTGAAGCCGGCTATTCGTGCCAAAGCACAACGCTCAAAGAACGCTCCCACTTTTTATCTCCTATCTTGGGAACTCATTCCTCACATTCACGAAAGGCTTTGTTATGTAAATCGCGCGTCTATGTCGCAGATGTTATGCGATTAGATCGCGTTTGATTGACAATCGCAGGAATTTGCTTCTTAACCGGACCCAACAAGGAAAGTGACAGTGATTGGACCATCTGTTTAATATAAAGGGTTGTCCTTTGTGTCCCTTTTCCGTGGTGATAGGTACATTGTATTGTGATATTGTTTACTTAAACGGTATTAGTAGCTGCGCAATTATTTTCGTGAGAACAATCACGTTACCTGATTTCTAGAAGACGTTGTTTGTTGTCTTGTAATGTGATGAATCGATAAATTAATTAGTGAGGTAAATTGATAAATACTTCTAGGAATGTTTAATTTAATTTTCAAGTAAACAGTTCGGTTTGAATAATACTCTGATTAAATTTTTAAACTTGTAAGACAAGAATTTAATTAGTTACTTGCTGTCTTCTTTGTAATAATGTTGAATTTATTACGTAGTTAACATTCAGAGGTCAAAGATAAATGATACTGAAAAATCATTTTTGTGACTATATGTTATAGAATTTTAAATAATAATGAAGCAATGACAGTGTCCAGCACTGAATGATGATGATAAGTACTACGGGACTTTAGCCTACATCTTCAAAAGAGCGTAAGAAGAGTATTGTTCGTGTTTTAAGTTTGTGTCGTATTTATAAGCATGCGGCATGCTGGGGTACACTTGCCTAGAGTTCTGGCACTACTGTTTAATCTGTGTATTAGCCACTCCTACCTGCCTGACGATCTCATGTATACTATTGTTGTCCCCATTGTAAAAAATAAGACCGGAAATGTCTCGGACAGGTCTAACTACAGGCCTATCTCCTTAGCCACGGTTATAGTAAAAGTATTGGACAGTTTGCTTGACGGCTATTTAAGTAAATATATAAAACTGCACGATGGCCAGTTCGGTTTTCGAACTGGTCTATCCACTGAAAGTGCAATTTTGTGCCTCAAGCAGACTGTGCAATATTACACCGCTCGTAAAACTCCAGTATACGCATGTTTCCTGGACCTGTCCAGGGCATTCGACTTGGTCTCATACGACCTGCTGTGGACTAAAATGTACCAAGACACTAGTCTACCCCCTGAAATTATATCTATATTCAAGTACTGGTACAATAATCAGAATAATGCTGTTAGGTGGGCGACTAGTAAGTCTGAGGAATATAAGTTAGAGTGTGGGGTGCGGCAGGGGGGGTTGACCTCACCGAAGTTGTTTAATTTATATGTCGCGTCTTGGGTGGCCGAATTGCGAAGCATCGGGTCTTCATCATGATCCGACATGGTTATCGTTACACGTGGGCACTATATGGGTACTCGAGCGAAAGACGACTTTGATTTAAAATTAATTTATTCCAACAATAAATATTGTTCGGTTTACAACTTCAGAAACAGACACGTGCGTTGGTACCGGGCGTTCGCCAAGACGGTCTCAACTAGACTGATCCAACGATCGATTCTCCCTCCGTCCTCGCCACATCCCTTCTCTACCGACGATCGTATCCAAGCGGTGGGGCGCGCTTGCGTTTCTGATCACGTGATTGATAGTTTATGAATCAATTCGGTAGATGGCGCTGTACGTCGCACCGTAGCGCCATCTATCCACGACACGGCCATCCCTGGCTAGCACCCGTCCTCGGGTGTAGTATCTGTGGACAAAAATACGCTCTGAGGATACACTAGCTCGGCTATCCTGCCAATGCAAAAGAAAGTGGCTAATTCTCATCACATTTTATTTCCGCTAACTCTACGTACATACAATAATAATCAATTCCCTGTTGTCAGAGTTTTCTACATAGTGTGTACAACATTACTTATTCAAAGAGGCCCGATCAATAAGTCAAACCAAGGAAAATCATCACCACAAATCTGAACTAAATTTCAAGGCCAGTGTATACTCAACTCGTCATAACCCATGCACCAACATAGGTCAGAGTCGCACCAACGACTCTTTACAGACTCTCTGCCAAATGTGCTACAACACATGAGGCACTCTGTGCACCAACACAGATCAGAATCGCACCAACGATTCTCAAAACATCCTGCGCAATATGTGCTACAACACATGAAGCGCTCTGTGCACCAACACAGACAGAAATCGCACCAACGATTTCTCAGACCCATCGCCACATGTTACTCATGAGGTGCGGTCTCTAGTTTCGACCCATCGTCCCATGTTACTCATGAGATGCGGTCTACAGTTTCAGAGTATGAGTATACATGCCATTTTTAATCGGAATTGGTTTCACTACCACCGTCATCAACTATTACGTCTAATTCTCGGGGCACTTGGTGATCGGGGATCTTTCTTACACGATCATGGGGGTATTTGTACGTTCACTTAGAGTCAAGTGCCTTCAGTAGATATCTATGCCCGTCTAACACATCAATGATCTTAAATGGACCTTTAAATTTAGGATCTAATTTAGTCTGATTTCTTTCCTCATTTTCAATCAAAACATAATCATTAATGGCTAACTTAGACACTTTAGCCTTATTTTGATCAAATCGATTTTTGTCATACACAGAATTTCTCTCAATATTTTGCGTCGCGTGCTCTCTGACTTCGTCCAAGTTGACGCCAATCTCGTCATCAATAGCGGACATTAGACTAAGCGGTCGTGCTACCCTTCCTACCATTAATTCGAGGGGGCTGTATTTAGTTACCCTATTAATAGTGGAGTTCATAGCCAGCTGAACCTCTCCTAATGCGTCCTGCCAAGATCGATCACGACTAGTCTCTACAGCTGTCAGCATACCCTTGAGGGTACTCATCACTCTCTCGACTTGACCGTTCGCACGACTGCCTCCAGTAGCTATTAAGTGCAACTCAATATTGTTGGCAGTACAGAAACTAGAAAAATCTTTGCTCGCGAAACAACGACCCTGGTCTGCTATTATCCGTTTCGGTGCACCAAACAAAGCTATGCAAGACTTAATGGCACAAATACTACTGTTCGTGTCAATATGATGACAAACACGTACTCCTTAATGTCGTTCTTACCCGATAGTTTGCCAGAAGCATCGACATGAATGGTATGCCATGGAACGTTGAACTTGGGAATTGGGTGAAGTTCTGCCTGAACTTTGCCTGAGTGGGACTTGGCTACCTTGCAGGTGATACAATTATCCACAAATTTCCTAACGTACTTCGACATGCCGCTGAACCAATAGTGCTCATAGATCTTTTCGAGCGTTTTCTCCCATCCTAAATGCATAACCGACTCATGGATGTTATTAATTACAGACCACCTGAGAGCTCTAGGTATAATAGGCAGACATCGAGTACGACCATTACGTTGAACTTTACGAAACAAAATGTTTTTACGAATTTCGTAAGTTTTGCGAGTTTCCTCAGGAAAAACCTCATTACGCAGATCAGACACTATCTTACAGATCTCTTCGTCCTTTTCCTGTTCGGCTTGCAACCAGTTACTCGAAAGTTCAGCTAAATTGACGCGCTTTTGTTCTACCCGAGTGATAACTACCTTGGATGTAGGGAGAGGATTTCTGGAAAGGAAATCTACGTGGCTCATCCTACTGCCTTCGCGATAAATAATGTCAAACTCAAATGACTGCATGTAAGCCCACCAACGATGAACTCGCGGAGACAAATCTGTTTTATTTTTGGAAGCTTTAACAGCACTGCAGTCTGTCACAACGGTAAACTCATGACCTAGCAAATAATGTCTAAAATGCTTAATAGCATTAAAGACGGCTAAAGTTTCCAGTTCGAATGAATGATACTTCGATTCGGCTGGGGACGTACGACGACTATAATAAGCAACCACATGTTGTTTTCCATTAATTTTTTGAATAAAAATGGCACCATACCCTTCAGCACTGGCATCGGTATGTAACTCAATAGCATGCGCAGGGTCAAATATTGTTAAAACTGGCTCAGTAGTCAAATAAGAAATTATTTTCTGTCGAATGGCCTTGTGGCTGGGTTCCCAACTGATAGACCTATTCTTGCCACTTGTCAACCGAAACAGAGGAGACATGATTTTCGAGAACTGTGGAACAAATTGTCTGAAATAAGTGGCCAGACCTATGAACTGTCTCAGCTGAGTGATGGTTTTAGGTGGGGGAAGTTGGGACAAAGCTACAATTTTATTAGGGTTGGGTCTAATTTGGCCATTTTTAACAACAAACCCCAAATATTCAACTCGTCGCTTGAGAAATGAACATTTTGCGAAATTTAGAGAGAAACCAGCGTTTGTCAATTTATCGAGAACAGTGCGAAGACGCACCAAACTCTCCTCCACAGACGACCCTATCAATAGAATGTCATCAACATATGCGACAGCATAGCTATGAGCAAGGTCACCTAATGCTTTCGTCACTGCTCGCTGATATACTGAGCTTGCATTCTTCAAACCGAACGGCATGGTCAAATATTCCCACTGACCGTCAGGTGTGACAAATGCAGTTCGCTCTATTGACTCAGGATGAACTGGGATCTGATGATAACCTGATAGCATATCAAGGCATGTGAACCATGTAGCACCTCCCTAACCTAGACAAGAGATCCTCTATCAATGGCAGTGGAAACCTATCCGACACTGTGTTGTCATTCAGCTCCCTGTAGTCGACGCACATACGATCCGAACCATCCTTCTTTTTAACGAGCAGCACTGGACTGGAAAACGGCGAACAACTCGGCCTAATTATACCTGCTTCCTCCAACTCACGAACTTTGAAAGCAACTACTTCGCGTTCACTAGCACTAAGCCTATAAGGGCGACGGTTAACTGTACGACTAGGGTCTATAAGCCTTATTTGCAACTGTCCTGTTGTAACACGGGATGTAGAAACACCACTAGAAAACGAAGATGCATATTCTAACAAAAGATCAATTAATTGGGAACGGAACTCTCTCGGAACGTCTGTATTAACTTGGCCGAAATCAATTTGACAATGAGAATCACTCTTGTGTTTATTTGAGACATCACATAACCTAACAATTTTTTTACGACACAAAACAACACTATCAGATGACATACTAACGTTAAATCCCTGATCTAAAATCTCGCGCCCAATTAAAATATCATTTTTGAGAGAACTATCCGGTACAACATGAAATAAAATCTCTAATCGCAAATTATTAATCATAACCTCTGAAAGAATTTGTAAGGTGCTTTGTACACTACCATGACCGATTTCCGTTAAATTTACAATGCTATTAACCCGTTTGCCACTAAACTTTGACGCAACATTGTTTTTAATCAGAGAGCACTCGGCGCCAGAATCATAATAAAATGGATACGACTCACCAGAGTTCATCAACACACCACCAGGATTGCTAACATAGCAAACATCAACACGACGATCGCTGCTCGCTGCTGCTGCAGGCCCTGCCACTGAATACGCCCATCAAATTGTGCCATGTGAGCCAGCACCGTAGGCTATCTGCTCAGCACTCATGTTTTGCCAGCGCGATGTGATTGTAGAAAGCAATCGCGCGGCGTAGGCGGCATAGCATTCACCTTCCTTAGGCTTGCTATTCATTAGTTTACCGAGAGTAGCAGCTGGTGTGTCCACGCAATCAAACCGGGATAAAAACAAGCTTTTGAAGTCACCCCATGTCATGCCCACAAACGAAACTTGTGCAAGCCAACGTGAAGCACTTCCTTTTAGGGCCTTGCTTAAGGTGATTATTAGCGCACTTCCATGAAGCGGAACTTCCGATAAGCACAGATCTACTGTAGTACACCAAGCACGTGCGTCCACGTCCGGTTTATCTGGGTCAAATTCCGGCAAAGAAATATGCTTGGCACCTGATGGACTCCTGACAGCTTCTATGAGGGCCATCATATTTTGATTTTGTGCCGCCAGCAACGTACGCGTGACGTCATCGCTCCATTCTCCATATTTTCATCAGCTCGAGTGAATCCCAGTTCTGATGTCGCGTCTTGGGTGGCCGAATTGCGAAGCATTGGGTCTTCATCATGATCCGACATGGTTATCGTTACACGTGGGCACTATATGGGTACTCGAGCGAAAGACGACTTTGATTTAAAATTAATTTATTCCAACAATAAATATTGTTCGGTTTACAACTTCAGAAACAGACACGTGCGTTGGTACCGGGCGTTCGCCAAGACGGTCTCAACTAGACTGATCCAACGATCGATTCTCCCTCCGTCCTCGCCACATCCCTTCTCTACCGACGATCGTATCCAAGCGGTGGGGCGCGCTTGCGTTTCTGATCACGTGATTGATAGTTTATGAATCAATTCGGTAGATGGCGCTGTACGTCGCACCGTAGCGCCATCTATCCACGACATATACATGGACCGCCTGATTGGTGAGCTGAGCGGCACCGGCATCGGGTGTCACATAGACGGAATTTGCGTAAATAATATAAGCTACGCGGATGACATGGTGTTGCTCAGCCCCTCAATCGGTGCGTTGCGTAAGCTACTCAGTATTTGTGAAGAGTATGCGGGGGCCCATGGGCTCAAATACAATGTAAAAAAAAGTGAGATTATGGTATTTAAAGCACCTAAAAAAGAGGTTACTGTGGTATCTCCAATCCAACTCTATGGCACACCATTGAACCAAGTCACTCACTTCAAGTATCTGGGCCACTGGGTCACCGAGGACCTTAAGGATGATATGGATGTGGAGAGGGAACGCAGGGCGTTGTCTGTTCGCTGTAACATGTTGGCTCGCAGATTCGCACGGTGTACTGAACAAGTGAAGGTCACACTGTTTAGAGCTTTCTACCAGACCTTTTACACATGCAGCCTGTGGACCAAACATACGCAGAGAACATACAACGCGCTGCGTGTGCAATACAATTATGCGTTCAGGGTGCTGATGGGGCTGCCGCGGTACTGTAGCGCCAGTGGTATGTTCGCGGAGGCGCGCGTGGACGGCTTTCACGCCATCATACGCAAGCGAAGTGCGTCTTTAATGGCGCGGGTGCGCGGCAGCCCCAGCGCCATCCTGGCCGCGTGCGCAGTCCGATGGGACTCTGTACTAATGGCGCACTGTATAGGCCTACACGCTAAAGCGAATGTCTGATACATTTAATTTGTGTTGTTTTATTTCATTTTTAATTAAGTATGCTATTACTAACATAGGCTAAGAACATTATTACTAACAAATTATGGAAGCAATTATTATTATTATGTATGTCTTTACCATTCACGGGACCACAGGGTCCCGGTCATTTGGGAGGCGTACGAGGGGCCGAAGCCAACTGCGCAGAGGCCCTTTAGACAACTTTAATCTAAATGTAATGGAGACACAAACCGGCGACTATCCCTGTATGCACTATGGAAATGCACCGAAATGGACAGTCCCCGGTTAGTGTAGGACTATTGTGAATAATGAAAAAAAAAAGGTAGGGCTATGGATGGGTTACTGTGGATTGGTAAATTGGGAACTATCGATGACTATGGCACCTGCCGAAACAATGTAATTTTTACACGTAAAAATGGCAGGCGGAGACTCGCCAACTCACCGACCGGGCCCCGGGAATGGTTGCTAGATATAGCAACATAGGGGCAACGAGAATGTGAGTGGCTGAAGGGTTAAGAAACTACCACCGCTTTCTACTCAGATCATCTGCTCCAGCCGAAGCCTCCTGCATCCCTGGCCCACTCGCGACTTACGAATAGTTTCTTACCCTCCGAGCAGGATCACTGCTCTCGCGACTCCACTCTGGACGGCCAATGAAGGCAAGCCAGAGGTGGGAGACCTGTTCCTTGTCATCGTTCACTCCAGCCAGCCAATAAAGGCAAGCCGGAGAAGAAGGAACGGTGACTTCTCCCTGGAGCACTCGGGATGATGGTAGCCCGCGGGATCGCTAATGCCCATCACCTCGCCTCAAGGTGCCCTGCGGGCTTTTATTATTATTATTATAAGAATTTTTTTATCCTTTACTTTTTCAACTAGAAACTAAAAATAAGTATAGCAGCTGCATTGCACTATCAATAAACATGTCACTAAACAGCTGGCGCGGGTGTGAACTATAGCTTTATTCTACAAAATGATCAAATATTTAAGCACTAACAAAATGGTCAAAGGCCTCCCCCTTAGTCCAGCATTGATAGATATCTTTAGGTTTCTTAACCGACAATCATGCATGAATACGCATTATGACTGTTGATGAAGCAAAAAATGTGTAAGAATCGTAACCGTTGGCGTTCCGTAGTCTCTGCCGGGTATGGGAGACGGGCATGAGGCTATGTCTGTATGTAGGTTCCTTAATAGTAAGGTGATGATCATGATATTAGTAAAGGTGATGATCATGATATTAGTAAAAGTATAGACTTTTACTAATATCATGATCATCAGAGAGGCAGAGGCAGAGTAGGCAGAGGTGCACATTATGTCACTGTACAATGTAACACTCACTTTTCACTATTTACGTTATGAGTCCGATGTAATAGGGGGTGAGCCTATTGCCATATACCGGGCACATTTCTAGACTCCGTGCTACTATTGAGATTTTTTTTAAACCCAGTAATACTTTGCCCGACCCGGGAATCGAACCCGAGACCCCTTGCCCGGCAGTCGCATTTGCGACCACTCGGCCAACGAGGCAGTCTGGCGAGGTACTTTTACTAATACTAATTAATACTAATATCATAATTGAAAAAAATAAATAAAAGTATGGTACACAAAAAACTATTTCTTTTTCGACTATTAAGGGAACAACGTGCAATAATTTTAATTACTGATAAATTTGGACTTTAAGAGAATAAACTGTATACGAGCTGACGTTTTGACACATTTATTTTGCAAATGAAATGGTTGATACAGCTTCATGTTTAATGCATTTGTCGTGAGTATTTTAGTTTCTGCCTCGTTGTGTTGTGATCATAATTATGTTAATGCATAGGTCATAGAACTTTTCATAGGAAAATATGCATATTTGTCGAATGCTCAGTATTAGCACGCAGTAGTAGCAGCAAGTCCATAACTGGGATATTCGATAGGATATTCGATCTTGCGAAATAACCCACCCAACCTTGCTTGTATTAATTTTTACAAAATATAATTATCATACAGTAAGTGTAGCAAATGACAGATTTTCATCATTGTAGCAAATATAATATTACGGTGCGTCCATATCTAGCGAATGCCCACGAGCCACCCGCGAGTTGCACTCGAGCAGTCTCAGCAATAGTTTAGTGCTCAATTCATATAACATTCGTATAAACAATAATTTAAATGCATGTGGACATACCCTTATGTTTCATCGAACATAACTTACCAAGATATTACTAGGAAGTATTCAGTAACAAGCTCGGTCAGTCTAATACCAAAAAAGCTGATTGGGTAGCTCCTTGTCCAGTAGTGACTAATAACTAACTACCTAACTTTTGTACAATGGAAATCATTGGTTGATGTAGTGGTCGAACAGTTAACTATGCCACAGGTAAGACCAGTGAAAACTGGTAGAAACACTGAAATATAATTGTGTAGCGGATAAAAAAGAGCACAATATACTTAAGTACTGACTATATACTCCTGCGAGATACTATCTCAAAACAATTGCCAAAAATAATACCAATAAATATTTTCCCAGAAAATTATTTCAAGTAGCCATCTACGTGATATTTTGTTAAATAAACTACATAAAATTAAACAGCAATCAAGCAACCCGAACGTCATAACAAGACGGTTAAACGATTCCAAATATTTGTTCCGTTTCCGAGTTGATTACACAAAAACGTTGAACACAAGATGGCCGACCCTTTCAGATTTAATTATTCAACGATAATATAATTTGACGAAACGATCGGTGAGTGATCTACCCTTTTATGAAATATAATGAGAAAATTAGCAAAACAGTGAGGTTTTGAATTAACTATTCCTCCTTTATTCTTGGATTAAATATCAACCAATTTTCCTGAATGAAAATGATAGCTATTGTTTGGAGGATAAACAATGAACAAAGGGAAGTAAAGATGAAATATAGTTTGACTTTCTGAGGTCGCTTTATGGATAATTATATCATACAGGTTTAATTTCTCATGCAGTACTGACGCTTAGGGAAACCCACGGGAATGCATAGGAATAATAGTTATTATAGTTATTATAGCTCACTTTATACAAGACATACATAGATAAATAAATGAAGACTGCCTTGTATATGACCGAACATTCGTAGAAGTGCTTTCAATTTTCTTAAATCAATATCATTTGTAATAAAATATTACATGAAAAATAATATTGCATTAATACTGATGACTGTTCATGAATCGAAAGAGTTATCTGTGAATCGTAGCAATTGGCGTTCCATAGTCTCTGTCTACCCCAATGGTAGACAGACGTGGGATTTTGTATGTATGTAAAATATTACATGTAACCACTTTAAACTATCAAACACCAAGCGGTCACCGGTGACCGCAACCTACTGTTCTATAATTGTGTCTATAATGACGGTACTCGACGAGTTAATAATATGCATCTCTTATCCCATCAGAAAATAAATCCTCAGCCAATCGCCTATTAACTCGTCGAGTACCGGTTTTGTAGACACAATTATAGAACAATAGGTTGCGGTCACCGGTGACCGCTTGGTGTTTGACAGTTTAACACAGTTAATGAGTGCCAAAATGGTAATTGATGAGGTTTGGCACAAATATATCTGGTTGAAAATTGGCATAACAAATACGGATGTGGCCAATGTGATGAATCAATATTTGGACACACATAAATATGTAACTAGTTTGATATGATTGGTCTACCATTGGATCAACTCGATAATAGCGTGGAATAGAATAAGATTTATTGTATGTACACCAGTTTCAGAAAAATAGTTTTGATTTTCAAAAGAAAACCGATTTTCACCAACCACATCCCTAAACCGTCTCTTAACTAAAAGTTACGTAACGTGATGTAGCAACAAAGAAGTTAGCCTTACGTGTACTTTAAGGTGTTGCTTACAGGTTGGCGAAAAAAATATATTGTTAAAGGTCACCTATCTTAGCTTAGAGGTTCTTTGTAAGATAGGAGAGGTTGGTAAAACGGGATGTCCAGCAGTGGACGAACACGGGCTGATGAATGATGATGATGATGAGTTGAGTACCTTGAGTACACCAATTTGTTAAGAGTCCCACAAAACCACACAATATTAGTAGGAAAAATAATATAAATACTACCCAAACTAAAATTACAAGGTATCCAGTAAAGAAAATGCAAATGACCAGGTTTGGTACGTCGCGGCTCGCTCAGACGGTGTGCAGGCAAAATTATTCATTCCAAATACATTCTGTTTGCTGGAAGGCGCTGATTAACCGGCGCCTAATTGAGTAACGAACTACCCTCGCCTTGCTAAATAGTCGACGGCGACTGGATGACGGGATGTGGTGTGAAGTAGCGGGGTAGCGGGTCGGGGGATGCTGGCCAAATCTGGAGGTGCTGATATTTTGAAGATGTTGCAAAATAATTAATTAAGTAGATGGAAGGACGGATTAAGCTGGATAATTTTTAAACTACTACTACGATTTATTACTTAGGTCTTTTCCACATACGATTACGGATAGTATATCAAAGCTACCATCAATGAAGCTATCAAATAATAAAAGCGCGCTGTAAGGCCCTATTTTAAAGGACATCTAAACGAACTTCGATTTTGTAAAAGAAACTTAAATGGACATGCCTAAGAGACGTGAGTAATACTAAAGAAACTGAATCATAAAAAGAAAATAGTTATAAGAATCTGATTTAAATAATTATAAAACATGAAAACAAAGCTTCAATTACCATTGTTCACCTCAGATTGTCAATAACAATCAATATTCAGCTGAAAATCCCTAAAACTGGATTTAATAAAGTTATCGAGTGTTTATCCGATTCTCGAGAATTCATTAGTTTCAGTGGCCATTCAGATTAATTCAATGTTGATTTATTTAGATCAATATTAGTATCTAAACCAAATATTTTATTTAGGTGTTAATGCTGTCGTCTAAATGTGTACACACTGGGTACTAGTTTGATGTTTACTTGGCAAATAGTATCTGAAATCGAACTACGTATTGTGCTATTCTATTTGAACTTAAGAGTATGTATGTACTTTACTTTACATTAACTTTAAGTTGGATATCTTTAAGACTTTGTTTTAGATATTGTTGCAGTTATTATTAAGAGGAAAGACTTATTAAGATAAAAATGAAGATTATTAAATTTGTACTAACCAAAAGATACTATCGATTTAAGATTACGATGTAGTTTATTAAATGAAACATACATTAAGTTACACTCCACTTCCTGAACATAATATTATAACATACAACAAAAACACAAATTTTAATAAACTCAAATTTAATATAAATTATGATAAGCTTAAAACTCGAAAAACGCATGGTTAAACTGACGTTATTCCTGTCGTAACTTTAATCCAAGTTTAATAAGGGGAAAATGAGTTTCGTAAAATGTGTCCCGTTTAAGAAAACGCATTTAGTCAAGTTTGGTACAAAATTACATAGCAGTAAAAAAACTTTACGAAAAAATGCTTGTCCTTTAACATTTTAACAATTAACATATTTTTATTATCAAAATGTAGAAACATTTTTGACATGTGATATATTTTAATTTCAGAAACATTTCAAAAATTTAAGCTACGTATTTAAAGTAATTGAAAAATAATAGAACACGTTATGAGTGGGTACGATATTCAATGCTCGCCTAAATCTCACATCTTGGAACACAAAAGGCGCTCCACTATCCGCGTCTGTGCAAATTCGTTATCTATTCTAGTTAAATATATTCAAGTTCTAATTGTGATTATGTTCCCCAAACTTCTCCCGCGTTTTATTCACTTAATTGTAAGATTTGCATGTGGTTATCATATATACGGTTATTATATTCGTTTATGTTACGATACAACTTATGATTTTATATAAAGAACTTTATCATAAAAGAGAATATTTCAAATATTTTTCTTAAGTTATTGTTCTACTGACTGAATCTTATATACTTCACATTAAAAATCAAACTACATGTACATACCTACACATGTAGGTTTACATTTAAATTGTTTTCAGTCGACCGTCACCGCGTCGCGGGTCCCGGAATGCTGCTCATGAATATAAGCCTCTAGTATGGCTAACTAGTCGAGTTCCTCGTCAAACAGTTACGTGAGTAAGCCGAAAACATAACAATTAATTTTTATCGTTAATTTTTCGTGTTGTTAATGCAATATCAGCGTTAAGCAGTTGATTACAACTATAATTACATTAAAAAAATATATAAATCCTTATTTATGTGATAATAAAACTTGTTTTTATCATTACTTGTCGGCGTATTTCGGGAGCGTTCCGTTTACACTCTATATATGTATACTTGCTACTATACTCAGACTTCTTGCACTAGTGCACTAGCACTTGCACCTATGTACCTCTATGTATGTACCATCTATGAACTAGCACTTGCACCTATGTACCTCTGTTTTGTTATAATATATATTTTTTTTTCTGTGTATTGTCTGTGTTGTGTACAACTGTACATGAATAAATAAATAGTGAACACTTAGTAGTATTATGCACAAATAGTTATATCTGCTATGTGTAGATCTAACGTGCATGTAAAACTATGTGTTTGTAAACGCAGCCACGATACTCGTACAGAGAAAATTTTAGTGGAAAAGGTTTTAAAGCGTCACGCTTTAAAACCTTTTTCAATCCTATTCAATAAACAGTCATTATTACAAATCAGATAAAGTAAAAAAAAGAAAATCGAATAGTCTTTTTATTTCAAGCACTGTTCTAGTCATGACATTATTTTATTGACTAGATGAATAGAATTAATAACCATTGAAGTCTTGAAAGACGAAGTAAAATGTCTTTCATATTTGGATCTTTCTAACCACGTCATGGACTCAATGGTAGTAGAGGTATACTGAAATTGTTAATTAAAACACTTATCGAAAAAGTATGCAAGTAAAAAATTACAGCTAGCTTAGGCTAGCTGTAATTTTTTACTTGCATACTTTTTCACTTAGTGCACTTAGGTGCACCAAAATTCGCACAAAACCGCTACCAATTTCAAGAAATCCTCATAAAAATGATAGGGATGATGACAGGGTATGAAAATTAAAAATTTTGTTAGTGCGTCAGTCAGGTAATAAAAAAAGATTAGACGCGATTTTTTTTTATTTTGCCGTATAAAACAACAATACTTGGATAAAACGAATCAAAGTTTAGGGGTGGGAGGTAGCTCCGTCATTTTAGAGGTATAAATCGCGCTCAAAAGTGACGTCATGCGATATTTCTAATCGATATATCTTCGGAGCTATTCGTTTTCGTAAGTGTCTAATGTTTTTAATTAATCTACCAGACGGACATTAAAACCAAAATTAGTCATCTAACCTGTTACTTTCATATAAAGTAAAGCAGTAAATGCCAAATCCTAACCCTAACATCATGAACTTAGATATCGTTCACGTAACAGCCAATTTGGACGCTTTGCTCTGTGCCCTGACAATATAATACATTTGCAGAAGGTTTCCAATCAATCAACAGCTTGTAACAGTCAACTGCTGGGCTTCTTGTAAATAATAAGGTTAGCCATAATCTTAACGGTTTTAATCACCACATTTGGCAAGAGGGTCACATTTTCTATTCCACTTAGTTTGGTGAAGAATAGTTATCAAAGGTACACATGGTTTAGCAGAGAATCTTCTAATCTTCGTTAAAAAACATTAAAAAAATATTACGTCACTAAAATGGACCCTTAACCGACGGAGCATGCACAAATAGACTGATGACTGTTGATGAAGCGAAAGAGGTATGTAAGAATCGTAGCAATTGGCGTTCCATAGTCTCTGCCTACCTCTATGGGAGACAGGAGTATAAAATACTTATCCTGTAAACCAATGTTCTGAGTTGGTTTTCTGCATTTAACTCTTCTACGTAATAAGCTTCAGATCAGAAGTTTGTCTAGTTAATGGACCACTATGTGTATAAGTCTCGGCAGTAGTTCGTTAACAATGATCTCTGATTGTTGGCGCGGATAGTTGTACAAATCTATTGTTTACGTGATTTATAGGCAGTTAGCTTAATGGCTTGGGCTCGTACAAGTATGTTAAGGACCTAAGAAACAGGGCAGTTTAGTAAACTTTGCAATTAACACATGTATTTGAAATGGTCTACATAAAATAATGAGGGCATTTTTAAAACGTGTTTCTGCTATACTGCTGCTACGGCGTAGGCGTCTGCTACGCGACGTAGGCATTGTGGCTACGGCGTAGTATTTATTTGGTTCAATATTTTCTATAATATATATTAGTATGCGATTAATAAAGATATAATATTCCATGGGACTATAGTTTTGTACATTAATGACACTCCTTGCAAGAAGTAATAAATATTGCTGTAATTAATTATGTATCCATCAAGCATTTATACACCAGTCACTATAATGTTGCTTCAATGTAAATATGTGTATTCTTTCTTATGTTTCAGATAAGAGAAAACATAAACAAAATATGTAACATCGTGGCAGCTATGAAATTGTATACTCTGTATGCCAGCAAGTATCGTATTTGTAAATTTCGTTGGTGCTGAAATTTGAACTTCGCGTACATTTTTATTTTCATAATGAATTTCAACGAAATATGTGTTTTTCTCATGTCATGTTGGTAAGATACAATTGTAGAGGTAAATGTTTAAGATGAATCTGTATTCGAACAATAACTATTCCATATGTCAACAAACATTTTGAGGTCATCAGAAGTCTTGCTTATCTAATAAAGTAACTAATTAACAAACCGTACAACAGCTTACATTAAGTTAAATATCGAAAATCCACAACAGAATTCTGTTCAAACGTCCAAATTTCCATCCAGCACGATACCAGGACAGCAGAAGACGCGCCGAGGTCGCACGTACGACGTCGCGGGGGAAATCTACCCGTCTGCTTATTATTTATATACCCTTTTGTTACAACTTGGGGGTAACGTGTCACTAAATAATACAATGAACACCTGTATAAGGATCGACTTTTACATATACATAAATATTTTCGGGTAAAACTAACAGTTGCTCGCGGTTTAACAAATGTTGTATAAACGATGTCGATCATGTTTCTGTCTGAGAAAAGTTTTTAGTTTAACAAGAGCGTGGCGTGCCTCTTCGTTGATATAAGTTGAAGAGTTATGAATAAAAGGGCCGTATTGCACGAATATTACTATATTTAAATAATAAAAATATGAATCAACGGTGAAGCCGGTACAAGTACTATTATGCGCCAGATGGCAACCTCACGCACTTCGTTCTATACCAACACCTCCCCTCGAAGTCGTGAGTAAATTTAATCTCCAGCCTTTACATACATTCATCCATCATACCTAAATTACGTAGACATTCATGATGCTTTGTCCCATTCAAACCCTTGGTCAAAACATCTGCAGGCATTCGATCAGTAGGTAAATATTTGAGATTAATTACACCTTGTTCGTACATATTACGAATAAAGTGATGCCTCACATCAATATGTTTGGTTCGTGAATGGTAGTTCTTACTTTGAGCAAGTTTGATGGCACCCTGGTTATCGTTAAATAACATTACACATTCACAATCAGTCCCTACATTACACAAAATATCTCGTAAGTACACAGCTTCTTTAGTAGCCTCGGACAGAGCCATATATTCGGCCTCCGTGCTCGACAAGGCAATAGTGCGTTGTTTACGTGCCTCCCAGCTAACAGGAGCACCTGCTAAAATAAATGCAAACCCAGAATAGGATCTACGATCTACCGTATTTCCACCCCAGTCTGCATCAACGACTCCAAACAAAGGTAAACCAGTTCTTTCATACACTAAACCGTATTCTGACGTACCCTTCAGATACCTAAGTACATGTTTAAGAGCCTTCCAGTGTTCAATATCATACTTAGTGTTAAATTGGCATAAATAATTAATAGCATACGCAATATCCGGTCTAGTTAGAACAGCAAGATGCATTAAAGCACCTACCAAGCTTTGATATGGATATTGTTCCATAATGTCATTTTTTACGCACTCAGGCTTGTTTAATTTAACATTGACATCTATAGGTGTAATTGCAGGCTTACACTCATTCATACTGAATCTCTCTAATATTCTCTGTTTTCATCATCACGACTAAATTCAATACCTAAACAATTACTTATCTTACCCATATCTTTCATTTCAAAGGAATCTGATAATTTTTTCTTTATATCACGCATCCATACATCGTCATCCGTTGCCAGTATTATATCATCTACATAAACACCAATTATCATTGTTCGCTCACCCTTCTGCGCCATAAACATGCATGGGTCCTGCTGCAACGCTTCAAACCCGCAGTCCATCAGCTTTCTCACTAATTTCTTATACCACTGCAATCCAGATTGTCGCAAACCATACAGAGACTTTTTCAACAAACACACACTGTCCTCACCTCACTGCCTCGATGGCCGAGTAGTCGCAAGTGCGACTACCGGGCAAGGGGTCTCGGGTTCGATTCCCGGGTCGGGCAAAGTATTACTAGGTTTTTTAAAATTCTCAGTAGTAGCACGGAGTCTGGAAATGTGCCCGGTATATGGCAATAGGCTCACCTATTACATGGGACTCATAACAACTAGTGAAAAGTGGGTGTTACATTGTACTGTGGTAGAATGTGCACCTCTGCCTACCCCTCCGGGGATAAAAGGCGTGATGTTATGTATGTACACTGTCCTCACACTCATCCATAGCTTTACTCCATTGTTTAACTGTCTGTAGTATATTCTTGTCTGTTATTATTTTCTTCTGCGATCTAATCTTCTCATTAGCGAGTATTCTCTCCATTACATCGCTTAGTTTATCAGGTAAGTCCATATAGACTTCTTCATCGAGTGATCCGTTTAAGTAAGCTGTTACTACATCCATTTGATGTATTTCTAGGCCAAACTCTGCAGACAAAGCTGCAATGAGCCTTATTGACGAAGCTCTTACAACAAGAGATGAAGTTTCGTGAAAATCCTCCCCTGGTCGTTGTGAGCATCCTTTTGCGACAAGACGTATCTTTTTACCAGTGCTCTTGGTCTTAAAAACAAATCGACTTCCAATAATTTTCCGATGTTTAGGTCGTGGTACGATTTCCCACGTTTTATTTTTAATCTGTGCAAAATATTCATCTTCCAGAGCCATTTTCCTTGCATTTAAATCGTCGCTATTCTCTATTTCAGTCCACGTCATCGGGTCTAGTATTACTGTCGCTGCGGTCATTTCACTATCTGATTCTTCAGTTTCATTTTCATCTTCTTGTGCTGAGTTATAAATTTTCCGCGGTCTACCCGCCATTCCAGTCCGGAGTAAGTGAGGTCTTCCTCTTCCTCTTTTGGGAGGTTCTATCAATGCTTCCCACGAAACAGTTGAGTTTCGTTTTCTTTGACCTTTATTTCTATCGCTTTCCGATTCTTGTACTCTTTCAATTGACCTTCTGTGTCTATCTCTATTTCTCTTTATTCTCAATATTTTTCGATCGTCACTCATCTTTCTATTAGTTTCTTCAAGTTCATCTAATTCTACTGTAATATTCTCGTTATTAGGATTCTCTTCTTCATCAAGTATTTCCTTATATTCATGTCTGAAAGCTGTCTCATTCACAAATTTTACATCACGACTTATCACAATCTTCCTGGATACTGGGTCGTGTATCCTATAGGCTTTTGATTGAGTATCATAACACACAAATCAGTGGCGTGCAGTCCATATAGGCCAAAAGGCTTTGCCTACCTATAAATATCGTGAATATATAACATACATAAAATGTACAAACGCGTTTATTAAAATTCAATAATATAATAAAAGTTTGTAAAAAAACGGCTAACATAAATACGCGCCTTTGTAAAGCAATGAATGCGCCCCGCACGCACCATGCATGCGCCACTATTCCTTAAATCTTGGTGGCTAGTTGTGACGTCACAAAAGAAATGTACCAATAGTATGCACCGCGCATGCGTGAAGTTCACGGCCATAGTCACGATACAGAATAACCATTCATAATTATATTACACGATTCCTGTTGCTTGACAAAATGTTGGCAACTAAAAAATAAGAGGACCGTTCGTTCATCACTTGGAAAACGATCGTATTTAATTAAGAATTCTAAAACAATAAAACAGCAACAAGTTATTGTATTTTTAAAAACAATTAAATCATAAAAGGTTTTAAATTGATAAAATCTGTATATCGTAAGGTACTGATGAATGGAGTGCACCAGCGCCATCTATTGAATTTTTTGTTGAAACTTCTGAACTCGTTCGACATAATGCGAATGTATTTTTATAAATGCGTATTTAACATATATGTTTCAAGTGTTTTAATTAAAGCTTAACATTTTTACGCGTTGTCGGATTATAGAAATTTTAAACGAGGAGTTGACTTTATTATTATAAAAGTTAAAAGGAAGTTATTGAAACGTCAAGATGGCGCCATTTACAACGTTTCAAATTATATGAAAGAATGTTTTTTAGTATGAAATGTGGGTTTAAGACGATGATGCAATTTCATTTGACTTACTAAATTAACATTTGTTTTTTTAGAAATTAAACGCTGCATTGCCTTAATTTTTAAGCTACATTTTTTTATAATAAACACTCAATTGACTATTGGTAATGACTTTAATTCATTTCCAATGTTTTCGGCCATATTGTTTTCATGTGATACATGTGCGATCGCTTTGTTTATGTTTATATTTAAATTATTAGGAATTAGTTTTAAATATAAAGTTGCATAAATGTGTAGTAGTAGTTAAATATATGTGTAGGTTTTTCAAATAGTGTATTTGTTTATCAGTTTCTAGTACAAGTACCTATATTATTCGATTGTGAAGTATGTGTGAATAATAGGTAATTTTGTGTGTTTGTTGAAAGTAAAAACAGTAAGATTTCGCAAGAAAATGCCCTTTATCGGACTAGATTCAGGTAATGACCATAGGCAGAGGTGTACTCGAGTTACGAGAATTGACCCAAGTAAAAGGTAGGTAATGTAAATATGTACTATAATGGATCTTTTATTTGATTTTCTTGTTTATTGTTTGATAATTCTTAAAAATATCAACTTAGACTTCCGGTTGTATTGATTCACATATTAATTTATTATTAATAATTATGTAATGCAGTAATAACAAATGTACCGCATAGACTCGGCCGGCTCGGCCACAGCCGGCCGCGCTTGTTATTGTTTTGTTTGTTGACATAATGTCTGTCCATGTGAATACCTACCTACGCTCTTAAATTCGTAATATATTATGATTTTGAACAGATTGATTAAACTTAACAATTCCATAATGAAATTTGGTTCATCAAATTTATGCTTCACTATTAAAATAAATAATAGATCTTTTATTATTTGTAAGTTTTGTTGGATTATTCAATAGCTGATGAAGTACTTCACAAAAAATACGCGAGATGTCAGTGTATGTAATTTGGCGAAAGAATACACCACAATATTCTTGAACGCACTTTTCGAAATGTATTATGTACATGTACCTATCTTGTATGAGCATGACTGCATGACCGGCGGGGGGGGGGGAGGGGTTTAATCATTTTTTTTTTAAGGGGGGAAAATCATCGAATGACTGCCCCCGCCTGGGTGAGGCGGGAGGGAGTGTCAGACTCTTACTGACTAAAAACCACCCCGTTCCTTCTCCTGCACGTCGAGCCGGAGCCCCGGTTACCCGTTAGGTTCTCCGCGACTCCGAATCGGCATCGGCCCTATTGGGCCCCATCTGTGGTGGTCTGATGGCTCTTTGAGGCGCGCGCGGAACGCGACGCGCCGTACGCTCGGGTCTGTTTCTGGTCGGACGGGGAGCCACCCATGCTCGCCGTCCGCAGGCCCGCGCTTACGGTGGCCGGAGATCGTCTCGCGATCCCCGACGCCCGGTGTGTCCTTCGCGATGGCTGGGTTGCGAGGAGGCAGCGCTTCGCTGCCTCACGCGTCCCGCCTCCTCCTTAGCTAGCATCACTGCTTCGCAAAAGGAGGAGACGGCATCCCAGTCCCCCTCGCTCCGCATCATGGCCTGCACTAGGCCCGGACGCGAGAGGTCGCCATTGCCGATCACTTCCCTGAGGACACGGCGGTGCTCAGCCCACGAAGGGCATTCTCCCACCGTGTGTTCCACCGTGTCCTCAGGGCGGTCCTCGCAGTGATGACACCCGGGCGTTTCCTCCCGCCCCATCAGACACAGGTACCTCCCGAAACTTCCATGTCCGGTGAGGACCTGCGTCAGGCGGTAGGTGAGGACGCCGTAGCGTCTCTCAAGCCACTCCTCAAAGAGGGGACTTACCGCTGCGATGGCAGCGAGCCCAGGGGTTTAATCATACGATATTTAGTTGCCTACCCTATATCGAAAACCTGTGCACGCCACTGCCACAAATATTCCTAACTGTGACCTTGATTCGAATTTCCCCTTCTGTTTTCCTTTATCTTTATAGTATGCTTTAGATCCAAATATATGCATGTATATTACAGTTGGCTTCTTTCCTTTCCATATACTAAATGGTATCTGACCATTTTATGCTGTAGTTGGGCACCGATTTCTGACGTAATTAGCAGTTTTAATTGCTTCTGCCCAAAATCCAGGAGGACTTCCTGCTTGACGCATCATGCATCGTGCCATTTCAACCAGCGTTCGATTTTTCCGTTCGGCGATTCCATTTTGCTGGGGCGTATAAGGGGCTGTCAGTCTTCTTCTGATCCCTTCTTTCTTTAGGTAATCATCGAATTCATGGTTCACGTACTCTTGTCCATTACCAGACTGAAGATTCTTTATCTTCTTTCCAGTTAAATTTTCTGCATACGCTTTATACATTTTGAAAGCACTAAAAACTTTATTTTTATTCGCCATAAAGTAGACTTCAGACCATCTAGATTTGTCATCAATGAATGTGATGAAATATTTTTTACCACCATATGACTGCGTATTCATTGGGCCACAAACGTCGCTGTGTACTATTTCTAGTAAATCGTTTGTACGTCGTTCACTAGACTTTGGAAAAGGTTTGCATGACAGTTTTTCACTGATACAAATCTCACACTCAGATAGTTTATCATTGTCATTTAACGACAAGCCATGTACAAGGCTACTCTTGGCAATGGATTTCAGATCACGTTCATTGAGATGCCCAAGACGTTGGTGCCAAGTGTCTATCGAGTTTTTCACCCTTTCAACGGTACTCACGGTATTCTGAGTCATCCGTACATGGTACAAATTACTAACACGATCTGCACGTAGGTGGACCTTTTCATTTTCATCAATCACAATCGCATCATTTTTCGTAAAGCGCACTTCGAATCCGCGATCTGTCATTTTCGCCACTGATAATAAATTGGTTCGTAGGTCTGATACGTAGAATACCTTTTGTAATTCAATTTGGCGTTCTTCACTGCCCGTATCTACTGTAATGTTTACTTTACCAGTTCCGCTGATTTACGTTTTCTTACTGTTCGCCAAGTTAAGCTCAGAGTTCAACTGTGTAAAATCCTTGATCATAACCTTCTCATTACACATATGACCCGTGCATCCACTGTCAATGCACCAGATAGGATTTGTCTGCTCACCAAGCATCACCTCTTCTCTGGTACTCAATAACATGGTCGTCTTTCTCTCATCACAACCACTATCCAATTGTTGGGCACTCTGCTTATGTTTACTGGGAAATTTGGCTTTGCACTCTCTCGCTATATGTCCACGCCGACCACAACGATAACACTCGACGTGATTTTTACGTAAATGATTCTCATTATTTTTGTTGATACGTTTGACGAACATTGCCTCCTGGTCAACCGTTGTTTTGCATTTACGACCTTCGTAATCCTCGATGATCTTCACTTTTAATATTTCACACGAGGGTGAATCATCGCGTGATTCTATTGCTGTTCGAAACATAGCAAACGAATCTGGTAAACTATATAACAATAATATGGCCAGGAGTTCGTCTATAACTATCAACCCAATTTCTTTGAGCTTCTTGACGGCATCAAAAAATTCAGCAATGTGCTTTTTCAAGTCGTCATCCTCTTGCATTCGTGTCAATACCAGTTTCTTCAACAAAGATGCTTTTCTAGCCGGCCCGCTTGACTGATACATGGATCTCAACTTATCCCATATAGCTTTTGAACTTTCTAAACCATCCAACGCACTTAATTCACTTGAACTGACCGCGAACAAAATATCGGACTCCGCTTTGCCATCCATTTTAATCCATTCTGCATACTTGGGGTCGCCGAGCGGTGGTTTCGGTAATGTTCCCGATACATATTCCCATAAATCATTTTTCTTCAGAATAGCTCGCATATGTATCTTCCATGTGTCATAATTATCACCCGTAAGTTGATCAATTTTAATAGTTGCAGTCATGTTGCACAGTTAATAAAGTTTCTTCAACTTTAAAACGTAAACAAAAAACACGTTAGTCAATATTCACTGATTAGTTCATAACAAAGGAAACGTAACTTCTAAGTCCGCGTTACGCTAACGCGCCACACACGGTATCGGCGCGTTTATAACTTTAATTATGTCGTATCAGTTCGTATTTACATCACTGCAAATCAAGTTTATTGATCACAAAATTGATTATTTTTCACTCACTGGCCCTAACCTGAAGAGTTATGAATAAAAGGGCCGTATTGCACGAATATTACTATATTTAAATAATAAAAATATGAATCAACGGTGAAGCCGGTACAAGTATTGAGTGGATATCTTATCTAATGAAAGTTTTACATATTATGCGCCAGATGGCAACCTCACGCACTTCGTTCTATACCAACATAAGTTCGTGATCCCACGGGGAATTTCAAGAATTCTTCGCTTAATTTTCATTGTTGTATAGAAAAGTTTTCAACAAAATTTTATGCTTCAAGATAGACAAAGCTTTAGGTTATGCATTGTGTCAGTGAAGGTATTTTTCTAGAGGTAAACTGTAAGTAATGCATATGTTTCACATAAAATAAACTGTCACATATGGGTGTCAGAATAAAGACTGTTATCGTTTTTGAAATTAACTTAAACATATTTTGAAAGTAGAAGAAAGCTAGTCTCCTATGTAGCTATCAACTTAAATATCCAGGTAATGAGATCTTTACTCAAATAAAAATGGAATAAAAGGTGACGAGACGACACTCTTGCATTCTGAAGCCAAGTTACATACAATTCCATTCAGCCGTTTATTTATAATTGAGCCCGGAACATACAAACTGCTTCAGAATATTAATTGAAGTCCTTAACATCTCCGATCCTTGCAGGTGTTTGCAGCTATAATTTTGATATTGCTATTGGTGTCTCGAGTACCTCACCTGAAACTTTAACTAAAAAAAACTGAAACTTTACTCGAACTGCAAAACGAACCTAAAACCCTTTACGACAACTCATCTAACGTTAACTGTACACAACATAATAAAACATCAATGTATTATTACTAAACCAACTGACACCTGAGACGGCAATACGACCTCACTCAAGACGACTCCACGAATTATATATTTTCAATAAAGTAAACGCGTCGAATTTATTTGCGCTTTTCGGAACATGAAATTCTAAGACGTCGTTATTATAATATAAGATATTCATTACGGATAATAATCTTTTTGCTGAATTTATGTTAAAATGAATATTAGATTACTAATTACGTAAACAAGGTGACTGACACGGCCCTATGAATAGATAAAGAGTGGCTGTGGGGTGGCAACGGTGGGGTGTACTAAAACGAAATGATCGATGGATAAAAGGTAGTATAAACCGTGGCTGGTATTTTTTTTAAATGGACGGTTACACATAAAACTTATTATTCAATTGAGATAAACTTATCCTCAGTATACCGCGTGACGTAAGCTCAGGGCCAGCCTTAATAACCTAGCAACCGATAGATTTTCAGACTAGTGTGTCCAACAATCATACGTTGTACAATATTCAATTTATCTACCTTCATATTTATTATCCTTTTCATAAAACTTTGACAAATAAATTAACAAAATAATTTAATATACCCACCACTACAAGCAGGTACCAGGCAAGCAGAAACAAACAAGCAGTCGAACTCAACACCAATAACAGCGTCATTGAGTGCACGGTACATTAATAAACCGGTTCAATTCATTACGGAACGGACGCAAATTGTTGAATTGAGTGCCCCTACTGGCACAACAGGATATTATGACGCTCATGATGAATGTACTGATGCAAATAATTAAAAACAAAACACGATTTTCGTACTGAAGTCAGAATATTGGTATCGGTAAATTGGGAGTTGGAGGATGGAAGCGAAATCGCAAGATTAAAGAGAAACGTGGAGCTATTTGATATTGAGAACTATCTTTTTTTTAAGTTGGGTTAAACTACCTACAGTTACTTGATTGCGATGGAGTCTAGATCATTATATTGTTATTCTTCAACTTAACAACGAAGATTTATCTTAGTATCTGACTGTAGCATAATAAAGAAAAAAAATAACTACTTATCTAGATTTCTCATTATTTTTCTCTGCATTATTGAACAAGCAACTAATTGGCGGATAATACACAATTTTTATATTCTTATATTATTTTTATTGTTCAAAAGAATTTATAAAATAAATAAGAATGTTTTCAATTTAATTCCGTCGAGAAGGCAAATCTTGATGAAGATGCTTGTTTTATCCAGTTAGAGACATCAAAGTAAAGGTACTAGGATTTCATAAATGATGAAGAATTACGTTTAAATTTTTTAAACATTTATAAAAGTGTAAGTACCGTCTAATCAATTTGTATGAATTACATTATTAATTACAATATTTATGTATCATACTCGTAAGTATATAGGTATACTAAGTTAAGCTAAGTTTAAAAACAACATAGGGTTAACGTCACAAACTTAACGTTTATAAAGTGATGAAGATGTCATTTATACTTATGTTAAGAACAATCTAGAAAAGTAATGAGTGCCAATGTATTTCATCTCCTTTTTCGTCAATTTCTTCTCGTGCCTGTACTTCATTGATTTGTAAGCATATATGTACTACTAGGTATATGAATTTCTATTCAACGTAGAAATTGATATCTCTACAGCAAATTCTTCTACGTCTTCTAAGAATACTTAGGCCGTATCTTTGTAATATTTTATCAAAAATATTGACACAAAATATATCGTGCAATATCAGGAGGTACCTAAGCAAATACTGAACATATTCGTACCTGGATTTGATCTTTATGCCACAAGAGATAAAGACAAAATTACTTTGGCGATAATTTCGTCGACAGTAAATATAATTTTGCGGGGAATACTTTCATTTTCTTCGAGTACGACCTAAAGCTTTTAGCGGTAAGTCTGTAATGTTTTTATTAGGGCTCCGGGAGCGAACCGGCAAAACTATTGAAATGGAACCGGCAACGAACCGTATCAGACTGAAACCAGGTATTAGCGAATGATACATGTTGCACGAGGCTAAATCGATTGGATTTTGTTAGGTTTAACGCTAGATCTGTTTTTCTGAGCTAAATAAAAAATGTTGGTTTAGTGATAAAGAGATTTCGTTGGAAATGATATCAAACTTTTTTGATTTATTAGAGTTGGTTGGTTATAGAGTTTAATATTGGACATGAAAATATTGTAGTGAGACAGTTTCATTCGAAATTTTGCAACACAACAAATCAAGTTAGAACAAGTCATTTCAGTTACACTGTATATATGTATGAATATTATACATAATATACAATACTACTCAATTGTCAAAACATAACTATGTTAAATATAAAATAGCTTTGTATGTAGTATATATATAAACAAAATATAACTGTATATTAACTCGTCAAGTACAGTCATTATAGACACAAATATAGAACAATAGGTTGCGGTCACCGGTGACCGCTGGGTGTTTGACAGTTTAAGTATGTTGGTTTTTCCAAACCAGAAAAACAACATTTGGATTCTAGTAACACTGTTCCAGACACTACTGAAAACAAGTATTGAATTGAAATATACAATGCATAATTGTGCTTCTAGGTACCATTCCAGTAAACTATGACGAAACCTATTATAAAATTATTCGTATGTAGGTTGGTATATCAACAATAAAATTAATCGTCTAAATTCCGTGATCAAAGCACTGATGTGAGATCAGGCATTTTAATCATTAGGTACACAAACAGCTTATTGCAATACGCAATTTATATTCAGCGAAAATTGTGATACAGATCGTTTAATATAATCCAATAATTTTGTTGTGTTTATAAGCAAACGAAAATAGTTTATGTTTGGCATGTAATACGACTTAGAGGTATATCATTTCAAGCGAATTCAAATTATAAAAATATAGCTTTAATAAAGTTCTGTTTTCCTGGTAGCCAAGTAATATTCTACTAAGTCACTATGAAGATTAAATATTTTACGAATTATGTAAATAACATAATGTATGATCCTCGTATTTCAAATATCTCTTGACCCAATTCATATTGAAAACAACGTTTTTATCCTGACAGACTCGTTTGCCCCCATCCCATAAGGAAAAGCATCAAAAATTAAATATTTATATTTGAGAGTGGTCTTAAAAACCCCTATATACATCATACAATTTGTATTAAAATAACTGTACCTCTATGTTAATATTTTTTATCTTTAAATAAAAATAAACCAGGCATAATAAATGGGATGGGTTATAAATACAAAAATGAACTGGGTTTTAACTTACTAAAAACATATGTAGCTTATAAAAATTTTTGAACTGGTAAAAAAAAACCTGGGAAGGCCACGATCCATCTCGGTTCGCGGAACTAAAAAAATAAAATCTACAAAAAAGACAATTTTTGAATCAACGAAACCCTTTTATAATATACATTGAAGCTCATGATAGTACCAGGGTATCATAACCACTAAACTAGTGCATCTAACTGGCGTAAAGATTGCAACACTGCAATATGACGAGCACCATCGCTTCGCTGACCCACTTCTCTCACGAGATTACTGAAACTTGGCCGGAGATGAGCTAATGAAACTATCCAGACTCCTTATTATTTATTCAGCGAGGAATTACAGTTGTTACAACACAAATTAAATATTAAGAGACAAATTATTTGATTTGATGAACCCTTGATGAACTCATTGACGTTTTCTTACTCCACTAACTATGAAATGCTGTGATTTGAGAGAAATCTGCATTTTATTCATCAAAAATAATATTATTGGAAATATAATATGTATATAGATAAACTTTACAAATCGTTGATCGACAGCCACCCAAGAATTCTCAGAAAAATAATAATTAAAAACATTAGTGATAAAAAATACAGTTGGCTATACGGATTTTATTATACTTTTGATTTTTTGATGTAGGTAGAATAGAATATACACACGTACCTACATACATGGAAAATAATATTTGTTCATGAAATCGATCATGTTATGATTTCGGACATAATATCGTAATTTCATATCTCTTTTCAGATACCATTCAGTAAAATAAATCTGAATAGAACTTTACAGTTCGAGATAAACGGCTACAATTTGCTCCATTTTTGGGTTACATTATAAACACATATTTTATCTGTTCTTTTTAAATCGCCATTGTTTAAGCACTCGCAAACAAGGTTCCGAGCAAAGGGTTTTTTACCCACTACAAATAATGAAATATGTATTAGTTTTATATTGCACATTTTCACCTGCACCTATTCATTTAACCTTCCGTGTGTGTAAACGTGGATCCACACGAGACACAAATATATTTTTATTGTGTCTCATATCGGTGCATTCAAGGTTAAGAATAAAAAAAGCGTGACGCTATGTTACTGATATTCTACCTCTAAATCAACGTATTTTATTAAGGGTCAAAAAGGGCAGAAGTCGGTTTAATTCTAGTACAAACGAATCCTCAACAATACCAAACAAAATGCGGAGAAAATATTCCATTTAATCAAAGACTGGAGAAGAAGGCTTTGTAATTTAATAAAAGACAATAATTATAAAGCTTCTTACTTTGAATTTTTAATTCATCTCTTAATGGACGAAACCGCATTTAATGGGCTTTAGTTAAAAATAGCACAAAAACGTTTGGATAAATATTATTTTTTCGTAATTTCTCTGATACTAGTGCTCCGATTAGAAAATTTGTTTTTTTTTTGTTTTGAATACTACATTTAATGAGGAAGGCTATAAGCTATAAAACATCCTATTATAGGAGCTGAGCAGAGCGGGTGAAAATGCGCAGTAGTAGCTAGTTAATAAAAACATAAACTATCATGAAATGAAAACTTAATATACCTTTAGGAGTGTCGCCGAGAACCTAACGGGTAACCGGGGCTCCGGCTCGACGTGCAGGAGAAGGAACGGGGTGGTTTTTAGTCAGTAAGAGTCTGACACTCCCTCCCGCCTCACCCAGGCGGGAGCAGTCATTCGATGATTTTCCCCCCTTAAAAAAAAAAATACCTTTAGGAGTACCCCTTTATCGATTAAATATCAAAACTTACATGGCATACACGACGCTTCAAGTTTGATCATGGGTTGAACATTCATTTTAGGGTATTCAGTAAAACATGTTTTGTAATAATACCTCTCTACTAATTACAATTAGATTAATAATAATTATTGTGTGTCCATTACATTTATATTAAAGTTGTCTAAAGGGCCTCTGCGCAGTTGGCTTCGGCCATTTGTACGCCTCCCAAATGACCGGGACCCTGTGGATCCGTGAATATTAATAATATTTCAGAACAATATAAACGGGCCGAGACAAAAGTCATTTATCCGTTGAGTACTGTATCCAGAGTAATTGCTACCAGGAGAGCATCAATAAACTGAAATCAATTCGATGCAAATACACGAACAATTGCTTCTCAAATATCAGGGTAGGTAGTGAGAGATTAGTGGACCGGCATCCATCGGTAACGTGAGAACTTGTAATGTTGTATACAGTTTGGGAAACAGAGGATTTTTGCAAAACCGCTAATATTTTAGAAAAAGCATCCAAATAATATATTTCTTTAAATGTTGTTTTTGATGGTATAAAGTAATGGTAATCTTTGATTTCACGGTTGAAGAGGTGGTTGCGTGGGCAACCAGTTGCCGCACAACGTGTCATGGGTTCGATTCCCGTACTGAATAACTTTTGTGGGACCCACTGATTGTTGTTCCCAGTCTGGGTGCTATGTATGTAAAATTATATGTTTGTAAATGCACCCACGTAACAGGAAAAGACCCTAATATGGGAAAGGGCAGAGGTTTTAAAAAAGTGTATTTTTTTTTTTCATAATAATATGTATGTAAACATACATATGAAAAAAATATGTATGTAATGTATGTAAAAAATGTATACATATGTTTACACACAATTTACACACATTTAAAAAAAGTGTATTTTTTTTCATATCTTTTAGTTATGAAATTTGACTATTGTCATTGACCATCGTTCTATAATTTACTGTGACGTGCTTAATATAGGTAATGTAAGTACAATTTGCGTACCATATTTTTCCAAAAGAGGTAGGTAAATACTATTTAAAAAATAATGTTTAAAAATACTCATGTACAATTAAATCCTAAGAGATACTGGAGCTGACAAACCAAAACCACTTTCGGACATATTTCTACGGTACGGGCGACATTTCCTTAAGCCACCTTTTTAAAACGTAATCTACAAAGCATTACAAGGATTTAGTATCCCTTCCTGAATATTTGAACGAAGTAAGATTTGTTAAAGTAGTTGTAGGTAGTTGAATGTTCAAATTTTAACACTTGTCTCGAATGATAGTAAATATTGACAGTCCCCACAGTCAAACCATTGCAACGGTTTTGCTTAGATTATATAATACTTACTTTTGTAAAGTTATGTTATGTGTAAACATAACGCCTTTTATCCTCGAAGGGGTAGGCAGAGGTGCACGTTATGCTGCACTGTACAATGTAACACCAACTTTTCACTAGTTATGCTATATATAGGGGTGAGCCTATTGCCATATACCGGGCACAATCCCAGACTCCGTGCGACTAATGAGATTTTTTTTAAAACCCAGTAGTACTTTACTATGCCTATAACGAAGTAGTCTATAAATAAATAAAAAATAAGATTGTAAGAATAATGTGATAATGTGGGTACAATCGCTCATTGTATCTTTCTCTTATTAACTTATTAGTACCAATGTACTATACTAAAACAAAATAAATACAATGCGATCAATATGCAATTGATAGAAATTCGAAGGAAAGCATTTATAATTTGGCTCTTTCTTTACATGTAGATTGGAACACAAAACTAGTAATATCAGACACAGTCTCATTTCCCAATCTACCTGCAACACAGACAGCTGTAAGATCGATTACTGGTCGCCCGGTGTCAGTATCGAGATAAATGACTCTTGATTCTAGCTTGCGACTCGAGTCGAACCCGCAACGTAATCTCAGCTGTGACATATGCATCTTCACGTTACAGAGAGTGGAATAATTATAGTTTATTATCTGACACCGACATCAGTATGGCAAAGCGATTGCATCACAAAATCTGTTGTTTGATATCCAAGCCCGGTATAACATTAAACTGTTTCAAAATTGTTAATAACACAATGCCGTCTATAGGTCTGCATTTTTCGCCTTTCCTAGATGGCGCCTCTAGAGAATAAAGTCCTATAAGATTATTAATCTCTCTTGCGATCAAACTTGTAAATTACACTATGCAATAAGCAAAATTAAAAAGTATTGTAGGTTTTAGTATCTGTGGGATCAAGCCTAAGTTAATAATGAAATTTATTGTGACAAAGTAATTAAAAATGTTCAGTAATATTTAATTGTTTATCAGTTACAAAAATGAATGTAATAAAACAAATGTGTCTTGTTCACAAGACACTCAATAAAATTTATAACATAAATAACGGAGCCGTAGCAAGTTAAAGCCGAATCACCTGAAAAAAAAATCACCTGTATGTACGTGTACAACTCTCTATAATCGATGAATTTTCATTTCTCAGGGCAGACCATAATTATTGTGAAATTGA
The DNA here is from genome assembly GCA_038387885.1 of Spodoptera picta. Classification (NCBI taxonomy): domain Eukaryota; kingdom Metazoa; phylum Arthropoda; class Insecta; order Lepidoptera; family Noctuidae; genus Spodoptera; species Spodoptera picta. The sequence continues at coordinate 1,665,717 of JAZHFQ010000344.1, read as the reverse complement.
GACAAAATTATGTAGTTCATCTATAAAATCATGTGTGTCGTTGACGTGTGAACGAACTGCCCACAACTGGTAAACTTACCAGTAACCCTAGTGTGTGAAGAAAAGAATAATTTTTTGTCCCTCTAATTTTTGGCAGTTCTTAGAACCGAATAATAAACCACACATTTGACAACTAGACCGGACATCGGCGATCGTTAATAAACTTGAAAATATTGAACAGCGATCTTCTACCCATTTGCCAGCCTAAAGATTATGGTAAACCCTCATTCGTTGAGGAAGCCGACAGTCATAATGATTTCATTTCACAAAATCGGTAATACCAAAATCTATAACAACATCTCTAACTTCAAATCCATGAGCACTTAATCCTTACTACAACGCTGACCACAAAGACCTAAAATTCAATACAAAAATGTTTATTCAAATGTTGAATATTCCACAGACTCGTTCCGTCGCTCAATAAGATGGATTGTTAACTGTACCTTTGTCACTCTTGATATAAATGGCCAGGGAACGAATGAACGAATGAATGGATTTATTTCATTCACTATCACCACTCTGTTAGACGTTATCCCGATTGTCTGAAATGGATTTTGAGTACTCAGATGAACTCGGTTTTGACCCTAACATTGTCAAATGAGTTTATTTTTAGTCTATTTTGAAGAACAACAAACGTTATTAAAATTTCCCTGTTTAGGAAACTAATGGTTGAAGTGTTTTTTTTTTGCTATTATTTATTTGACTGCACGGTCGGTGCGGTGGCTGGGCAAACGGCTACCGTGCAACGTGTCGCGGGTTCGATTTTCGCACGGAACAACACTTTGTGTGATCCACAAATTGTTGTTTCTGGTCTGGGTGTCATTGTGTATGTGAACTTGTATGTTTGTAAACGCACCTACGGCACAGGGTAAAATCCTAATGAGGGGCAACGTTGTTTTTAAAAAAAAAAATTGTGGAATGTCTTTTATTCTCGAAAGGTGAATTAATATATTTAAGCCTCACACTTTCCATTTTATTACATTGTATTACAAAGTGATATGGTTTACTCATTACCTACTTACTAGCTGACAAACTTTAGTACCGCCTAAAAATTTCCTCACATTTTAAATTTAATCTTCCCTGGACTTTCACAAACATTTTAGTATTACACAAGATTCAAAACTAGCCATATCGGTTCAGCCGTTCTCGAGATTTAGCGAGAGTAACGAATCGAAATTCAATTTTATTTATAAAGAATATGAAATCACCTATGGACATATTATTTATAACCTTTTGCTAAGCAGGTCCACCCCAGCTTAAGAACTCAAAGCATTATACCTACACCTATGGTTAATTTAAACCAACTCAACATTACCTAACGCTGTTTACCAAAAATAATTATTAGTCTAAAGTACTAATCTAGGACTTCCAGGAATGCGATAAATATCAGTTTCACGAAGACACTCAAACAACGAGCTAATTAAAATATTATTTAACAGAACTACTCTTCTTACTTGTAACCTAAATATTAATTGGAAATCTAAAGTCCTAAGGTAATAAATATCATATTTTGACTCGAAATATGGAGCGGTTCCAAGGTGAAATAGTTTCAGGTATAATAATTAACATTTTTACTTAAAAACGAAACAGGAAAATACCTGTAAAACTCTTTATATTATATTATAATAAAATGTTCTTGTTTGTTTCCTCTCTAAATTGTAAGAGGGAAGACTAATAAAAAAGCTTATCTTGGACATGTTTTTATAATAGCAAGGTACTTATGGAAAATGACTACGTTTTTCCTTGTATTCACAATGATTGTTGGAGTTCAACAAAAACGTAATATTTACGTGGAACCAGGTGACCACCTGTTTGTACGCCGAATTTTTGTTTCCAGATAAAGCGTGGGGTTTTAACTGTCAAACTGTCAATCTGACTGAGTAATGAACACAAAGATTATGCTTAGAAAAGCGATTATTTACTTCGACCTTGGAGTTAACAAGTAAACTATTTAAGGGAATTCAAGTCACGACGAGATCCGTTTACGTCGCTTTCAAAGATCTTGCTCACATAACTATGTATTGTAGTTTTTAGGACTAAAGTTATTTGTACTAGTATAGCCTAGAAATTCGAAATATTTGAGACTTAACTCGAAGTTATTAACGATGTCAGCTCGTTTAATATTATACCGTATAGTGTAATATTACGTCTGTTTAATCTTTCTGATTAACACATTAGTTGAAATAGTAGAAGAGAGCTTTCTTATGGGATAGAGGGTCAAGGAAATCCACAGCACCTTAGTCTTAGGTTGGGCTCATGATGCAAATCCTCGTGCCCAACAATTGCGTAAGACAATCAAGAGATAGCTCAATAGAAATTAAATGTAATCGCAAACGTTTGAGTCCTCTTTGAAACAATCGTAACTCTTGTATGAAGATCTCGAATCTATTCATGTCTATTAAACTCGTCGAGTACCGGTTTTGTAGACACAATTATAGAACAATAGGTTGCGGTCACCGGTGACCGCTTGGTGTTTGACAGTTTAAGAATATGAAATACATACATAATTACACATATTAACACGTTTATACTAAGCTAGAGAATGTTATAGCTTCATCAAAAAATCTGTGAAAATCGGACGGCGGCAGTGGACGGTTTATGTCGCGGCGCTTGGAGAGTGGCCAGTGGAATGTACCCTTAATGGAGTAATGGAACGAAGATGGATGCGATCACTTAAATGGATAAAATAAAATTTAATTTATTATGAAGTAAATGTTCCAGTCCTTTTAATGTTTGGGAGAGTTCTTTTTTGTTTTGTCCATTAACTTAATCTTATTTTACAGCGATCTATTAAACCTTTTGAATGTTTAAATTATTTGGATTGATACATTTAGGTCGTTGTGTGAGTATTTTTCCATGGATGGGAAATACATTGTTATCAAGTTGTAAAAAGTAAATGAATCCAACATAAATAAGAGTTAGGTAGGTAGGATTTTAGGATTTATGTAAGACTTTAAGAATCAACTTATTACATTTCATAACGTAGTGATCTATATTATTATACCTCTATTATATAGTGACCTTATTATTATATATGTTACCGGCCAAACCCGATTTCAGGACGAACTAGTTTTGCCTAGGCTAAACTAGTTCTTCCTATAAGCGTTAGGATTAACTAGTATAGCCTAGTTCAAACTAATTTGTCCTAAGCCCGATAGGACAAACCAGTTTAGGCTAGGACAAACTAGTTGATCCTGATATAAATACGTACACTCTAGGATAAACTGGTATGACCTAGTCATAATATGATTATTGCGTCTATTAAAAAAAAAACAATGTAACTGCCTCGTTGGCTGAGTGGTCGCAGTGTGACTGCCGGGCAAGGGGTCTCGGGTTCGATTCCCGGGCAAAGTATTAGTTATTTTATTTATTGAATATGCTTCATGCACAAAATGTACAAATACTTAATGCCGCAGGTGGTTGCTACCAGTCTGGTGATGCAGAGAAGAGTAAATAGTAGGTGCAATTACTGGGTATTTTTTTTTAAACGTTGCCCCACATTAGGATTTTCTCTTGTGTCGTGGGTACGTTTACAAACATACAAGTTCACATACACATGACACCCAGACCCGGAACAACAACTTGTGGATCGCACAAAGTGTTGTTCCGTGCGGGAATCGAACCCGCAACACGTCGCACGTTTTTTTTAACACTAGAAGGGCCGGGTTTCATGCTATACCTTCAAAGACCGCAGCGGTCAATTTGACGGTACTAGAGATTAAGTCAGAATACTAATGAAATTATTGCATATTTTGCATTAAATAAAAATAAAAATAATATAAATATATTTTTTTACTAATAGTGAAACAAATTGCATTAAACTGAGTAATATTTTGTAGCAAGTAATAGATTTTTAGACTGTTTTCTACATTTTCCACAAACAGGTTTTTTACAGATAGTGCAGTTTTCACATGTTTTATTTTTTTACAATTACTATTGATTTGACATTGCCGCCTCCATATTGTTTGTAGTACATAGTTCACTTGTTTCAGAATTAGTTTCTTGATGCTGTTTCATAGTTGAAGTGGATTTTTTTCAAATACTCTTCACGTAGTACGCTCACTAGTTGAACAATAAAATCATGACGAGAAATTTTTATTCCTGGGAACTTTTTGATAAAGAATCCACGAGTTTATAGCTGCTAAATCAAGTATATTGTAAAATACGTGTCAGGCCATCTCCGACTTCCAGCTCTTACGGTGAAGGAACTTGCGTGCCATTTGATCGATGACGTTACACCAAATTTTTTGTATTGTAAAATTCAACTGTTTCAGGCAACTTTTTTTGGTACGTACGTATGCTTATGTTGGGATGCAGAGTACTCAAAATAATAAAAAAAATTCCTGGTTTTCCTTGATAGACTATAAGGGTTGTATCGGTATCGGTTTTCATTATGAAAGTTTCATATCTTGTAGTACGAATACCTCTACAAATCAGTGGTACTCCTCGTCTTGCACGCCGCATTGTTCCAACAATACTAGTATTTTCGACCAATAGTGTTTTAGCCAAATTTAGAGACGTGAAAAAGTTGTCAGTGGTTACGTTTCAGCCCTTGCTACGACGTCCTACTTCACTGGCGCCTGAAGGAACCAAATTCCCTTCTGGCCCGTCACTTGCTACTTGTAACACACCGACTTTCGGATCTGAAGATGTCCTAGCTGAACGTTCCTCGCCGCTAACGGATCCACGAGATACCCTGCTACCTCCTAATTTTCAATAATATTGTTATTTGTAGCAGATGAATCTACTTCGAAGTCTTCTGATGAAGAAGTGACCTGTTCCGGCTGAAATTCAGCATCACTGTTTTCACTAATACTATCTGTTATATCATCACTGCTTGCATCGCCTGACACATCTTCTTGTGTATCCCGATATTGCAACAGTTCTTGTTCTATTTCAGAACTGATAAATCGGCGACACATTTTTTTATAATAAAATACGTATAATTACGACTGCTCAGCGAACGGAACCAATGCCTAATATAAAATGTAAACAAGTTAGGTAGTAACAAATTACTCAAAATTCAATCTAACATAAATATAAACAAAAGTACCCACTTTAGTTTGAAGAGATCGTTGTTCACTATTCTTATCGCTGTCTTTATATGTATGCCGTCACATTGACGGTGCGCGGTCTTAGTAGGTATTTGTAATCGAAACTTATATACAGCATATAGTTATTTTTTTATAAATATAGATTAAGCCTAAGAATAGCAAATTAGAAAAAGTCATAAAATATGAAAAGAAACTAAAACATAGTTTGTAAAATATTTAACAATGAAATTGCCTTGCGGTCAATTTGACTGCATTGGTCTTTCTAGTGTTAAATCTCAGTAGTAGCACTAGACTCTGGAATTGTGCCCGGTATATGGCAATAGGCTCACCCCTTATTACATGGGATTCGTAACATAAATAGTAAAAAGTGGGTGTTACATTGTACAGTGGCATAATGTGCACCGCTGCCTACCCCTTCGGGGATAAGAGGCGTGATGTTATGTGATAAAAAACAGTATTATTTGTTATAGTACCTATGATTGTTTGTATTGCCAATTATTATCTATAACTTGTAGCGACGAATCATTATGATTTTAAATTAATAACAATTTAAATCATTATTGCTTCTTTTAAAAAACACTTATTATTTGTTATAGCATGATTGTTCGCATAACCAATTAACCATAAGTTTTAACGACGAATCATTATAGTTTAATAAAAATGATATTTTTTTAAATTACGGAGTATTTTATTCAATTTATCTATTTATTTCGACTTTCTAGATATATTAGAATGTTTAGACTAGGTCATACCAGTTAATCCTAGAGTATGCGTATTTATATTAGGATCAACTAGTTTGTCCTAGCTTAAACTGGTTTATCCTATCGGGCTTAGGACAAATTAGTTTGAACTAGGCTATACTAGTTAATCCTAACGCGTATAGGAAGAACTAGTTTAGCCTAGGCAAAACTAGTTTGTCCTGAAATCGGGTTTGGCCGGTAACATATATATAAATAAAATTAGACTGTACCCCGCAGGTGTTTACAAAATACACTCACTTTTTACTAAATATCATAATAACGTACATCACAGATATAATTTGTGTAAAATGATATCAGTCTGACTTGTCTCATTGCCTGAGGCAACTTATTTTTCTCAAAGATCGTCGGTGTAAAGCTCCCACGGTTAGTTAACTTGTAATAGAGGTTTAATATTACGAACAAATAGAGGACACTTATACTTTTTATTTACCTTATTAGTTAACATCCTTATATAAAATAACAATTATTAGGATTTTTAGATCTTAGATGATCAAAACATTTTTTTTATTGATTCATTAATCATAGATATACCTTGTACCAGGTACCTACACTAACAAGCAATAATTATGCATTGTTTCTACAAACTAATTACAATTTAACCGGTTCATTGACTTAATTAGCACCGAACAATCAATCACATACAGATAATAGTTTTCATAACAGTACAGGCGGCCGATTGAATTGACTAGGCGCACATAAACATGAAGTGATCAATCATTACCTTACACGAATACAAAATTATAAATTGATTTTGTTAAGAAAGAATAAATAGCCAATTTTATAATGCTGTAAAATAACATAATAATTATAATAAAGGACTAACGTTACTTTCAATCTAAATACATTATCTGTGTGTCAGCTTCGGGCGCTCTTTATTTGAATACGTCGTTAATATAGGCGTCAGGGCCAGGCCTGTCATTACGGCGTGTCAAAGGCGGAATTAATGGAAGACGGAGACGCGAGCTAAGTCGCCGTCGTATCGCCGCTAGGTATTATCTCGAGCTTAAGGGGGTAGTTAGAATTTGCAGTTAATATTGCTCATCGATTTTGTGGTTTAATGTTTTTTGTATCAAAGTTTGCTGAACAATAATTTGAGAAATGTGAACCCCGCCATCCATTTTTTACAATTAATTGTTACCCTTTGAGGAACGATTGAATAATTTTTCATTACAATGTACATACATAACAGTATAACAAAAAAATGCATGGCAAAAGATAAACTTATATTTCAGTTTCAACAATCCAAACCGTAATATTTCAATCCCTCTGAACCTGTAATATTTCAATATGCCATCAAATCTCCACTATATAATTACCAGGACAGCATGAAGCCCGTGTGGTATCGAGCCCCCATTACCACAATTACGGTAGGACCGCGAATCCGTCAGGCGTGACGCGGACACTAGCCGAATACGGGCTGATAATGTATCAAATGTGCGACGTAACGGACTGTTAGCTTTTATGTTAGCCTGGTACTAAAGGAAATTCAAGGTGTCCGTAAAATGAATTATGTTTGGGTTACATTTATGGGGTTTTGTGGGGCACATTCATATTTCGTTCCTATGAATCGCAAATCAGCGAATTTGTTTTGGAACGATATATTTTTGATGCATGTAATGTATAGCTATTCCAATATTTTTTCTATGGTTTAGGTAATATCGGTAAACTTAACTTATGGTTGGTACTTCCAATAGCTCAGTGTGGATTCAAAAGACCACCTACAAAAACTACTACATAACACATAAAGTCAATCAATCTCTAATGGCATCCTACAACCCTAATGAAATTAGAGGTAGATACAAATAATAATATGATCAAATCAAACCAGTTCCGTCTCTAAGTAACAGCGAGAAACGATAACAGAGGCTAATCTTTACGCTTAATTACTGCGTGCTATATCGGTTGAAATTATCCGCCAGCAACCGCCGGAGACATGTACCTATTGTGTGATGACAAAATACATACGTTAGGAGGATAGGATTATGATAGGAAATAGAGGAACTTTATCGTCCTATACCGCAGACGGTAGGGTGACTATATGGATCAAGAAATAAGCCTATTCATTGTAGGGATGAATTCTCTTTTAGCCAAGGAAAATAAGGATTCGCAATGGAATGTGAGATAGTCGACTAATTTGAATAAAATTCTTAAAATCTTTATTTTAACAGCTTAGAGCTTGTCTCAAAAATTAAATGTCGTAGGGCGTTCGCGTCTATAGAAAGCTGATCAAAGTCCAAAAAAACTATGATCTACATATTTAATGCAAATATTTTGTTTCGTATGAATTTTATGCCATTGGTGTCTGTCTATAGGTATAGATATCGTAGACAATTAAATTCTGAACAACTTTTGTCTAAAAAACTTACTTATATTTCGAAAATATCGAAATATAGGGCAGAGTAATTTAATTACTGGTCGAATCTGATGGTATGAATCTCGGTATGAGAGTAAGCCAGCTGTAAAATAATGAAAATCTTTATTTTAACAATTTACATATCGTAGATTGTCTGCAACTACAGAAATTTCAAAGGCAAAGATAAAAAATATCAACACTTTTCGCATTTCTTGCAAATAGTTTGCTTCCTATAGGTTTTCTGTTATGTAACTGAGCCTGAGCGTGAACGAAAAAATCTAATTATTTCGTTATACAATCGGACACTTGTAAAAATAAATAACAAACTATGCTTAACAACGTCATTAAAGTATCCAAATGCTCAAAACAATAATGGATAGTTTCATCATCAAATTATAATTTCGTATTGCTTAATTAAATAAAAAAATTAAGTAAACAGTAATTTTACTAAGTACCACGTTACGTAACCTACTCATTAATGTTAGTAACAAATAATTCGATCATCGTCTATACAAGTCCCTTTATATAAGTAGTAAAGGCCTATATCGATTTGTTTTAAGCTATATATTGCCGCAAATGTGGATTTGTATACAATAAAAGAATAGACGTGTGCTACAAAACGCTTTGTCGTTGATAGAAAAAAATAAGCTCTGTATTGTGTGAATGAGGATAGTGAAAGCAATTTGTGTTGCCTTTGTAAATTTAGTTTCTTGTTGTTAATATTAATCTTGAATTTATTTCATGACAATGTATTTGTTGTCCATGATGTGGAAGTAACAGCTTTACGGGGCATACACTGCATAAAATTGTATCTTGAAAAACAAAAGATGAGCTACTAAACTTTAATGAATGAACAGAATGTTTTTTATTTTAGTTACATCATTAGCCACACGTAATAAATACAATTTAGGAAGAGGTTACCGTAAATATTTAGATCAAATTAAATCCTGCACTGTAGTTCTCAGTACGTCTGTAGAATATCAGTTGTGGTTGACCATGGATCCGTGTCGTTCTCAACAATAGAGTCCTTGTATTACAGAAACCACAAATTAGTTGATAAAACGGAGCTTCCCACGAATCGACAATCCAAATTCTTTTCACAATTTATATATACATTTTCAAAAACCAATTTCCATAAAAGAACTTTCGAAACACATAGTCACCATATAGTAATTTTTATGTTTTTTTTTAAATGAGTGACTATAAATTATAAATCTTCAAGTGAGTGATTAAAAAATGGAGTTTTCGGTTGTTGTCTAACCTTATTTGTCTTTAAAATTTCGCGTTAAGCGAGAACAATTTTGTTGATTGTTTTTTTTTATATTTCGAGTAGGTACCACCACTTATTGTATTTTTTGTTGTGTTAAACAAAGAAATTTATTATGTAGCAACTAGCTTTACTAAAGGATTAACAAACAAAAAATGTAACGTTCTTTATTTGAATTCCTGACTTTCAAAAGCCCTTTTGTTGCTCCCGTTGAAATCCATCCCCTAAATTTGGTCATACAAAAGTATTCTCTAAACATTAGAAATAAGGTATATAATGTAATGTATTAATTAGTGAAAAGCGGTCACCGGTGACCGCTTGGGGGATTTATGGGTTAATTAAAATAAATACTTTGCTTTTAGTTTCAAATCTATAACAGACGTAATCTAATGTTTATGTCACAAATATATCTCATCCTAAATTAACATTATCATTACCTTTTCTTCGGCAAATTGATTGATGACAACACTTTCGCCCTACAGCTCAAAAGTTAGGTACAAAAGCTCGCCACAGACTATCCTTAGAAAAACTAATCTCATAGTTACTCTAGTCTCCTATCATCAATTCAATTAGTGACAGCATTAATGGCGACAGATTAACATTTGGAACTCGCTTGCTTTTAAACCGAGCACAGATTATACTTGAATAATCGGATCTCGAGGAACATACGTATTTGTCTTTAATAGACGGTTCGTATTGTCTCCGGTAATATCAGGTTAACTAGTTTCACTCGTCGTATTATTACCATTAAATTTGTATTTTGTTAATTTTCCATTTAAATTAGAATACACATTGAGTTTTATCATTTTGAATTTTCCTAGACTAACCTGGAATTTTGTGTTAACAATCCTAAATGACGTGTTTAACGGGCTTCATTACACAAGCACAGGGAAGCGTTTGTCTCAAAATAAAAATGTCAATAATATATCTTTTGACACGGGTTTAAATAGCTAACATAGGTATTATTATGAGAACAAAGAAATAAGGTCATAAATACATTGATTACATAACGCATAACCTACGCATTACGCATTCAAAATTGTAATTCAAACACTTATTCCCAATAGCTTTATGATTTATTTAGCAATAGAACATTGTCCTAGATATTTCTCGCGTTGTTTTTCTAGACAAATATGTCCCCCGAGGGAAATAAATATCAGACTGGGTTACTTGCTGTTTAGTTATTGTGTTGATTTCGACCCCCCAAGAGACCCCTTAACAGGTTAAACGAGTTAATTACGTTTGAAATAATGACCCCTGTTGGGGTCTTAGGTGTAGAAGTTAGGGGTTCGGGATAGTTGGTATATATGAAGGTCGTTAATAAATTATGATTTGTGGGGGTCATAAGTCAATATTAGGTAAGTTCTGTTTGCATTTGTGGGCAAAATTTAACTTCATAATAAGGATGTAAAATTCAGTTTTTTTATGGAATAAGCCGGTACATGAACAGACGAATAGCATCAGGTAGACAATCGGCATCGTCATTGGATACTCGGAACACCAGAAGCGCTATAAGTACTTTACTGGCCTTTTGGGGATTAGAAATTTGAGGATTGCTGGGAGTTCAGAGATTGGGGATATTGAGCAACGGGGACTAACTGGGCCTCCGGTAACCTCACTTACACAACGAAACACAACACATGCTTTGTTTCAAGTCGGTTTTCCGTAAAGCCGTGGTGTCATTCCGGTCGAGCCGACCCAATCGTGCCGAAGCATGGCTCTCCCACACGTAATTCAGATGTACCTCTTTTGTTATCATTTTCAAAGGTTATAGGGTTCTCATTTCCCAAAATTTAAGAATATCAGTAATAAGAAGACTTAAACCCTTCTAAGATCTGAAAGTAATTTAAGATAGTCCAAATAATGCGTCTGTCTCTGCAAGTAAATACAAGTCAGCCTATGTTCCAAGACTAAGACTCATTTGGAACTATAGTGTTTGTCTACAGCGAGAACTTTGGAAAGACAAATAAACCACAGCTAGAATAATTACTTGTATTTAAATAGTTTTATGTTTGTTCTGTTCTAAATCAAACAAGAGGTTTTAGATTTTGTATAAGTTACCTTTGAAAAGTTTAATTTTAAATCTAAACTCGCCAAACTTTAACGTGATGGCGAGAGACGCTCATTTTTCAAACTATTTCTATTATTATCATAATTATGATGATGAAGGGAGTCTTTTTTTTCCTTAACATATAGGTAGGTACACTATAACCCAAGCAGGACATAGCAAGTATGTGTTATACCACCTGCATTTCTTATATTGAATAGAAACAAAAAAACAATACTGACACAATAACAAACTCTTTTTACTGAAAACACTAAGTAATTTAAAAAAAATATATACATTGAATAATCGAAAATCCCAAACAAAATCCCTAGTTTACCTCCCATATAATTCTTTTTAATTTTGACTTTATAAGTCCCTTACTATATTTTGTTTCCATCTTCTCTTAATATGTCTATTTGGTTAAATACTTTAGGTACTAAGTAGGCGGATGTTCTCTTCCCATAATATTTTTTTATATTTGGTACAGTAAATTTGTTTTCTCTAACCCTACGTGTGTTGTATTGGTTGGTTACATTATTTTTATATTCATCATTATAATAATATTCTAAGCTGATTAAATAATCAATTTTTTTATCTATGGGTATGATTTTACAAATAGGAAACAATTTGTCGTACTCTCTATTGCACTTATCTTTAACTTTTCTACTTACTAGGAACTTTATCAGTCTTATTTGTAAATCTCTAATATCTTTTAAATAAGTAATAAATGTTCGACCATACACAATAAGTCCATAACTCAATGATTTCTTTTGTAAAGCGACTGTGTGACTTTTCGTAATATTATGATAGGATGAGTAATAATTATTAACTCGTCGAGTACCGTCATTATAGACACAATTATAGAACAATAGGTTGCGGTCACCGATGACCGCTTGGTGTTTGACAGTTTAATGGTAAATACATTTCATCACATTTTACACTAAATTCGAACGCAGGACCAGGAATTGGGAAACTCAAAAATACCTTCCAAAGAGTAGACGCCAAAAATTATATAAATATAAGTTCTAACTGCTCTATTCTTAAATTTTACCATAATTTAACACATACTATGTACACATATTATACGAGTAGATAAACATAATACCTAAATATCGTAAAACACTCAGTCCGATCCATTTTAATTTATTAATAGACACCCTCACCCCCTAATTTCATTTTCGGTCTAAATAAATAATAGGTCGGCTATAAAATTTTATAGCTATGTCTAGTGTTGTTGAAGGCTATATACTATTAATATTGGGATATAAATAACTAGTTATAAACCTGGCTTCGTGAGGCACATGTCTTCTGAAAGTTGATATAGATACACCTAATTTTCTAATTATGAACCGAGTTTCAGCGATTTGTAATCACCGGATCCCGATTTTCGTCGGTTGTATAATTACCTGTTTGTTTGTTTCAAATATATATAGTACTAGCTTTTACCCGCGGCTTCGCTCGCGTCACTAAAGGATAAAAAGTAGCCTAAGTGACAATACACACAGCGCCATCTATACCAATAATTTCGTTTTCCCTCGAGAATTCGATAAGATTTTTTAATAGTAGGTATATATTTACAAATAAATCGACCATCAGGAATGGGATCGTGTAACATTATAGCTACTTCCATGCACTATACTAAAATGTAAAAACAAAACCACTCGCATTATAAAACTTAAAAATTAAAACACTTCGAAATCATAACTCAATGTCTTCCGAATTAGATAAAAGTGACTCTTAATCGAAATAACTAACTAAACACTCGTAGAAAACTGTCAACGTTATTAGTTTTACACGAACATGGTATAGTAAGAGAGTATTAAAACATAACCCTTTACTATTTCGGCGTAAATCCATGAAGCTCTGTTGTCAAAGCAAATGCTATTGAAGGCTGCTCTGTAGGAGTTAATCAGCGAAGTGGTTCAATAGTTCGTCGGGCGCCCCTTTGTGTCACTTTCTGTCCCATTTTGCTGTAACGAACAAACATGCATGCTGAATTCTTACGCGCTAACAGTGAGGGGGTTAAATGAGGCAAATTAGGCCAATGGCCCGCCTGACGTAACGTGCGCTGATAAAATCATACTAATATTATGAATGCCAAAGTTTGTTTTTGTGAGATGAATTTTAAATAGAATCTGTAGATACTGAGCTATGCGTTACGTACAAACACAAACTGTAGTTCACTTTAAAGTCCTATAGATCAAGTAGTAAATTTTCATCATCATCATCAACAGCCTATAAATGCCCACTGCTGAGCAAAGCCTCTTCTCGCACGGAGAACGTTTAAGCATTAATCACCACGTTTGCTCAATGCGGGTTGGCGATTATAAACTTGAAATTATAAGCCCAGGTTTCCTCACGATAATGTGATCGGCGACGGCGACCTCTCGCGTCCGGCTCTGGCTCAGACCATGGTACGGAGCGAGGGGGACTGGGATGCCGTCTCCTTCTGCGAAGCAGTCATGCTAGCTAAGGAGGAGACGGAGCGCGTGAGGGAACGAACCTCCTCACGACCCGGCCGTCGCGAGAGACACTCCGGGCGTCGGGGATCGCGAGACGATCTCCGGCCACCGTAAGCACGGGCCTGCGGACGGCGAGCATGGGTGACTTGCCGCCCGACCAGAACCAGGCTCGAGCGTACGGCGCGTTGCGTTCCGCGCGCGCCTCAAGGAGCCATCAGACCACCACAGATGGGGCCTAACAGGGCTGATGCCGATACGGAGCCGCGGAAGACTTAACGGGTTGCCGGGGCTCCAGCTCGAAGTGCAGGAGTAGGAACAGGGTGGTTTTTAGTCAGTAAGACTCTGACACTCCCTCCCGCCTCACCCGGGCGGGAGAAGTCATTGGATGATTTCCCCCCCTCAAAAAAAAAAAAGTTTCCTTACGATGTTTTCCTTCACCGTTTGTCAGTGGTGTCTAGATAATATTAGAAAGTACATGTAACTCGGAAAAGGTCACATTGGTACTTACCGTTGGTAGGTTTCTAACCTGCACCTTCATGCATGAGAAGTGGGCCTCTTAAACCTCCGGGCCGCTACAAGTAAATTTTATAAGTGCATTATTAACTAAAAATCGCAGGTTATTCACTTGAATATACTAAGAAAAGCTCTACTAGTTTCTAACCACAGAGAGGTTCTTCCTCATGACCAGCGTGCGCGGTCGAAGCGATGTCGCGCAGCTTACTGTACTATATTTTGCACAAAAAGATGCCTGCGTCCGATGACGAAATCGTAATCATCATGGATTGTTGCGGTAGGATCCCACTGATCCCCATACTACCACCTATATTTTGCATTTCGCCGGTAAGATGTGAGGCGAGGGAGAAGATCTTACACGTCGGGGAAAGAAGTGGGTGGGTTCTCCCTCTGGGCCCGACGGCAGCCCTACAGTACTGTACTTTATTCACGTAAGTAACCCGCGGTTTTTAGTTAATTTAGTATGTCCCACGATAGTAATTATAAAAACAAGTACATTATTATAGGCAACTTATTAAAAATATTCTATGATATAAATGTAACTATGTGTATAAATCTCTAGATGTCTCAACTACAAACTATAGTTCCTTTTTTAAGCGAATTTAAAAAGAAAAAAAGAGATTCTCAGTTTGACCTATATGTGTGTATGTTTGTTTGTTTGTGCGCCATAATCTCGTGATTGGCTTCAAAATAAGAGGGAATTGAAGGGAAAGTCGGGTTTTATTAACAAAGTTTATGAGAGAATTCTGTAATAAGATATCTGTAATTTTATGAACACGACTCAGGTGTTGGGAGTAAACATTGGGCTGGAAACTTATTTTACATGTATGAAGTCTATACAAGGTGTAGTTTTAAAACCGTGACATTTCTCGGGGGCATGTCACAGAAGGCATAAAGGTTCAATGTAAGAGAAAATTTCGGGCCAATAGTTAAAAATACGGCTATAATAAATCGTTTAATTTTGACAGTATTTCAGAATAAGCGACAGCAGTGTTTCTTATTGGAGTTTTATGGAATTAGGAATAATATCAATTACGTGTTTGAGATGTGTACGGATTTCCGTAATTTACAGAAAAATGAAAAATATTTATACCTACAATTTTATTGATTCGGACTCAGAATCGATAGCCGACTTACCTCCTAGAAAACGACGCTGCTATAAAACAACACCTTGTACCTCTATAATAGGATGATAAGAATAGTGTTTATTTTACTTACATAATTATATTAAAAAGAACTTTTTACTTCTAGGGTTTTATTGGAAATGAATCCCCAAAAAGACCTAAGTTTTAAAGCACTATCTGTGTACCTATTTCAGTGTCAGACATCTGTGACAGCAGTTGGACGACAGTTATAAATATAAGTGATAAGGGTCCTAATCACTTAGACCGATCTTTTATGAAACTGAATTTATAATAGTACCTACTGCTACATATTTTGTACGTAACAACACTTAATCAGGTGTAGTTGTAAGGTAATAGTGTAGGAGAGCCATGCTTCGGCACGAATGGGCCGACTCGACCGGATTGATACCACGGCCTCACAGAAAACCGACGTGAAACTACGCTTGCGTTGTGTTTTGTCGCGTGAGTGAAGTTACCCGGCGGGGCCCAATTAACCCCCCCCCCTCCCCATCTCCCCAACCCCGAATCCTCAAATTCCTAATCCCCAAAAGACGGTAACGCGTTTGTAACGCTTCTGGTGTTTTAGGTGTCCATGGGCGACGCCGATTGCTTACCATCATCAAAATCTTTTTAACATTTAACTATATACACTATACACGATGGTAATAATGTTTCCAGGACTTTTACATTGAAATTAATTGATTAAATTACACTAAAAAAATATACTGATCATCTTGCATGACCGGCAAAAAATAAGAAATTAACCGGTCAGCATTAATACGGCCAGTATCGGTTCGCGCACCATGCAGGTTGTATAGGCGCGAACAAAAACTATTTTCTACACTATCCCCTCTGATAAAGAAAACAAAAATTGTACCCTGTTTAACAAACGTAAAGTGTCAATTTCACTTCCCCATTTAAAATAATAATAGGGATAATGAAATGGTCATAGATAGTGGTCGGGTAACTGTTAGATGAACGACCCTCAAATAATTAAGGTATAGATACCAGCATATAAACCAACACAACTTATTAAATATCTTCAAGATATTCTGGACTTTATTACAATAACTTAAAGAAGTCTTTTGGATTTTTACCGATTAGAGTATCTTAACCTGCTGCTGTTTGGATTATTGTAGGTCGACACGTGTAAGTGGGTTTGGTAATTTAGGTAAACTGAAACTCTGAGAAATATTCGTTAAATGTTAGAACTAGTTTTTACTTCGGACGCAAGGGATATAAATCCAAGTAGGTAAAATTATATTACAGTTGTCACTATATGGAATGAAATTTTTAATATGATGTGGGTGAACTGGCATTATTGATTTTCTTCTCTTATAATCACCTCTTCTTCACTTCAGTACGGGAACCAAGACAGTTATTCATGTCCCTGAGACGCGTCGGACTTCAATGATCCGATGGTTTCAAACTGAATTGTTTATTTCTATAAAAAATGTTTTCATGGTTGTATCTACTGAAAATCCTGGCCTATACGAGTTGCAGCCGTTTTAGGAGGTTATGGCGGGCTAGTCCCATTAAAAAAATGTCTAGCAACATCACCGTAGCTGTGGACATAAGTCGCGGGTTGTCGCCGTAGGTATATATCAAGCCGAAATACATGTCTTGGGACACTTGTGCCGTAATGTATCCTTGGCTTAAACAGTGTTAGTTGACGGCACTGTCAGGTTAAAAGTAACTTTATTTTGCCCTTTTTAAATACGCTCACAGTGTGGTCAATGCACGTTCACCTTGAGTCTAAACCTTTTTCATAATTTAACTGTTTTACTATCTTATATCTTAAATATCACATCTAGAACATATTTTACATTTAGTTTTATTGCACCACGTTTTATATTGACGATAAAAAGATAATACATTTAATAAAAAGTGGTTTTAATAATGAATGTAATGTCTGCTATTCGGCATTTAATAATAACATCAAGCCTTTTATTCCCGAAGAGGTAGGCAGAAGTGCACATAATGGCATTTAATGCCACTGTACAATGTAACGCCCACTTTTCACTATTTATGTTATGAGTCCCATGTAATAGGGGGTGACCCTATTGCCATATACCGGGCAGATTCCACACACACACTGAAAGCCCAATAGAAATACTATTGGGCTTTCAAACAATTCACAGTAGAAGCACGGATTCTGGAAATGTGTCCGGTATATGGAAATAGGCTATATTCATCAATCAATCAATCAATCTCCTATTACATGGGACTCAGAACATAAATAGTGAAAAGTGGGTGTTATCTCTGTGTGCACCTCTGCCTACCCCTGCGGGAATAAAAGGTGTCATGTTATGTTATGTTATCTATATGATAAATAAGATTCTATCTCAGATAGATAAACCTTAATTATATTTGAGTAAAAAGTTAAAGTTAAATGATATGATGCGACATTACTATGTCGCTTTATAATTTCCTAACTAACCCAGACAGTACAGTATAACTGGTTTCACATAAAAACTAAAATAATACTATTAGGAATGATTTGTAAGTAGTTGTGGGAGATCGCTTTCACTAGCTATCTGTATTAAGTCGGGACCGAAAGGGTTTACACTTCGTCGCTACGTCGGGTGCGTGGGTTTTACCCCGATTTACCGTAAGCTATGTAAAAACATATGGGATTTGTGTCGTATTCCGCGGTCTCCCTAAACTTGTTTACATTGTATGAAGATATTTTGGAAAATACTCTCGTTTTTATGTTCGAATTGAAGTGGTTGGTTAGGTTTTGATTGTTCTGTGATTGTTTTACGTCGATAGTTACCGTGTGCCATTTTAGAGCGAGGGATTCGTTCAAGAGTGATGATGAAGACATTTTTGATTGATATTACATTAAAACTAAAATTTATACAACCATAGTTTTTTTATGTACCTCTAAAATCAATAAAAAAAAATATATACCACCATGGTCGCGGGACGATCTCCGGCCACCGTAAGTGCGGGCCGTGGTGGATGGGGCCCAACAGGGCTGATGCAGATTCAGAATCGCGGAGAACCTAACGGGTTACCGGGGCTCCGGCTCGACATGCAGGAGAAGAGGCGGGGTGGTTTTTCGTCATTAAGAGTCTGACACTCCCTCCCGCTTCACCCAGGCGAAAGCAGTAATTCGATGATTTCCCCTCTTAAAAAAAAAGATATTTAAAAGCTAGCCAAACGAGTAAACAGCAAGGTTGACGTATGTAGCAAATTGACACTGACATTCCATAAAATAATAATGTCGAAACTATAGGTCAACATCATACATCAACAGCCTAAAAGTGGTCATTGCTGACCAAAAGCCTCTTCTCACACGGAGAAGGTATGAGTATTAATCACCACGCTTGCTTAATGCGAGTTGACGATTTCAAACTCATAATTACAAATTAAGAGCTTAGGTTTCCTCACGATGTTTTCCTTCACCATTTGTCAGTGGTGTCCCAATAATTTTAGAAAGCACATATAACTCGGAAAACGTCACATTGGTACTTGCTGTTGGTAAGTTTCGAACCCGGGCCCTCATGCATGAGAAGTGGGCGTCTTAAACCTCCAGGCCAACACGATTCATCGAAATTATGACGATGCTTATTACAACTGTCCAGTAATAATGAAATTATGGTACCAGGGAAACATCAATTAACAGTAGATAATTACCTACACAAAAGTAAATTTGTACGTTATCCACAACTACGAGCGTGTTTTTTTTTTTTTTTTTAAGGGGGGAAAATCATCGAATGACTTCTCCCGTCTGGGTGAGGCGGGAGGGAGTGTCAGACTCTTACTGACTAAAAACCACCCCGTTCCTTCTCCTGCACGTCGAGCCGGAGCCCCGGTTACCCGTTAGGTTCTCCGCGACTCCGAATCGGCATCGGCCGTATTGGGCCCCATCTGTGGTGGTCTGATGGCTCTTTGAGGCGCGCGCGGAACGCGACGCGCCGTACGCTCGGGTCTGTTTCTGGTCGGACGGGGAGCCACCCATGCTCGCCGTCCGCAGGCCCGCGCTTACGGTGGCCGGAGATCGTCTCGCGATCCCCGACGCCCGGTGTGTCCTTCGCGATGGCTGGGTTGCGAGGAGGCAGCGCTTCGCTGCCTCACGCGTCCCGCCTCCTCCTTAGCTAGCATGACTGCTTCGCAAAAGGAGGAGACGGCATCCCAGTCCCCCTCGCTCCGCATCATGGCCTGCACTAGGCCCGGACGCGAGAGGTCGCCATCGCCGATCACTTCCCTGAGGACACGGCGGTGCTCAGCCCACGAAGGGCATTCTCCCACCGTGTGTTCCACCGTGTCCTCAGGGCGGTCCTCGCAGTGATGACACCCGGGCGTTTCCTCCCGCCCCATCAGACACAGGTACCTCCCGAAACTTCCATGTCCGGTGAGGACCTGCGTCAGGCGGTAGGTGAGGACGCCGTAGCGTCTCTCAAGCCACTCCTCAAAGAGGGGACTTACCGCTGCGATGGCAGCGAGCCCAAACTACGAGCGTGTAGGTTTAGTATAATTTCATTTACTTTAGTATTCAACTTTTGAACCTAAATAAATAAATCCACTACATTTAGTTCATTCTCTCGACTATTTGTGCGCTTTAATTCAAAACTTCCAACTAGTTTCATTGTTTGGATTCGACAGTTAATTCACTTTTAAATTAGTAGATATAAATAAAATAATTACAAAATATGAATATCGTATTTGTTAGATACTACCTAACTATATTTGCCAAACTGAACTGTTGCTTTTATTGTGAGTACAAGGACATATAACGAGAGGGATTTGTTGTTTATTAAATACGTAATATCCTTAAACGTATTTAGAACGTGAAAATAAGTACAGAGACTCATTGAACATCCATATTATGTACATAGGTAGTTAAACAAATGCCGACGACAGGAGTTGATTTTTAATAAACTAAATGACAAATTAAAATACACTGATCAATTATACCTCTACACCACTAACGCTGAAATACTCACGTCACTCAATTTAAGTAGCGACTAAGTATAGTTCTAATAGAACATCACGCCTTTTTATCCCTGAAAGGGTAGGCAGAGGTGCACATTGCGGCAATTAATGCCACTACACAATGTAACACCAATTTTTCACTATTTATGTTATGAGTCCCATGTAACAGGAGGTGAGCCTATTGCCACATACCGTGCACATTCCAGACTCCGTGCTACTACTAAGATTTTTTTGAAACCCAGTATTACTTTGCCAGACCAGGGAATTGAACCCGAGAAGCCTTGCCCGGCAGCCGCACTTGCGACCGCTCGGCCAACGAGGCAATTTGTCAAAGACATAGGCAAAGATTATTTATTTGCAAAAACACATGTGTAATAATAATACATCATAGAATGCACATTATAAGTTGTACAGATGAGCAGTGAGCATAGTATCAACATGTTTGACCATTACTGGTGTACAAAAGTGGAATATAATATTAAATCTAATAATAACCATAACTAAACTTTTAAACTGTAACATTCCTATAAGATACTAAAATCTACTGAGGACAATCAAAGAACAATTACAAATACTTGTCATTTACAAAGTCATGAACACTATAACATTTATTAACTAGCAGTTTTTTCAACGCTTGATTGAATAAGTTTAAATTTAATTTTGTAATTTCTTTAGGAAATTTGTTATAAATTATGAGAGCCATACATATCACGCTTTTATGCATTAGTGCTGTTTTAGGACGGTGAATACAAAGTCGATTGTTGTCACGTCGATTTCGTTTTACCCTATCAGCCAGAGTAGGAAATAAGTGAGAGTTGCTTCGAACAAACAGTGCTACTTCTAAGATGATGGTACTGTCAGCATTTTATGCGTTAAAAATAATGGCCTGCAACTCTCCGAACTCTGTTTACGGAACATGGCTCTGTCTGAAGTATAGTTCTGTCGCTAGAAATTATTTGTCTAATACCTAACAGAGATGGCACGATATCAAGTTCAACTTTAAATTACTATTCAATTTTAGTATTCAGACGTGACTGTATTCAAAAACACTAGCAATATAGATTCAAAAAACTCATTAATTCTAGCTCGAAAAATATTCATAACAAAAATCTAAATTTCCAACTAGCGGCAGACGCGGCCGCGTATGACAACGTTGTTTCACGCTCCGAAGCAACTCAAACATATTTAAAATGGCTACCCACTGTGATCATACGCGAGCGATGCCATTTCAATAGTTTTCCACATTGCCATTGCATGCTACGCTTTCCAAAAACGTATCTTTCATTTCATTGGCTATCATATGAGCTATTGTTTTGTTTGAACAATATTTTAGCGAATGATCAATTGAACACAATGTGTACTGCGTTTAAATTAATGTTGGAATGAGTATTTGTGTTGTCTACTATTGTTTGTGTACTTCTATTTTATGAATCGGTTGGACAATAGAGATGATGACGGGATATGAAAAATTAAAATCTGTTTTTAAAATAACTATCGTGAGACATATTAAATTAACTAAAATCGCAGGTTACTCACGTGAATATACTGAGAAAAGCTCTACAAGTTTCGAACCACGCGGTTCATGAGGAAGAACCCCTCTGTGGTTCGAAACTAGTAGAGCTTTTCTCAGTATATTCATGTGAGTAACCCGCGATTTTGGTTAATTAAAAATCTATTTAGTCCGTCAGTTAGATAATGAAAAAATATTGATATGACGTATCAATATGTCAATAACCTGTCTGCAAAGAATAAAGGAGTATCAATCGTGATCGCAGTAGGTGAAGTTAAGAAATAGTAATCTTTGAATTCCCTCGTGGAACAAAGGCATAAGTTTATAATTAACTTGTCTTTATGTAGGATTTTTGTAGTATTTACTGTGCAATAGTTAAAATATAATTAAATTGTGAATTCAGTTCATTGCATAGTCTTAACTCAAGGTAAAAACATGCTAGTATCTGAAAAATATAGAAATATGAAATATACCTATATTTCAGTTTTATGGTATATATAACCATACGGTATTCATGATTTTATCGGATATATTTTGATAAAAAAATTCCGTTTGTTATTTCGAAAACTGTAAGCGTGCACTTTTCAGTTTACATTTTATACAAGCAGCACAAAGCATCACTAAATTAAAACGAACCCTTTTGCACGTTTCAACTAACAATGTACTAGGGCATCATACCATCTAAACTCGAGCTAATTCTGACCCCGATTACTTAAATTAAAACCCGAACACAATCCAGCATAAAAACCCTACTCAAACGGTTACGTCACCAAGCAAAACAATGTCCCATAACTATCTCAGAGTTAACTAGACGTTAAATATTTGAATACTATCCGTAGTGCCACGATAACTTGGACTAACGCTCCGTTAGAGAGGTCCGCCGATTAACTATTCAGAGGCTTTAAATAGAATCGAAAACGTGCCAAGTCGGCTGTAAGCCCACCATGTCGAGGCGGACGATGCGAGGTGTCATATTATATTAATGCTGGAGCCGTATTGTGGGGGCCATGGAGTTGTCTACTTGAGACGAAGGAAACTTAGTTTACATATCATGCCATGTTCAATTTAATACCATCAAGCTTATAGTATAACAGCTATACTGGACGCAAATCAAATCCTAGAACTTTATTAAACATTAAAGAACAAACATTATGTAACGTAAGATAGAGGTACAAGTAAAAATATATATTATAAAAAGTATTTTTTATAAACCGTGTTTGCATTACACGTACGCATACATAGTCTTTTTTTTTTAAGGGGGAAAATCATCGAATGACTGCTCCCGCCTGGGTGAGGCGGGAGGGAGTGTCAGACTCTTACTGACTAAAAACCACCCCGTTCCTTTTCCTGCACGTCGAGTCGGAGCCCCGGTTACCCGTTAGGTTCTCCGCGACTACGAATCGGCATCGGCCCTATTGGGCCCCATCTGTGGTGGTCTGATGGCTCTTTGAGGCGCGCGCGGAACGCGACGCGCCGTACGCTCGGGTCTGTTTCTGGTCGGACGGGGAGCCACCCATGCTCGCCGTCCGCAGGCCCGCGCTTACGGTGGCCGGAGATCGTCTCGCGATCCCCGACGCCCGGTGTGTCCTTCGCGATGGCTGGGTTGCGAGGAGGCAGCGCTTCGCTGCCTCACGCGTCCCGCCTCCTCCTTAGCTAGCATGACTGCTTCGCAAAAGGAGGAGACGGCATCCCAGTCCCCCTCGCTCCGCATCATGGCCTGCACTAGGCCCGGACGCGAGAGGTCGCCATCGCCGATCACTTCCCTGAGGGCACGGCGGTGCTCAACCCACAGGGCATTCTCCCACTGTGTGTTCCACCGTGTCCTCAGGGCGGTCCTCGCAGTGATGACACCCGGGCATTTCCTCCCGCCCCATCAGACACAGGTACCTCCCGAAACTTCCATGTCCGGTGAGGACCTGCGTCAGGCGGTAGGTGAGGACGCCGTAGCGTCTCTCAAGCCACTCCTCAAAGAGGGGACTTACCGCTGCAATGGCAGCGAGCCCAACGCATACATAGTCTAAGTGTAGACAGCACAAATCAGGGTAAATAAGGTCGGAGAACCTCGTGATCGAAATAAAATTATTTAAACAACTTTCAAGTAGAAACTTAGTCATTCAAATAACTGTAATCAGATAAAACTACAAACAAACTTAGTGTTCGAATACTCACTCAATGATAACTTGGAAATGAAGTCAAAAACTTCCCTCGTACCGTATGATATTACCTAATTTCGAGCACAAAGTAAGTAATTTGCGTTTATTAGCTCTTTCAAAGGCATAATAATGTTCATCTTTGAAATATTTTGTGTTTTATTCATTCAATTTTTCCGTTTATTAAATAAGTACAAAATTACCGGCTTATCATGAAGAAGAAAATGTTAAATTCAAATAAGTTAATGTTTTTGCTATTTACGTAGCAATTTTTATAAGTTCCATGGGGCTTACGATGTTTTAATGCGATGAAAGGGAGTCGGTGTTTACATTGGCATTAGAATGTTATCTGTCTACATCATTTCACCTGGCTATAAATACATAAATAACATGTATAAAATGTACGTTCAATATGTTTTGAAACCGTTCTATTGTTTCAGGTAGAACGCTGCGTTTATCCGGCCACACACTTCGTTAAACATTTTATGGCTAACATTAAAATATGAGTATACCGTTTAGCATAATTTAACATTGTGTATTATAAACAGATATCTGTAGTACATAATTACACATACTAACATTCTACAATTCAGTAATTATAATAGGATGGACGTACGCCTAATAAAAACTGGGTAAAATTAGTAAAAGTCAATTTATAACATTTTGTTGCGCCTAGAGACCTCAAAAGTTGCCACAGCAACCGTGGCCAGTAATTATGGCTGTTTGAAACTAATTCAAAATCAAAAGAACATGGAATTTTAATACTTTTACCTCAAGATGATGTTATTTCCAACAAGAAACATTAGCAAAACAATTCTGCAATATCGAATTGAAAATAATTGATAGCAATTATTGTTATTATGCTTTAATTTTTTTCCTGAAAGCTTTCTTTCTCCTTACATAAACAGCTTTGCTCGAGTACAGACCTTTAATTAATGTTTTGATTAATATTTATGGTATTTTCTTTCATAAATAATTACAGAGTTAGAACCGCTTTGGTTTCACAGAGATGATTTTCGTGGAGTATTTTGTGTTTATCTTATGGTTCGTAATTTTAATGCGATGTTTGTCTGGCCTATTATTAAAAATTGGACTAGCTTCAAGCTAAATCTTCCTGGTTAATGCAGTATTTTATTTCACATTGAATCTATTTTATATGTAACTATCGTAATGTGTGTTTAAGTGTGAGAGCCATGTTTCGGCACAAATGGGCCGGCTCGCCCAGATCACTCTGGGCCATACCACGGCCTCACAGAAAACCGACGTAAAACAACACCAATTACCCCTTCTGAATCTTCCTAATCCCCAAATCTCCAAGAATCCTCAAATTTCGAATACCTAAAAGGCCGGTAACGCACTTGTAACACCTCTGGTGTTTTGGGTGTCCATAGGCGGCACCGATTGCTTGTCATCAGGTGATCCGTCTGCTCGATTAAAACCGGCTTATTCCTTAAAACAATTTTTTTCTTTCTCCTATAGAGCTACATCGCCTCAGTATCGCCGAAGACCTCCAGAATACTAACCCACATGTTGCATTATAAAGGTAGTCAGGTTGGTTAGCAATAAATTTAAAAATGTATGCGCAGCATCGCACACTCCTGTATTTTATTACGTAGAACCCAATTCACTGGATGTATGGATAAGATTTTTATCTAAACATCCTCCCAGGTTTAGATTCCATATGGAAATTAGGTGTTGTGGTCTAATATAGAAGATTAAGCTTCATAAAATAAACTAATTTCATATTCTTCTTTGTTCAGAAATTTTTATAAGTTAAACTTAATAAATTTATGGGACTTGAAAATGACGGACTCCTTCACCTTAATAATATTACTTTGTTTAAACTATGACTAACGCAAGATGTCCTGATTTATAAAATAAAACATAGTGTCTATCAATGAGGCCTACCTTAGTTTGCTCACCGATGCCACCAGTGTGAACCTCACGTTCTTCGTCCAATAGAGTATTATCTAGTATCGCTACCACTGGACTTAAAATATTTGAAAGCTGATGTGATTGGATACCAAGTCCACTTCCTACATTCGCATCATGTGGTTAGCAACAACACGTTAGCTCCCATTCTCGAAAATGTAGCAAGTGCCATTACAAATAAGTGTATTGGGCACAATTGAAAATTCCGTCCTATTTATGATAGTAAAAAATATTAAGGTGCCTGCTCACTGAATCGTTGACAGACCTCTTGCTGACCTTGTCGTACAAACGACCTAATTTTACCTACAATACTGTTGGTATAAAACATTGTTAGATAAGACTTAAATTTTGTTTTGAGATCCACTATTCTTGTTGGCTATCCTAAGTGAAAACGCCACTTTTAGAAGTTGACGGTACCTTTTTTAATGGGACAAGCCCGCCACAACCTCCCAAAACCGCTGCAACTCCTGTAAGCCAGGATCTACAGTAGATACAACCATGAAAACACCAGAACACTGAAGTCCGGCGCGTCCCAGGGACATGAGTAACTGTCTTGGTTCCCGCGACGAAGTGAATCAGAAGATATTATAAGAGGAGAAAAAGAAAAAACTATGGTTTTCACTTCCCTCGGTGAATTACTGCAGGAGACAGAATGAATTAAGCCCAAAGGCACAAAGAAGAGACTGTACAACTGGGTGAAACCCAGTCGCTAAGCACCACGGAAATTTGACTAAAAACTAAGTGGGTCCTATGTGTGAGCTGTTATACTTGCTTCCAATAATAGGTATGGCAGAAACGCTTAAACGCACGGAAATTCGTTCTAGATTCCATAAGGTCCGTATAATAAACTACACCTGACGAAACAATTAAATTATTTAACATAGTATTACGTTCATATTGCCAGAGATCACACTCCCAGAGTATGTGATGGGCCGACTGCTCGTATCGCAACTCCTCTGTCGAACATTGGCACCATGGTGAATCAATAAGTTTAAATGAGAACAATTTGCTCTTAAAGTTGCCATGGCCAGTAAGAAATTGGGCAACACAGTGATTCACCTCCAACCATGTCCTCTCCAGCCGCTCATGCACGGATGGGAAGAACTGATATAGGTGGCGGCCCTTAATAGAAGATGCCCATCTACACTGCCATTCGGTTATAAGCTCGCCCCAAACGTCCGTCATTGGCTTAAACAATCTATCAATTTTATTTCTATCACGTTGTGCTAGAAAGTTTGCTGACAAATTAGGCCTCGCACTGTAGTACATAGCAGCACGTCGCTGCAGCTCAAGATCTACCGGAAGGACGCCTGCAAGCACAGGTAGGGCCTCAGTGCTAACCGTCCTATAGGCCTTACACAGAAAAATCAAGGCTAGACGCTGACCTTGGATAAGTTTTCGCCGTACCGCGCCTATTGTGGCCCTATCAGCCCAGACAGGTGCCCCGTAGCACACGCATCCCAGGTAGGTTGCTCCGTATTTGATCCTAAGCGTAAGAAAAGAGAGACCCCAGGTGGCCTTGGAAATTCGCGTCAACGCATAGAAGTTATTTTTGGCTTTCTGACTAATGGCCTTAATATGTTCAATGAAAGAAAAGTTTTTTTCCAATACTAGACCGAGGTAACAAACAGACTCCTTTCGTTTTACGGAAACATTGTTAAATTTAATAGACGGCCATGACTTTAGATTTCCTTTAAGCAATAGCTGGTAAGTTTTATGTGAACGTGAAGGAAATAAGTGTATATTAATTTATATATGTTACTAAAACAGCCACGACCTTTCAGTTTTAAGAGTAACATTGGCCACCATGCGTTATCAAAGGCACCGGAAATGTCCAGAAAAATGCCTACTATATACTTGTGTTCAGACGAATTTACCATGGATCGGAAAGAAAGAGCCGCGTCGACAGTAGACTTTCCTACAGTGAAACCAAATTGATTGTTGTGGAATTTTGGTCCACCTGGCAGTAAACGAGGAACGATAAGTCGCTCAAGTAGTTTCCCTAAAGATGGTAAAAGCGTGATAGGCCGGTATGACTTAGGGTCATCGGGGGGTTTATTTCCATTTTTAGGGATTATGCGAATGAATCCAAGTCACCATACACGAGGAAAGACACCTTCCGCGATACAACGGTTGAACACAGTTAGAATCGCATCAGCCGCGGATTTACATGCTTCTATTATCATTTTATTTGAGACTTTGTCTTCACCAGATGATTTATTTAAAGGCAAAGTTTTAACAATAGTTACGAGCTCATTGATGGACGGTAGATCAGACACAGGTGATTCAGGCGGTATAGCTACCCACGACCTAATCTGTTGATGGTAATCATTGTCTGTCTCGAGCACATCCTCAGGGACAAGTTCGTCGAGTAGAACTTCCGTTGTCTCCTCAATACCAGTGGTGTGAACATTGTTGACTTTTATGTTCTTTACGAATGCCAGATCGACGGATCTATTGGCTTTGAACTCATGGTATAGAGGCGACCACGGGCCCTCCTTATCTAATTTCTGTACAACTCTCCGTAGCAAATCACCCAAGGCTTTCTCCACCGAAGTCCTATAACGTGACCTGGCAACTCCAAACGCAATCAGTGCTTCATCAAAAACGGTACCGGTTACCTGACGTTTCTTTAGTCTATTTAACTGTTTGCGCGCTTTACGAAAGCATTTACGTTGTTCGACTAGATAGTTATTCCACCAGTCGCATCTACGCGTACTAGTCACGGACCCGCTACCAAAAGCAACGTCGGCACAGTAAGTAAAGGCATCTGACATGATTTCAGCGCCCTCCTCGGCCGAGAGATCTCTGCGAGTGAAGTCTCTGACTTGGGATGCAAATAATGAACGGTTGACGGTACCTACTGAAACCTAGTTTAGGTACTATTCACAAAATGTATTCTGTAAAACCTTTATTATAGCATCGAGCTGTAACTTTTATTACAGCTACCACGTTTTGCTATTAAATAAAACTTACATTTTAGACTAAATAAAACATGAACATGTTCTTATATATGTGCTAAATATGTACTTGGTTAGGTTTCATTAAACCTTGAACTTTTAGCTTTAGTCTATGTTGCAATTTACGTAACCGTTTGACAATTGCCTGCTATGATTAAAATTAAAATCGAAAGTCGCAATATTAATTTACCTGATCCCGGTATCGATTTGGAAAACTCTTGCTAAGACAGTTTATGCTAACCAAACGCTATCCTATTAAATACCCCGAGCATACGGCGCGTCACGTTCCGCGCGCGCCTCAAAGAGCCATCAGACCACCACGGATGGGGTCTAACAGGGCTGATGCCGATTTGGAGTCGCGGAGTACATAACAGGAGAAGGAACGGGGTGGTTTTTAGTCAATAAGAGTCTGACACTCCCTCCCGCCTCACCCAGGCGGGAGCAGACATTCGATGATTTTCCCCCCTTAAAAATATCCTATTAAATACAATGATTTCGTAAAATTGTATGGTCTTACTTACATCTTAAAATTAAGGTATATCTATTAATATTAAATTAATAAATAAAGTCGCGTTTACTACTAGGGAGGCAGGAAATAATAGACATTATATTCTACACTCTAATAAAAACTTGGTGTGTTATTAAAATGTAACTTAATGCTATTAGACATGTGAGCGATGTTGTCATCTGACGCGGGTTGACATGTATCATGTAATTAAGAATGTTTACGTCATGTTAAGGAGCTTGTCTGCCGCGGCCGTATCGATTTCAGTCGGCTTTTAGTCCAAGAGTGTATTATACTTGCTTAAAATATTGGTCTTAATTTCATTTCTCACTTTGGATTTTGTAAGAAAAAATATGCAAGTATTGTTTTTTTTATTATCATTATTGCATTAAACACATCATTATTGGATTATTTTTTGTAACCGCAATATAACGACATTAATTTATTCCATGCAAATCTCAACACAGTGTGCCAGGAGACCATCACTCAAGCAGACAATCAATCTTTGTCAGTCATTCATATTACTTGAATGAACTTACACGCTGTATTGATCCCAAGATACCATGGTTTGTTTATTTACTTATACAATTTGTTCCTATTTCTTTTCCTCCTCCAATCAGGGATACAAAAGGCGCCTAAGGGATTATATATGAAACGATATCAGAGACCATCAAATCTTGCAGTAATAACATCATTTTGTGATAGATAAATAATTTGCTGAACGTCGTGCGGGATCATTATAGCTGCGATGATCGCTTATAGTTACTGCATATAAGGAAAGGTCAGCCAATAGCTGATCGATTTCGTAAGTGTTATCTAATTTCTTCGTACATTTTTTATCCTTATCGACTTAGCAATAAAGGTTGAATAAAATGCCTCTATATAATAAAAAATGTGCTTTACATTTCTCCATAAATTTATATATATAATGAATGCCAAACCAATTCTACAGAATTCTTGTATTAATCTAGTGACTATACGTAAATGTAACGATTCACTGAAACTAGCAAACGATTCAAGTTTGATAAATCGTAAAATGTCACTGAATTCGATGTAACATCCCAGTACCTATACCATTTCAAAGCTCAAACACCAAATAGGTGTTAATGGTCTTTACTCAATCACGCGTACCAGGACCACATATTCAGCTACATATTCGCTGTAGAATTGACTTCACTTCACTTACATCTCATGTTAATGATAAATTCCGAAGTTAGTAAGTTAACGAGAGCTGTTACTGCGGTAGTAAGCGCATAGCTATCACGTTGAGCGAGAATTAATTACTCGCAACGTGTTTACACATACTGACAAGTAGACATGTGCGGCTGGCATTCGGTGGAAATCGTAGCGGGAGGGAAGTGGGAGAAAAGTCACGGTATAAATTACCGGTAAAAGTGGGTGAAAATCTCTCTGAATACTTGTATATATGTGTGTATTGCTTTATAAGGACTTGTTTTAAAAATATTTATGCAAAATTTTATGGTAAACCTGACTTCATTAATCTTTTTACTCAGCTCCAAGCTTTTCAGCGTGCATTTTCCTTTGCTTTTAATTTCCATAAAGGAGAAGCATGTTTTTGTCTTTTAGGAATTTAACATACCAGTACCAGACCATCGTAAGAACTAGGAGACAATGCGACGAGTCCCACTCGTTAAAAGTTCTTTGCTCAACCTAAATTCTATTCTGTGTATGTATGTGTTTGTGATAAAACTGTGTATGTGTTTGTGATAAAAAGTACTAGGGGAACATGAAGCGACGTGGTTCTGCGATAAAAACCGTTCTATTCGGAGTTCTCGACCCGTAAATCGTTGCGAGCGTCCCCCTTTTCTTCTAATACGCGGTTGGTTTGCGATTCCGTGTTATTGTACCGTTCAGAATGTTTGTATGAATGGGATAAAAATTGCAGTGTTGAGTTCGTATAAAAATATATTTTTAGTTACCTGGAAAATGGGAAAGAATGAATGGTGTTTGTGCTCGGAGATGTTTTATATTAATGTGTTTACAATTGTTAAGCAATTCGTTAGTTTCACTTTGTGAGTGCTATTTTTCCTAACTGGGTATTGTTAGATTCTATGGTGAACCTGTATTTTATTTCAGTAGTAAAATATACACTACATTTATTCCACTGATTTTGTAAACTACACCTACTACTAAATGTATCATGTGTCAAACCCATATAAATTGGAGTAGTAAATAAAACATCAGAAAATTCATTAAATACATTTATTTATCGCCATTAAGAACGTGACACCCAATGACAATATTAATATGTTACATATATCCATATAATGCAATATTAAACTAACAAACAAATGTATCACAGAATATTTTGATAGTGTTCAAAATTGACCAATATTTATACAACATGGACGATCACTAAGGAAATGAAATTACAGTCACGTAGAAATTATATTACAATACAAATTTAATTACAGTGGGAGACTTATGAAACTTAGGTGCAACTTAGTCATTAAGTTACCGGACAAATCCCAAAGATGTCACAATAAAGTCTTGCCAAGAAGATGCAAAAACATTTTGTGGTTCTTCTGTACCTATTTGCCACTTCCAGACAAGGCTAAAGCCAGTAGTACACAAAATCACGTAGAATTTCAGCATTACCTCGAAATATTATTCCACTATTTCACATAATATTCCACGTAACGCTAAATCCTAGATGAGTTTTCATAAACAGGCTCGAGAATAACTACGCATAATCTTTTTAATAACATATCGCAGTAAACCATGATTAAACGGGACGTTTTAACTAAAAACACATAAATATTATGTCAAAGAAATTCAGACAGTAAAAACAATGTCAATATTTCTTTTATAGAAGCGACCACTATCAAAGTTTGTGAAAATGTTGCTACATCAAAAATACAGTCGGAAAACATAACATATTAAACCTAATTAAAATTTTCTTTGAGCTCGAATAAAGATACAACATTTTACGTAATTAAAACCTAGTATAATGAGCTTAATATTATTTAATAACGAACACACACACTGGAACGATCTCCCAATTACTTAAAAACAAATGTAAAAAAAACGAATCGTCATAGATTTTTATAGATTTATTAAATTTAGACATTTTAACTACCTAGCTGTCTTTAATTTTATATACAATTTACACAATAATAACTTTAATATTTATAGTTGGCACGACGAGTGACAGAAGAGCTCTTTATGTGAAAATATTTGACACAGCTGAAATTGTTTCTCCTTTACATTACTTTGAATCGTGATTTTATAAGAAAACTAAGAGAATGAACTAAAATTGCTAGTTTGCACGCTTCAGTTTTGTGTTACAACAGTGCAAGAAGATTTTACGATGAAACTTTATATGTTTATGTAACAAAGAAAGTCGAAACAAGATATCGAGCTCTGGTCAAGTTTACATTGTAGTTTGTTATTCCAGAAATATTTTTGTCAACTAATAAATTCTGTTCATACCCAACCAACACAAGAATGAAGTTCTAACTCAGTTTTATTCAAAAATTCTGTATTGTCAATGATAGAAATCTCATCATGAAAATGGTAATCATTAAGTCGATCCAAATTGTCCATTTCACTATGTGCCTTTAACCGAATGACTATCCATTCCTTCATAAAAGAAATCATCAACTTCAAGACGTTTTATGACTATAGACTCCAATAAGCCTATATGTAATATTTACTTCACTATATTTCAAACTATTCAACATGTTACAAGTAGAAAGAATGTCAAGTATCACATCTAGTAGACAATGTGTCAACAATCTGGACCGTAATTTGCTACCATTGTACTTATTATCGACTTTCCTGACCTTGTTACCATCGAACGTGAGAATATGGCTTCGAAAATAGAAATCAAATTTATGCCTTCTTTAGCACCCTTATGTAAGGTCAAAGGAAAAACTGGAATGGAAGATCTAGATTAGAGTATTTTTGAAGACTGGATTTCAGTTGCTGGTAAATCTCAGGACCTGTAATAGTCCAAAATCTGGGTTTATCACAAAGGACCTGGATTTGTCGCTTTCACGACTCGTAGGACCAATAAGGCAATGTGGCAAAATTAGATACAATAAAAATATTTCTCTCTTTCAGATTTTTTCTGAAACCTGGAAAATAAGATATTACGATGAGACCAAACAGTAATTCGTGGAAAGAAGATTTTTCCACGAATATCACAACCGAAAATCATTTTATCCACGTATCTTTCCGAGATCCTTTATCAATCAATCCTAAATAAATATTTTCCTATATTTTCTATATGAAATATAGTAATAGTAAAGTAACATGGTGTCTGAAGTTAAATGTAAGTTTGTTACGATTCAATACGTGGCTGATTCCGTAGTACTAGGGTTGCAGGAAATGTTAGTATGTAACACGTTGCGACGTCACGCGCCACTGTTCCGCGCCCCGTCAGTCGTTTTTAAATCACATTACGCACGGAATTGTTCGTTTTCATGAATTTTGATTATGTTACTACACTTTTCTCTGAAATCTACATTCCTGCAGATGTGCAGTATAAAATATTGAAATTACATTTCCAACATTATCAAAGTCATTATTGTTATTTTGGTTTCAGAGGAAAGGGAATGTTTAATTTATTAAATTACTTATTTCACAAAATAAACTTTGTCAGAGTCTTGGAAAACTGAAAACATAATTAAATCATGAAGGTTTTATTTACACTTTTACAAAATTATTCAGCTGTGAAAAACATTTTATATCAACGATAAGAATTTTAGTGATTCGCTATTAAAAATACCTAGAATTTGGCACAAATTAAAAACAATAGTTACTATTTACATGAGACGAATTTTAGGAACGTCAGGATATTGAAAATATACAAAAGACGAAAATATTCTGCAATAAACTGCTCTCCTGGTAAATGGGTTGGTGATGGCGGAAGGGTACGTACACGCACTTACAAAATACTAACTTTATTCCATCGCTTCGGTTATAAACAAATTTGATAAATTATTATTACATTCAAAATCTAAAAATATTATTATTATTGTTGACATTTAAATGTCAGGAAGGCAGTGAAATCAACTTCATTTATTTTCGTACCCAAGAATTAGGAAAATTATTGTTTGAAACAAATTGTTATCAATGAGAAAAAATAGGACTAGGATTTAAGATTAAGATAATAACTGCACAAGAATAACAATAAAAATAGGTACTAGGGTATTATGAAAATACAAAAAAATAAAAATTCGTTGCATAAAACTAAACAACGTACAAATATTTTGATTAAACATTTTTCTAACAACAATTTGACGTTGTCATGTTGACAGTTGGACAAGATGGCAGCGGTGAGAACATCAAAGCAGATTTTAATTAAAACTATATAGAGGTATATAAATTAGAAGATAAGTTTTACTTGACAATTTATTAAATAAATGAATTAACAAGATTGGAGTACTATTATGTAGCTCGTCTTTGAAAAGATTCAAGCAACACATAAGTAGACAATAGCCGTGGTATCTCCTCGCATCGAATGTTTCCTCCGATGTTTTCCATTCTATTGTTTCCGTGCATTTTGTTATTGGCCCAACTGTTTGCTTTCAATACTAACCCAGAACTACTTGAAATTAATTGTCGTAGATACTTTAGATTTGAATCTAGTCCTTACAAAAGGCGTCTTATAATTAACTGGTTTTTACTACTACAAAATCCCTGTGGCAAATATCTTACACAAGTTTCCAGTTAATTGTTCCAAAACTTATATTTTCACAGATGTCTGCAGTAAGGTGACTTAAAAACCTATTACAGTAACTTACGTGCGAACTTAACGCTAAAGTTGAACGTAGGTTTAACGCTAAACTGTCAACACAACTCGTCCCGGCCTTATTCTGTACATTACTTTAACTTAATCTTATTCGCATCAGCTTCTCTCCAACATATGTAAATATTACAAATTTTTATTTTTTTCTCGTGACATAAAACATCGAAATTCAGTGCTTGCTATTTATAGAATAATTGATTTTATAATATAATTTTATTTTTTACGACATTTTTTATTACAATTATCACTTATTACGTAGCTGTATTTTGTTTTTATCAAATA
The DNA here is from genome assembly GCA_038387885.1 of Spodoptera picta. Taxonomy (NCBI): domain Eukaryota; kingdom Metazoa; phylum Arthropoda; class Insecta; order Lepidoptera; family Noctuidae; genus Spodoptera; species Spodoptera picta. Next base: position 1,630,041 of record JAZHFQ010000344.1, on the reverse strand, counting down.
AATGACCTTTGAAAATAATATTCCGCATTCGTTAAAAATAAAATGCAATATAGAATAATACACTTCCACCCTATCTACAAATTACTGAGCATTATTTTCACATTAACACCTATCTAAACCACATCTCCACGCGATGCCTTACAGGAAAACAAACTTGTAACTTCCAATCTCTACCGTTTACTTGGAAACTTCCATAGGGACCCCCATGAAAAGTCATATCACATCAAATATGAACGTGATAACAGACAACAGCGCGTTATTGCGAGTAAAACAGTAGGCAGGCACGGTCAAAGAGCTCTAAAAGCTTATTGGGCCTGACAATGGATTGAGCCTCGAATTCCCAGCGCCATTTCAAAGAATGTAACAGACAACAGACGCACGCGGGTCGCGGACACAGCAAATTCATTTCAAATGTAATACATGTTTACTTCTTTCTGCTTTCTATTCTCCTTGCACTTTGTAATGTATTCTGGATATTCTTGTATTTTACGCGCTCTTTGTTTATTTCATTCAAAATGTGTATGTAATTCAAAGTAAAATTCCCACATTACCAATGAACATTTGGGATTTCATGTGGAATTTAATAATGCGCAATTTATTTATTTCAATGTTTTCACTGAAAGCAAATATTTTGAATAGTTTATTTAAATAACTCGTTGCGTATTCCATTCTATAACAATTATGTTTTTGTTTATTTAGTTTTTTCAATTCAAATGTTTTAACAAAACCTAGATCTGATAAATTCACAAACGTTAATTTTGTGGGATCTTTTTGAGCACTATTTTTGTATCTCACTTTAGGTTGATACTCAATTAAGAATAAAAATCTAGGATAAGTTTATTTATTACAACAACAAACTTAAACTTAAAATATATAGAATTCCTTAGGAAGGATAAAATAACATTATTTTATATTATCACATCCACTTTGTAACTTTATCATACGCCACTAAAATACAGCTACGTAATATTTGCAATGTTTACACGCCTAAACAGATTCACATTTGATTGTACAATGTACCAGGATTTCATAAATATTGAACGGAGAACAGAAATAAAAGATCACTGAATGTTCCTACGATTGTTCGTGTTATGTATTTACGAAGATACAATTGATACGGGGACTCTTGATGCTGTCTGGCATAGTCACATACATAATTATTCATAAACATGCATACATATTTATAATACGTCATTTTATTGATACTTTGTTTGTGAGTGAAACGCTATGATATTGAACGGATATGTTAAAAAATAAAGCGCACAATTTCACGGTAGATTATTTTATCATGCAGATGGGAGACGCTTTATTTTACCGTAAATTCATTGAACTATTATTATCATGTAGGTATAAAGCAAAAGTTATTTTTTGTTGATTTCTTTGCAAATGATGCTATTATGGTAGTCTTAAACAGTGGCAACATTTCTTCAGTTCCGCATCTAATAGCTGCTTTTAGTTTACTTCTCGTGTTTGTGGAGTGGTACCAGGCAAGCAGCGGAACTTAGGAGAGTGATGTTGGAAAACGTCAAAATGAGAATGTTAAGTAGTAGAGTAGCTGAACGTTTTGCCAACTGTTGCTGAAACTAATCTATATTTTTTACTTCCGAGCTCCGTTTCTACCCACGGCATCTTCTGAATTAATTCCCTGGCTTAAAATGTAGATTTTTAAGTTTGTACGTCTAAATGAACTGTTTTAAATTGAAGAAGTTGTTCAGTTTTAGCACGCTTCCTCATTTATTTCCCAGTATCGGAAAGTTACCGTACGTCTCTAAATTCAAAGGAATGGCCCATTTAAGTTCATCGGCAAGTTTTCTTCTAAAATTCCAGGAACCTTATCAATTGATACCTTGCTCTTTTACAGGCAGACATTTTTTCCTCTTTAGAAAAACTTCGTATTAACATATCGACATTTTTACCTCTTTAGAAAAACTTCGTATTAACATATCGAACTGGCTTCTCAAGTCCCCTGGTAGTGTTGTCGTGTAAACATTGCAGTGATTGAATGGAATATCTAACTATACTAAACGCTCGATACTTAAGCTGACACCTACAGCATCGATTAGACTTCACTCAAGGCACTGTATTTAGAAAATATATGTACTGAGATGCACAACGTGAGAATCAGTACTGTTGCCTCCAACATGGTTGAGCTTGAACCTGTGGACAATGAAATGTTGGTTAGATTTTATATCTTTAACAACACACATCTCGGTCAGATAAAAATACATTAATATAAACCTTACATTAAGGGTTATAACATTAGGTACTAACATCTTCCACTATTCAGTGGACGACCATTACGTCCTATGAACTTGTATCACAAACCCATCAACTCTATCATTTGTTCGCTCAATGAGCCATACACATTCAGGCAATTAACTTTTCTTTGATAACGGAGAAAACCACTCGACCAATAACAGATTTGTTATCGAGTATTGAAACGAAGTTATTCGAGAATCATGTGCGTCCATGTCCAGCCATAATTGCCGATATACCATTGATCGTCCATTTGAGCAAGAAATTGCACATGCCTCAATGAAGCTCTTTGAAATAGCAAATATCTGAATCAAAAATTGTACTATAATATTCCAATATATGAAGCGAGTAGTGCCCGCCTCAACGTCGTTTTTTATATTTATAAATCAAATTCCTCGTGTACGCATAAAAGGCTGTAAATATGAAAGTTGGCCTTTTTATGATATTTCTCTATTTTTTATTGTAAAAAACGTGGTTCGTAGACAAAAATATTTTTATAATATACATCAAACGACGTGTTTGTTTATTACTATGCTGTGGCTTATATGTGTGTGTACCACCAAATTAAAAAGAACACAAAATATTATTGTATACGATAAACATACGAACTTTACTAGACTATTCCGCAAGTTCCTGAATAGTTGAGAATCTTCACTTAAACTCAGCCAGACTCGAAAACTTATCGCTAGACCCTTTGCGAAATTAGACAAATAACCCTTAAGAAAATTAAGTGGTTTTCACCAGAATCGTGGAACGGAATGCAAGTCATCTCTGCCATGTCTTAATTACGTCTACCAGGGTAGCATAGTATGTTAATTAGTAGTTTGATGGAAACAAGCTGTCGCAGTTACAGTAGGTGAAGTTACATGTGCTGCAAAGATGAGATCTAATTACAAAGTTAAAGCATCTTCTATCATACATTTTATACAGTCGAGTTGGTCGGACGGTCTGAGACAAGTTGCATTATAGCGTCCGTCGGTGACAGACGAAGTTTGTCGTTCATATTTTTTTTATCTTTTTGCAGTCATTCCCAGAATGGTGTACGAGTGTAATATGAAAATACCAGGCGAGCATAATTCTGAAGGAACTCGGTAACAAACTGTGCCCGAGTTTTTTCAAAGTACGTGCCACGAAAACACGATTTCATAAAAATATTTTTCTACATACCTACCATGTAAAGAAATCTTTTTTAGGCATTAAGTAGAAAATTTTATTTGAGTATTTTAGGTCGTATTATTTTAGGATGTGTAGAATTTCATATTTTAGGTCAATTTCATCCCAAAACGTGAGTATTGAATCAACTTTTTCTTCGAATGGGAAATATGTAGGTATGGTATTTTGAATGTGAATTAAAAGTTTCATTTATAAAATAATGTTTAAATCGAATATTCCAATTAATTAATAATACCAAGTTTTCATAGTCGTCTAGAAGTATCAAAACTCACCTGCGGCTGTAAACATAGATAAATGTGGCGACCTCGCAACTACCAGGGTCGCATTCGTAGCCCTTATGTAGGGGGGTTGCATTGGCTGTATGGCTTCACAGCGTAAGGCCATGAAGCCTCTAGAGGTGGCCACTCGAAGTCGGATGGCTCGCCAACTCGATCGGAGGTTGAAGTCGTTGGCGTTTGAGACTGGCGTGTTATTATTCCTCGTACCAAAGTCCGTCTGTTAGGAAGATGTAAAAAATATGATTTATGAAATATACCTTTCCTGAATTTTACCGCGGTGGCTAGCAATTGTCTGCCACGCAACGTGTAGCAGGTCCCGCAAGAAGCAACTCTTTGTGTGATCCACAAATTTTTGGTCTGGGTCTGGGCATCATGTGTATGTGAACTTGTATGTTTGTAAACGCAGCCATGACGTGTGGGACTATATTAAAAAGAAACTGTTGTAGACATTTACAAAACTTATTATTTACATTAAGACAATCACAGAATCAGTCAAGAATCTTGGTTTCAAGCACAACCAAGTTCGTATCATCATTAATCAAGGCTTTGGTTCTTAAGCCAAAAAGAAACTAAAAATCATTGGGCGTTTATGAATAACAACAAAACCATGGAGACACAAGAAACGTCATCTGATGCACTTACTCTTTTCATTATTCTTTAATATAAGTTTATACGTACCCTATCAGGTCTGCCATCAATGTACCAGACGATGTTGGCTGGTGGCATCGCTGGCTTCGTAGTACAGTTGAGCAATACGTCTTCACCTAGCTGTACAGTACCCGGCACTCCTGATATCACCGGATCTTCTTTCAATGTCACTGAAATAAGTGTACACGTGAGACACATTGTTTAATTCTTTAAAAACGTTCGGTAAGAAATAGCATAGAATAGCATGAGAATAAGTGCTGATATGAAAAGTAAAGGTTCAATTTGATAACGAACTGAATTTTTTAATTAAAAATCTCAGTAACAATGTCGAGTCTGTAGTTTTTCCATGTTTGAAAAAAAAAATAGCTTTGTGTAAAATTCTTATTATTAGAAACCAGGCATTTAAGTTTTACATAGAATGATCGAAACAATTTATTGATTTTAAATTCATAACAAATATTGACACTAACAAAAAATTAAATTACATCTCTATGACTTACCAGCCACTGTCAATTCCTTGGTCTGCTTGACTACAGCAAACCGTGGACCCTCGGTAGACACTTCACAAGTGAACGAGAGCTTGGTATTGTAATTCCTAGGGAGTATCACGCTGATGGCACAGCTGTTCAGGTTGCAGGAGCCTCTGGACACGCCCCCTGCCGTCGAGTTAAACGTCCTTGTCGGAGGCTGTGAGAGGAGAAAGTGATTGTTAAAATAATATTTGCTGAAGGTAAAATGTTTTTGAGATATCTAAAGTTAAATTAACTAACTGACCTCGATAATTATGTAATCGTCTATGAATTTGGTTCACACAGGCCACGGTAACTGCTTACCATCAGGTGAGCCGTGTGTTTTTTGCCATCGCCGTAATGGTATAAAAAAATATTATCCGGTTTTATGTAAGCCAGCAGGAAATGTTGAAAAATTTTGTTTTGTTAAAAGATTAACTCGTCGCAACAGTGTACATACAGGCTAACATCCACAAAAAATACACAAAAGATAATAATGTGAATCAAAATACATTTACGAAATCTCAAACCACACAATCGTTGTATTTACAATCCTGAAAAAATACACAATAAACCTGATATTCCCGTTTAATTCACTGCTATTTACTTTCAAAACCAACAACGGCCCATTTCTATATAATCCAGCTAAAATGTACGGGTCCCGTACAAAAATATAGCATACATTTTATGAACGTATTTTAGATATTTGAAGAGATTCACTAACAATCGCTTGCTTAACATCAAATGAGTGATGAGAGACTATGGAACGTTACGGATTATTGTAAAAAGTAGGTACAACTCCATTGTCTGTAAAGAAATTACAACGTTTACTATACGTAACATTTGACAACAAATATGGACACCGAATTTTTTTTTCCTATAGCTTGAACATATGAGCTTTGTTAGATCTTAGTTCTTAACTGAAAAACCGATCGATGCTCAAGTCTGTTACTTAGTCACAAAATCAACTTATTAAATGGTACATGTCTTATAGATGTTTCTATCTAGAGCACATTAGATTACATTACAAAAAAGAAGCAACTCTCACTTATTTCCCACTCTGGCTGATAAAGTAAAACGAAATCGACGTGACAACAATCGACTATGTATTCACCCAGCTAAAACAGCACTAATGCATAAAAGCGTGATATGTATGGCTCCCATAATTTATAACAAAATTCCTAAAGAAATTATTAAATTAAATTTAAACTTATTCAAACAAGCGTTGAAAAAACTACTAGTTAATAAATGCTATTATAGTGTTCATGACTTTGTAAATGACAAATGTTTGTAATTTTTCTTTGTTGTCCCTGGTCAGGAGGTTTGAGTCTCTTATAGGAATGTTACAATTTAAAAGTTTAATAACTGTTATAATTGGATTTAATATTATATTCCACATTTGTACACCAGAAATGGTCAAACATGTTGATACTATGCTCACTGCTCATCTGTACAACTTATAATGTGCATTTATGATGTATTATTATTTAACACGTGTTTTTGCAAATAAATAATCTTTGACTTTGAAAAAAAAAAAAAAAAAAAGTTCATAGGAATTTTCCGAGACTTTTGGTGCTGACTGTACCTAATGTAATATTTTGGTTGTTCATAAATACGGATATATTGTTTCGGGCACTGGTTCGCATTCTGTACCTACTTATGTATATTTTGTATTTCTCAGTCAAGTTAATGTAAATTGTTTTTGAGAAATAAATGTCTTAAACCGTAACATTTCCACTACTTTAAATTTCGGTTAATTTATTCAAGAGGCATTAAAAACGTTACAATTAACAATATTGTTATCTCTAAATATTGTAATATTTTGAAGTAGTTTAGTTTCAATTAAAGTTATGTTATGTTATAAGTCACATCAAGCTGTTGCTGTGGCTTTAGACTAAGTAATCAAAAGCAAAGCAAAAAGTAAAAACCAAGAAACGAAAAAGAATGTCCCATATTATCACATCAAATGAAATACAGTATTTTTTCCTATTTTCGATGACGATGACAAAATAATAAAAAAGGCAGTAATTACAATACATGCTTATAGTCGTATCAACATAATTATAATACTAGGACAGCAAACTTTACTAAGAAGTCGATTTGTTTACTATCCGATTAACAAGTTCTTTTTGAGTGAAGTGATAGTGTGTTACTAATTAATGTTAATACAACATTCCTTTACAATAAAACTCACTCTCTTAAATGTTTAATATCACTTACTAAGTTCACAGCAATCATCATAATAATTTGAATAAATGCAACGAACGAAGTAGAGAAGCAAGACACCCACCTGTTGTCCTGGTGTGAACCTGAATATTTCGTTGCTGCCTCTGTACCACTTGACGGAGTGTAGTGCGGGATCGCCCTGGTCGTTCATATAGTGGCAGACGAGGTTCGCTTCTTGGTGAGGGTCACCGTACATCGGTACCTCTAGAAACGTGATGTTGTGAGCTGTGGCTATCACTGTGGACAATGGAGAAATTCGTTAGTAGAGTAAAAAACATAATATAACATCACGCCTTTTATCCTCGAAGGGGAAGGCAGAGGTGTACATTACGGCACATAATGCCACTGTAGGTACAATGTAACATCCACTTTTCACTATTTATGTCGTGAGTACCATGGGGCACAATTGTACCTGGTATATGGCAATAGGCTCACATGGAATCTGGAATTCGTCGTTGTCGTCAGAATAAATCGTATGCCCGTGGTAGATACTAAAATAAATAATTGCTAATATTTTGCTTCAAACTTTGTCTAGTAAATATTGTAAATACTGCAGGTACAAGCATTTACATTATTTACTTAAAATGTTATGTAAATAGTTGCTAGTATTGCTTAGACCACAATATACATATATAACAAGGGTTACTCCCTTATATTGTAGACAGTATATATTTCAAAAAGGTCAGACTAGCAGCTGTTCAGTATTCGGAAAAATAAATAACTTCAGGTATTTTTTCAGCCCAATTCTGAGTCGTGGCCTCGTGTTCTAAATAGGAATTTACCTGTACTTTCAATCAAATAGTTTAATTGTAAGCCTGGTAGACTGACTAATACACGATTTTATTGTTTTTTTTTCTGTAAACTCTGCTTTTTTAATTTAACTCGTCGAGTACCGGTTTTGTAGACACAATTATAGAACAATAGGTTGCGGTCACCGGTGACCGCTTGGTGTTTGACAGTTTAAATGGAACATAATTATTGCGACTTGACAAAATATCTAATTGGGACCTGAGACGCACCGGACTTCAGTGTTCCGTTGTTTTCATGGTTATATCTACTGTAGATCCTGGCTTACAGGAGTTGCAGCGGTTTTGGGAGGCTGTGTCAGGCTTGTACCATAAAAAATATAGGTAATTGGTAGATGACTATTTGACAGATATACCTCTACAATAATCATTCAAAAAAAGTTATATATTCACAGTTGACAAAATCGTTTGATTCTTTGTCTTACTTGACACAAATGAGATAATCCCAAAACACATAGAAGAATGCATTAGACATTCTCCATGGATGTACAATGTAGAGGTATTAAGTGACAAGTGTATCAAATAACAATCGACGCGTTTGTCTAATCCGTGCCTGTAGCCAAACGCCACTTAAGCGCTTGTCTATAGAGAGAGTAGAAAACTAAATGTAACCACTCGACACTGGCACTATAGTCGAATACTTCGTTTTGGAGACTATGTTGCCAAAAAGGAAAAAAAAAACTAATTGGGGATGACACTGACAAATGTCAAAATTTACGTCAATCCCATGTAATTTGGTTTTCTATTCTACCTCTACATGTAGACAAGCGCTAAATGGCATTTGGCTACAGCTGCTGACACTGAACTAAGCACAAACAGAAGCAAGTAGGTCCCTGCCAAGGAAAGTAGAGGTAATACTGAAAAGCATTGTTTAGTTTACTTCCTGTTTTTGAAGAGATGTGACTTCCATTAAGAACTATTTGTTAATTTAACTTATCTTCATACGATAACGATACTTCCTATAGAAAAGGTAAAAAAAATAATGAACGACTTTCTATTCGCTGACTATCATTTCTCATTAAACAAAACTTTAAACTGTAATTGTATCTTTTACAAGTGTTTACAGTAACAAAGAAAATACCACACTACGAGCAAACCCATTGCGAAGATTTCACAATACCGATAACATTGTGCAATATACAAGTTTGCACGAAGTTTGTGCAGTTTTTGTTAAGCGACGGACGCTGATTAAGAAGTTCCAAACTAATTTTGGACAATGTGCAAAATGTAACAGATTTTAGTTAGTGTCTGTTTGTGTTGCGTATCGGTGTATTGTGAAATTATTCGAAACTTTGTGTTTGTTGTTCTAGAAATGTCTTTATTAGAATTACGTTGTTTAAGTTCTGTTGGGGATAGTTTTTGGACTGTTTAAATGATGATGCTGATTAAAGGTCTAGTACTGGTTTATTCGACGGAAGGTAGGTGTGCCTTTACAAATATACGGCGCGCAACGCGTACAGTGCTCACGGCTAATCGAGTGGAAAGGAACGGGCCGCGATCCTCGTCCTCGTACATGTTGATCCCCGCGCAGCGCTGTCCCCCCTCTGATGCCACCGCCATTGCCGCCTCCATCGACGTCATCGAGATGTCCGAGACGTTTCCGAACAAGTTCGATATTGTATTATTCTGTTTAATGTCATGTTGCTTGAACTGTAATTACTACGACTACAAACTACAACGGTCTAACGAGCCTACATGTTACGATATCATAATGAATTCTAAATACGTCATGATATTTGAATGAAATGTAGCAACAGATTGTCTCGCCGTATTTGACCTACCAGGCTGACATAAACGATACAAAGTCATAACTTCGACACCTATACATGCTAATCTCCGTTCAGCACAATCGCGTCCATATCGCACATGATGTAGCAACTATCGCTAAGCCTGTACTTAGCAGATTGCCAGCTCAACGCTGAAAGCGCTAGATTGTAGAATTAGCATAATACCCCAATTTTGCTGTAGTATGCGATAGCTGGCTAATTAGTGCCGTGCACCGAATAGGAAAGCGATTTAATAGCTTAGTTCCGATGTTCTGCTGAGAATTTTAATCAATTATGGGGCTCAGTTGTGTTGGGAATGTTGTTTGGCAACGGACTGAATTGTAGCAGTAAGTGATTCGATGTATCTATCTATTTATAGCTGTTGTAGCTTCCACTACAAACAGAATATTTTGCAGTTTCTAATTCAATATTAAATAATAATTTTGCTTAATACTAAAAGTTATGACAGAAATCTTAATATGTTTGACTTAGTTTTTAAAGCATGTAGTTGTTTGTCTTCAATTATTTATCTTAGATTTTGAGACGGTATCTCTCAGGCGTAGCTGCGTAGGTAGATAGAGAATAAACAACGAGCTGTTTTCGTAACTCTTGGTATTGGACTTGCAGAGTCTTGGAAAAACATTGAGTTAAAGTCATCATTTATTTGTACAGAGAATAATATCATAAATAGAAATGAGCTTGTTAATAAATTATACCGAGCACGAGGCATAGGATATTAAGGTACCGGTACATTTTTTTCATGACATAGACTTGACTAGAGTCTTAACAATTTATTATAATCTTTCATATGGAACCATATATATTATAGACTTCTGAACTTCAATTTATCTATACCTATATCTTAATGTTTTGGATGTAAAAACATCGATTTGTGTGTACACCTCGTTATCATTTACCATAACAGCATATAGGTACATTTATGTTAAGATCAATCAATTTTTTACTTAGAAAGTGTGCCATTAGTGCAATAGTTTTAGATATCAATGTTACAGTCAATAGTCGTTTATGATCAGTAAGTAAATAGCATTTATTAACTACTAGCTGGCCCAGCAAACTTCGTTTCGCCTAAAAATGATTTTCTCACGTTTTAAACCTTCCCTGGACTTCCATGGACATTTCAAGACCAAAATTAGCCAACTCGGTTCAGTCGTTCGCTAGTTTTAGCGAGACTAACGAACGGAAATTCATTTTTATTTATATAGATAGATGACGTTAGGAACTTATGCTACCCAGTGATTTTGCGGAAATTATGTTAACGTAATTGATGCGGGGAAAAGCTCTAAAATCAAGCGACGAAAAACTTGTATTTCCAACCACGGATTAGAGACCTCCATACAATCCGCAACAATTTATTTAGTTTCAACAAACTGAGTTTCAAAAAATTTAAACCAACTAGTGGCAATTTTCCAGTAAAAAATTGTCTAACCCGAAATATTTTTTGTCGCTAGTTTTTGAATATGTTTTGAACTTCTATACAATATATATATACATATATATCGACGATATATGTGCAATATACCTCTATAATATTAAATCAAGCAGGTAAATCTATTCCAGAACGAATAATTGAATAATTTATTTATTTTTTATTTTATATTTTATTGCACTTATAATTTGAGAACAATGCGGTCTTATGACATGTAGCGATTGCTTCCAGAAAACATTTGGATGGAATTTTCGAAAAAGAATCTGGGATATGTGTAGTGAATTCACAATAATGTAAATGAAAAACACAGAAAACAAAAATAGAAGAGAAATATTACCTACTTATCTAAGTAACTTGACTATAACGTAATTCAATACAGAAATTGGAAATGACTTTGCGCACTTCCTATGAAATTGCTTCTAAACATGAGTATACTGGGAGACAATACGCATAACAGCTGTCTTTCTCTCTCTCTCGCTCTCTCATAATACATCTAAATCCAGTTATTTAGATGTCTGAGAAGAAAATATGAAAGGTATTCAATTTCGCTCGACTGCGAAAATATGATTCATAAAAATTCATCCCGCTCACAAGTACATTAAGTTGTTGCTAAGAAAACTTAGCACCGGGCAATTCTCCATCGCAAATACAAAGTAGTTGTGAAGAAAAACATAATTAAAACAAAACGCTTCGAGTTACCAACAACTATTACCAGGAGAGCATAGCACACAAACAATGAATATAAAATTAATTTATGAGATATAAGGAAACTGAGTTTGCATCAAAATGTAGTCGTAAAAATTTCCTTTGCTAATATTTTTATGCTGATGAATCTGTTTACGTCCTTATGGGATTTTTGCCGGTTTATGTATAGATGGTAGCCGTAAGATCTCTCGAGTGGAATAAGATTTTATTACTCACTATATTCAGAAGGCATCGTGTATGCCGTGTATGCCTATACCTTTCATCTTAATGGGTTTCGAGAAAAATTTAGTCTAGGTACATTTTATTCGAAGCCTATTTACCTTCACTCGAGTTAGATGAAGCCTCAGTAATTATGAGAGTTGTTTATATTTAAAATATTCATTTTCTTGACGCGCGTCTGTATTAAGTTTGGTAGGATTTCGCTGCTTTGATTACATTAAATTTATATCAATTACATAAATTACTTGAAAACGAAATTGGAAACGGCGTCTTGTTTTTCAAATACCTAAGTATTGTAGTTAAAGTAAAAGTCAAAAGATGTAGACAACAACTTACGGTCTATATCAGATCATACTTACTATAAATAATGTGGTGGTATCGACCACTACTGCCAAGTAAGTGATGATGATTCACAAGCCACTCTTCATGTTACGCAGAAGATTACCGACTACGACTACACAGCGTAATTCCACTCTCACAGTATAATTTATGAATATTTTATACAGTAATGTTCTTTGTTAAAAGGCACGAAGGTACTTGATAACTTTTCTTAAGTCCCACATAAATTATTAACAAAGGTTAAGCACGGGGATAAGTGGGTCTAGTAGGTAAGACGAAATTCTGTGATGAAATTTTCATTATAGCGAGCGAAGAACACCTCTCTCTAATCTTTTAGAGTAAACGTCATATGTAACGAGGATTGTCTCGTCGGTTGTATGTTCAGCTGGTGGTCACAAGGTCACTGGTTTAAACTCTCGGTTGTGTAAACAATAATAATAATAAAGTTAAGTTGTGTGTCCATTACATTTATATTAACTCGTCGAGTACCGTCATTATAGACACAATTATACAACAACTAGCTGTTGCCCGCGACTTCGTCCGCGTAGATTAATGACTTCTGACAGAATTCATCAGAATCAATTCAGTGCCCAATTAAGATTTACCTATTGTGAAATGATTTATCGTAATTTCAATAAATTAAAAATCGCGTAGGATTCTTACCAGTCCCGGCCCGATCACGTAAATTTGAGTAATAAAAACTTCGACTATTGTTGTACAGAATCTCTATGATATAAGTTCAGTGGTTAAAAGATAGAGAGTCCTGGAGCATTGACGCATAGTTCCCGTTCCCGAGGGACTTCTGTGATAAAAACTATCATACGTTACTCAGGTCCCAAATCATCGTTTTACCGAATGTAATTCAAAAAGATTCAATTTTCATTCCCAATTTCACAGCAACTATCATTCCCTATTTTATCCCCTTAGGGGTGGAATTCATCAAAATCCTTTCTAAGGAGATACCTATGTCATAGTAACTTTATGCATGCAAAGTCTCAGCCCGATCGGTTTAAAACTGGCAAAGTATCACACAAACTTTCACCCTCTATATTACCCACTTTGGGGTGGAAATGTTCAAAAACCTTTCTAAAGGGACGTGTACGTCATAATATCTACCTGCACGCCGAATTTCAACCCGATCTGTGTAAAACTGACAAAGCCTCATACAAACTTTCATCCCCTGCATTATCCTATTGGAGGTGGAAATGATCAAAATCCTTACTTGGAGATGCCTACGTCATAACATCTACTCTCATGCCGAATTTCATCCCCATCGGTGTAAAACGGAGAAAGTTCCATACGAACTTTCACCCCCTATTTTACCCTCTTGGGAGTGAAAATGATCAAAGTTCTTTCTTAGAAGACGCTTACGTCATAACATCTATCTGCATGCCAAATTTCAACCTGATCGGTTTAAAACTGACAAAGTCTCATACGAACTTTCATCCCCTATTTTACCCACTTGGGGGTGGAAATTATCAAAATCCTTTCACAGCGGATGCCTACGTCATAACATCTATCTGCATGCCAAATTTCAACCCAATCGATTTAAAACTGACAGTCTCATACAAACTTTCATCCCCTTTTTACCCACTTGGGGGTAGAAATTATCAAAATCCTATCACAGCGGATGCTTACGTCATAACATCTATCTGCATGCCAAATTACAACCCGATCGGTTTAAAACTGACAAAGTCTCATACAAACTTTCATCCCCTATTTTACCCCCTTGGGGGTGGAAATTATCAAAATCCTTTCACAGCGGATGCCTAAGTCATAACATCTATCTGTATGCCAAATTTTAGCCCAATCTGTCTAGCGGTTTGGGCTGTGCGTTGATAGATACTTCAAAAGTCGATTTTTTTATTGATTGTTACAAAACAAAAGTTACAATTTCTGGAATTCCTTTGGTACCTACTTATATAAAAACTTTGCACATCCTAAGAGACCTATGTACCAAGTTACATGGTTTTATCTCCAAAAATGACGAACACCCACATGCAACCCCTATTTCACCCCTACGCTGGTGTAAATTTTAAAATGCTAGAACAAACGATTTTTTGTTTATTATTTAGTGCCTAAATATAAAATGTAAGGTATCTTCAAGAATGACGAACTTCATACAAACTTTCAACCCCTATTTCATCCCCTCACAGGTCGAAATTTCAAAAACGCTAGAACAAATGTTTTATTATTTTTTATCAAGTGCTTAAATATAAAGTTTAATGGTTTTATCTTTAAAAATTATGAAATCCCATACAACTCCCCCCCCCCTTTTAACCCATTTTCGCGATAAAAAGTAGCCTATGTTTTATCTCGGGGTCTAGAATATCTGTATACCAAATTTCATTCAAATCCGTTCAGTAGTTTTGGCGTGAAAGAGTAGCAGACAGACAGACAGAGTTACTTTCGCATTTATAATATTAGTTAGGATAGGTTGCGGTCACCGGTGACCGCTTGGTGTTTGACAGTTTAAAGTTGTCTAAAGGGCCTCTGCGCAGTTGGCTTCGGCCCCTCGTACGCCTCCCAAAAAACCGGGACCCTGAGGTCCCGTAATAATCAATTATCATGAAACGCTGTTTTGAAAGACAACCACACATGATTTTTCTTATGATTACTTAAGTTTACAAACAAATATCACATTTAACATTAAACTTAAAATAACAAAGCATCAATCAAAAAACTATCCAATACAGTAATCGAACTCACAATGTGTTGACAACAACCGGTGGTCCAGTCACTGATTCGACCGAGCTATCAATTTCATTTCCTAATTCCCTATCACCTCCAGTGCAGTTAATCACCTGCCTAATTAGTTGCAATTAATTGAATGTACGGCAAAGCAGTCTGTCTGTCGATCGGTTATTATTCATGTACATATTGTTGACTAATGCAGATCTTGCCAAACTTGTGTATACTATACCTCTATAATAACATAAAATCAGGCCTATTGTTCCTCGAAGGATGGGTCTTTATTTTTTGAGTGGGGAAAGTCATCCAACGACTTGTCCTGGAGAAGTCAAACTGACTAAAAACCACCCTGTTCCTACTCCTGCATTTCGAACTGATGCCCTGGCAACCGGCAACCTATTAGGTTCCATCTGTGATGGTCTGATAACTCCTTGAGGTCCGAGCGGAACGTGACGCGCCTCAAGCTGCCTAAGATTATTAAAACACCACTGACAAACGATGAAAGAAAACATCGTGAGGAAACCTGGGCGCATATAATTTCTAATTATAAGGTTGAAATCGCCAAACCGCATTAAACAAACGTGGTGATTTATGCTCAAACCTTATCCGTGTTTGAAGAGGCCGTCAGCAATGGTCACGGCTGTTATTCTCTAGGCAATAAACAAGAAATTCGTCGTATTATTCATTAAAAATGTTTGTTCAAAGCAGGTACAATATTACTATTAATCATAGATCCAGGTTTTGTTATAACATTATTTATACTGCCAAGATAAAATACACATAACTGCAAAATTCCTCACTTGTAGTAAATGTATCCTTATGTAGTATGTACTGAGGCATATACTAGGTAATCCTCTAGAACGCGACAAGAATTTTGTCTTTATCTACGATGATAAAATAAAAATGATTTCTTTCCCTTTCCTACCTGTTATTTCAATAGCATCAATGCCGTTTGAAGTGCTCGACTGTGAATATTCTCGACGGTAGAAATATCTGTTTAACGCCGTACTTAGTTTCCTTACAAAGAGCTCTTCTGCTACTTATTTCCCAGTTAATTAAGCATAGGTACCTGTAAATAGGTACATAAAGTAGGTTCTTTGATCTGTGTAGAACTAGTACTACTATCATTCATTTCATGTTTAATATTTAAAGAAGTTATTTCATTTTATTTGAATTTTTCATTTGTAAAAACTACTATTGTAGAGTAGTCAGTTAGGAAATGTCGGCCTCATCGTTCGCTTGATAAAATTGACGTGTAAAAGCGCTGCCTTGTAGCCTATTTGCAGAAATAAATTCACTTGTTTCACTTGTTTCACTTCACTTGTTATATTCACTTATGTTATATTATGTTATATGTTATATATATTTGCAATAATTATCTGGCAATTATTAAAGATTCGAGTGCTTTGTTATTTATTTATATATTTTATACTTTATTGCATACATACAGAAAAAAATAGTATACCTACAACAATGTAAAAGTCATTTGGGTACAATGGGCAGTCTTATCACCCGAGGCGATTTCTTCTAAACAACATTTATAGGACAACCTTTGTTATATTGGCTTCTTAGATCGAAGTAAACAAAACAAAACATCGTCAGGCAAAAGTGTCATGTTGGTCATAACGTTGTCATGTAAAAGTTCTAGATTATGTAGCATATTTTCCGAAATATTGTGCAACAAATTGATTGCATTATTTCCGGCGCCATTTTTACAACATTTTCAAAAAATATAGACCGGTCTTAAGGTCAAAATGTCAAAAACTTATATGACACATTGAAACGTTACATGTTCGTGTTAAGTCCCTAACTACGTTAACTTGAAGTATCCTCTAAAATAGTTAAAGCACTCACAACTACTTTGTACTTAAAATAGAACTTGAAAGTGGAAAATAATTTCAGGCCAGTTTTGGTTGTGAGACATAAAAAGGTCGTATTTTCTGCCCAGTGGCCAGCCTTTGATCTTGGGCACGTAAAATAAATAAATCATGTTCGTTGACTAAGTGACAACCTTTTGACCTATTTTCATGTACTAGGGTCACATAGACTAAGTGTAGATATGTCGGAATTTGTTACTAGTGAATCGTGACACATAACTCTCTGAGAAAAAATAACGCGATTTTCTGTTTCGAAACTTTTAGGAATAGGATGGATTTTCAGATTTTGACAATAAGTAATTACTTTTACCATATTATTACCATAACATTCACAAGCGCGACTACTAAATAAGCTCCTAGGTTCGAAACTCGGGTCATATAGAAAAATCTATTACATAACATAACATCATGCCTTTTATCCCCGAAGGGGTAGGCAGATGTGCACACTGTACAATGTAACACCCACTTTTCACTATTTATGTTATGAGTCCCGTATAATAGGGGGTGAGCCTATTACCATATACCGGGCACAATTCCAGACTACGTGCTACTACTGAGATTTTTTTTTAAATCCAGTTATACCTTGCCCGACCCGGGATGAACCCGAGACCCCTTGCCCGGCAGTCGCACTTGCGACCATTTGGCCAACGAGGCAGTCAAAAATCTATACTTACATAAAAATATAACGTATTAGCGTCTCCGCCTCTACGTAATGAATTAATAGCTTAATTAGGTTTCCTACTTTTTTATTGGATAAGCCGGTAAACGAACGAACGGATCACCTGATGGCAAGCAACCGTCGTCGCCTATAGACACCTGGCACACCAGTGCTTTACAGGCCGTTTGGGGATTATAAATATGATTATTTTTGGGGATTCAAGGATTGAGAAAATTAGGGAGGAGGGGAGGTAATTGTGTCTCCGTTAACGAGTAAATTTATTTCTGCAAAAAGTCTAGAAGACAGCACTTTTACACATCAATTTTTTAGGCGACCGATGATGTCGATATTTTCTAACTGACTACTTTGAGAAGCCGAAACAAACTTAGAGAACCTCACTCACACGACGAATCACAATGTAAGCGTTGTTTCACGTCGATTTTCTGCGAGGTCGTGGTAACATGGCTCTCCCACACTTAATTAAGTTGTATCAATACTTATAATGTTTTGGAAAATAACAAAAGCCGACAAGTAGGAAATGAATAATAATACAAATGGTACAAATGGCTATCTACCTATTTATATAGTTGCATTAACCAAGATATTATTATGATACATCAGTGGCAAGGTCTGTATGACAGTGAGTGATGGCGGCCACCTCTGTCGGATTGGAAATTATTGTAACAGGTGTAATTAGTAATCGGCGATAAATTAATGTCATCAAACAATGTAATTGATGTGTGTGTGACCAACAGAACAGTTATTAATACAAATAAACTATATTTAGCAACGATATTGCCGATAATTTTTGGTTTCATTGCATATAATTTACCAAATATGTGTAATAACTGTCCGAATATTAATTAACACTTTTCGCGATGGGTTTATTAACAAAACATGTTTTTCGTAATTCGTTGTAATTGTGAACGTTATATACATGTACTTTTAATATAAATTGGAGCTCTTTTTATATAAATTTCGAGGATTTCAAAGTAGTTACAGCGTTGTTAATAATTTTGTATAATCATTTCATATACCTCTACTTAATTTTAATAACATGCTGCCTGTTATTTAAGCAAACCATAATGTTATAAGCAGCGCCGTAAATAGGGCGGTGCCAGCGGTGCCCAGGCACAGGGCGCAGACCCTGGAGGGGCGCAGAAATGACCAGACCGCCCTACTGTACTATCTAAATCTGTATCGCATTCTTAAACGATCTTGAATCCACAACACATGTCAAACGACTAACGACACATCAGACAAATGTATAACCACCTTAAGTCTTGCTCGCAATATTACTTATACAAACAAAAGTACCTACACTATAACTTTGTACGTGTTTTTCTTTTATATTTTCTTGACATTTCTGTAATTTAATTTAATCTTATTTCATTCAATTGCTAAATATTTGTATGGGCATGATGTGATTCCCTTTAATTGAAGGATCACAAGGTTATTGTAACATATAGTGGATTTTTTTTGCATGTAAGTGTATCTTTTGTTGGGAGTCCAAATAAAAGTAAATAAATAAACTTTCACTGATATCCCATCCTTACTAATATCATAAATCTGAAAGTGAGTTTGTTTGTTTGTTTGTTCTGCTTTCACGTCGTAACTACTAAACCGATTGCTTTGCAGACGTAAAGTTAGAAGTCCAGATTAAATCATAGAGTACTTTTTAACCCGGAATTTTGTAAATATAATGGCAACAATACTCAACAATTAGCAAATACATATATTGTACGCTGTTGTTTCAACGCTCGATAGATGGCGTTAAGATCGAGTTAGATGGCGCTATGATTTCGTTATCGGCGAAAGCATAGGTTCCGAGCTTCCGAAACAATTATATTTCGGTATACGCATCTAGCAAGTGTTATTTTTTCTAGGTAGATATTATCTAAAGTAGTTTATAGCTTTGTTCATTGTTTACGTTGATTGATACAGTAGCTATATATTAGTTAGGTTAGATTAATTCGTCGAGTACCGGTTTTGTAGACACAATTATAGAACAATAGTTGCGGTCACCGGTGACCGCTTGGTGTTTGACAGTTTAATGAAGTGATTTATTTCTAAGTAGATGTCTAAAGCAGTAGGTTTTCGATAATAAAATGTAATATAGTTTACCACTCAGTTTTGGTTTAACATTGCAAATAAAACCCTTATAGGAATTAGAAGTCTTTTAAATTAAAATGGGAGGATGGAATTTGTGCTAATGCGAACTCCTTCTGTTGTTCTTTCACGCTAAACGGTTGAACGGATTTTGAAGAAATTTAGTATAAAGGTATGCACTGACTCTGCAGAAAACCTCAAGCGGCGCAAGTATAACAACCTTGCTGGTAGTTATATCTTTGAGCCGTTTGAGGTTGAGACGCTAGGTCCGGGAAAAGGCTGGCAGCATTGCCACGTTGTATGGCAATGCTTTACCTCTGACCGAGAAAAAGACCAGCCTCACCCGGGCGGGAGAAGTCATTGGATGATTTTCCCCCCTCAAAAAAAGGTCCGTGGGGTCCGAGTGCGCTTAAATTATTCAAAAGCTTTTCGAAACGCCTGGTTGACACATCTCGTGACCAGAAGGCTGGTCTTTTTCTCGGTCAGAGGTAAAGCATTGCCATACAACGTGGCAATGCTGCCAGCCTTTTGGGTACTTTCCCCATAGGAAGTTGAATGAAGACTACATTATTTGATAAATGTGAATGTCAGTCAAGTGTGGGTCTTCTCAAAGCTATAGTTGAACTGGATTTAAAGGAAATGTTTCCCAATGTAGTGGTCGCTATAAAGATATTTTTAACCATGCCAGTGACTGCAACTTTCTGCGAGAGACCATTTAGTAAGCTCAAATTAATAAAGACGTACCTGCGATCGACGATGGGCCAAGAAAGATTGTCTGGCCTAGCGATTTTGTCGATTGAACGCGACATAGCACGGCTTCTGTCGTATGAAAATGTAATCAAGGACCTCGCAATGAGAAAAGCGCGGAAAGTTAATCTTTAAGTAATCTTAAAGTAAGGACAGCCTTGGTCCTTACTATCGAGTAATTTGTGACATTTCTGTATGAAAGCAAATATGTTTATACTATTTTTTTATCATTTATCTTTTCTTAAAATTTTTAACAAATTATCTTAAAAAATCTACTAAGTACCGACCTATATCTTGGTAAACAATAAACAGTTATATTTTCATGCACATTTGTCAATTTTATTGTCAGAGCCTGGTAATTTTGGACATTTTTCAAGGGCGCAGTTTTGAAAGCTCGCACCGGGCGCATAAAAGGCTAGTTACGGCACTGGTTATAAGACAATATATTATGATATTTAAAGAAAATTTTGACTTCGATCTAACTTTTTTTATGGAATAAACCGATAAACAAGCAGATGGATTACCTGATGGTAAGCAATCGGCGTCGCCCATGGACACTCGAAATACCAAAGACTTGTAACCACTTGTAACACAAGTGCGTTACCGGGCTTTTGGTGATTAGGAATTTGAGAATTGTTTAGGATTCGGGGATTAGGGAGATTGGGGAGGGTAATAATTGGGTCTTCGGTAACTTCAGTCACACGACGAAACCCACTTATAAAATTAAATATTTATGCAACAAAAATATTTGTCTGCTAACTACAAAGTCAACCTACCTAACCTGGTCTAATTTTTAGCTAACTTTGTCATTACAAACCGGAATATATCTACTTTCATATCTAAACAATAGCTACGCATTTTTTATATGACAAAGGTACTCATATTAAATATGTGGGGTATGATTCCCTAATTACCTTATTTTAGACCTATGTATGTATGCCAATTTTATTATATTTATACACCTGATACATTCTTTACTCCGTGATATTTTATAGGAAAATTGCGAAAACCAATATCGTCACGACTACTGAACTCAACCTACCAGGTATTTAATATCGAAAAATTTACCTATGTTTACGAATAATTCGTTTAAAAATATTTGTACCAGGCGATCATAATCGCGTAGGATATAAATTACTAATAAAAATTATTACATTTTTATAGCAGACTTTCCTCGCAGCGCTCGAGGTCTTTACAAGAGATAATAATAGGTATATACTTATTTCGTCTTCCACAAAATGTTATTTTGAAATAAATCCTAATGCAATCAGGAGCAACTGAGAACATCTTATAAATCTAGTCGTTATTTTTGTAGCGCGAGTAAGTCGTTTTTATTGTAACACAGTATTATCAATGAGACTTTAAAAGCATTTTTTTAAATAGTAACGATGGAGTTTCTTTCTCGTTCTTCTCCATTCGAAACTACACTTTGCCTAGCTTTACTGGCAGATAGACGGACTGACAATTCAATTTTTTACATTTCAAAAGTGCCTATTAAACGTTTAATTGAAATAAATGCTTTGACTTTGACTTTGTAGTTTCAAACAAAATTGGTAATACATACATATATACATAACCTGACGCCTATCTCTCATGTGGGGGTAGGCAGAGATTATGGAACGACAATTGATAATGTAGTGGTAGTAACAAGGATTGAAAAGGAAATGCTACTATGTTCTGGACATGTAGAAAGTATAAATGAAAGTAGAATAATGAAAGAAGTATACAGAGCAGATATGAATGGGGCCGTAGATAGAGGGCGCCCTCGATGAACATATATCGACCAGATTGGCGATATATTAACGAAGGGCCGAAGAAAAAGTACCCTTAACCGACGTGCATGCATGAGAAGACCGATGAGTAGATGACTGTTGATGAAGAGTGTATGTAAGAATCGTTGCATTTGTAATACAGATCGGTAAATAAAACTAGGTGTTTTAGTAGTTATAGCTATTAGTAGGTACGCTCATCTTAAATGAAGTTACACTATTAAACGACAAGTTTCAATAAATAATCAGCCAATGTTTATTTTTTTTACTTAAACGCTACTTCTTTTAAAATGCATAAATCCCTAGGTTCTAATTACTAGTACTTTCGGTCTCTACAGCGCATGTCTGAAGAGAGGCCAGCTCCCGCTTCTCTGGAAAGCGAGCAAACTGGTCCTCGTGCGGAAGACGGGGCGCCCTGCGGACTCTCCGTCCGCGTACCGGCCCATAGTGCTGCTCGACGAGGTGGGGAAAGTCTTCGAAAGAATCATTTCGAACCGCCTTGTCGCGCACTTGACGGATATTGGGCCGGACCTGTCGGACGGCCAGTTCGGCTTCCGCAGAGGGCGCTCCATGGTGGACGCCATCATGCGCGTTAGAGACCTCACGACGGGGACTGCAGTGTCCGGGGGTAAGGTCGTAGTGGCGGTGTCTCTAGACATCGCCAACGCCTTCAACTCCCTGCCCTGGAGCTGCATCTTGGAGGCACTCAGATATCATGGGGTGCCTACCTACCTCCATCGTGTGATCGAGGCTTACCTGACGGACAGGTCCGTCAGCTACCCCGGTCACCGGGGCGAGTGGAACCGGCGAGATTTGTCACGCGGTGTTCCGCAGGGTTCGGTTCTGGGGCCGCTCCTGTGGAACATCGGCTATGACTGGGTGCTGCGCACCGACCTCCCGAACGGCGTTAGCACAATATGCTACGCCGACGACACGCTGGTGCTAGCGCACGGGAGGTCGCATCAGGCGGCGGCCGATTTAATGGCGACAGCGGTTGCGACAGTTGTTGAAAAACAGTGGGCGCCGAACTTGCTGCGGCGTCCCGCTCGGACGCTGCTCATGTCACAGAGGGTCATGGCGATCCGAATGATCCGCGGATACCGCACGATCTCCGGGGAGTCAGCGAAGGCAGCGAAGCGCTGCCTCCTCGCAACCCAGCCATCGCGAAGGACACACCGGGCATCGGGGATCGCGGGACGATCTCCGGCCACCGCCGGCGCGGGACTGCGGACGGTGAGCATGGGTGGCTCCCCGTCCGACCAGAAACAGACCCGAGCGTACGGCGCGTCGCGTTCCGCGCGCGCCTCAAAGAGCCATCAGACCACCACAGATGGGGCCCAATAGGGCCGTTGCCGATTCGGAGTCGCGGAGAACCTAACGGGTAACCGGGGCTCCGACTCGACGTGCAGGAGAAGGAACGGGGTGGTTTTTAGTCAGTAAGAGTCTGACACTCCTTCCCGCCTCACCCAGGCGGGAGCAGACATTCGATGATTTTCCCCTCTAAAAAAAAAAAATTACTAGTACTTAACAACTTAGTCTTTTCCCATTAACAATAACAATCATGATATTGAATTAAAAAGAATAGCGAACTATACTTAATAATAAATAAAACACACGTTTTTTACTCTTCTTCATAATTCTCTATTCATCTGCAATCTTTGTTAAGAATATAATGGAACAACAAAAGAAAGAGAATAGCTTATTTCATACACTTTTTTTCAATTCTGCCTCATAAAACTGTAGAAAAGCTAATGGACTTAACAAGAACAAGTATTTTCAACGTGATAATGGCTTCCAGTCTGTTTTCGGTTTCACAATTGTTTTCAGTGAAAAACTTTGTGTAATTAATGATTCATTAAGAACTAACTATGCGAAAATGTGGTTCCGTAGTGGTTGAAGTTGCTTTCGAAAGGTTTCAACCCCTGCCCTGTTTAGATTGCAATATAATGTGGAAGGAAAAGAAAGTTCCAGAAAGGGCAAAAATATTTATGAGCACGCTTTACTTGATGAAGGATTTTGATAAAGGTTGTTGACATTGGGTTCGTATTACGTATTTTTTAAGACAAAACATCCGTAGACAGGCTTAGTTTTCTTTTCTAACAAATACTAGAATATAAAATGGAGTTACAAGGTCCAAATAACTTCAAGGACCACGAAACATGACATTCATCAAAATACTAAGACAAAATTACGTAATAAAAGGTTTTAAACAAAATCTTTTCTTTGTAGAAATCGAGTAAAATATTCAACAAGCTTTGGGAGAAAATTTTAAGATATTCTATACATTTTTCTCGTCGACACCCACGTTATGTATATTGGCTTCCTACTCAAATTAGTACTTTCGGTCTTAAATGCCAGTTTTTCAAATACATATTTTTTTTCCAAAAACCTGCTTGCTGTTAATAATTTACCATAAGATTTTAAACTATACATAACTTCGGTAAAAAAGAGTCATGAAATACTGTGATTAATCAAAGCATAAAAATAATTATTACAGAGAATATTCGCTATTGTTCTGAATCGGAATATAACGGGTACCATTTCAGATTCAGATTTCTATTAGAAAAATCTACATACTTTTTTTGACAATATTACAAAATTTAAAAAAGATTAAAAAGCCTAACTTAGCCAAGCCCTTTTAACTTAATGACCGACACTGCTTATGACCACTTAATAATCAAAGTAATCTGTAGACAATTTTCGTTAGTCTATACATTAGTTTACTAATTATATCTCTATGTAATTCTAACGCCTATTTGTGCGAGAATGCGATGAATTACTTCGATAAGTTATGTCGAAACAATGCAACGTACATAATTTGTATATGATAAGGCTAACTGGCCTTTGGTTGTGTCACAGTATATGTATGTTATATATTAATGCTATCTACGTGCCGATAGCTTCCAAACGTCGCTGTAAATAGGTCGAGGCCTTGCTAATATCCTAGATATTGAAGTCCCAGCTTTAAGTCTCCTAAAGGATCACGACGCAGATGTCTAGAGATGAAATTTTATTAGATATTCCATATCTTATGCTATCCTGGTAGGTATAATGGTTTAAAAAGGGTTCAGGGATATTGGGACTTGATTGAGGCCTAGGATTTTATATCCGTGAATTGATGTCTCTATTACATAAAAACGTGAGAGTAACGGAACAATTTCTTTTTTGATAATAAAATCCAAACAACCACAGCAACAATTAATTCAAGAATTGACTTGAAACGTTGACACATGAAAATGTCATTCAAAAGAACAATAAAATATTAATTTTAATCGAGATATATCTTTTCTCCTACATTTGAAAATGCTAAATAGCTACTGAGCTCATATTTAAGCATCAAAGTCATAAGTGTGGGAGAGCCATGCTTCGGCACATACAGGCCGGCTCGACCGGAGTGATACCAAGACCTCTCAGAAAAGCAACGTGAAGCAACACTTGTGTTGTGTTCCGTCGTGTGAGTGAGGTTACCGGAGGTCCAATTACCCCCCGAATCTCCCCAATCCTCGAATCCTCAATAGTCCTCAAACTTCTAATCCCCAAAATGCCGGTAACGTACTTGTAACATCTCTGGTATTTCGGGTATCCATGGGCGGTCACGATTGCATACCATCAGGTGATCCGTCTACTCGTTTACCGGCTTATTGCATAAAAAAAAGATTCTCGGGAAATGAATTCGCAACACAAATGCATTTATTGAAGTAGTGAATAAGGATGGTAGTGGTTATCAAATCACTGATGGATTGAAACAGACAAGTGAATAAGTGGCGATGAGCGTTGCACCCTCGCACGAAATGGGTCACTAAACGACTGAGTACGTGTGTCCATTGACTATGCAGATGACTCACTTGCTATATTGCTAACTCATGAGGAACCCACTCTTAGAGGGATTTGTTTTGATATAGAATAGAAGAGATTTTTTCCAATTTAGTTAGTCGAAGTTATTTAAAATCGTTTATTTCAATTATACTAAACATAAAATACATAAATGTATATATGGCCGGGCGAATTGAGAACCTCATCCTTTTTGGGGAAATGATTAAAAGGAACTTACGACACCCAACAATTAAAATGTGTTCTGCTCATTGCATTATATAATTTTCACGAGCAAAAATGTAATTATAATTTATTTACTTACTCCAATCAATATTAATTGATAATTAATCATTATTGGTTTACTATTATGTTTAACTGTGTAATGAATGATTTGGGCAGGGTAGGTACTTACATGTTATTGTATCTTTGTAATATTGATTAGCAAAAAGAAATTATTAGAACAACTTTGTTTCTAAATTTCCATCAGATCGATCATAGAGGTATAGACAGGCACACTCAAACCTAATCAATAAGCAATCTGTCAAAACACTAAAACTTAATCTTTTACTAAATAGTTATAAAGTAAACTCCTCAATAAGTAGAGTTAGATCAATTCGCTAAACTTGGAACTGCCTTTACTGAGTTTAGAAGGGCAAGGTAAATTGGCAATCTGAAGCTCAAGTGTTTGTCTGCATAGTTTAGCAACGATATTTAACTGCCTAAACTCAATTATATATTCGATTAAGACTTGACTTCATGGAAATATAGTTCCATGAAGTCAAGGCATTTATAGTGGCTAAGGCGCCACAGGATTTCATTGGAATTGCCTGTAGGTATTTAGTTTATGACTGTTGAAAGTTGAGTATTATTTTAGGAGATCTTTCTCAGAAAACTGGAGTTATTGCTATACAATATACATAATTTAAACTACCGTCGTAGTATGATTTCAATCTGTACATACTCGTTGTATTAAGTCGAATTAGATAAATGAATAAAAATGAATGTTAGACAAGATTTAGTTGGTAGTTCTATTGTTTAATCACTTGTGTTTAAAAGCCTAAAGATAGAAATTCATTAGTTTTAAGTGTCACGTGTTCAGAGTCAATTCAAAGATATAAAAATAGAAACGTTTTTGAGCAATTCAAACAAGTGTATTTTACCCCAGATCTATGTTTTTAAACAAATTATAATGTATTATTATGCTTGAAAATTTCAAAATACTCAAAAATGATCCTCAAAAAATTCAATATTATAAGAATCCATAAAAAGATGTACCAGGAGAACAGAATTGACATATGAATTCAACGATAAAGGATCAAAAGCCAGGGTTGACTAATCTCCGATGAACACCTAATCCATCGCACATGGCTGAATTCTTTCACGCCTCATCTGAGGCAACGTGTAAAATTGTGGAGGAAAAAGTTAATATATATAATAAACCGATTTTATTTCGCTGTTTACATCCCCTACATGCTTTGAAAGTACACTACTCTAAGTGATTAGTTTGTCACATGTGTCTGTATGCGTGTGTAAACAGTTTGCTTGGTAATCCTTGTGTGAGTACAAGCACTGTGGACTATAGAACTTGATAGTAATAAATTCAAATTTCAGAAACCTAAGAAGTTAAGAAGTGATGAAGATAAGGAATCCTATCCTAAAAAGATAAGTAGTCTGATATGATTTTTTTTCAAGGGGGGAAAATCATCGAATGACTTCTACCGCCTGGGTAAGGCAGAAGGGAGTGTTAGACTCGTACTGACTAAAAACTACCCCGTTCGTACTCCTTTCAGACTGGGTAGGTCTTATTGTCAGAGGCTAGAAACTTTATCAACCCTAGTCGCAATGGAAAACCAAACTACTATCTCTTCATATTAACAACTTTTCAAATCGTATCAACCATTGGTAATTTGAAGTTAAATAAAACCGAGAAAACTGTAGGTAAATATGTCACAAAAAACTAAACAACGCAACGTTACAAACTACATCACATTTCAAGGAATTGATACCTACAATGTCCCAAAATGATATCAATGGCATCAATTCAGCTGACAATAATAATCCAATTATATTAAACGGCGAAGATATAAGACGAAGTAAAACTGGACGAGAAGCTGCGGCACAAGAACCTAATTAAAGTAATGTTATAAAAAGTAACGATCACTTACAAAGGCTTCGAATGCACGAGAATTTTATTAAAAACAGAAATTCAGCTGCATTAATTAGAGCACTCATCCGTTCGGGGTGATGAAGTAGTCTCTTCGTGCTCAACACCACAAAACGACTGGAGTACACGAGAAAAGTGGAAAAAATATTTTTTAGTTTCCCCGAGCAAAGTTCCCAGTATTCCTTTATATATAGTTTCTTTCATGTCGCAAAATTATGCTCGGGAATGACGATTAATTTATAATACTGAGATTTAGCTTATAAAAGGAA
Organism: Spodoptera picta; assembly: GCA_038387885.1. NCBI lineage: Eukaryota > Metazoa > Arthropoda > Insecta > Lepidoptera > Noctuidae > Spodoptera > Spodoptera picta. The sequence continues at coordinate 1,601,572 of JAZHFQ010000344.1, read as the reverse complement.
ATGATTTAAATGTCAATCGTGGTTTTGATAGCTTCGATAATGCTCGCAACATGTTTGTAGAGGAATATTAAAGTGTATAGCGTGAGTTGATTTATAAAGAAGAACCTTAATGTTACCGAAATTAGAGTCGTATAGATTCCTAAGTATCTTCGAAATAGATATTCTTAATTGGCATAGTCTAGTTTCTATAAAGATGTAGCTTCGATCTATCTTCTAGTTCCTTTCAATGTCTTCTCTAATCCGGATCGACGTTGATTGGCTATTCATTATCGCTTTCTTTGTCATATCTTGGTGATCTTATTACCGTCTCAACACGTATTGTGTTCTCTATTATTCTATCAGAAAGCAGGATATCTAGTTTAAAATTCCACAATCATTAGAGCACAACTTGCGTCCGTATCATCATCCGTCACAGTCACTCAACTTACAATTAAACACCTACATGATCGTTCCTTCATTCGTTCAAATATCGTGACTAAGAGTATTCAAGTAATTTAGAACTTTAAAATGATAATGTTATTGTTGATAATCGATAAATCAAAGTGTAGGCTGGAAGCTCTTTCACAAAATAATTGTTACGAAGGCTATTCGCGTAAAAGAAATTAATTAGACGTTTTACTTTTCCCCTATTAAAGTCAAGTTTGAACAAAAAATTATTAATGTAAAGGGGCGGTAACCGACTCCCCTAATTGCTACCTGGTGGAAAGACATTCTTTTGTAATTTTTTTTTTCAATTAGAAGCTAGTGCGCATCCGTACATATATATCATCTTTTATTTTAAGTTTTTTAGGTTATAGTTAGTTTTAAGAAAACTTAAATATTATGCCTTAATTATTTTTATTTATTAAATTAATCATAGAACCTCTAAAACTTACCCACAAAAAGTCCAAAAACTAGAAGTACTGGCATATTGAAAATAGAAACTAAATATCCGTAACACAGCAAAAACTTTTTCCTCCACTATACATTTCACATGTTTAATCCAACGTTACTCCATGTTGTCACTTTTCTAACTTTTAACTACTAGATAACACATACGAAGCCATGAGCTAGATCCGAAAAATGCACGAAATCCACAAGAAATATTTTTCGCAACGCGAGATCAACTGCGAAAATTGAGACGTCGAGACGTGCGGGTGGCCCGGGTGCCTTCAGCCGACTGCGGCACAGCATCCAGTCCTGCACCTCCCCTGCCCTCCTCAAATTTCCTCCTTCTCACCCCCTCACGCGCCCTTATCGCGATCCCGTAATTAGATAAATGTCATTGCTTTTGTCTGTGTTTTTTTGTTCTTTCTCCGACGAATTTTGTCGGCCAATGTAATAGACTCCGCGTCGTTTGAGACGCTCATTTACGTAAATGCTGTTTGTCTTGTACGGCCGCTTGTGTGTGTGTGTACTTCAATTCCGCGCGAAAATATGTCTCGGCCGTATTGCTACTAGTTTATGGGGCTTCCGTCTCACAACTCGCAGTTTCCACCCACTTCAGATTTGTTTTCATCGTCATATTTTTTGAGGAACCATCTTGCTTGACTTTTGTTGTGAATGGTTACTTTGTGAACTATTTTTCAAAGATGTTGAGATATGATCAGGTTCATAAATGTAATGAGCTATCGTAAGGATGTAGGTTTATATCTGGATCGTAAAATAGTAGTGTCGCCTATACTGCTTTAGGTTTAAGATCCTGTTGGGAAGTTAGTGTCTATAATACTGTGCCATAAAATTTTGGGCAGATAGTAATTGGGAACATCAAGTACGTACATACTATACATTGTCACCAAATTAGACGGGTTAAAATTTGATTACATTACGCGTTATATAAAAGGGGTCGTAGTACCAGGCAAAATTATAGTATTATGCAGAATGCAGATGTGTACAGATTCAACAAAAATAAAACTGGAACATCGATTTTTCAATGAATTTAAAAGTTTCGCTCTACTCAATAAAGTAGGAACTAAGAATAGTTTGTCAGAGTCAAATCTCCGTGCTTTTATATGAAGAGTTTTATGAAAATGAACGGAAAGACTTAAGGAAGGAGATTGCTTGCATTTCTCTTGCTGGAGATATTATAGCGTAGGTCTGCACTTTGAAGTCTTTCAAATTCAGTATCTATGGCTCTTATCGGATTTGATGAGGACCGGATAAGTTCCTCTAAGATTCAATTCACAGTGAAGTGTCGATATTGGTGTGATGTCTGCACTGGAACGATCTCATTTTCTTTATTGGTAAACGAACAGAGTATTGCATTATCGTTGTCAATTCTACTGATTCTACCAATTTTGCATATTCTTTGCGTATGTAGTAAGGATTATGGTGATTTACATACCTTTTCTTTATGTACCGTCAATGATAGCTATTCGAACTTTTTTTGTATATATATTTGATGAGCCGACGTTTGGCCAATATCCCACCTGGTGATAAGCGATGATGCGGCCTACGATGGAGCACGTCTGTCTATAAGCAACCTATTCACTCGAGCCTTGAATACACTTCAGCAAATACAGCATCTGGCAAAGAATTCTACTCCTTAGCAGTACGCACAAGGAAGCTGGATGCAAAGCGCTTCGTGTGTGTAGGTGGAACATACACAATAAATCGCATGACATAAAATATATCTTTTCGATGAAAACCGTATGTATAACATTGTAGAAACAATGACTTTATAGTAGGTACCTCACCCGAGTGCAAGCTCCACTACCTATAGAATTGTAAGGAGGCTGGATATTATTTATAGGTCACCAAAACAGCGTTCTTCAGGGTTTATCGTCATAAACCATGAGTGGATTTGGGCATGGAAATAAATTACGAGCTTAAAATGTATAGATAGTAGACAGTGACAAATAGCTGACTAATAGTCTATCGACATCCTGACCCATATCCATAAGTGTGCATTAAAAGCAAAATGAACGTGCAGACGCCATTTTACTTTTTAACTGTTTTATATTCTATTGACGAGAATAACGAAAACAACTCTCCTTCCCTTGATAAAATTGTGAACAAAGTGATTTTATTATTTTATACATGTCGATCTTAATTTACTTTTTATGCAGTTGGTAAAGGAATCGTTGTTATGTAACATAACATCACGCATCTTTTCCCCGAAGTGGTAGGCAGAGATGCACATATCGGAACTCAATGCCACTATACAATGTAACATCCACCTTTCACTATTTATTTTATGAGCCCATGTAATAGGGGGTGAGATTTTAGATGTACTTGAATATTATAGTTAAAATCATTTTGAGTGTTCTTATGTAGATGTAGAGCTATTCGAGACAAGTGAAATTTTAAAACAAATAAAATTCAACTCAAATATTACAGTTTTGATTCTTTACAGCTGTTTTGAAATTAAAAACATCTTTGACCTATAAATTATCGAGGTAGGCTGTATTATCTACCTTATTTATGCTTTTTAATTTTTCTAGACCAGGATTACCTTCCAACTGAAACTACAGAAAATATTTTTCATCGTAGAATTCAGCGTCATAAATCAAAAAAGTTGTAGCCTTCACATTGTTCTTTTGACCTGTGTAAAATAAACGACCCCGAGAAACTTTCATGAACATACCGAAATCCGATCTCTTGTTTTAGGCAAAAAAAATGGTTAAGGAATGTTGTTAGATGATGCTTGGAATCAGACGAATTAGAAATAATTTCCGACATATTTTAAGTGAACTGAGATATCAAATCTACTTCCTCGAAAGGACGAAAATAAACATTACATAACATCACACCTTTTATCCCTCGGCGGTAGATAGAGGTTTCACATTACGGCACATAATGTTACTGTCCAATATAACACCCACTTTTCTCTATTTATGTTATGACGAAAATAAACATAGTTGTATAATGTAAATACGGGACATTCACTTTTTTAAAAAGAGTAACGAATGGAGTTTCTTGCTCGTGGGACAAAACAGGATGAGTTCATGATCGCTATGCAGAAGCACTCGGTGGATGTCATGGCGATCAATGAAACCTGGCTGCGTAAGGGGGAGGAGGATCGTGCTCCAAGTATAAGCGGGTATTAGTTTAGGCACATACCGCGTCCAGCGACTACGCGAGGTGGGCGCGGCGGGGGGGTTGCCTTCTATATAAAGAACGGGATTAACGCACGTGTGAGACCTCATCCGGAGCACCCTACTGTTGAGCAGCTCTGACTGGGTCTGAACATAAATGGTAGGAGGATTCTTGTGGGGACCGCGTACCGCCCGCCTTGGCAGGATCTGGAGCTTTTTTTAGATGCCATGATTGCCAGCGTAAGTGCACTAGCTCCCTATGATAACCTCGTACTGTTGGGTGATCTAAATGTCAACCTGTTGGATGCAAACTCTCCAAAATATAAACAGCTCACAAGTTTTTTCGAATACATGAACATTGCGCAGCTGGTCGAGATGGCCACACATTTCGTGGGAGATGGCGACTCACTCATTGACCTTGTGTGCACTGACGCAGTAACGCGTGGAGTAGTGGTGGATTATATCAGTGAGCTGAGCTATCACTCCTTCATTACGTGTGAAACGGTTTTTAAAAGACCAAGAGAGGGATCTAGGATTGTCGAGTTTCGACCCCTTTCGGATATATTGCAGGATCATTTTCACAGTGATCTGAACACTGTACCCTGGTCTGCCGTGGGAGATTTGGGTGATGTTGATTCCATGGTCGATCTTTTTAACTCATATATAACCCAGCTGTATGATCTTTGTACGAGCTGTTTGCCCGTACACAGAAATGTGTTTGTTGTGTGTAGTATGTTGTCAACGAAGACGGGATGTTCACAGAAATAAAATTACTGTTTTTGTATCCGTTCTCGAAGAGAGTATTTATTGTACTACATTAGTTAATTAGTGTGGCTATAAATAACATAATTTTGTTAGTAGGTTGCGTCATGAATGCACCAATAACGCGCATTCGGCAGAGTGTTAGTATAGCAGAATAAGTTAAAAAGTAAAATAATTGAAATCATGTGGCGATGCTCGTACATCCTACCAACCACAAAAATTAAAGAAATTAACACTTTACACTTACAAATTATACAAATCAAAAGTAAGATAAATAACTTAAACTGATTATTGTTCACCGCTGAATGGGATAGGAGATGTTCCATTGTCAACCCTGACTCTGGGACATGCCTGAAGTCGGGGTCCAGTGATTTGATTTTTTGTCGGTTTGTTTCCGTCCGGTCTCGAGATCTTGGAGTCTTCCACAGTTACCATCTCAATATCTTCCTTGTGTCTTGAAGGGTGGACCTTGGTGGTGGAATTTTGACAGACACAAATTCTTTTCACCTTGTAAAATGCCCATATGCAGAAAACAATTCCACAGATTGAAATAAAACCATAGAGTACGTAATGATGTTGTTCTGCATCTGTTGATTTTATGGTTTGTATACTCTGTTGTTCCTTGATCTGTTCTATTTTTCTCTTTATATTGTTAAATTGTTCTTCGTGTGTCTCGATCTTGAAGTCCGTATAGTTTCCAATGTTGTTGTTACTAGTAAGTAAATAATTTATGTTTGTTTCTGGTATATAGATGTCTTCCTCATTTCCTATTTCCAACGTACTTTGCAGATTGCAGTGTGAGTGAATCAGATGGTTGTCACCGCGCATCATGCATCCTGTCGCTAAGGTGATCATTCCTGTGTTACGTAGAGTCTGTGACGTAATCCCAGCTGGACAAAAAATGCGCATAGTGCATTCCTCGCAACATGTGTACAGCCAAGCGTCCTTGCTGTGTAGCTTAAACCATTTATTAGTGCAACTTGATACCTCTGTGTGATAACTGGATACTCCACGATTGTTTATAATGTCCGCTTCGCATATGTTTGTTGTTGTTTTTATTTCATATATGGGTAAATCAAAGTTACATAACAGCTGATACGTGTTATCTTCTATGCATGATTGTATTTGATGTTCATTTAAAGGTATCATCAGATCCTTTTTTAAATTTACAGCTATGTATTTCGTAGTTGGCATTATGTTGATCATTGAAGCTCCCTTTATGTTGTAAATTGGTATAACTTCCGTTAATTCGTATTGTTCGTCTGTTATTAAGGGGATTTTGACTTCAAAAATAAGGAAGTTATCGATTAGTTTTCCATGAACTCTAGATAATTTGTACAACCGTCTGATGCATTTAAGATTGTTAGTGCAGGGTAGTGATAATCCTTTAGGCACTTGTGCTGATATAATATTGAGCTCCCTTTCAAACGCATCAGGTTTTAACAAGTGTGTGTCGACTCGTCGGTTGCGAAGATCTGTAACCAGGTCCATCAGAGTGTCTTGTATTCTTCGTAAGTTTGCAACCATCATATTCGCAGCAAGTGCAGTTGCAGTAATGAATGTTAAATGATCTTGTTCAGTTTTGAGTCGGTTTACTGACTCACTTAATCGTTTGTTGATAAGTATGAATTGTCTGTTCATTACTCGTTCGCTTCGTTTTAGCAGATTGTATTCTCCTTCAATGACTGAAGTATGGTTTTTGAACAGAGTCAGTAGGTGATCTTCATTGCTCTGAATCAACTTAATGTCTTCATGGTATTTTTTGGCAAATTTGTCATTTAAGACACCGAAGAGGTAACTAGCAGCGTTCCCAATTCCATTTACGAGGCCTCGCCTGCTACGTTTTCCATGTTCAGATAACAGCACTGTATGGTAATGTCGTAGTTCGTTTAGTTCGTGTTCAAATTGTGTGGAGATAGCAAAATAGGCCAAATTTTTGTGATCAAATGATTGCAGTTGCTTAACATACTGTTCTACAGCAGATACACTTGTCCAGTACGTTGACATGTTGTAATAAATCACCAGTTTCCATTCATCTTGTATTATTTGTAAGTTTGCGATTTTGTCAAAGTATAGCAGACGAGATGAATCGAGAGATGTAACGTTAACTGATTGCTGTGCGGATGGTGTGACACAAATAATCATGAAAAGTAGCAACGAACTCAAGCAACTCATGACAACACCTTTCTTTGGTATCGAATATTTCTGTCGACGTCGAAGCGGTCGTGACATCTCCTTTTGTTTATTGATGGTATCCTGTATCGGCGTGTCCTGTGTTTGACTCTTTGTGTCAATGGGAAGTCGAGATACCTTTGTTATAGGTCTTTTTACAATGTTAGTTTTCGTTTTCACAGTGACGACTAATACTAAGTCGTCAGCTCCAGGATGTGTTTCTATTACACGTCCAAGTAACCATCTGGCGGGCGGCGCATGTTCTTCTTTGATAAGGACAACATCACCCACTGCGATGTTTTGTGTAGGAGTTTGCCATTTTCCTCTCAACTGTAATGTTTGTAGATAGTCGTTTGACCATTTCTTCCAGAACCCTTTAAACATGTTTTCTGTGAGACGCCATCGTATAGTGAGGCTGGTGTTATCAATTTCTGTCGGCACAGGAGGGGCAAGAACCGGACCGCCGACTAAAAAGTGTCCAGGTGACAAATAATCGATGTCGTCGGCATCATTTGTTAAAGCAACGAGTGGTCTTGAGTTGAGGCAGGCTTCTATGTACCAGCAAAGTGGTGAACTCTTCGTATGTTAACTTTTGTTCACCAAGAACACGTTTAAGATGGTGTTTCATGCTCTTTACTGCAGCTTCCCAGAGACCCCCCGCTGTTGGCCAGCTTGGGGCATTAAAATGCCATTCAATTCCATACTCGGAAATGTTGTTGATGAGGTCGTCGTTTACTATAAGTTGAAGTGCCTGTTGGCGTTCCTTTGCTAGTGCCTTTGCTGCGCCGACAAAGTTTGTTCCATTGTCGCTGTAGACATGTTTCGGAGTCCCACGCCGAGCACACAGTCGTTTCAAGGCTGCTAGAAATGTAGTGGTACTAAGATCAGACACCAACTCAAGATGTATAGCCTTGGTACACAAACAAATAAAAATAGCGATGTATGCTTTAACTGTTTTTATGCCTCGTCCTTTATTGGCTTTTATTTCCATCTGTCCAGTGAAATCTACACCTGTATGTGTGAATGGCCGCGACGGTGTAACTCGAGGCGCCGGTAGGTCAGCCATCAGCTGACTGCTGCGTTGTGTTTTGTAGCGGTGGCACATGACACATTTGTTTAATTGTGACTTGATTGTTTTCATGCCGCCGAGAATCCAATACTTATTTCGGATGTATCCCAAAGTTAGCCTAGCACCGCCATGAAGGGTACTTTTATGGGCTTCGTCAATTACTAGTTGAGATAACTTGTGCATGCATGCCCCTATTAGAAAGAAGACCTTTAAGAGGAGGCCCACACCATGGTTTACGGACAACATTCGATTGATGTTCGGGCTGCGGGATAGGGCTAGGGCCAGATCTCGTAAAAAAGCAACATACCGGCCGAACGTATAACCTCCTCCTTTTTTGAAGTCGGTTAAAAACTAAAGAATCGCATCATGGGCAATACTATCGGGATCTTGAGCGAGAGGCCGCCGCCGCACTGGCAAGGGAAAAGAAAGCATACTTTTCAGAGAAAATTAATGGCCAAATTAAAGATCCCAAACTATTGTGGCGGAACCTTAAGTCTGATGTACTTCCTGACCATAAAGATAGGTCACTCCCCACTCACTTCGATAATCCGGATACCATCAACAGAGCTTTTTTGGATGTCCCGGGAAATGGTAATGACAACTTTACACAAATGGCTTACTTTGGTACCCATAAACATGGCTCAGCTGAATTCTCGCTAAGAACAACTAACCAGGAGACAGTTCTGAGCATAATTAGAAGTCTGAGGTCGAACGCGCAGGGAGTCGATGGTATCAGTCTGGATATGATAACGCTCACATTGACAAACACATTACAAACAGTAACTGATATCATTAATAGATCTATAGAGTCGCGCACATTCCCCGGACTCTGGCGACGTGCTATAGTGCGCCCTATACCAAAAGTTAGCGATCCGGTCACTGTGAAGGACCTTAGACCGATCAGCATTCTGCCCTGCCTGTCTAAGATTCTGGAGCGAGTGGTGTACTTGCAGGTGATTGAATATCTTGAGTGTAACAAAATTCTCCCTGACCTTCAGTCGGGGTTCCGTGGGGGACAAGGCACTGCAACCGCACTCTTGGATGTAGTGGGAAACATTCTAGAGGCGCACGATCGAGGTGTGGGCGCTATTCTGGTTCTATTGGATTTTTCGCGAGCTTTTGACGCTATTAACACCAATCTGCTTCTATCCAAGTTGGCATATTATGGCTTTGATTTATTCAGCCATTCTACGGCACCCCTGGGTGCCGTAGAATGGCTCAGAAGTTATCTTACTGATAGAACACAGTGTGTGCAGATTCGTAGGGATGATGGATCTACTGTGTCTGTACTGTCACAATATAGGATAGCCTTTAATATTGTCACACTAGAACATACATTAAGTACAACATTCATTCCTTTTACACCCACACATTTACAACTTTATTACTATTATTTTATATAAAAACCAAAGTACTCGATTGTTTAGATTGTTAAAACTAACTATAATAATATACTCACTATGTTATCAGCATGTTCTCCCATAGTGCCGCACGGTGTGGTGGTTGATCTGCGGTGTCCCAGCACTTTTGTGATTGCACTCTCTTTCATAAATGGATAATACTTTTGTGAAGGTCAGTAAAACGCGAGGACGCCATTCTGTTACCGCATCGTCGCGTGCAGTTGAGGTACATAATGTCAATGTCAGACTGTCAAAGCAAAGTCCACGATGTCAAATTCATAGATTAAATTCAGTGATCCTTGAAATATCTGTGTTATGTATGATAACAATGTTTCTATTCCGTCTTATTTTTATTATATTCTATTTAGTACAGTGAAACCTGGTTAAGTGAGACACCAAGGGACCTGCAATGTCGTTTCACTTATAGAGGTATTCCACTTACCCAGTGTCTCAGATATACAGGTATAAATAAATATCTGTCTCATTTACAGAGGGTTCCATTAAACTGTCAAATACCAAGCGGTCACCGGTGACCGCAACCTATTGTTCTATAATTGTGTCTACAAAGAGGGTACTCAACGAGTTCATAAAGGTGGACTTGGAATTACGTGTGGAATTTGTAGGTAGAATAAGAATGAGTAAACAAACAATGTTATCTCAGTTACAGAGCTTTATGCATATAAAATTTATTCGCTGTCTCAGTTATAGAGGTAACTATGATAATAAATCGAAAGAACAATTCCCAGATATAGAGGTTTACCTCATCCCACTAACAGAAGTAATTCAGTGTCAAAGTGTTGGAACCTCAGCATGAGTTCCAGTTATGGAGGTTTCTCACTTATCCAGGTCCTACTTAACCAAGTTTCACTGTATTTATCTATTTATTTATATGAGATCTTGGCAACAGGCTAGTGCTGAAAATCAGCGCCGCGACTCGAGCAATCGCGCTCGTGACGCGGCATTTTAGCTGAGCACTGGTCTTTTTGCACCTTGTACACCTTGTTTTTTTATTATTATTTTTTTTCTTGTCCTTTCTGTAATGGTATTGCGTATATAAATAAACTGTTTTTCTTTCTTCTTTCTTCTTCTCCATTCGAATCTATATTTTGGAATGAGCACCTAGCTTCACCTAGCTTCACTGACGGACTGACTGACAGACCATTATTTTTTTTTTATTTGTTGACGTTTCAAAAGTACCAAATTATGGTTTAATTGAAATAAATGCTTTGACTTTAACTTTGACTTTGACTTTCACTACTCGTACAATGAACCTGAAACCTAATAAACTATGGATTCGAGCTTCCAGCCATTTATCCAACCAGATATTATTCCTTAATTACATAGATGTCTTACTTCTAATACCTATAAATCTTAACAAACATAAATTATTATATTTTCGGCTTACTCACTTAATTATTTGACGAGGAACTCGACTTGTTTCTAGTTTCAAGCCATGCTAGAGGCTCATATTCATGAGCAGCACTTCGCGACCCGCGACACGCGGCGACTGTCACGCTACTACTGTCAGTATAGCTTGAAACTAGTCGAGCTCCTCGTCAAATTATTTCGTGAGTAAGCCGAAAACATAATAATTTATTTAGTATTAGCTGACCCGGCAGACTTCGTATCGCCTACAATTTTTTTCTCACCTTTTAAACCTTCCCTGAACTTCCACGAACATTTCAAGGCCACAATTAGCCAAATCGGTTCATCGGTTCTCGAGTTTTAGCGAGACTAACGAACGGAAACTTATTTTTATTTATATAGATGTCTCACGAAATTTACTTAACAAACATATTCTCATTCAAGAAGAAAATTTTACAGAGTTCTATGGTTCTAGGATTTTATGTTCAATGAGTTTAGTTAATAACCATTTTACCTACTACAAAACATAACTAACGACACAAGTACAAAAAAATATATCAAGCAATTGATTTTGCATTCTTTCACGTAGTACAAAGAAACTTTATTCTTTGGGACATCGCTGAAGTTTTCCCTCATCACACAGATGATCTAAGAAATGGAATGCCAAGTGAATTGGCGAGGAGTAGATACTGTTCTGTGTAAAATACTGATTGATATTATGGAACCTGTTTTTAAATACTGGTTAAAAAGAAATATTTTTTATTTCATGATAAACAACATAACTATTGAATAATTATTCAACTAGTGTTAAAGAAATTACTTGTAGATAATAAGTTATTCAAAAGATAATCAAACGGTTTTTATTAAAAACGTAAAAAGAACAACTCTTTGTGTGATCCACAAACTGTTCATCCATATCTCGGTGTGATGTACACAAAACACCGCTAATTAGTTAGCGGCGCCACACATCGACACTACTATCTTTTACACAGTGAACATGTGTGGGTAATTTCATATTACTGTGTATAAAAATATTCGTCCACCACATTCACATTGGTATTTTCATTCTTGTGTCGGTATATGTATTTTTATAATTTAATAATCACGGGTAAGGTTAAAACTATTTACAATCATTGATATGACCCGACATTTTGACGGGTATTAACGTAGTGTTCGTGGTCGACTGGTTAATGAGCACGCTTTTATCGTCTTTCAATGATCAATGATGATGTGAGTTCTATTCCAGCTGAAAGATTCTTTTTTTATTTTACTAGGTAGTTTTTCTTATTATTTTTTTTTTGTTTTTTGAAATATTAGATCAGGCTATAAAAGAAGCAGATAAGTCGGTAAATAAAACAATACTATCTTTTATTACAATTAATTTATTTATTATACAAATAAGTGGTTTTATATTCAATATTTATAATAATTAATTATCATACCACAGTTAAGTTCTTAAAGTTCTTTAAATAATAATTAATCAATATGCCAATAAACCTTATAGTCGAATTGGGAAATATCATGCGATAAAGTTTATACTTTTAAACATAAGAAGATTTAGAAAAATAGGATAGAAAAAAAAGAAAAGAATAAAATATTGTTTCAAATTTTAAATATTTGATTAATGAATTCTTGAAACAACTTGTGAATGCTGGAATCGATCCGGCGGCACTTTACTGGAGGTGATAACCATTACGCCAAACGCGCTGTGAATGAGATCATCGAAATATTGTATACCATTCAGTAACATAAAAATACGATGAGAAAACACTATATTTATATGGGTATTGTATAGCTCGATTGCTCATTATTTGATTTCGATTTATTCAAAGTTTGTTATAAGTTATTTTTATCTTTACCCTCGTTTTTATTTAAACTTATTTACTAAATAATTACGTATACCGACACAAAAATGATATTTAAATACCAAGATGTGTGTGATAGACGAATGTTTCTATACATATCTATTAATATGAAATTACCCACACATGTATATTGTGTAGTCATACTAGTGTCGATGTGTAGCGCTGCGAACTAATTAACGGTGTTTTGTGTACATGAATTAATAAGTTTGTAAACCCTTAGTACAGTGTGGGTGAACGTTGAAAAAAAAACATCATAACACTGAACACTCCATTTTTATGTTTCATCCTTGCCACATAAATACAACATAGCAATGGTCACGTATTGGACAGTGCGTGGAATAGAAGAATATTCCGTGAGGATCACGTACGCGTGCCGTTAGGGACCTGTCCTACTGGGCCGACAATCGGGGAGAATTCGAGTAATGACTCCACGAGAAGGAAGTTTGTGTTACATGTTACATGGCGCGTGATTATCTTTTTATTTGTTCTGTCATTCGTACTCTTGTTTGGTAAACATGTCGTTTTTGGTGTATTACTGGGAATGAAAAATAGTGGAAATGAATTAATTATCCAACTTAAACTGTCAAACACCAAGCGGTCACCGGTGACCGCAACCTATTGTTCTATAATTGTGTCTACAAAACCGGTACTCGACGAGTTAAAATGATCTACATCGAAATAGCAGTCAATCAATATACTAACCGCACCGTATTCAATGTTAAACTAGCAAAACGGTAAAAGCTCCGATTATTTAACACTCAAATTGAAAGTTAAGCATTAATACAGGGAGTTTTCTAACTACAATTCCCCTTTAAATAAGTTCTAACTGAAAACCTATCCTTAATCCTGTCGAAGGCCTGATATTTCAAATTCCTGTGCTAGCCAGCAAGCTGTCTGCGTCCATTAATCACAGAACGGACCCGATATGCTGCAATTATTAAACGGAGCCGGACGAAGCGGCATAGTTCATTGACAGAGTTAGATTCCATCAGTTACTCTGTACAGAGTTTCATTTGTTCAACTGGAAAAGGCAGGAAGATTAGATTTAATTCTTAATAGCTTATGAAAACACGAAAATGGTAAAAATAATAGACTGGAAAACCTGTACAATTGAACTAACTGGCCAAACATTGTCTATTAATCCAGATACAGTCAAAAATACCTTCGAAAATCTAATCAACAACTAACCTTGTTCGGTTCACTACCGTACCGGCAAACGAAGTTAAAACGAAAAACCTAACTTTTGTAGCTACACTTAAACGAAGCGCTCTCAACAAAAAGGCGAGGGGCCTTCCAGTTCTGTGTATGACAAGTCGATAAATGAAAACTGCAGTTAGGATGTAGATAGACACGTGTCGATGTGAACCAGATACCTAAAGGATAGAAGTATGAAGGTATTTTGTAACCCAATGTTTAGCCGAGTATAGTTAAGTGGAGCGAGTCTGTCGCTACCAGCCCCTTTGACAAGCCTGTTCTGTTATACGCTTTCTGCGTAAACGAGTTATCTAACCAATTGCATTCAGTATTGAGGTTTTGGAATATTGTTGGAATTACGATATTATGTGCTACTAATATTTTACATTAATTTGATGCATAAATTCACTCAAAACGCAATGTATTTTTGTGGTTAATAATTATTATCATATTTTACATTCTTCATATCATACCCAGTTGGGTATGGCCGTAGAAAAATGGCAGCTAATAAGCGTACAGTGTAGGCCTGAAGATCCCGAATTATAATTATATCAAAACATAACTTCTTTTTAATAACAATTAGTTACACCTATTTTTTTAGTTCCAGCGATCCCCTGCACAAGGTGCTTAAACATTGAATCCCGTCAATACGTTTGACACGGCCCTGTAATTCCCAGTTCACCGCTGGATGACGGTCAGTGAGAACTCATTTCCCGCTGTCATTAGCATTTCCCTGCAACATGCCTCGGGCACCTTTCATAGCAGACAGCCGTCGAGTTTTCTGTTAAGCTCTTACAAGTTTATGTAATCCTAGTACTAAAAATTATTAAATGGAAAATATAGTTCAATTGTAAAAGAAAAGTAGTTAATTAATGTTGTTTTTTTATTCATTAAAATATGAATGATATTACGTATCTTAAAAATTCATATTTTTGAATCATGAAAATTTTAATAAAATATTCCATGTTCTTTATTTTGTAATCGAGAATATCCTTAGGAAATTATCATAATTTATATAACTACATAAATATTTACAACTTAAAATTAACTACAACTAAACTATTAAATAAAAAGAAAGTAAAAGAAAACAACAAAAATTATACCCTTAATTTAGGCGTCAAAGTATTCGCTAATACTTCAATATAAAATATTTATATTGAAGTATTTTCATGATGTTCGAATTTTACTTGTATTATATTTAAGTGACGTTGCAGTTATTTAAAATCACAACTTAATTTTTTAACAATTCTTCTCTTAATAACTTTTTTATCCAGAAAGTAAAACATAATATATGTAGATAAAAATTATATTTAAAATTCAAAAGTTGCATATAGTAATAGATATCGTATAGGTACGGTTAATAAACCAGGATCTGCCATATCTGGCTACATAATCAGCTCATATTGTTCAGCGTTAGGCTTTGCTTACAGACTTAATTTCCGCCTGTCTGTTGCCATCCACTCTCCGCTGAATACTGAACACATTATGTTTGTTAACGTTTTCTTTGTCATATTACTGAAATATGTAACAGGTTTGCGTTCTTATATTGTATTTTTTCCGAGAAAAAAAGTATTAAGTATTTATTTACTTCTGTTGTTGTTGCAAATTCCAGGAACTGCCTGTTGACGTGGTCGTTAATGTGACTGTCTCATATTCGGTTCTTAGTTCAATACAGTAAGGAGATGAGTTTATGTTATCATATATCAAAAGACCCAACTGTCGGAGCACTCTGTTCTTTACGAGTATCATTATCATCAGTAAGCCGATGGAGTCTTAGACTTATGGATCGGCTGGTAGGAAACAACTTACAACCAGTGGCTCCCTACTATTACTATTTATAAAGTCAACGAGTTGATAATACTGCAAGCTCATGTTTTCACTTACGCTACGTCCTGCATAACGCTAAGTCCTGAGTCCTAGAAGCAAATGCAAAGCGGTACGGCGCGGCGCGAAAACAACCATACGTCGAAACCTACCTCTATTAAAGTGTGACAATACGCCCGTGCGATGCGGTGCGCGGCATTTGAGTCGAATAGTTTCTTTCGTAGATAACTAGTTCCTCACGCAACTATCGGCATAGTTTCAAACAATTTTTTTAATAAGATCATTTTATTTTTGATTAAATAAACCTGCATAATATCCGAATAATAAGATAAAACGGTACGTACCCTTTTGGCGATGTCCCCCGATGGTATTTTTTCCAAGTCTCTCATTTCCATGGAAATATTTTAGCGAGCCTTATAATTTAATATCGTGGAGAAACATCATTCTGCTAACAAAATGTAGCCTGTTCGTGTAAACACAAGTCTACTTAACGGGTTTAAGTGGCATTTTATGGTAATATCAGCTGCTACGAATAAAATTTACCATTCATTGCGCCAAACGGAGACAAAGTAATAACCTATGGGGTTGTTAATAGCGTTTTCGTAAAGTCAAAAACATTGAAGGCATAAGAACGATTATATAATAATTTAGTTCCCCTGTATTGATAACTTAACAAACAAGTTTTAATTATGTCTAAAACAAAAAGTTGAAAATAATACCTAAAATAGGCTTTTAAATGGAAATTAAAATTCCGCAAGACATCGTCTGTGTAAGCAGACACCCACGCATGGTAATCACGGACAAAAAAGTGCTTACACACGCGCCGTTTAATAAAATACTGTTTAACATGATATCTGTGGTAAATATACTGATTGTAACAATCCACAGATACGGAAGGACGGCTCGGTTAAACTTAATCGTGGTTAATAACAGATTGCTCGTACATTTCGTGTTGTTTTCGGATTTATACAGATTTATGACGGTTTATTTGCTCGCGTTCTGTTTTTGTTCGTGCACATACCATACGTTTGCACATAAAGTCACGCCTTTGTTCCATGGACGGGTAACCACAGAGCACCATATACTGTGAGTCATGCATGACTATTCTGGTATGTACATTGGGACCTTTTTTTTGAGGGTCGAAAATCATCCAATGACTTCTCCCGCCCGGGTGAGGCGAGGTATCAGACTCTTACTGACTAAAAACCACCCCGTTCCTACTCCTGCACTTCGAGCCGGAGCCCCGGCAACCCGTTAAGTCTTCCGCGGCTCCGTTTCGGCATCAGCCCTGTTGGGCCCCATCTGTGGTGGTCTGATGGCTGATACATTAGGACCTACTAAGTTAATTTAAGAGCCCTATAACATACTGACGTATTATTTATTCTGTATTTTGAGTTGGACAAACATAACATTACCTTTTACCAACATGAACAAAGCATTCCGAATACCTTTGTTCTCTGATGAGCAATTTAATCCATGAACTTGTTATTCCTTTGCATAGACTGATTACTTTTAATTTCACGTTTCTTTCCTTAACATATAACAACTTTCAATCCCATCCCCCAGATTACCATCTGCGATTGAGAAATAAAGAAAAAATCACAGCTTCTCGACGCTATGGAAGTTAACAAGTCCTCCGGCATTTTGCCAAACAAAGGGACGGATAATATAGTCCAAGGACACTTCTAAGGGACTGCACAGAAATTCATTTTTATTAAAACTGTATTTAAAACCTTGATTTTGTTTTGTATTTGAGAATTGTTTTTAGATAAATGTATATATACATTTTTAGAGGTATTTAGGTTTGAAGTGATTTTTTTTTTATTTTAACTCTGACTGCAAGAATTAATAATTGACTCTTACATCATACACTGACTTCATTCAACTTCTGCAATCCTACCATTTTTTGCCAGTTGATTATCACCCATTTGAGTAAGAAGCCTTCTGCATGTCATGTGTTCCTGGTATAGAATTACCAGGAACACATGCCATTCGTTTATCGCGTCGGAAAAGTAAGACACTTTTCCGACTTCATTCATCATCCAATTAAATAACAAAATAACCAAAAATAAATGTTATGTTTCGCCCAATTAATTAATCTAGAATTTCATGAAATAGGAAAAATGTTACCAAGGACACCCACACCACGAACAACAAAATAAAACGACATCTACTTTTTAGTGTACAATAAATCAGAGAAATTAACAAGGGCTGGGAAGGTCCCCGCGTTGCGACGTGAACAGATGGGGTGGCAGGCCTGCGACATGGCCTGGGTTATCAATCACTAGGCCAAATTACGGAGAGATGTACTGCTGTATGAAATTGGACTGTACACTATCTTATTTTCGTAGTTCCGTATTCAATTAGATTTTATGATTGTGTTGGATTTCCCGCCGTGGAAATATGTTCGGTTTTATTCTGACAAAGCTTTTATGTTACAAGAAAAATTGAGATAAATCTTTTTGATGTAGACTCAGTGTTTATTTTGGCACTATTCTACGTTCGGAAGCAATATTTTGAAATGAAGCCTTTCTAAAAGATACATTGTTTTTAAAACCGTTTCAAACTTACTGCCTCCATGATTGGTGAAAGTGGAAGTGTTACTCCATTTTTAGCTTTCTCAATCGGCAGGTTTTAGATTGTATTGAAAAGAAATGATGAAATCATATTAAATGATATTTATATCTGCCAATAGGTTTCAAAGTAACTCTTTTACGCGTCAATCTTTAAATTACTAGACGAGGGCCGGCTTTCGAATTTCCTCTACTCTTCTCACAGTAGTCAGTAAAGAAGTAATCAGTCTGTTCATCATATCCTCCAACATACTGACGAAAATATAATTATTGTAAGATTCACTGTTCAGAACCCTTGTTATAGAGCAGGAAACTTTGACTATCATCTTTTTTCACTTTTTTCGTGAATTTAAGTACATTTTAAATACATTCTATTTCCCCCTAATAATTACAAAACTCAAGTGTTTACACTTATAGGCCCACATGGGACTCATAAAATAAATAGTGAAAAGTGGGTGTTACATTGTACAGTGGCATAATGTGCACCTCTACCTATGAAAGGCGTGATGTTATGATGTAAGGGTTACACTACTCTAACCAGACCTAACCTACCATTAATTCGCCACAAATAGAAATCAGTGATTTGGAGACTGGTCTGTGATCCAACAATATTGACAGTCTCGTACAAACAAACGTCCGAACATCACATAATACATAGTGACCAGTGGCCACAACCTGGCGATGTTTAGACCGGCTATAACTGGCTATTGGGTCGACTTTATAGCCATTATATGTTATTGAATGGATTGAGAGGTTGACGTCATGTAAGATTGGTTTTATTGGTCAACTTAACTGTCGCGCAGGTCAAGTAGATTGTGTATGATGTATTTTATTTTTGTTTTGGGATTAACCTCATGTTTTCTATTACTATGTAGTGACCAGAGAAGCACCGAGATAATGAAGGCCAGTCCCTCAATTGTTTTATGTCTGGTCTGGGGAAAAATACGTGTAAAAAGTAGGTTCTTGTAACAAAAAACATTCATAGAATACTTAAATCTATGTAAGAAATCACTTAACTTAAAACAAAAATCTTCTATAGGTGCTCCACAATTTTGTAAAGAGAGCATTTTGTTACTAAGAAGAAAATAAAGCATTCTATGGATTCCAATGTCTAACTTGGCCTTTATATTAAATTTCCTAGAACGGTAATCTTTACACAGAAATCTATTTCTAAGGTTCAACACTTGGACTTGTCGGAGTTCATTATAGGTAATACAATAAATAGGTGAGAACTGTAATAAAAATAATAGACTTGAAGTTATCCCAACATAGATTTTTAAGCTACAGCACAAATATTCGATTTTATGTTAGTTTAAACAAGGGTTTTCATAAAAAGAGAGTGAACCAATTTCAGAAAAAACTTACTGGAGAATTTTCGAATACGTTCCAAATTAGAAACTGCACGTCTGTTTTACCTGTCTCTCTTGAACCGTGCTCATCGTAATATCAGCTCAAGTATACCTATCACGTTTCCACATGAGAATCAGAGCAAAATATTTGCACAAATACCTCATGGCGACAATAATATTGTGACCAATATGAACAATATATCATAACGAAGTTTAACTCCGGTCACTGCGGTTTACTTCACTTTGTGCCCGACAAAGCTCAATTTAAATGGCAAACCGCTTTTATACCCACGTATAGTTTTGATTACCAGGAGAGTAGAAAATAGAAGAGTCTTTATACTTTTTCGTATGCACAATGCGTTCAGTACAGCATGTAATGCGTCTGCTTCCGTTGTCTCTTAGGTTATAGCCGTCATCATTATCCGCATCAACATATTCTTCTCAGTGACTTTTTTTCTGGAATAGGAGGCAAACGAGCAGACGGATGACCGGGTCATGATCATGGTAAGCGATCAGTGATGCCCATAGACATCCGCAACGCCAGAGGAGACACAGGTGCGTTGCCGGCCTTTTAAAAAGGAATACGCTCTTTTCTTGGATATTTGAAGGTTGTATCGGTTCTGAAATACCGCCGACAACAGATCAGTCTACAGTTTTTCTGTACGAGGCAGAAAGCATCGTGAGAAGCGCAGAGTTGTGGCCTGCCAACCATCTATATGATGGGGATGCGTATGCCGTCGTGGGGGTCGATGGCGAAAAGATGCGGCAGGTATCAGGTCAAAGAATTCCTCAGATTTCTAAATAATTATAAGTTACACTGCAACATACATGAAAACACAACATTTATCGCCTACCAAATCAAAGAAGATGTTACTAAATTATAAAAAAAAAACACATCAAACAAATGCGTGCTAAACAAAGTGTTTAATATACCTTAATGAATGTACACAGAAAAGATGTTTATCATACTAATTAGCTAATTACGAACGATTGTGTCGAGAAGTTAATTAGGTAAAGTCCCCGACCGTTAATTAAAATACTCGGCTCATAAACGAAATAATAACGCTACTGTGTTGCTGAGTGTCTGTATGTATGTATGTACGTTTGTAAGTTTAATAAATGAAATGAAATGAAGATGCTTGGAAATGTCATCATATTTTAGTTATACCTACATACTTTTGTAGTTTAAATATAATTGGCCCCGTGGTTTTGTTTGCGATCTACAAGTACAGTTCAATTTAGCATAGATTTCGAACCACTTTCTAGGTTACAGCCATGTTATGCTCATCATATTTATTACATGGGACTCCCAAGATAGACTGCTAAAAATCGGTGTTAATCTTTGAAATATACACTCCATCTACAAAGATCTCGAAGATCAAAGATATATAAATAAATCCACAACAATTAAATCAGGTGTATTCACAAAGATACAAAAGGAACAAACCTGAGCAATATATACAGGGTGTGTGCGGTGTCAGCGGCCGGAGATCAAGACGCCGCCCACCAGGAAATGAAGCCGACTTAGAGAGTCACCACGTTATTATGCCTCAGTATCAACACAATGCCACTCTAAACATATAATATAAGGATAATATTATTACACTCTATACATATTTGTGAAATGAAAAAGGCAAGAAGATTACTGATTCATTCAAATCTCGACTCTTTCTTAAACGTTTTATGTTTTAATTTTAATAATTGCGTTTGTGATCAAGAAGTTCTATCAGAAATAGTAAAGTGTGATTGTGCAGTAAAAGTTGGAAATACAATACAAAAATTTTCTCGTATTCTCAAAGTAACAGATACGGTTCAACACAAAACCATTAAAACGGCTTACTGGTTTCATTTTGAAAACAGAAATGAAGTGAAATGTTACAAAGCTAAATAATAATCACACCAAAAAATGTGTGTTACAACACCGACGCATAATAAAACGCTTTTATTATTTGGCACCATTTTACGTCATTAATTTATTAGATAACAACAAAAACATTCTACACACGACGGAAACAAATAAAAGCCAAGTTTCGTAAAGTTACCTCCGCTATATTTTGTACCGTATCTCGCGAGGCGACCGTTTTCAAACCTTGAGCTCCCAGGCTTTCTACATTTTTCATAATATGGAACATCTTTTTATCATTAGAGAGAGGAAGGGCGGCTCTTGTATTGGTTGTCGTTAATCATATATTATTCAATACCGTTTCCCCCATTTGCGCCTTTTCCTATATTTTTGTCACTGGCGACGAGTTAACGTGAACGGTTTAAGGCGCATACACAGATGTCAATGATGTGCTCCTACGATCATTATTAGATTAAGGACTTTTTTACAATACAGCTAAAATGAAATATTTAATACAAACCTATTATGAATTAAATTAATGATTACTTAGAGATACTTTTAGTTGAATGTTAATAGGACAAGATAAACAAAATGTATTCAATATTTTTATACATCTGTTTAGATTCAAAATTCAATACAATATTATCTGTTGAACGGTCTCTGTTATAATTTTACTTACGATCTCATCTAAGGTAAACAGCACCTGACGCCAAACAACCTCAATGATTATTTTCTGTGTTCGGTGTCACAGAGAACCATATTGTAACCGTTACGTTAACTTTTATAGTTTTACAACTAGTTAACTTTCGCTTAGTTTTTTGTGAACTCGCCCCAAAACGACATAAAACTTGATGTTTAGAAAAATGCGAGTGAAGTGATAAAAAAGTTTTCTTCAGGTTTACGACGAACATCAAACTATATGTACCAGGGTCTTATGAAGCAGAAGGAACTATTAAGATATCGGTGGAAAGGTCTCGTTGGCATTGATGTAGAGGTAGATGACTAAAATGCGGAATTGAAAATTATGCTTAATCTCTATTATGAACGAAATTTATACGAGGTAGGTATCGTTTTTATCCATTGGTACCAAGATATCGTAAATTGTTCACAAAATTGTAGTAGTTCTTCAGCTCGTCGCGAAAATCTATTGTAAGTGAAAATGAATAGAAATCGAATCAAAAATGATAGCAGTGGGGAGTGTTCAAATGTTTGAGATGAGAAGTTTGATTAATAGTACTTAGATCTCATTACATTATTTCGGGCGCGTGTCGTGTTGTCGACAGCCGGAAATAAAGCCACGCCGCGCGATGTCGTCGCGTTCGACACTAACCGAAGTCATCATGAGCAAATTATTCGGGGAACTGCACGGATGTTATGATATCCTGGTACTATCGATCGATTTGCAGGCTGCTTTTGTTTACACTGATAAATCAAAAATATTTATTTCGGTTTTTCTGATTTAATCTTTTGGTCATGTAGGTTTGATTCAATTGATTGATAAAAAAATAATATCAAAAATATCTAATGCGACCTCCAGATCCCAAAACACCATGGATTGGTTCCTCTATTGTGTTAAGAAGTACGTAATTTTCCTCCTACAAATAATTAATCACGGTCTGATTGTTATCCGGGTTAAATGTTAAATACGAAGTTTTCTTTCGCGATTATGCCAACATTATTTTGTTAGCTTTTAGCCTTATCTAAACAAAGATTGCCTTTTTATTGCGTTCGTTGGCTTATTACAAAGATTAAAATTTAAGATCTGCTTACCTATCGATCTAATTTTGTGAGATTATATTGGTTTTCACTTGTATACTATTATTCGTTTTTGTTGTTTTGGTCCCAAATTTATGTATTTTTTGCTCTCGACCCACCTCTGGTCTGCACCCCTTCTTTTAGAAAAAATTGACCGAAGCATTAGACAAACTTTATCCTTAATTTTGAATGTGGCTCTCGACGACCGAGCCTGGACACAAGCTACTCTGCCTGTCCGCATGGGTGGGCTTGGCGTCCGTAAAATTTCCAGTGTAAGCCTACCAGCTTTCATATCTTCCGCCCATGGTACTGAAGAATTAACCAGGAAAATTCTTTCTCAATCACTGGTTAATTTTGATGTACCATTTTTAGTGGAAGCTGTGAAAGCTTGGAAAATCGCTTGCCCAAATATTGACCCCCCCGTCAAATCACTCTCCCAGAGACAAAAATCTATTGAACTCCCGCCGTGAGCGAAAATCTATTGAACTCCGCTTGTTCAACTGCAGAGCGAGCTCGCCTTTTGGCTGTGGGTGAGTGGGAGTCAGGGTTATGGCTTCTTGCTTTGCCTTCGTCCAACTTAGGTACTTTGTTGGACGACACCACATTCCGCGCTGCAATTTGATTAAGGCTTGGGGCTTCATTTTGTTCACCTCATCGTTGTCGTTGTGGTGAAGATGTCAACAGCCTTGGACACCACGGCTTGTCGTTTAGCCGTAGTGCGAGTCGTTTTGCTCGACACGCGAGTATTAATGACATAATTCGTCGAGCTCTTGTCTCCGTTGGCGTGCCAGCTACTTTAGAACCTAATGGCTTGGTACGCAACGATGGCAAGAGACCCGACGGTATGTCATTATTCCCTTGGAAGATGGGTAGGCCTTTAGTATGGGACGCCAGTTGCGTTGATACTCTGGCGCCATCCCATCTTCCAAACTCAGCGTGTCGAGCCGGTGCTGCCGCTGCTGCTGCCGAGAACCTCAAACGGCGAAAGTATGATAGCCTGATTGGCAATTATGCTTTCGAACCGTTTGGGGTTGAAACTTTAGGGCCGTGGGGCCCAAGTGCACATCTTCTTTACAAAGATATTGTAAAGAGGATGGTTGACACTTCAGGTGATCGAAGGGCTGGCTTCTACCTTGGACAAAGGTTAAGCATTGCCATTCAACGTGGTAATGCTGCCAGTCTTTTGGGCACCCTACCTCACGATAATGATGAGGAAAATTTTTTTTTTGATGCCTTATAGCTTATTTATTTATTATTACCTTTTTTTAAGATGTAAATATTTTAGTTCATAGTTATTTATATTTTAAGTTGTATATATTTTCATTTAGTTATTATTAAATCATAATTTTGTACTTTTAAAACGTCAATGAATTTAAAATAAATAACAGTTTTCACTTTATGTTTTGCCAATAGTACTTTTAATACTAATCGTACAGATACGTCATCAAAATAATATAGTGAAATCTTTTCCACCTTAGTAACAGATTTTCATTTTTTAAAGTGAAGTAAACCCTCACTCATACGTTAATGCACACATGTACTAGGAGCACATAAATTAAAGAAAGTTATACGGCGTCCGTAGCATCAAGTCTCACATTTCTCTCATGCGCTTTAGTTTATTTATTCTAACAGCTGCAACAATGGGCTGGTGAAGTGTTCCGCGGCCGCACGTAACGCCTATACAGCTGGAAATGGTGGAACGTTTAAACAACTACGTTTACAGGCGGCTGGGGAACGTTCTGTTTTGTACTGCTGTAGGTTTGTACTCTCGTGGTTTGGGACGCTGAAATAGAATGCAAAATAAACTGCATTACTAAGTACATGTACGCCCGTGAACACAAAACTCGTGAAAGAGGTTTAATAGTAACTTCCTTTAGTTATTATCTGGTTAAATGATTTAGATTTTTCAAGAAATGATGACTCCATTCTTGAAAAGGTTTCTTATTATCACCCGTTATATTATTAATAGAACTATGTTACTATTAGGCGAATGCATCTTTTGAAACCCTGAATACAAAAGTTTCCATTAGGAAACATCGTTCACATCACAATACCAGACTATACTAATAAAATCGATATGAGAATCCGTAATAAGGTTTTAAACAAAAAGAATTAAGAGATTCCAATTAATTTAAACTAAATAATTGTTATGTTTTCGGCTTAGTCACTGTTTGACGAGGAAGAAAGGAGGAATCTACGATATGAGCCTCTAGCATAGTTTGAAACTAGTCGAGTTCCTCGACACTCACAGTTACGTGAGTTATCCGAAAACAAATAATTAATTCAGTATGTCTCACGAAACTTTCAACATAAACAAAATTTTACAATATTTATCATTTTCTTTAATTTTGAATTTACCTCTAGATATATGTTCGCCGTGAAACAAGTTGTGCCGCTCGAGGGTACATCCCTAGTCGTGCTCACCGCTCACGTGTCGAGCACGTCGGCTACGTTTCACGTATTTTTCAGTTATGTGTATGTAGCGTCGTGGCACGCGACCGGAATAGATTGACTCCTTATAAATCTTCACGAAAACTCTCTGTATTGCTGAACGGTTGCAGATTATGGTAAGCATCGGATATATTGCTTTTATGCTTTTATTCATACTACCTCTATAAAACTTTGGTTGGTATTGAAGAAAGATTTTTATATGGTCGCCTTCAGTGGCCACGTCTTTGTCATGAAGTCAGCTTTTATGTGCTGCTACTCTAGTAGTTTTATGTTTTTGGAACGGTGGAGGAAACGTTAAGAGATTTTTTTAAGATTTTCTAATGCAGTGGAGACATCTTGAAGAGATTTTGTTCGGGTCAGCAACCCCAAGCAATACCGCTCATGTTACAGACGACAGTTACTTTTTTCACACGGTCCATGTAACTGTTTATACCATAGCTGTTCAGAAAATGTTTCATTGTTTGCAACAAAATAAAAAGAGTTTTTTTTATTCTTATTTATTTGCAGGGAAAATAAAAAGAGTTGATACAAAAATATCGTGAGAATTTTTCTCATATATCTAGAAATTGTGCATAATATAAGATATACTACATACGTGTGTGAAGGTTATCAAGGTGCGACGTGACGTGAGATAAAGGTTGCAGTCACCGGCTTGCTTCAAACGCGGGCTCTAAATACTACGTGATCCGCAAGAGTAACGTTTTATATAAGTCTCGATTACTATGTTTTGATCATCTGTATTTTATTTTACTTTTATGCTAATCGTATTGAAGTTGTGGTAATTTGAAGGTGAAGTTATGATTGCTGCGAGACTGATAGTTTATTTAATGGAAATGTTGTGAATTAGTAGCAGCGTGCTGTGTTCTATGTCCCTATAGTATTAAATCGACTCAAGAGTCCAATTTTAATGAAAAATAATACTCAACCATCCTCAAATAGACCAAAGGTTTAAACAAAACTGTATGAAACTTAGAAGAAACAACGTAATATTCGATTCCGAGTCCTCGGATGTAAAAAGTGAGTAAGAAAGCCATTTTCTAATTACGCCCGAGCGACGTTTAAAGTGCGCACATAAAAGTACACGATTCTAGTGTATCACTAAAGCAATGTTCCGTACTACTCTTTGATACTACTTTTTATTTTTCGTTTACCCTAGAGTTGGTTTTAAAATCCCTTGGCACTCTGTTGGCTCCTGCATTCCTGGTATTCTAAACTCAATGTTCTACTATGTGCAGTTTACCTCTATACTACGCTTTACAACGTCTCTGCTACGCCGTAGTCGTACGCGACGTTCGATGCATGACTAATATGCTACGCCAAAAACGACACCGCTACGATAAATTAATGCAAAGCTACTACGCTTTGCTATATCCACTTCGTTTCACTATGTCCACTACGCTATGCGTTCCTAGTAATAGTTTATGTGAAAAGTGATAATGATATTTAGAACGGCACACAGACAGACCATGACTAAATGTATAATGTTGCCAATTTACATTTTTGTATATTCTAATTTTTTCATCATAATATACCTATGTATGTATCGGCGGTACAAAGTGACTAAAACGGTTAATGGAAGATTTAGAAAGGCTTATTTTATAAAATAATTATTCCCTAACAACCTACCGATGTTGGTTCGGTATAAAAGTTTGTCTACATACATATTTATACGGCTGCATCTTCATTACATTTTACAATCTCCATGTACTTAGAGATTCGGTATAAAACATTATTATGCTAGCCATGTAATCCGCGTCAATAAAGTGTCGGAGGTCATGCAGAGGTCACTCGAATTCCTGAACCAGTGACTTTTAATGAGAAGAATATTAATTGAGTGGATTTATAACGCTTTGTTCTCACTTGATGAAAAAAACTGAGTAATTTGACTATAGTCTGTAACTATAGTATCTTACTGGTCTCCTGGGAGTAAAAAGCCATAAAGAATTTAAAAATGAAGACCTTAAAAATCCACTTCTTAACTTTGCATTAAAAATATGTTGCTGCCGAAACTATACAAGGATACTAGGATATCAGATTTTTAACATTTCAGGTGAATTATCCGAATTATTTCATACTTGACAATATAACACAGTAAAAAATACTAAACATTTATCTTTATGTACCAGCTTTAATTTAGTTTTCTTTTACAAATAAGAGTTGATACATAATGTGTCCGTAGCCTTACATGGAATGCTGAAACGACACCATTGGAATTTTTAGTCTAATGGCATTCCAGTGTAGATGCGTGGCGATGTTTTAAAATGGAACATTTTAAAATATTTCACTTTGACCTTTATCTTAAAACTTTAATCTTCTAGAAGATTTACATTTACTAAAACTTTACTGATACTTTTAGATAGTGGTAGCAACTGTCACTAAAGAGCAAGATGTCTCGAGAATATTAGTCCAAGGTCAAGCTGTTATTAGATTTTTAATTACCTATACAATTTTTATATGTAAGGACGTTGTAAATCATTTTACTCTATCTGTTATTATGCTATAACACGCAACTTATTACATACCAAACCAAAAAGTTGATATACTGTTACAAATTTATATATTAACAACTCCTTTCTAAGATAAAAAATAAAAGTGTGGGAGAGCCATGCTTCGGCACGAATGAGCCGGCTCGACCGGAGTAATACCACGGCCTTACAGAAAACCGACGTGAAGCAACGCTTGCGTTGTGTTTCGTCGTGTGAGGGAGGTTACCGGAGGCCCAATTACCCTCCCCTTCTTCCCCAATCTCCCCAATCCCTGAATCCCCAACGATCCTCAAACTCCTAATCCCCAAAAAGTCGGTAACGCACTTGTAACGCCTCTGGTGTTCCAGGTGTCCATGGGCGTCTGCTCGTTTACCGGCTTATGCAATAAAAAAAAATGAGCTAATATTATGTTAACTTTAAAATCCAATCTTAGAACTTTAATCTTCAGAATATTTAAATTGAATTTAAATAGAACGCTTTAATTTTATTTACGCACTTAGTCTTAAACTAATTCTAATTTATTGTAGAAAGTTCATAAATTATTGTGGTTCAGAAATCTAATTTCTTTTGTGTCTGCAATCACAAGTTCACTGAGGTGTATGTTGTACCATTGAATATTAATTTTCTTTTGTTTTCGCTGCGTCACATCCACTGAGCGATTATTAAATTTTAATGTCTGCTAATAACCTCGGATGGTCTGACAAAATCAGAATTAATATTAATTTTCAAATATTTATTTGAAATAAGAATAAGAATAATTTATTTAGCAAAACAAAGGACAAGTATACCTATTATTTAACAGAAAGCGATAATGAATACATAGAAATCACAATCACAATTGCAAGGTAGATCAAAAAGTACTAGTTTATAATGTATACATACAAGTTAACATTTGACTTTGACTTTGCAATGTGACGTTTCAAAAGAGCCTAATTAAGGATTTATCGGAATAAGTGCTTTCACTTTGACTTTGAACTGAGATTTAAGATATTTGAAAGTTCTTAAAAAGAGTCTGGAACTAAAGTGTGTGGCACTAGGCTCATTCCTATTGTGGGACTCCTAACATAACTGGCAATAAGGAGGAATTAAAATCAATACCCATAGAATGTAAACCTCTAAAAGCTACAAGACCTGCCTGTGTGATTCATCCAGGATTGAAAGGTATGACAAACATGTTATATCTGAGAAAAAGCACCTTACATTGAAAAATGCTGACGTTCAAATAGGAACCTACTATACAGATTGCACTTTCGGGCACTTAAAGTAGAAGTCAAAACGTAGAAACTTAAAAGCTAGTAGCTCAAATTGCTCCCAAGGGAGGCCGATCGTCGCCGGAGTTGCCCGAACTTGTCCGAAGCTGCTCAAAGCCAATGTAGTTAACGTTGCGTTTAGACACAAGGGACAAGCCATTGTTAATGTTTAACGGAATTGATTTAAAATAGTTTAACCTTTTCGTTTTTGATGTAGGTCAGTGTAGTACAACTAACTATTGATGGTGGGTTTTAGTCAAACGTTTTTCCATCTTTGTGAATTAAGTTTTCTAGTCAGGATGTCTCATAAATTCATTGATTCCGATTTTAAATCTTATTTTAGAATTGTTATTTTGAATATTTATCATCAGCATCATCCAATCCAACAGCCCTTGATAATCCGCTGCTAGACTATGGACATCTACCCAAGCGTACGGTGCGTAGTGTTCCGTGCGCGCCTCAAAGAGCCATCAGACCACCACAGATGGGGCCCAATAGAGCTGATGCCGGGTTATCGGGGCTCCGGCTCGAAGAGCAGGACTAGGAACGAGGTGGTTCTTAGTCACTAATAGTCTGACACTCAATCCCACCTCAGGAGAAGTCACTCGATGATTTCCCCCTTAAAAAAAAGACTATGGACTTTTACATAACAATTTTTGAAATTATACAGGGTTACAGGTTAAGTCGACCTAAATCCTTTAAGAGGTGGTAGTTGCCATCATTTCTGACTGATTTGACTATGGAACCCCCTACCCCAAACGTAATCGTTCTCAAGTTATGGGACTTTGAAGATTTTTTATAAAAATCCAGATTTTTTTGTCTATTGTCCCCTTTTTTTGTGTTTTGTACCTCTAATGTTTTAGTTTTTGTATTTTTTGTGTAGCAGATTAGTTGCTCCATTATTTTAAACACAAAAACTGCAATTAACTGTACTAACTGAATCGTATTAGACGACTAATTGTTAAAAAAAGAAATAAATTTCTGAAAAGTTTTTTTTTCTTTGTAAGATATTGAAAAAAAAATCTATGACAGTTGTACTGCAGATATGCTTAAAAATATCTACGCTTCTTCAGCTTTCCGATAAGGTATAATTTGCTAGGGTGATATCAGGATTCTCGGAAAAAACATCGATGAAAGACTCCCAGGTAATAACAAAAGTAACGGTATTTCGTACAGTTGGTCGCAGCGCCTATTGTCCTGCAATCATTGGGCTCCGAAAGCAGGAAGAAATCCTAATAAGAAAAGGGTAAAGGGGTCACAGAGACGTTTCAGCCTTAACGTTTGGATGGGAATAATATCAAGCTGTCTAATTGGGCCTTACTTTCTTCCTCCAAATTTGAATGGAGAGACCTATGAAAATTTTTTAAGACAAGATTTACCCGATTTGCTCGACGACATACCATTAAACCTCATTCGAGACATGTGGTTTCAGCACTACAGGTGCCCCGCGCACTTTAGAAGGAGTGTCAGAGAGTGGCTAGATACTTATTACTCAAATAAGTGGATCGGAAGAGGTGGGCCTATACCGTGGCCAGCTAGAAGTCCAGACTTGACACCCATGGATTTTTATGTGTGGGGGCATGAAAAGTTTGGTTTACAACGAACCTAACCCAATAACATCTGTTGATGTTTTGAGGCAGAAAATTATTGATGCTGCTAACGAAATAAGAAGAGGACTAACAACTGGGGTAGTGAAAAGTGGCTTAAGACACAGAATGCGTGTATGTGTGCGAAATAGGGGTGGACATGTGGAACATGTATTGTAAAAATTATTAATAAACCTTATTCGTTTCCTATTTGGATTGTTTCATTTTGTTTTCTGACTAAAGTTACATTTGACGCTTAAGTATCGTTATTTTTATTATTTTTTTACTACTACCTGGTAGCATATCATCGATGTTTTTATTAAAAAATCCAATAATACCATATTGTATTATACCTTATCGGAAAGCTGAAGAAGCGTAGATATTTTTAAGCATATCTGCAGCACAACTGTCATAGACTTTTTTTGCAATATCTTACAAAGAAAAAAACATTTTTCACAAATTTATTTCTTTTTTTAACAATTAGTCGTCTAATACGACTCAGTTGATACAGTTAATTGCAGTTTTTGTATTTAAAATAATGGAACAACTAATCTGCTACACAAAAAATACAAAAACTAAAACATTAGAGGTACAAAACACAAAAAAAGGGGACAATAGACAAAAAATCTGGATTTTTTATAAAAAATCTTCAAAGTCCCATAACTTGAGAACGATTACGTTTGGGGTAGGGGGTTCCATAGTCAAATCAGTCAGAAATGATGGCAACTACCACCTCTTAAAGGATTTAGGTCGACTTAACCTGTAACCCTGTATATTAGTTCACCATTCTACGTACTAAATATAGAACAAGTAAAAGAAACTGTAATTTTGTGTAACGCTTCGAAATAATCTTGAATGTTTAGGATATTTGAATCTGCAATCAAAGTGTCTATAGCCCTGCTTATGATCCTATGAGGCTGGCATTCGGTGGCCGGATCAAGGGTCTATGTAGAAAGCACTTCTCCTTGGAGTACTTGGCGTGTAGAACCTTCTGTCACAAGCAGTCCTATCTGTATCTTGTAGCTTCTTTTAAGGGCCCTTTCTCCCAATGGAAGTCCCTTAAATATTTTTCATGTAGTACTTACTTTATTTTTATATATACCTATATATATGTTGAAGATATCCGTACCACACTAGGATCATAAAAATTACATAAAAAATGTTTTTTCGTTGACTCATTTCTGTAATTATTTCTATGAACAAATACAATTGTCTTTGTTTTAAAACCATATTAAATATATTTTAATATAAGTGTAGTAAAATGTATATAACTAATTAGTATGTAGCAGACGGTGTGTTCCCCGAGACGTCCCGAACTTTGCTAGTTACAAGCAAAATATTTTGCGAACTAAAAACTTGCAATACCGTCACAGGTGCGCGAAGCAAAACTATTTAATCAAACATTATTTTATAAGTTTTAAACTTTATTTGATTATAATTACTATTTGATAGTGGAAAAAGTTAATAATGTAATGATATAAGGGTTTAAAATAATATTACCATTCCTTTGTATTCAGTTACTCGTTTTAGTTTTGAGTCGAAAGAGATTTTCATTTTCATTCCTCTTTATAGGACAACCAATTTAGTTTTACTTCAGCCACACCTACTATCATCAGCACAAGCAAGAGATTCAGCCAAAAATGTAATTTAAACCTATAATTCTGTAAATATATTATAATAATAAAACAATGAATACTAAAAACACACAGAAAAAAAATATCATCTTGCCATCTCACAAAATACAATTCTTTCAATTGCTGATCTCTGCACCATAATTATAAGGAAAAAATGTTGCGTCCAAACCTCCATAAAGCCGTCCAATCAAATCATCTCCGCAACAATATTACATTTTTGTGTACAATCATAATAAAGAATCCTGTTCCGGCATCGCTAACTGTCAATAAACCGCGTCTGGTCTCGGAACGAAGCATTAAAACAGAAGCTAAACAAAACGAGAGCGGGCACGCCATTATTATGGACTTACGTAGTTTCAAGCTGCGCGTAAACTAAGATCACCAGGCTATCAGAGAATGGATGGAAATACATGTAAAAGAGCTGGCTATCTCGAGGCACTACAGTTAGTCAAATGAAGATGCTAATAGCAGCGATAATGACCTATGTAATCCTAGTAAGATTGAGTTATCTTTTCTGAAGTGTTCGTAAATACAACATGAATGTCACTAACTACTATACAAAGAATGTATCAAATAAGTCATTCCAACTCTTTTTAATCAATCACTAAGTATTTCATTTACATCTAGAAATGGTAACATTTTTAATGGGATAAGCCGGTCAACAAGCACCTCATGGTAAGCAATCGGCCCATGGACACCTGAAACACCAGATTCGTTGCAAGTGCGTTACCGGCCTTTTGGAGATTACAAATTCGAGGATTGTTGGGGATTCAGGGATCGGGGCGATTGGGGCAAGGGGACAAGGGGTCTCACGTCAGTTTTCTGTGAGGTTGTGGTATCACTCCGGTCGAGCCGTCTGATTTGTGCCAAAACACGGCTCTCCCATACGTATGGCACATATTATGACCGCTAAGCGATCAACCTTGAAAGAAGTGAAAATTAACATTTAAATAAGAACAATGAAATTATTTTAACAGCATATTCTACAGAAATAAATATACAAATATATTTTTAGAACATTATAGACAACCTCATTAGTGACTACCATATAACCAAGTTTAATTTTAATTTAAATAATAACTTGAAGTTTGTCCATCAAGTATTATTATTTAATATCTCTCGTTCCATTCCAATTAATTGGTTTTTTCAACAAACTCCTTTATTTAAAGCCAAAAAGGCATAGCATTGGTACAGAGAAAGGTATAAATAAAAAAATATTTTACAGAAAGAATTTCACAGTACAAATTAATTGGATGGAATGGCTTGTCTTTTTACTTCACTTTGTTGTTTTGGATTTAAAAGGCTTCTGTGCTTTTTTTCTCCTGTACTATATGAAATCCTGGTACATTTCTGTAATAAGGATAAAAAATTACTACTGTTGTTTCTTATAAAGTAATAATGTACCTATTTAAAAATTGTTTTTAAAGGTTCGTATGTTTGATACAGACAACTTTATCATTATGTGGGAAAAAGCAATTCTAGAATATTCCATTCCCTACATAACACGAACTAATCATATCTATCCATGTAACCACTATCTATTTGACAAGTCCTAGGTTCAAAGTTTTTGCTTGGCGTAATAATTCATCGGAGTCAACATTTGTGACTTGAAAATCTTCAGAGGAGGACTCGGGTCTATTCAAATTTATGAACACAAACTTAAGACCTTACTGGATAAGTGTTTGCGATTTAAAATAGAAAATTGTTCCTTCGATCCAAATTACTGTTTAAACTTCCACTAAGTTAATTATCATATAGGTAAGTATCAATTTATTGACAAATCATTTCGCATTCTTTCAAATTCAGAGATCACAATGTAGTTCTTGATTATTGTTTCTAGATTTTTGCTTTTTTTTGCTTTATATGTTTTGTTCTCATGTGATCTGCTGAACCCATTATGGAGCGTCATAAATAAACGGGCTCGTTTATAAACTATTCGATATAAATTATAAGACTTGTCTCAGTGTCACCATCTGCCGGCGGCGGTTGCAAATTTACTGCATGCATTGTACATCCAGGGTTTACCGGCTCAAATATTTATTCATATCTTATTTCCTAACTTTTAAATTCTGTTAGTCTTCACGCCGGAGCTCATAATCAGATAAGTCATGATTGTTTGACTTATAGTTGAATAATTTTGATCTTGATCATAAAAACAATAGTCCATTTAAAACGTCTTTGAGATGTCAAATATTGTTGCCCTGTAATGTTATATTAAACAACGTAATAAAATAAAATTTATTGCAAAACTGGAAGCTGTGTGGTATCTACGTCAGCGTTACCTTGCACACTTAACAATTAATTTCAACTTTTAAATCTAGGTTTTTATAGTTAAACACATCAATATGATAATGATAGTATTGACCGCTACTTCAAATTCGCATGACAAGTCCGTACCCGTACGTGTACATCATACCCTTACAAGACGCCATGACGAATTTTGAGCTTTCCGTGTAGTTCCGACTGTCCTATGTCCATTGCTAGTCAGTCACGCACTCAGTAATGAAAGAGTGTAAGAATTTTATACATAAGTAGAATTTCTCTTGTCTCGTGGCCCACCAGGGTGAAGCATCTAAATAAACCACAACAAGGAGCTCGCAGGGTCGTCGCACGCGACCTCGCTCGTAAGTTCACTTGCCGGCCGACGTACCAACCTCATACACAGTTTTTTTATTCTCATGCATATTTACGACAGACTGTCTCAACAGATTAAGGAATGTTGTCTGCTACTACAAGATAAATTTATTATCCTCCTATATATGTATGTATATATTTGTAACTTTAGTCAAATATTGAAGACTCTTCATGCATTTGACTTCGTGATGATACGAGCGCCTGCTGCAATTTGAGAAACAAAACTGGATCTTGAATTTGTGCTGTCTGAAACACACCATAAAATATTGTATTTCTATAATTACTAATTCCATTAAAAGTTAAACATAATAAAATATTTCGTTAAAATCCACAACACAGAATTATTACCAGGAACCCAGCATACAGAGTACCTACATAGTAAGTATATTCATCCAAATTATTCCTGATAATCATAGCTAATTTACTCTAATTTATATTCGTCTAAATTACGTGAAACTTAAAGATAAAAATTACAGGAGGCTTTTAGCGTTTATTTACGTCGTCATAGCTCAGGGTGGCTCCATTAAACCGACCGAAGCGAGGGGTGTAATGTTTTAAACTCGAAACTTGACTCTCATTACCTTTACTGTCTCGGCGACTAAATAGTTGCCCTATTGTTTTTTGAAAGCAACGTTTCGAGTTCAGGATAAATAATGTGGTAATTCTAATCGTTCAATAATAGCTTAGTTGAGTAAATTTAGACCTGGTGCATGCTTAAAATTTTCTTAACATTTAACGCCAGACTTGGAAACGTGTATTTGAAAAGGATTTTTCCCTTAAAATACTTTTTTATTGCCCTACAGGGAGAACTTAATATATATTGAATTGGAATGAAACAATCATTGTCTAAAATATACATAGGTACTAAAGTTTTAAGCAACTACTAAACAACAATTCATCGCCCGTCTGTGGCCCCTAAAATGTTTATCACAAATGGGGTTTATTAGGTATAATGAGTGGCGTAGTCGTACATTAGCGTATTATTTGTGACTCCGGCGAGGCCAAACCGAGCATTAGTACGTATGGAAACACTGTACATTACCTCACCTGTCAACGTATTCATTTATTTTGGAAAAATTGAGGCGTAATTAAGTTGATGTTGAATTTGAGTGGACTCTGTGATACAGTATGTTTTTATTATTACCTACATTGGATGTGTTCGTACAAATAACGGTTATAGAGATAATATCTTTTGGTATAAAAAAACCAGTACTCAAAGTGACTTCTGAACCTAAAATCGTATGTTTTATATTTGTAGTACGTGTGTTGAGGTTTTAGACTCATAATTACTTTGATCTGAAGACAAGTATAATAAAATCCATTGCGTTGTCCCCAATCACAGTACTAGGACACCATCAATAAAAGTTAGTGTAACGTAAGCGCCAATAAAATATCCAAGTTATAGCTATTAAGTCGAATCTTCCTCGAAACTGCGTCTAAGAAGCATCTAAATTCGATTTAAACCCAATACCCTGGATATAATCCTTGCAGATGGAAGTTTAAATCGCAGTTTCGCTATTAAGTTTTTGACTGGTGGCCAATTTATTGTTTATTTGCCAGCGTTCGGTTCCGTTTGATGCAGAACTTTATTATTGGACGTGTTCATACTTTCCTAGTTTATGTTCTCTTAACATTTTGATGTAATAGTGTAATACGATAATAATGATATTTAAGTTATTAAATGAGTGTTATACTAAGTGATCAGGGCATCGAAGAATGAATAAACGCTAAACTAATTAACCGATTTATAAATTAAAGGGAGTTCAATAATAACAGTTTTGCCAGCAAAGCGGTGACATGGTGAATTTATAGTCTGTGGTCGGGCTGGCTTCAGCCGGCACTGAATTAACATTAAAATTACTCAAATTGCACACTAACTACTTAGTGTGACTATGTAGTAGGGACGTACTAGGATAGCATGGATCTGTGTAAGTTGTGCAGTACAAAATTCACAACCAGTATAACCAACACGTGAGCCATGGCGCAATCATGACATTTTTGGGAACTCAGATCTCTTTATTCAATAAATTAAATTAAATTATAATACGCATTCAAATTGGTATACCTAATACCTGTTTTCTATATTCAATGATGAGCGTAAGAGAACAACTGACATAAATAGAAAACTTACTCAACGAAACAACAGTTGCAGGTCTTAAACTACAAACGATTGTCTAAAACCTGCAACGTTTAAAAAATAATCACGACTATCAGATTGTTACCTACAACGTCAGTTGGTTTAATACAACCTTATCTTGTGTAATAATCATAAAACATCAGAGGTAAGCGGTTGCACGGTGTTGCCAGCCTATTTAGTATTATATAACATTATTAATTTAATAAAGGGAAATCCCGGTTCTGCTGTAGTTATGGCTACGCTAAACCGCAGCGTGGCAAGTTAAAATGTGCTTGTTCTAAAAACACGATGAAAGCCTGCCAAATGTACGTTATTTAGTTGTGATCGTATACGGGGGCGTTTTGTAACGAGGACGCCCATATCTTGGTAACTAGAATGAGAAGGCGGGTTCAGTTGACGACTTCAAAATAATGGCAATGTTCAAAATTATCATGATTACTAGTCAGAAGACGTCCATTGCCGAACTAATATCTCCTTCCTCCTTCACATAGAACACTGTCTGCCCGCTTACACCCAATAGCTAACCGACACAGCACACGCTGTGTCTTCCTCTTCTTCAATATTCGACAGAATATAGGACGTTCCATATCCATCTTGCATCATTTATAAAAAGTTGTTTACAATTGGACAAGATAACTTAAATTCGTTTTTAACACACTATCGTGAGACATACTAAATTAACTAACAATCGCAGGTTACTCACGTGAATATACTGACAAAGCTCTACTAGTTTTGAACCACAGAGGGGTTCTAGCTCATGAGCAGCGTACGCGATCGTGGCGGTGTTGCGCAGACTACTGTAGAGTGAGTAACCCGCGTTTTTAGTTAATAACTTAAATACCTTTAATTAATTTAATAAAATAACGGTATTCTCATATGTTTGGGGGCCTTACTAAGGAATACAACTGGCAAAAATTTGCAGCTGTGCATTAGACCTTTGAAGACATACCAATTAATACAATTTTCACATTTTAATATCTTATCTATACTACCTCTAATATTATAAAGCTGAAGAGTTTGATTTTTGTTTGTTAGTTTGAATGCGCTAATCTCCGTAACTACAAACCTGATTTGAATAATTGTTTTTGTGTTGGATAGTGCATTTATCGAAGATGGCTATAGACTATAAAACATCACGCTACGACCAATAGGAGCTGAGCAGAGCGTGTGAAACCGCGCGGAAGTTGCTAGTCTAATTATACATGTTAAACATAAAACGCGACGTGTGTTGTAGTAATATTGTCCCGTATGTCGTTATATGCTACACTATGTTGATAGAAGCGTATGTTTATTTTATGATGTGATTTAAAAAAGTTTTAATGTAGCCTTTCATTATAACTTTGTAACGTTTCGTTTGCTATAAATGAAGCATTTGATGATTATATATCGGGAGGTTGTGTTTACTTATAATAAGCATAGCTATGTCAGGAGACTGCCTCGTTATTCGAGTGATCTCTAGCACAACTATTTAGCAAGCGGTGTCTGGTTCAATAATTCTCGAGACGGCCTATTGGCATTGGCCAGTTAATCGAATTGTTGAAAATTATTAGTTAAATCACTGTGTCGCATTTCGGGAACAGTGCATGTATAGCAATAGTCATAGTATATATGAATGGCTTGACGTTATGTTACATGTTTTATTTTATATGCTTGCTTGTATACAATAGTTCAAAAACTGTAAACTAAGAGACTAAAGTCACGATCAACAACAATGCGTTAAAACAAAGCCTTCCCGTTGAAACAATATTTTAAGAAATAAGAATAGTTTCGTAAATTTTTTTATAGACTTTATATTCATAAATTATTTTATTCCATTTTTCTAATCTTAAGTTACATAGTATGATATGCAATCAGTACATGATTCGCCTCCGCACCATCGCGCTGCAAACGCTTTAGAGGGCTAATATTAGTTCTACAACTATCGAAAAGGATAACAACAGGATTTCTGTTCTAATAGCATTTAATAACAAAAAGTCTATTATTCATTTTATCGCTCGTTCATGGTCTTCTCTGGAATTGCACGTAAGTGTCTCCAATAGCCCTGACGCTGAAGTCTAGTGGTTGCAAATGAAGAGGATCGGAGGTTCTTTTACACCGAACTATTTTATAGTTTAGAATTATATGGTATAGTAGCACTTTCATTTTCAGCATTGAGTATCGCATTCCTGGAAAAAAAATGCAACATACACTAAGATTTAACCATTGATTTTTCTAAGTATTTATGTATTAGGTTATCATTAAAATTATTTCACATAAATAAGGTCTTGTTTACCTATTTAGTTCTGAATTAATTTTAAAAGTGAAGCTTTAGTAAAAACTGTGAGATAATCTTGATTTCTTATGTTTTTATAGTAGGTACTTATTCGAATAATAACAATTAGTAACTTACCTAGACAACTTCTAGGTCCCATTCCAAAAGGCATGTGTTGATGTTATGTTTGCATCAGAAAATCTGTCAGAATTGAAGGTGTCTGGTGATGGATGGTACGTCTTGTCCATGTGGATTGAGTTCACCACATTATAAACCACGTCCCCTGGCTGAACCTATAGAAATATACAATTTAGAAAAACATGAAAATATCGTTGTTGGTATTTAAATAAATTGACATACAATTTGAGTTCTACAATTTGATGTAAATATTTTCACTGAATTGACAATAATTAACAATTATACGTTTGAATGTTCTTTATGTAATTCGAAAAGGTTTGCAATCCTTTTTTTAATTAAAAAAGGAATCTGGGAGACTGTGTAGTCTCCGGCTAATTTAAGAGCTAATGAGTTCTGGCTAATCTCAGAAACTACTGAAATTTAGTGCACCTCTCACAGACACTGAAACTTGCAG
This sequence comes from Spodoptera picta, assembly GCA_038387885.1. Lineage (NCBI taxonomy): Eukaryota > Metazoa > Arthropoda > Insecta > Lepidoptera > Noctuidae > Spodoptera > Spodoptera picta. The sequence continues at coordinate 1,561,364 of JAZHFQ010000344.1, read as the reverse complement.
CAAGATTGCTACTACTAAATCTCACTGTAGCATATAAAATAATTAACATTCGTCCATTTTCTGACACAGATTGTATATCTTGTTATTCACTTAGAAGTTTCTACATTTGTAATATAATATGCCGAAACTATACAAATTTCGTATGTTCATACACATTATCATTATTCTTTAACTCAAGTATAATAAAAATTGCAATTGAAGAGAAATGCTAAGCTGATGTAGGACCTTGGCATTTCTCTTCAATAGCAATTTTATTCAGTTGACTCTGTAATTTAACTTTGGTATAATCACAAAACTTTCGATAAGTAGTAAAATACTTACCAAATAAGGTATACCATTCTTTCTTGGAGGAGGTAACACGTAGGACTCAGTACAAACTCTGTCCATAAAAACAGCCACAGACCATTTCCTCGCCGCCTCTGTCAAAATATCAATACAATATTTAAAAAATATCCTACATATTGTGCAATGTGTCATTTATCCAAATACAAACAACTTACTAACCATTTAAGACGCAATCCATATATTTTAACTGTATAATACATTCATAATTTAGATCTCCAAATTTCTCCTGCTTTGTTCTGATCTCTTGGTACAATTTTTCTGCTATATCTGGGCGGAGAGCTAGTTCATGGATGCACATCATCAGAAGTTAAATCTGTAAATAGAAAAAAATAAGTAATCCTCGTATAAGCAGCAAAATAACGAAAATTGTATAACGCATATTAAAACCAAATACATACCTTGTGCGGCCTCCATTAGTAGATGAATGAAATCAGGTCTCACCACATTATTCTTTTTTCTATAAGCTATTGTATCGGAAACAATATTTCTGAAGAACTCTGTGCCTTCTGATGAAAGAAGTTCGATACCTAAAAACTGTTCAGGGGGTTAATAGAGGTCATTACGGCTAACGCAAACTGGAAACAACTCGAGGTTTCCCAAACTTAATAATGAAAAAACTTTAAAAATCTTTCTTACTAGCATAATTTTAGCCACAGCTGGAAACTGTATCGTTACAAAATAGTACATTCGTCTCCAAAATGTGAAGGTCGCCGCTCTTTGACCAATAGTAAAGAACTTATTATCTCTATCTCTGATTGAGTTGACGTGGAGACCAAAGCCAGTGGAAGCCACGGCGTCTGTGTTGTAGCGGCGCATCAGGTCCAGCACATCTATGTCTTCAAGTTGATGTTCTACGCAGAGGGTTAATAAATCACACTTACTTATTAAACCAAAAAATATGCTGAACGTAATAACACTTTTTATCATAGATAAAAATTCTATAATTGAAAAAACATTAAAACGGATTTCTAAAGTAATGTATTTTTAATTACGTCGGACTTTAAATTCAGTTTAGATTGAAAAACAAATTGTAAATACTGACCGTCTAAATAACGTGAAATATTTTTGCTAACATCCACCATGAAGGGCAGCATACATTTCTTTTTGGAGCCACTGAATGCACCACTAAGACGACTACGCATCTTACGCCATTCCTCGCCTGTGTCAAAAGTACATAGGTCAATCGAGTAAGTAGGTACCACAAAAGCAAAGTTGTGTAGAGATCACGACTTCCTATATCAATGTGAATCTTCAATAAACTTACCTTCCATATTCAAAAGACTAGACCCCAGTAAAGGCTCGATCTCTTTCGGGAACATCTCCTTGCGATTCACAAAGTAGTAGAAATCCTTAATTGTGATGATCTTCATGAGCTCAGGGTCCCTAACTAATATGATAGGCTTCATGCCTTCTGTAAAAACAACGTATCTGAAAAAAAATTAAGTTGAAGATTTTTGATCATGGGAAACGATCAGTGCCGCCTTGGACTTCCACGATATCAGAGGAACTTCAACTACGTTTTACCTTTACTTAATTTGAAGAAATATATCGTTCTTAGAAGAAATAATAGAAATATCAAGTTACATAAAACAGCAATTCGAAAAGAAACTATCTGGTGCCTAGGGAAACGAATGGAGTTTCTTGCTCGTTCTTCTTCTCCTTTCGAATCTACATTTTGGAATGAGCACCTAGCTTCACCTAGTTTCACTGACAGACTATTATTTATTATGTATTTGTTGACGTTTCAAAAGTACCAAACTATAGTTTAATTGAAATAAATGATTTGACTTTGACTTTGACTTAGCTTTAATGAGTTTAACAATGAGGCAAAAAACATTATTGACTAAACGCTTTCCCTGCTCACACCATCTCTGGCCACTACGACTGGGAATACTAAAGTAATGTTTATGTATGGTACTAGGAGAATATAAATATCACTTAACTTTCCTCAGGGAATGCCGTATACACTGCATCAATATCCTCGATAAGATGTTTGAAAAGGAACGTACTGTTAAAGGTATTTCCAAATATCGGGTAGCCAGGCTTGAACTTAATTCCATGTTTGTTAAAATTATAATGTATCTTCTTATATTCATATATAACGTAAAATATGAGAGAACTTAGCGAATAGGCTATGACTTCTGTAATCATTTTTATAATGACGCTTTTTGCTAAGCTGTCTTCGTATTTATGTTAAACCTGAGCATAAAGGTATAATGAAGGTATAATTTATAAAACGTTAACATCAACAACCTATACATTAAAATACAGCAATGTCACTAAATATTTATGAACCTCACATGAGACAAATTAAAAATTTAAAGTTACTATACTTAGAGAGAAATTGGTACAAAGCACCTAATCCACCTTCATGCAACCAGGTTCTCTCCTACCACTCGAACACAAATGGTAAGAACAGATATAGATGGCGACCTTCGATGAAGGTGGCGACCTTTGCTGAAGGTGGCGACCGTTGTAAAGTTGTTGTGCATCTTATTAAAAATAATAAAAAAAACTGATGAAAATTCGGTATAATTACCTACGTTTTATATGTGGCACTAGCTATTGCCCGTGACATCGTCCGCATAGAATTTAAGCTTTTGAATTAGTTTTTATCATGGGATATTCTACGGTAATGAATGTCGTCAGAATTCATTCAGTACCTAGCATAGGGCTCCTCCCCCGTAGACGATAGCATGGTAATATGTAGCCTATATGTTGACCCAACTTGTTAGTAATATTAATGCAAAATTTGAAGTACAGGCAAACAGACAAAAATTCTAACCATATTTTTGGCTTTGGTATCGATTGTAGATCACGGTCAAAGTATTCTTTTAAAAAAATATTCAATGTACACTTTTGACTTTTCTATACAATAATGTTAGAAATATGTAAATGCATACATTGTTAAGTTTGTATCTTGTATAAAATAAAAAAATAAATAAAATAAAACCGCATTTGTTTACATTACAACTACATGTATTTTTATATAAATTAAAATAATATAATAAACACATAATAACTTTCAGCTTACTTATCTGCTATTCATACAATTTATTTTTAACCGACTTCAAAAAAAGAAGGGGTGCAACTCGGTTTTTTATATATTATTTTAATCTACGATCTTATTATTTTAACCTAACATAACATAACATAACATCACGCCTTTTATCCCCGAAGGGGTAGGCAGAGGTGCACACAGAAGTAACATTATTTTAACATTTAACATTATTTTAACCTATTATCTTATTATATTTGCATTCGAATATAATCTTGAAAAAGATTTTAGAGGTATATTTACATTTCTACTTAATCTGCGTCCTCTTAGAACCTCTTCTACGGAGCTCATACATTTCTACTTCACTCGGCACGAGATTAAGAATCACTCTGTTCTCTTTGTCGTTTATTTTTTTTTTTCATTTACTTTAGATTAAAATCTTTATAATTATATTATTAAACAATATAAAATACGCATATATCATGCTAATTGCCTAAAAATTAATAAATAAAACGAAAAAACTTAACGTTACAAAAAACAATTCATCGTTTTGCCAACTTGTTTACATACATGGTTGTGTACAAATTACTGTCGTTTCTCGAAGCTAACCCATGTACCATTCATAGCCCTAATGTTAAACATATGAGGCTTCAACTTGATGGGGTCCAAAGTTTTCTTCGTTTTTACAATCTTGAAGTTCAATATAATGTGATGCAGCAGAACCTTGATCTCCATCATAGCAAACCTTACTCCTGTGGAAAAAAATACCTCCTGGTTAGGTTTGTGCGCCTGGTACCGAGAAGGGAGGAACAACATGGCTTTTCGTAGATTTTTTTATACTTTTTACATAAATCTGAATAGTTTGTCCGTTTGTTAGAACGCGTTAATCTCAGTAACTACTGATCAGATTTGAAAAATTCTTGTGTTGGATAGTCCATTTATCGAGGGAGGCTTTAGTATAGGCTATAAAAATATCAATAAGAGTCGAGCAGAGCGAGTCAATCTGCGCGGACGTAGCTAGTGTTAAATATTATACATTATATTATATTAATACACTTATTTAAACCATCTCCCACAAAACGTTATTTCCTATATACCCTTTATAAATTGCGTATTTATAAGCAGAATTTATGTATACTGCGAGTGTTTCAACCATGACCATTTTAATTTTATTTTTATATATGTATGTAAGTAGTCAAATATGAACGCGCAAGATTTGTATTAAAAAATATTTATTAATTAATTACACGTGTGCTCAGCATGAGCTTTAAAATGGTAATGAACAATAGAACAACTGAACTTAGTTTATATGGGCTTATATAGTTTATAAAGGCTTTACATGTGTGTGTCTGTGGCTGGACCTCACAGTTGGCCAGCAACAGGGATCTGTCGATCTAATTTCATTAACTGTTTTGACAAACATTAATTTTATGAGAATTAACCATTAGACACTCGAGTCTAGAGGCTACCTGGAACTGCTGGGTGGCATGGTGTGATGTTAGTTGACTGTTACTAAGCGAGGTAAGGGTTGGCTACGCATAACTAAGTACATACGTCATTGTTTTGCAAATTGTTTTGTTTTTAAGTAACGAGCAAAAGTATGTTGTGATAAAAATAAAACAGGTAAATTTTTGTTTTTATCTACCTCTATTATACTCAATTAACTAAAAATGTTTAACTGTATTTGGTGCTGGCTTTCCGTTTCACACACGTGTATATATTTTCTGTCTCGATTAGGACTCGATTATTTTACGATATAAAAAGTATTCTATGTTATTCTCTGGAAACTAAACCTTCCACTGTTTTAAAATTATTCAAATCGGTCTATTAATTTTGAAAGCTATCCAATGCAAGCAACCGAATCCTTTACAATAAAACATAGGCTAAACGTAGGCCCATCAAATATATAAAATCATAAATAATTCATTACTGCCTCGTTGGCCGAGTGGTCGCAAGTGTGACTGCCGGATAAGGGGTCTCGGGTCCGACTCCAGGGTCAGGCAAAGTAGTACAGGATGTTTATGAAAAAAAATCTCAGTAAGTCAGGCACGGAGTCTGGAACTGTGCCCGGTATATGGCAATAGGCTCACCCCCCACTATATGGGACTCATAACATAAATAGTGAAAAGTGGGTGGCATTAAGTGATGTGCACCTCTGCCTACCCCTTTGGGGATAAATGGCGTGATGTTATGTTAAATAAATCATACAACTCACCTATACAAATCCTTGGACCTCCCCCAAATGGTGCGAAGGTACAAGGCTGGATGTTATGCTTGTTCTCTTCTGAGAACCTGTCAGGATTGAAGACTTTTGGCTCAGGGAAGTACTTCGGATCCATATGTAGACAGTTCACCATGTTGTAAACAACGTCACCTGGTTTAACCTGTAGCATTAAAAAGGAGGCATTGAAAAAGTATAATTATCAAGATAATATTATTTAAATCAAAAACAAAATGAGCAAACAGTACTTGAGTAGGCGACGACGTATTCTACTTACAATGCATGGTTTTCCGCCCTCTCTGGGTGGAGGCAGTTCATAAGTCTTCACACAGGTTCTGTCCATAAAGATAGCAGGGGACCATATCCTCAGAGTTTCTATAAGTTATAAATTGTATTATGTAACTTACTGATAGTTAAAGAAGTGCCGAAACATGAAGGTTTGGTCCGTGAAATACCAACCACTTAAGAATTCAGTACGGGAAGGAAAGCTACTAGGAAGTATCAGTATTAACATAGGTAATATTACAAACATATATTTCATCTAAACTATGTGTTTACTGGCTGCAGACTTAGTTTAGTACTATTTAAATTTAAACAATAGAACCTTTGTATCATGTCGAGTGTTGACAGAATTAACTATGTATGTGTTTAAATAAAATATTATGATGTTGACTACAAAATCCGCTTAATTTTACAACAATACTTGTATGAAATGTCAGAGGCGTAGCTGACACCGTAGGCTGAAACGAATTTTAATAAAATACCTAAAGAAATGAAACGCTAAACAGTGGGTGTTTCAGATGACTACAGTACCCCTTTTATTAAAAATAAGAATTTTAACGTAAAACCAAATTAGATTAGGTTTCAAGACTTGATTCAAAGTTTATTGTACACAATTATTATTATTGTTTTACCATTAATCACACATTCCAAGTACTTCAGTTGGCTGAGTTTGTCAAATGTAAGTTCCTTATCGTTCTTAAACTGGCTGCTCTCCTGGTACAATCGCTCTTGGACGTCAGGGTGTAATGCTAGCTCATGGATAGCCATGACAAGTCCACTGGCAGATGTTTCGAAGCCAGCAGCAAAGAATATGAATACTTGGCCTGTCAGTTCATCTGGAGTCCATTCTGGAATCAGCAAATAGAAAATTGGTAAAGAATCTTGTAAGAGCAAGAAGTAACCTTAGCAAGATGCTACTAATTATCTTTCTTTATTTGATCCTAAATTTTACTATTTTAACATAACATAACATCAAGACTTTTGTCCTCGGAGGGGAAGGCAGAGGTGCACATTACGGCACTAAATGCCACTGTGCAGTGTAGCACCCACTTTTCACTATTTATGTTATCAATCCCATGTAATAGGGGGTGAGCCTATAGCCACATATCGGGCAAAATTCCAGACTCCGTGCTACTACTGAGAATTTTAAAAAATCCAGTAATACTTGGCCCGACCCGGGAATCGAACCCACTTGTGACCACTTGGCCGACGAAGCAGAAGAGACTATCTTGTAACATAGTAACAAATCTATTGGTGTTTGGATTCTGTGATAACTTTCTATCGCAACTTTTTTTAATTAAGGGATTTTTGTACCTTTTGGAGTTTCCATGAGTAGTTGAATCATATCTGGTCTCTCTACTTTTTCTCTCTTTCTATATTCCAATGTAGACGAGACAATTGTCCTGAAGAAATTATAAGTCGTGTCCGGAAATAGACGAGTTCCAAGTTTCTGGAATGAGTATAAATATTTGATTAATTTTTCTGTGTTCACTACTTCATCAACAGCTCAAAAATCCACAGCAGGCTGATGGATTCGTTAGACGGCTCAGGTTAATGAGAGAACGTTGTTGCCCAGTCTTTAACAATAATGTATTCCACTACGTCGTCACTATACGGCTTTTTAGTCAATATATTTTTGTTTTACCAGTACAATAATAATATATACCTATCGTGGGACATACTAAATTAATTATTATGTTTTCGACTTGCTCACGTAACTGTTTGACGACGAACTCGACTACATAATTTCAAGCCATACTCGAGGCTCAGATTCAGTAGCAGCGTGACAGTTGCCGCGTTGCCCGGAATGGTACTCCTGAATATGAGACCGTAGCATGACTCGAAACTAGTCGTGTTCCTCATCAAAAAGTGACGTGAGCAAGCCGAAATCATGATAATTAATATATTTCTTATACCTTTGAGACTGAAGGGAATAGAGTGCTGAACATCAGTAGTCTCTGAGTGAGGGTGAATTCAAACAGAGAGCTGCCAACTCTGTAGAACTCATTATCTCTGTCTTTCAAAGAGTTGACCTTCAGACCAAAGGCAGTAGTCGCTATGACGTCACTCGTGTACCGGCGCATTAGGTCGTCTATGTTAATATCTTCAGTTTGATGCTCTAAAAAAAATTAAAAGTAATCAGTTTAATGAATTAATTTTCCTTTTGCAACTTTTAACTGATACTATTATAAAACTATTTAAAACAGACCATTCAAATACTCGATAATATTATCAGCACTATCCACGATTAGAGGTAGCATCATCTTCATTTTAGACCCGGTGAACGCTGGACTTAAAGTAGTTCTCATTTGGCGCCATTTATCACCTGAAAAATAAAAAAAATAACATTGGAAATATTTCATTTTCAACCACAACATTACAAAAATGTTTAGTTGTTATCATAACCAATTTAAATACGTAGCCGATAAAATTGACAAAATATTTTTTTTACCAGGACTTTATAAATCGTAGGAGCTTACTGTTTAGTTCGTCACCGATATAATCATTTATGCAATTAATATTATTAAAGGTCATCTGCGCTATATTGGTCGTTGCGTCATACAATTTAGGGCACCAACATATTGACTCGAGTTAACATCGACACCATGTAATGAACATGATCGGTGAATCGATGAAATGTAAATAAAACTCCTCCATTACTGAGTAAGTGATAGTCAGCGTATAAATGAAAACGAATTAGCTAAAATAATTGCTTTATTGTTAAAGTGTAAGAAGATTTTCCGAATTTCTCACAGAGCATCAAAATGTGTAATTTATGTTCGTGTAAGAAACCTATGTACCTACCCACAATGAATGAATTGATTATATAAATAATATTATACATATATACCGCTAACTGCTACTTAGTAGCATTTTAGTTACGCAATTATTAAATAATTAATTTAAATTGAAATCCAACACACAAAAAACTTATATAAGTATTTTTGGGTAGGCCTATAATTGAACCGTAGTACTAGGACTACATAATTATTCAACAGTATTTATAACTGTTGACGCAAATTGCGACAGTAATTTTATTACAAACAAAAACCACGGATTACATCGTTAAAACGAGAAACGTGATAAAATAAATATAACATAACATAACATAACATCACGCCTTTTATCCCCGAAGGGGTAGGCAGAGGTGCACACAGAAGTAACACCCACTTTTCACTATTTATGTTATGAGTCCCATGTAATAGGGGGTGAGCCTATTGTCATATACCGGGCACATTTCCAGACTCCGTGCTACTACTGAGAATTTTTTAAAAACCCAGTAATATTTTGCCCGACCCGGGAATCGAACCCGAGACCCCTTGCCCGGCAGTCGCACTCGCGACCACTCGGCCAACGAGGCAGTAAAATAAATATGTTTCTAAAAATGTCTAATTAAGACCAGGGCTTTGCCTAATTGTAAGGACTGCTGAAGAAAATACTTGTTTACACGTGTACCGAATAAATGATCTACAAGAAAAATACAGAATTAAAATATTTGCTGAATAATTCATCCAGACATCAGTCGTTAGATGTTTCTACTACTGTTTTGTAATGGCAAAAATAATTAAGCGGTTGTTTGTACTGGAGGTATAAATAAAATAACTTATTCAAACAAATGTTTTACGTTTGTGTATTAATATGTTTAATTTTTTTCCTATTAGAGCCGATAATGGTACGTTTTTTATTGAAGAAACGTTTGAAGTGTATTTCTACTAGTTATGTGTCTTTAGTACATAGTGAACTCTTCTAATCGGAAATAATAATTATATTTCAATAATTAGATATTAATAATTGTATAGGTTTTTATGTGAGTAGTAGATACTCATATTATTTAATAACAATGACATTTATTTTTGTGTTCTGGCTTCGCATCAACCAATTCATTCCTTTGCACTTTCCTATGGTTGTCTGTTAGAGAACGTCTTAAAATATTAAGTCCGCCATTCACTGTTATCTTTGGTGAAGAAGTAATAATAAATAAATACATAAATAAATTAGACAAATACCTATCTAAATAAGTGTATGTAATTAAATACCTACTAATAATTTCAAGTACCAGCACTCCAGCAGATCAAACAATGTATCGAGTGACTTTATAGTTCTGTAACTTTATTCTCGACTGCCACGTTGATCGATTGGTCGCAAGTGTCTTGGGTTCGATTCCCGGGTCGGACAAAACATTAAATAGTTTTAAAAAAAAATCTCAGTAGTAGCATGGAGTGTGGAAATGTGCCCGGTATATGGCAGTAGACTCACCCCCACATGCAGTTTATAGCATAAATACTGAAATATGGTTTTGCATACAGTGCCATTAAGTACCGTAATATACACCTACCCCTTCGGGGATAAAAGGCATGATGTTATGTTTCATGTCATTGAAATTTTGCTCCTTTGCTACAAATTTAGAAACGTATTGAAGTTAAACAAGAGTTCGTATGTACATGAACTCAGTCAAGAACTAGATGAAACTAGTCTAGATATTCGCAATAGCTCCCTTCAACCTTCAATTACTATCATCTAACTCCGCCACTTAAGACCTTTTGAAATTGATGCAGTTAGAGTCCATATATTGGCCAATTTGAGGGCAGTTACAATAACTATCATTCAGATTGTGCATGCTCAGTACAATTGGTCTATGTGGCATATATGTCTATGTATGTATGTAAATAATACTGCCTCGTTGGTCTAATGTTCGTAAGTGCGACTGCCGGGCAAGGGGTCTCGGGTTCAATTCCCGGGTCGGGCAAAGTATTACTGGGTTTAAAAAAATCTCAGTAGCAGCACGAAGTTTGGAATTGTGCCCGGTATATGACAATAGGTTCACCCCCTATTACATGTGATTTATAACATAAATAGTGAAAAGTGGGTGTTACATTATACAGTGGCATAATGTGCACCTCTGCCTCTCCCTTCGGGGATAAAAGGCGTGATGTTATGTTATGTACATAACAAAATATATACATACACTGACTCTATAAACACGAGGCGCTTTGAGGTCACACAAATGGAGTCAACAAACGTTATGTTTACTCGATTAATGAGTAACTAATCAGTCAAAATCATCCTTAACCGATCTCTATTTGTGACTATTTCCAATATACATATTGAGAACGACCCTTCAGCCGTCCAAAGGGTTCTAACAGTGTGTTTATTGTAAAGCAATTTATATGGACCGCTAAAAGGAGAGCCTATTTTTTTAAGCAGCATATCATCGAGTTACTGCTCCCGCCTGGGCGAGGCGGGAGGGAGTGTCAAATTCTTACTGACTAAAAACCACCCCGGTCCTTCTCCTGCACGTCGAGCCGGATCCTCGGTAACCAACGGGTTACTATACAGTCGCGGAGAACCTAACGAGGTTCTCCGCGACTCCGAAAAGGAAGAGCCTATAGAAGATGCAATTAAAGAATAATACATACAATCTTATTATAAGATGGGTTTTTATGTTAACAACACTATTCCATATACAGGTACAATTTCTTTTTGATAAACTTAATTTTTGAGGTGCATTTGCTAGGTCAGTTATTATTATGCTGTTCAGCATAATGAATTATTGCATGAACCATCTTAAAAAAAATACCTTTCATCATCAACAGGCTGCCCGCGAACAAGGGTTCGGAATCTGTCGTGAAGAACTCCTTATGATCAGTGAAATGGTCAAAGTCCTTGATAGTGATAGACTTGATCAGTTCCGGGTCCTTTATCATCAGTACCGGTACCAAGTTCTCCAGGAAGCCAACGTATCTAAAAAATGAGATATTAGCCTTGATTTTATGATGTCCTAGTATCTCAATGAGTTATAGAAAAGAACTGAGGCGAAGATACCTGTATATTTTTATTATACTTATTAAAACCCACACAGATTAAATCAAAGAAGCTATATTATACAAACAAATGCTCTCACTTTTAGTTTTGTTAAAAAAAACAAAAAAACGACTTACTTTTCATCAGGGAAAGCATCGTAAACACTTTGAAGGTCGTCCACAAAATGCCTGATTAGAAAAGTAGAATGAAATATATTGCCAAAAAACGGCACACCGGGGATGTACTTCACATCTCGTTGCTTAAAGTAGTTATTTATTTTCCAACTACTATAGAAATAGTATGCAACAATCACTGTTATCACAAATATTAATATTTCCAATATCATGTTGATGTGTTCCGCGGGCTACCAGGGTACTGTGTTATCGCGACTGCGCACAGGCATATAAGACGCCGAGAAAAAAGGGATACAGCATGTCACACATCGATGTATGTGTTATTGTATATGACATGACAAGAAACTATCTTTGTAGTTTATGGGAGCCTGGTACGTAGAGAGCAAATGATTGTCGTTTGCCTGTGTAACCGATTTTGATAGTTGACATCAACTAAATTAATACAATGTTTGGAATTAATGAGTACGTAATCAATAATATCTACCAACCATTAGTGTCAAACGCATTATTGAATTCGCAATATTTTTAATTAGTTCTTTGCATATTTTCTGACCAACTGTTACTACTTATGAGGTTGAACAAAATATTTATGAATTTTTTTCCTCCCAATATTCTATACTTCTCTGACAGACTCAAACCATACTTTTAATCATGGTAACTACAGCAATTTTGTAAGATTATTTTAATGGTTCCACCACTATGAAGGCCAGTCTACAAAAACAATCCTCACGCAAACCACTATGTTTTTGTTGTTATTATCATTGGTTTCTGTTCTACTATAATATAAAATGATAAAAAGAACGTTGCTCGTGGGTGCAATCAAAAATATTTTGCTTTGTGTTCTGAACAATCTGTGGGTTGATATCAAGACTTAATGCAATGCTAGAGCTATACATATAATTTTAAACCTAATAAAGTAAAAGATAAAGCTGATAATTTGATATAGCAATTATCGGCAGCCTATCTTCAGTAAATATTGCACTTGAATCATATTCTCATACAATATTTATAATCTTCTTGATATACCACTCTATTATTAGGTAATCAACAATGACTATGCTACTAATTTCTAGATTAGAAATTTAAGTTAATGTAAGTTTTGTTAAATCTGTTTAGGGAATGACATAGGTCTAGCATGGTCTTTATGTGATCAAAAGACACTAAATTAATAAAGATATAAATAAAAATATATTAGAAAGGAAGGATAAACATGACTATTTATTAACCATTAACGCCTGTGTCTTCATGGGTAGATGCGAGAGAGAGCCATGCTTCGGCACTATTGGGCTGGCTCGATAGTAATATAATATAAAATCTAAAGTGATACCGCGGCCTCACAAAAACCGACGTGAAATAAGGCTTGCGTTGTGTTTCGTCACGTGAGTGAGGTTAGCGGAGGAATTACCCCACACTCTCCTCAATCACTGAAAATCCAACAATTCTCAAATTCCAAATCTTCAAGGCCGGTAACGCACTTGTAACGCCTCTAGTGTTCCCAAGTGTCCATGGGCGACGCCGGTTGCTTAGCATCAGGTGATCTGTCTACTCGTTTACCGGCTTATCCCATTAAAAAAATATAGAAATGAACATGTAAGGACTATGGGATACGAGGAGGACAGAATTTGACAGAAGTCGGCAATAAACGATGCTGGTGATGAACTAGAAATATACTTACTAATATTTATTATCAAATGCACGTTTATCTAGGGACCTGAATATCACGCAGGCCCAGTATGTTGCTTCTATTTTTAGCAGTAATTGATAGCGAGTGAGTCGCTTCATTGGTAAATTGATCATAATGTTTTTGTTTATATTTACAAGAGGAGATTGGTTCAGCGAGTAGTCTAGAAAATATTAAGCTGCATTTGATTCTAGAACTGTTTGACCTACTAATTTTTATTGATAAAACACTGAACTAAAAATTTTAATTTGAATTATGTAGTGTTGCAGATCTGACGCCCAAGAGGTTAATAAACGATCGATTTTAGTGTAAAAAGGATATTATCATTTTACAAAACTACTACATCATGAACATAGTCATTGCGCTGCATAGTTCATTCAAAAAACTATAAACTGTTCGGTGTGCAAACCCTGGCGAGTTAGAGTGGTGTCGTATACTCGTATAAGGCAGCAAGATAGACGACAATTATAGTCGTTAGCCGCAATGACGCGAGCGCATCCAACCGATAATCCGTTCAGCCGGTTTATTTGTTACGAAGTGCTAAACACTTCATCTGTAAATACGGTACTTTTTAATCTATACTTATAATAAATCTGTAGAGAGGTCAATTCTGTACATAAAATATATTTAAAAAATAACTATCAAGGGGTGGTTAGGGATCGCTACTGATGCCAAAAATGCAATCAGTAAAATTTTTGTCTGTCTGTCTGTCTGTCTGTCTGTATGTTCGTTATGGAAACAAAAACTACTCGACAGATTTTAACGAAATTTGGCACAATTATTCTTCATACTCTTGGGTAGGTTATAGTATACTTTTCATTACGCTACGATCAATAGGAGCAGAGCAGTGAAAGGAAATATTGAGAAAACGGGATAAGTTACTCCATTTTTTAAGCTTCCGTCGCGTGTGCAGGCTTAATAGTTAAAGCTACATAGAAATCATGTATGACGGAAATGTTCTACATAAAATTATCTAAATAATATCCCACACCAGCACATGCCTATAATTTATGGTTGACTTACAATAACACGTGTAACTCCCGATAGCTTAGCAGTTCGGAGCTTTCTGCTTATATTTGTTTACTCTTACGTTTACAATACTCATCCATAGACTTTACGCTGTAACTGTAGGGCCGATGGCTGAAATTAGCTTGACTCGATATTATAAATGTGAAAATATGTGAGCTTATGTGTTTGTGTATGTTTGTTACTCAGTCATATTAAAACGACTGAAAGGACAGGAATGAAATTCAGAACAGAGGTAGAGTATGGTGTGATATAATACATTTGCATTTTCCCCCTGGGATCGCGGGCGAAGCCGCTGGCAGAAGCTAGTGTTACCATAAATATTTGAAATGTTGAAAAAATTTGGTATTCAATGACATTGGAAGAAAAATTATGTGAGGACAGAATTGTCTCAATTTCTGAATATGGGTCTAGTTTTATGAAACGACTAGTTTGAACTTTATGTATTTATTTTTAAAAAATCTGTTGAGAATGAACATAAATTAACACTTTTCACAGATCTCTGAACAGTTTATAATTAATTAATTCGGGATCTTTAAACGACCTTTCAGTGACACCTAAAAACTTACCACATCGCGTTCTTCATACGTCCGTCTCAGATTTCCTCCAGGAATGACTGTTAGATTTTTGATAGATGTTCGCGGCCGAGCTAAGGGAAGATGAGACATATTTATCTGCTCCACAAAATAATTTTTCCCAATATATATTTTCCCTTCCTATCGCATTTTAGCGATACGTGATATGTGAGATATTGAATAAACAGTTCAGTCGGATGACCAAATATTTTGTGATCTTGATGTTTCGAGAACCTGACACAAGGAGACAGGATCAATACTTTTTTGTAATATAGGTTGTAACCTTCGTAAAACTTTTTCATGTTTATTTTAACGTGCTGTTACATATTTGCGTAGGATGACGAAAGTATAAAACAATTTTACTTGAAAGAACTCAAACTCAAACTCAAACTCAAAAGCATTTATTTCAATTAAACCATAATTTGGTACTAAGAATAGATAAAATGCTAATAAGAATAGATAAAATGATAACAATCTTTTAAAAATCCTGTTTCTTTATACCTCTAGATTTCCATCTATCATCGTGGGGTTCCCCCACGTTAACATTCCTGCCATAGGATACTCAAATCATCAGTTTTAACAACCATTAAAACAACGAAACAACAACTTAGTTAAATAAAAATATGTACTGTAGGAAAATGAAACCTGCATTATATCTTCGTCACGGTCACTGGTATGTCAATTGTTTTTATTTCTTTCATTGTCATTTCATTTAAATAAAAAGAGCACATGGTATGTTGCTGTCTTTGTCGTCCTAGGTCTGACGTCATTGATGTGTCATTTGTTTTTATCCGACGCCATCTACCGGCGACCTTCAATCAACACTAGCAGCATCAAGAGTAGAAGGAGAACAAGTTATTAATGCTCTCCTCTCATGACGTCACAGATGTGTGAATTTCTTTTGACTAATGTCGATATAATAATTATTACTATGTGTAAACTAAGGCAACATAACCAATAGACAATGCAACGATCAATCGTTCGGTTCGGTAAACTTGCAAGCTAGCCATAAATTGTATAATTCAACAACTAGGGTAACAGAAATCAGTATTGGGCCGGGGAGTTCGACGCACGTTAACTCTCCACAGGGTGCGAGCGTGATCTGACTGCTAGGTGCCTACATTGAGGTACAAGTTAGGAGAAATACTAGGACTTCATAGAACTATGAAGACTTTACAGAAAATATAAGATGAAATATTTAATGGAACTAATACGTAAAATGAAGTGTGTTTCATAGAATATTATTATGCATTAATAATGTGCAGGTGTTGTTATATTCTTTTAAGTGTCTGTGTCTATCGGTCGCACAGCGGAGATTTGGAGGCGACCAGATTAGCGCAATATCTCGGTGAAGCGGCGGATGCGGCTCGACAAGCGTACCCTTCGGCCCAGTTGGTGTTACTGGGGGATTTTAACGCTCATCATCAGGAGTGGTTATTCCTATACCAGTGCACCGACCATGCTGGAAGGGAAATGCGTAAACTTGCGCTTTCGCTCGGCCTGACCCAGCTGGTCCAGGAAGCCACAAGGGTACCCGATGTCGATACGCACACTGCCAATTGCTTAGACCTTCTGCTGACAACTGATCCAGATTGCTACTCGGTGACAGTCTCATCACCTCGAGGTAGCTCCGACCACTGTCTGGTGAAATCTGTATCCACACACCCCCCACCAGATCCGAGTCCCAGAGGACCTCGGCGGATGTGGCGATACAAGTCAGCGGACTGGGATGGGATGCGATCTTTTTTCGCATCCTATCCTTGGCGGCCCGTCTGCTTCTCTTCTGATGACCCGTCAGCTTGTGCGGAAGCCGTAACGGGGGCGCTGCGCCAGGGCATGGAATACTACATTCCATTCTCGGACGTGACATCCATTGGTGGGTCCCGTCCTTGGTTCGATGCCGACTGCGGACGTGCCGAAGCGCAAAAGCAGGCGGCATACTTGGCATGGGCGGATGCCAGGCGCCGTAGGGCTGATGACATTCATCAAAAGAAGAGAGCCTTTAATCGGGCTGCCAAGTCATGCAAAAAGGCATTACGGATCGATTTAACAACATTGGCCGTATAGGGAACAAACTAGCTTCCTACCCAGCGGGAAGTAAAGCTTTTTGGTCCCTGGCCAAGGCGGTTGAATCGAACTTCTGTCGCTCCTTACTTCCTCCGCTCCTGAGGTCTGACGGGACGCTGGCTCACACTGCGGTAGAGAAAGCGAATCTATTTGCTTCTCTATTTGCGGAATCTTCGCGTCTTGACACTGGTGGCGCCTTGCCTCCTTCTCTTAATAGCGTATGCAAGACGAATTTGTCGCAAATTCGCATTCGACAGAAGGAGGTATATAGGACGCTACGCGATCTGGACGTGAACAAGGCCAGTGGTCCCGACGGAATCCCAGCCCTGGTTTTAAAAACCTGTGCGCCTGAGTTGTCTCCAATCTTGACACGTCTGTTTCGCCTTTCCTTGGAGACGGGTCTAGTACCGGTTGAATGGAAGCTGGCCAACGTACAGCCTGTGCCTAAAAAAGGTAGTCGTGCCGACCCTAATAATTACCGTCCTATTTCGGTCACGTCCATACTCTGCAAGAGCATGGAACGTGTACTCAACAATAGACTCCTGGCATACCTTGAAGGTAACGATCTCCTCAGCGATCGGCAATACGGGTTTCGACGTAACCGATCGACTGGGGACCTTCTTGCGTATGCCACTCACATATGGAGCGAGGCCATAGAGGGGCACGGGGAGGCATTAGCAGTCTCCCTCGATGTCTCGAAGGCCTTTGACAGGGTTTGGCACGACAGTCTAATCGGCAAGCTTCCTGCATATTGACTTCCTACTGGTCTGTGCAGATGGATAGCAGACTTTCTGAGGGATCGGTCAATACGAGTAGTCATCGATGGCTGCTCGTCTGACCAATTCGGTATTAATGCCGGCGTCCCTCAGGGGTCAGTACTTTCAGCGACGCTCTTTTTGCTCCACATAAACGACCTGCTTAAGCCCGGTATCTTTGGGTATGCAGATGACAGCACAGTTGTTGAAAGGTATGTGTCCAGTGCGCGGACTAGCGGAACACAGATCCAGTCTTTAAGAGAATCCATGGTCGATCGTTTGAACTCGACCTTGAAGGCGGTCTCCGACTGGGGTGACGCCAACTTGGTTAGGTTCAACGCTAGCAAAACCCAGGCGTGTCTATTCTCCGCCAAACGGAGTCAATTTCCGCTGACTCCTACTTTCCGGAATGTGTCCGTACCGATGACCGATCATCTTGAGCTTCTTGGTGTAACTCTGACGCCCACACTCAACTTTGGCTCCTATATAGAGTCAAAAGCGCAACTGGCTGGTAGGAAGTTGGGTATCCTATGGAGGGTGAGACGGTACTTCACGCCGAAACAATTGCTGAGCCTGTACCAGGCACAGGTTCGGTCCTGTATGGAGTACTGCTCTCATCTTTGGGACGGCTCGGCAAAATATCAGCTGGACGCGTTAGAGCACATTGAGAGGCGTGCCAAGAGGCTCATCGACGATGATGCGCTTGTGAAGGCTCGGCTTCAAAGCCTCGAGCACAGGCGTAAGGTTGCAAGCCTTTCGGTTTTCTACCGGATACATTTCGGTGAGTGTGCAGGAGAATTGCACAACTTGATTCCCCCTAGTCCTTTCCATCATCGTACCACAAGACAATCGACGAAGCGTCACCGATTCATGGTAGATGGTCCGCCCACACGCACGAAGCGCATCGCTTCAAGCTTCCTTGTGCGTACTGCTAAAGAGTGGAATTCTTTGCCAGAGTCTGTATTTCCTGAAGGGTACAACCTGGGAGTCTTCAAGGCCCGAGTGAATAGGTTGCTTATGGGACGACGTGCTACATCGTAGACCGCATCATCGCTTACCACCAGGCGAGATAGTGGTCAAACGTCGCCCCATCAAATATAAAAAAAAAGTAAAAAAGTACGGAACTTATAAACCGTTGATGCTATAGTTATTTTCACATAATTGACGATTTGCGATTTTCTGTCTCAAGTGATGACAGCGAATGATTCATTCATTAGTTCACGTAATACTAAATAAAATACAAACTCGCTTAAGCTTAGTACTTAGACGTCGTTGCTACAACCGATACAGTGCGGGTCGGATACGAAATCAAACAAAATATTGTTTCGCTCGCCTCTTCAGATTCCGATAGTTTTTCATTGTACCCCAGTCTCTTTCAGCTGCTGAAGCCCTGATAAATTCCTATCATTCGTTGTAATTAAGTAGCTCTTGTAGAAGATCAAATAGTTTGTTATTTGGTAAAATCTAACCGTATTTTAGACAACAAGAGAAGGTTTTCTGAAATGTTTCTCTTGAAAATTAAAAGACAAATTCATAGATGTCAAATTTCTGCTTGGAAAACTAATAACAATAGGTATACATTGACATTAACTTAAAGAAATTCTAGAAATACTAAGAATTACTAATACAAACTTATTTTTTTGAAAAATAAAATAATATTGTTATGTTGTCAATCAATTGATGTTTTTGAAGATCCTCGGCGGTCAATCGATATTTTCTGCACCTAACTTTTAGATAAATATAAACCTACTTGTTACCAACACAGTCCACTAATGAACCGATTCAAATTATCTACAGCCCCGGCTTTTCAATTAAAAATAAGAAATACTTGTTCTCGTAATGATACACAAATAGATCGGCCGAGATCAAAATATTAAAATTGACGATACTCTATAATTACGATGCCTTAATAATTTATTTATTGAGCAATTCTAGTCGGTGATTACAATTAACGATTTCAACATAATTATGCAATCTTAGTTAATATGTTTGTCTTGTACACAAAACACAATGCAAAATTTGTCGATACGACTTGACTACTACGAAACTAGTACCTGGCGCACTAGGTACTAGGAACCCAGAATCGAATAAGAGAAATTTCATTACATTTAAGAAGATAATGAGTCAATTCTACAACAAAAGAAATAACAGGTTTAATAATTTCTCAATTTTTATCATCTCTAATTCTTAAAATGAACCTTAGCACTTAAAATAGAAAGCGTATTTTTCAAGTCCTGTCTGCTGTACAGACAGATATTGATTAATAGCGTATCTAATCTTTACTCGAAACAATAATTTCTTTGTCCAGAGATTAATTAGGTCCAATAACCCTTTTCTTTAGAATCTCGTGGGTACTAAAATAATTTATCATTTTCTTTATAGTCTATTTTATAAATACCTAGGTAGTTTGAACTTTACAGCAAGTAAAGGTACTTAGTGCTTATATTTAGTACTGTAGCTACCTTTTTTTACAGGGATACCACATAGAACTAATGTTACCGACGTAGCCGTAGGATTTGCAAGCTGAAATGGCAGTGGGCTGATCAAATTTGTCGGAAAACCGATGACCATGGATAGACATGTTCTGGGGTTGAAACCACGTCTAGGCAAACGTAGTGTAGGGCGCTCTCTAGCTTGGTGGACTGACGATATCCGCAATTTGGTTGGGTGTGATTGGATGCGTAGAGCTGAAGATCGAAGAAGCTGCCATTGGACAAGCCTATGTCCAGCAATGGACGAGAACAGGCCGTTGATTGATAAGCTGTTTACTACATTCACCCGTAGGTCAAAGAAGTTGTAATTGTAAGTGATGTATGTAAACACAGTGACAAGGCATTTAATTATTTATTTGTTAGAGTCACATATTATCAGTGAAGATAACTTTACAAGACGGCAACAATGACTTGCACAATTTAGTTTACTTTTTTGTAGTAGATAACGACTTATTTTTTATGGTGAAAGTATAGCTTGTTACTCTCCAGTATTTTTTATGGAATAGGAGGATTACGAGCATGCGTATCATCTGATGGTAAGCGATCAGCGCCGCTCATGGACACCCGCAACACCAGAGAAGTCACAATTGTATTTATCGACTATGTAAAATGACTTCAATCTTTTGCTATTATTCTAACATATCTAATAAAAAAATGCACCTGCATTCATTCATTCATATTTCAAATATTAATGTGATCACATCAGCACAATCTATATTTGGCTTTAGGAAAATCTACCAAAATTTATAAGCACGTCCCTCTAAAAGTATGTATAAGATATTTTTCTGAAATAAGTGATAAGAAATAATAAAAATAATACAAATTCTGAAAACATAAACAAAATATTCGTTTCTAACAAAACGAGCGAAAAGCTGGAAAAATGTTGTGGCCTACACAAGGCAACAATAACTCATTGCATTGTGATTCTGGAGGCACACATCACGCCAATTAAATCGTTGTGGGACAGAATGGTATTTGCAGGCACCCAAAACATTTGTCAAAGCGAACGGGACGCTTGAAAAATTTCAACTGAGGCAATACGGCACGAATGAAAGATTAAATCGGAACTGACAATGATGTACACAGCCTGGAAGAGACAGATACATATGTATGGTTATTGTAGTATTTGGAAACGTTTAACAAATTGATTAGTAAGAGATTTGTCATTATCCTTGTTAATTTGGTAATCATAAGTACAACTCTGGATTTGATAGTCCACTTCCGTTCAAAGCAAAATTTACAAAAAATTAGAATACTTTGTCGTTATTACGTCCCCGAACCGTGTACCTACTTCTAATTAGATATGCGTCTAAGTAGATAATACATACATACTTATCAGGCGTTATATTTAAAAATGTACTTAATTTTATTTCCTCTAAATTGAAATATAGCAAAATTTTGCATCTGTTTCCGAAAAAACAATATCTGTATTAAGTTGTAGAATTATATTATTTATAGGTACAGTACAGGGAATCTACTTCGCTCTTTTTATTTTGTAAATAACTTACCCTTTTGTGAGACGAGAAAAAATATAAAATTCTCATGTTTGATCGGATTCTACGTGATGCTTCTATAAACACGAGATGAGCAAATTGTGAGAGTAATTGAGTTTGTTCTTTTCCTGGAATGTAATAAAAAGGTCGTAAGTACTTTATTTGTTTAGGTACATTCAGAATATATTTAATTGGAGGTTCTTTAGAACGTTAATGAAATGTTACAAATATTGTTAATTAGGTATCTATTACGTCACATTTATTTATTGATTTATTTATTTATGGATTGGAAAACCAACAGATACACATAGCAAACAAACAGATAACATAATAACACCAGAAAGCCAATTATAGGTTTTCACGGACAGATTTCACATTATTCAATTAAAAAAAAAAAACATTCACAGTCCAAACAAATACATCGTTTAGGGAAAGAAAAAAAAAACAACAAGAGCATATACCAAATAAATATAAACATAAAAAATAAACACACACCAACCATACTACCAACAATAACAAATTAATAATAAACCAAGTTACCCACTTAATTCATTGATCAATTAAAAAACTGTAGGGTGAGCATCCTTCGCACCGCAGAAGTCCGCGTCACAAACGGATCTATTGGATACTCCTTACACAAGTTGTTTAAGTCTCTGCTTGCACGCATAATAAAGGAATTCTGCCTATACCTCGTTGAGGAATTCCGAATTAAAAGTGGGGGATTGTAACGAATAGATCTGCATGGCACATTGAAAGAGAGTTTGATTTATAGAAACAAACAGTAATAGGTTACCCAGGATTCTCTTATTTCTTTTCTACTTACGTCGTGTAGGCTGAGCCACTTCCAGCCTGAGTTTAATTCTCTGCTGAAAATCCTGGGCGCATCGCTTTATCATTTTAATCGGTTTCCGGGCGGGCAGGTGCGAGCCGTCGTCGCGTTTCAACAATTTCATTTAACACCCACGATCAAACTGCACGCTATAACCCGGATACCAGGGTATCAGGATACAGAGAAGTTTTATCTTATTCGATTTCATTAGAATTCTTGTTTGTAAGTATTGCTTTGGTGATATACAAAATTTATCGAAATGTTATTTGAAAATGTGACTATATTAAATTTGGATATAATGTCAATCAGGAATTCTTATTTCCTTTAGCTATAATTTCTTCTACCAAATTGTGGTTGTAGTGACCGTTGACCGATTAATTATTACAGCCCACGACTTAGTCTTGGTGTACAGTAACACTGTAACCACGAATAATACGTACAGCAGCGTACACTCAATCAATGGAACATTAAATTGTTCAATACCTAGACAATATCAGATTACTATCGAATGCTAGTTGGGAGCTAGTTAAGCCTGTGTACTTAACCCGCTACACACTGGCCTACCGACGCCAATTAGGACACTAATTAATGCGGTCATTTGATTAGAGGTACAAACTACACTCGTAAACATCTTGTAACTTTGTAACTGTCTAGACTACAACTTAAGACTTAAATTTGTTTTAGAGTAATTCCAGATTAGTACTACCTCTAATTCCATGAAATACTCGCACTTGCGCGAACTAATTTTTGTAGTTAGAAATCGTACTCTTTGATTAATAGTTTCTAAACTGAAGAAGTATGGAAAATAGTCAAGAATAGAAATTCGAATGAAAATTTTAAGAACAAAAAAGTTTTCTATTTGGAGATGCTGGGATTTGAACCCAGGACTTTCAGCATGCGAAGCAGACACTCTACCACTGAGTTACATCCCCGATGGAAACAGAGGTAAAATAGTGGTTCTCTACCCAAACTGTTATTATAATGTTAATTCAAAAAGCTGTTACAGAGACAGAGAATCATTTGTAGAAGATTTCCGTCATTCTTCTTCATCACTCTCTAAACCTACTTAAGAACAAATACCAGGATAGCAGAAACTGACATGTAGTTACATAATTGCTAGAACAGCAAAAACATTGTTCTTCTTTCGCTGATCTTGTGTATAACAAAGAAAGCATTGGCAATCAAATCAAGACGTCATAGCCAATGATCTGAACAGAAATCAAACATTAGGTACCAGGGCGGCAGTCAGAGATGGTAGTATAACGCGAAGTAAGGCAGTCGGGGGTCCGTATCGTAAAAAAGACCGAACGATCGACGTCCGGAGCTCTTGCCATTAAAGTGCGCACGTTTGCACGTGGTTTTGTTAACAAGCGGCAGCGGAAATGTCATTGTTATGGTTCGTATGCAACAACATTTAATTTCATTAAGATCACTTACAAGTGGGCAGAGAGAATAAACAAAGAGTTGTAAAATCCGACTCAGGCGTTACATATCTACCTAACAGAAACCGATCGATGATTTTTTGGTAAACCGGAACCTTCTAAACGGCAATCTTGGATCCACCTGCCAAGCGTGAAGATTAAAAAAAAATATCTTATAGTAATTATACAAACGTTTAAAAAACAAGACTTCAACCCCCTTTTTTGGAACCACTTAAATAATATACTAAAACCTTTTCCTAAGTAATAAACACTTTTCTGAAAACCGCATCGGTTCAGACAATCGCGTACAAACATACATATGCAGGTCCTTTTTTTTGAGGTCGGTTAAAAATATGTAGACAATACTCATATCCAACCAACAAACGATCATTGGTTGTTAGTAAAGTAAAAAAAAATAACTAGCGTTAGAGAAAAGCTTTTAACATGGACCACAATCGTTAGCAGAATCCCATGGACTTAAACTATGGTAGCGATTCTTGAAGTTAACGCCTCTGAATGCCTTTGCGTCACTTCTGCGTAAAAAAATATCGGGAAATTGCGTCCCCTAAATTCTAATGTAAACCTTTCAGCCGGGTTTACGTGTTTTAAAGTTAAATTTATCCGTTTTATATTGTTATCTATACTAGGATAGCTATTAAACGTAACGTTAACCGGAATTTAAAAGACGTTGTGCAAGTAATTCAATTCGTAAAATACGTTGTGTTTAGAACGTGCTGCAAACAACATGGAAGTAATATTAAATATTTCTGAAATTCCCATTTTCTAGTAATGTGACACGCTTAAACTAGTTTAAGTATTCATTGACCATTTGGACACGAGTATCACTCTTGTATTCACAAATTCAATTCATCGATTGTGCTCAGCGCCAACTACCAATCAAAACATTTACAATATATGAAACTAACATTAGTAATTTACCACTTACCAAAGAATGATTTGATATACTTAATGATTATTAAGTGTGGGAGAGCCATGCTTCGGCACGAATGGGCCGGCTCGACCGGAGGGATACCACGTCCTCACAGAAAACCGACGTGAAGCAACGCTTGCGTTGTGTTTCGTCGTGTGAGTGAGAATTACCCTCCCCTTCCCCAATCTCCTCAATTCCTGAATCCCCAACGATCCTCAAACTCCCAACCCCCAAAAGGCCGGTAAAGGCTGATGTTCCAAGTGTCCATGGGCGACGCCGATTGCTTACCATCAGGTGATCCGTCTGCTCGTTTACCGGCTTATGCCTTAAAAAATTATCTCTTCAAAAAACTAGACTCAATAGGTATTAATAGATATAACCTACAAGTAGATACAGCAAATATCACAGTGGTACAATCAAAATCGTTTCCCCACTGATATCTAGTATCATAGAGCCCAGCAGTGCTGTTCCCCAACTAATAAATTCACAAGTTTATAGTGTAGAACAATCGGGCTGCTGTCCGGCTTCACTTATTGGAGATTCAAATGATAGGTCTTTGAGACGAGGTTTTAGCGATCCGTGAAAAATATCTTGACTCACAAAATTAGGTGCCGTATGTGCGCAAAATGTGTATTTAAGAATTATTTACCCTGTATGTGTAAAATAATGTGATCAAATAAAATTAATTTACAATATTTATATCAATTTTCGCTGATGTCGATAGCTTCAATAGTTTTAATATTTTTCTGATTCGAAAGTCGTCGTTTACCGCACCGAAGACTAGTAGAAATTGTTAGTAAATTAAATTGCAAACTTATCATATTTACTATCTACCTACGAGCAGAACCCTAAACCTATGTCCAATACGAACTTGTCAGGATTTTTTACATCTCGCCAGACTTTACAAATAGGATTTTTTCGCAACTCAATGACGATAGTAACCAATAAAAAGGGTGAATGCTCCTAATTTGCTCCACTTAGGGGAGATTTATTTTTATTAAAGACTCAGTCTGTAACGAGAACTACATTAGCTTTTTAATTCCATTGCTTTTATTTTATTCTTGTGGTTACTTATTTTAAACAAAGCTTAATTGTGAATTTCAAAAAACTCATTAGACATGTTTGGTTCAGTTTGTACCTTGTAGCCAATCAGTTAAATTATAGTAATTATAATTAAGTAATTCCATTTCCAAGGAGTCTCAATATAGAGGGTCTTACAAAATCCCTGTCGAGGTCTCGGCAAAGCATCAAAAGCTCAAACTGTGTTGCAACTGGATCTTGTACTAATTAAAACTTTCGACCAATCGCCGAACGCTAATTCCAACTCTACGAGTTACTTATCCATTTAGAGTTGGGACGGCAATTGTACACTTCACCCTATCTTCTGTTCGTTTTGTATTGCATTTCTTAGTACAAAGTTCACTTTTATTGCATACCTACCTTCGTGGCTACTGTCTGTTTGTATTTTATTTAATTTTAAGTACAATTTATTTTACAATAGCATAATTGAGTAGGTGTAGTTAGGGTACACAGGAATGACACGAGGTAGATATTATCGTAGATATGTTGAATAACAATATTGTGTGTGCAATCTGTACATATAGTTATTAAACTGTAGAAATGTAAATTCTGTACATTGAAGATATTAAAAAAATAGTATGTGGGTGTTACTAGATAGACACCGAACCCAAAAATGTTTGTCTGTCTGTCTGTATGTTCACGCATCACGCAAAAACTACCGGTCTAATTACGATGAAACTTGTTATGATTATACTTTAATATCCTGGGCACAACACTGGGTACTTTTTATCCCGAAAAGTATATACACTAAAAACAAACTTAATTGTGCGGCTCAACCCCCACACAGTTAGTGTACCAAACGCAAATATATGTTTGTCGAATGTTAGGTAGCCCACAAAGGACTCTACGCTGTAACTGTAGGACCGATGGTTGAAATTAGCTTGAACCGATGTTATGAAATGTAAAAATACGTGAATTTGTGTGTATGTTTGTTACTCAGTCACATCAAAACAGCTGAAGGGACCGAGATGAAATTTGGAACAGAGCAGAGGTACATAGGCTACTTTTATAGTACCCTGGGATGCGGGCGAAGCCGCTGGCAGAAGCAAGTTATTAAATAAATTATAAACTAAAACTATTTTGAAATTTCCTCAAAATCTTGAACCAGCCCAAGTAAAGTTTACTCAACAAAGTACTAGGCAAACATGACTTAATAACAAGTGCCCACTCTCTGTCCATAAGCCACTACAGAATATTTAAATGACTTCTCAATGTTTGTACCCTTTTTTTTTTTTTTTAAGGGGGGAAAATCATCAAATGTCTGCTCCCGCCTGGGTGAGGCGGGAGGGAGTGTCAGACTCTTACTGACTAAAAACCACCCCGTTCCTTCTCCTGCACGTCGAGTCGGAGCCCCGGTTACCCGTTAGGTTCTCCGCGACTCCGAATCGGCATCGGCCGTATTGGGCCCCATCTGTGGTGGTCTGATGGCTCTTTGAGGCGCGCGCGGAACGCGACGCGCCGTACGCTCGGGATGTTTGTACCCTTAGCCCTTAGCCGTAGTAGCCGCCCTTAGAAGATTTCCGCTACAATCTTGTGATTTTTAAACTTATACAAACATTAATTTTAATACAAAGAAAATCATGTTACTTTAGGTTTCACACAGCAATGAAGTGAGTTTTACGAGCAACGCAATATCATGAACTAAACTTCATAACAAGGTATCCAGTTCCTTAGACGTGCTAAATATGTTAATGTCACAGCACTTACCACCTTGTGGAGTATACAGTAACGACGTCTATTGACTAAGTAAGAAAATAATTGGTATTTATTTCCTTGCTCTACAGAAGACATGCTTTAAATTTTTTGTATGGAATAAGCCGGTAAACGAGCAGACGGAACACCTGATGGTAAGCAATCGGCACCGCCTATGGACACCCAAAACACCAGAGATGTTACTAGTGCGTTACCGGCCTTTTGGGGATTACGCATTTAAGGAGATCAGGGAAAAAAAATATTAATATTTACATACATTTCATCTTCTTAAAGCAATTTTAACGAGTATATATACCAGGGTCTCATAGCACCAAGGTTCTCAATATTAGAATACATCCATCTTAGAACGGGCAGTCTATTTGCCACAAACTCTCAAGTCATTCGAGTTCTCAGATACTATTGACGAAGTTGGTCTGTTAGATTACTTAGGGAAATACGTCTTGATTACTCAGTACGTTTTAGATTGATACTATCTGTGAGGAGACAAACTAAAACGGACAAATCCTGGCTTAACTGGTTTGTAATATGCTTCTGCAAGAGCAACACGTGCACTTCCTGAAGCCAGTACAAAACTAGTGCCTAGCACAATCATCTGTTTCCTTGAATTTTCTTAAAATACTTTTATTCTGTCATTTATGAGCACAACCTAAGCTATCTTCTTGAGTAGCGAGCAAGGAACAAGTAACTCCTTCCTAGTTATTTCATATTTTTGGCCCAAATAAAAGGTGTGTGTGATGAAATGACGGAGCGATGAATTCACGCTGTATATGAGAGCGTTTAATCAAAATTCGCTTAAATCACAGTTGATGGAAGTTCCTGGAGACGTGTGGGAACATGTTACTGTATAAGCTGGTCCTAGTTGCTTGCAGCACTCCTGCTGAGGACATCGTATTAGATACCTAGACAGAATTGAATATAGTATTTATTTGTCTTTTCGTCAGAGTCAATCTGAAAATAAAAATAATAAAATATATAAAGTACTAGCTGGCCCGGCAAACTTCGTTTCGCCTAAAAATTATTTTCTCACCTTTTAAACATTCCCTGGACTTCCATGGACATTTCAAGACCAAAATTAGCCAAATCGGTTCAGTCGTTCTCTAGTTTTAGCGAGACTAACGAACGGAAATTCATTTTTATTTATATAGATAGATATAAGAAAAAAAAAATGAAAAAAAAGACAGTCTTTATATACCTCTAATACACAGTTGACACAGTATTTATATAATATAGTCTTTCTCATAAGACCAACCACGAACACCTACTACAGTAGGAATAAGGTACTAGGGCGACAGTACTGTGAATACTGTGTCAATCTGGAAATAATAAAATAATGGATTCACCCAGAAGATGTCCCGATGAAAAAGAAGATGGCATAATTTGTATTTCTTTGTAATATACGTATAGTACTTATAAATTGTAATGTATTGAGTATTCGACATGGGCCGATTAAGTCTAAAATAAATAGATAAATAACAAAGAGATAAACGTGATGTTGATCAGGAGATATATCCTTCCAACTACTGCTAACCTTATTTTAAAGATGCTTAACAGATTTATGTTGTATTCCCTTGCATTGCATTATGGGTTCGCCGCGATCATGCGGAAGAGATGCGCCTCAATGTTGGCGCGCCTGCGTTCTTCCTCCAATGGCATCCTGAGTGTGTTCATTGACCGGTGGGACTCTCCCCTATTACGTAGGTGGATAAATGTCCAAACTCACTTATCCAAATAAACCAATAAACATATAAATATTATAATTTACTAACATTAGGCTAAGTTGTACTACTACTAACATAAATATGGCTGTTTTATCTGAAATAAAAATTTTGAATTTGAATTTGAATTGCAAGCATCAAATTCAGTAACAAAACCGAGAATATTAGTGAACTCTCGCTTAATCTGAATTTATGACGCGCCCGACACCTCCCACAGAGCTGTCGTATCAGACGAAATGAATACAAAGTTTGTTATGAATGAGTCGTGCCCTTACGTGGCCAAAATATACCGCATGCCGCGGAAATATCAGCCCCCAAGTAAAAGGTGTAACGACGTGCTAAAGTCACAATTTGCTTTTTTATATTATGGTTAGGAATGAATATAAAGGAGTAGGTACTTTCAATGTGTGCGTTGTTATGTGTACTTTTATCCATCGGTACTTATCGGTTTGTAGTGACAAAATGTTACTGTTTTATCAATGTTTTGTAATGTATTATATTTCTCAAAATCATCATTCACTATAGTACCAATTGTGAATTTATGATCTATAATTTTATATTCATAATTTATTGGTTGGTAACGAGAAATGTAACAAAATAAATGTACCTAGTTCCATTTAAATTCTGCATACAGAGACCATCCATAGATACAGTATCAAATGCTTTGTGATCCCTGTACAAATACAAAAAGGTTTGAAAACTAGATAGTACATTCGTGTAACTGTTTCAATATTGCAGTACCAGGGTAGCAGGGCTACATGCAGTCCGGCTTTAATTTAAAATTATACTGACCATTGACCGAACACCGTGAAGTTACCGCTTAACTAGAGTACCCCAGTTAAATTTATCACTTGATTCATTACCGTATTTGTTATACAACTACAAACTTTATAACAAAAGGTATAAGGTGGAGATTGTATTGATTGATTTTCGGTTTTCGTGTTTGAATAGTTGAAGCCACGAAAGCTGCGGTTTTGTTGGAAATGCGGAGATCTTAGTGCACTCCTGATCGAGTTATACATATTTGGAGCTGTTCTTTGTTCACTGTGTGGATGCAAATACAATGGAACATGAAAAAGTTCCGAGCCAGTCATGCTCTGTTCATTTTACCTACATTTATCAATCTTCTCAAGCGGAAGTTCTATGAGTAGGTATGATAAAGACTATCAAACCTCACTCCTGTTTCTTTAAAGAGATAAACATAATTAGAACTTTAATACTACTGATCGCTACTACTATTCATATAGGTATCTACTTACTACCTACTATGTTAAATATTTATGTTATCGTCATTTAATAATTAAATGCTTTTTTGACACCAAGTTAAACTTTGCAATTTCTATTAAAACTATTCAAATGCATCCAATCATATTTAAGCAACTACAGTCTCACTACCAATTTCGCATTCAGGTAGCCAAACTTTCAACGTTTAACACTTCAAAATTCTCAAGCGCTATTCAATCATAAAAACTACGAAAGCACTCTTTTTAGCTTATGCAGACTTGTTACTTTTTTAGGAGATTCGACAATTTGAATTTAAACAGCTTCTTGGTGTCAAAATCTCCATAATTTCGCGTTTAGGCAATATAATTACTGAATCTCAAACTTTTTGTAAAGTGGAAAACTTCAACCTCGTCTTGCCTGCTAGACAGATATATTTTGCAATCAATCTTCAAAAAGTAAAGACAGCGTTTCAGGAGTGAAAAATGCTAATAAATCGCAAATCACGAATACTGAAAGTGGCTCGTCTGTGCCTCAGCGATCAACACGGAATACTAATGAAACCAACAGCAACGCTAGTTTTTTGGCCCCAAATGAAAACTAAACGGCAGCGGCGTGGGGCCAATTAAAAGTTTTACCAATTAACCAGAGACCATGACGCCCCCACGCAGTTGCATGCTGTTATCTACAACTTTATATGCCAATATACCATGCAGGTATTATCTCGACTACAAATTGCAACAATATCCGAACATTTTACAAACGAACGAGGTTATACTCGTATTGTGTGGCTACAACCTCGTGTTTATTATTGTTAAAACTATTTGAAACTTCTATTGTGCGTAGGTTAACATGAAATCGATATTGGCTAAAGGAAATAATAACAATCTGCGCGGTCAGGAAATTGAACGTAATAAACATCAGCACTACACAATATTTTTAGTTAACCTCGACACCCTAAGCAGTTAACTTGCTCTTAATACTTCGTTACGTGAAAATTTCAACAATACTAAAATGTTCCCTGTTTAATTAAATTCATAAATTTCAAATCTCCGACACAAAATGAAATCATCTCCGCCGCTACAAAAATTCACGCACTGGCGAATTTATAACAGTTGACTTACCGCTCATTCATCGACAGGGGGACGCAGGCTCGTTCAAATTCAACACTGCCGCCGTCCGTGGCGAGGGATTTTCCCGGGATTACGTCGAATCCCGTGACGTCATCGGTCCGTGGCTTATACCCGGCTGACTTATCCGGCACGTTTTTTTCCCGCGGAAAATATCGTCTTCGCAGTCGCTTAGCCATTTCGGGGGTGACGCCTCTGAATATTAATTAGCATACTCTATGAATGAAATTAGAATTTTCTATTGATTTTTATTTTCATAAGCACTTTTATAAGAAATTGCTGGTGTTTTATGTAGAATGTTATGTTTGTTTCATATTAAATATTAGTTAGTTTATAGTGTTCGAAACTGTTAAATTGTGAGCAAAGTATTATGTTTGTAGGTTCTTCTTTTTCTATCACTAAAAAGTATGTCTTGCCAGCGGTCATTCACTTCTTCGTTAAATACATAGATGTATAAACTACTAAACCAGCCAGGATCATAGTCTCAGTAGAAATAATAAATGACAGCGAGTAAACCCCGATAAGCTGACATGAGCTGAAACTCATCTTGTAACCGTGGTCCATTGTAAGTTACGTATTTGTGGTTAGTTTTCTATTTGAGAAATCTTTATGATGAGTTCTCCTATACATTTAAATTCTACGAACTAAGTATAATAATATGCAGTAACACAGACTAAAAATAAAAACAACCACTTCACAAAGACAAACATAATTAAAATCAGAACAATAGCCTTTCTTCTAAAGACCTTCTTCACATAAAATAGTCGGTAAACAACAATACACAGTGGACAGGGAAATCCCTTAAAGGGTCTGCCTGCGGCCAGAAACTACCAGGCGACAAGAACACGCGAGGAGATCAAAAAGAGTAACGTACCATCGCTCATAATCATCGCGCAGTACGAAGAACAAAGCGAATAAAAACAACACGAAATATTATATCAGAGACATTGCGGTGCAAGCAAATCTGTACACAAAGGCAGAATTATAATGAGTTAGAATTGAAGGTACAAAAAATATTATTGCATCTGTCTCCGGAAAATCTGGATACAAAAGGATGCTTTTGAATTCAAAAGAGATAATTTTGCAAACGCATACATTATAACGAACGACATAAAAATTGCAAAATGCTTTTATCTGCATGACAATCAGGCAAAAATGTTGAGTTATGAGTGAGTACTTAGTATGTAAAACATTGCATTGCCATTCGTCTGTCGCAATTCACAAAGCGTGCGACTTTCATGAAGATTAAATAATATACGCGGATGCAATGCATTTTATTGTCCACACGAAACTTTAAACGAGTATGCAAAACTGTTGTTTAAATTTGTCATTCATTACACTTAATTATTCTGTAAAATTCTATTTTATTAGAATGTTTGTTAAACATGTTTTGTACAAATATGTTGTCATGTTAAGCTGAAAGTCAGAAAGATATATAAATTGATTATTATTCGGTTCACTAAATACATAATTTCATCACGCGACTGAAACCCCATGCCTTGCGAGAGTAACACCCATAAACCCTAATGATGAGCTCAGCATCATCACCATCAAACTTCATTACCCGTTTCAATAATCTGTAACCCAGAGAAGAAATGCCCGGTGCAAGGTAGGCAATATGGCTGCCTCGTATTTCTGTGCCCCTGGTGTATAGCGCCGTGGTAAACCTCTAGGTGTTACCCGACACACGCGTATCATTTGTTTTGATTACCTCCCCGGTAATGCGGTACATTATTTATATTGCAGTAACGCGAGATAAAACTATGTTGGAATACCATATTATGGGGTTTCGGGATTACTTTTAAGTAAAGTTATAGTTTTATGTGTTCTAAAACAGGAAACTGGGATGTAACACAGATGTAAAAACAACATTTTATATGAAACTATTTATAGGACCGAGCTATTTCGGACAGGGTAAATACAAAAAAATAGATTAAAAAAAAATGAAGCGAGTCCTTCAAACACTCAATCTTCAACGAATAGAGTTTCTTGACATCAATATGTTTTTAATTTGTCGTAATAGACAGCTCAAACTTTACATAACTATTAGATAGAACAGCTGTCAACTTGGTGTTGGATGTTGTAATGGAATCGTTCAGCGCAACACGTGTGTAGCCAAGTTGACTCACTGCTGAGGATTACCGACCTGCCGTGTGTACCTTATTTATGTACCCAGGGTTGCTGCTTGTATGGAAAATTGCAGCATAGATAAGAAATTATTAAACTAAGTACCTTGTGATACGGTGCATGGTCTTCGTAGTAAGTAGGTAGTGGAGATGATATAAGTTACTTACACCTTGTTAGCACTCCATCACTATAAATGGTAGCCGGGGAGAACCTAACGGGTTGCCGAGGCTCCGGCTCGAAGTGTAGTAGAGAAGTAGTAGAAGGGGGGAAAATCATCGATTCCCGCCTTAAAAAATATATAATAAACCCACTGGATTAATTCGCAATTAAAGAATCTATTATTTATTTTCGAAACACATCAAACAAGTGATGCACTCTGCTATACCTACCATTTCACCAAACGGATCATCAAAACCTGAAAATATTGATTTTCCCCACCTAACTGTTTATTATACAAATTATTTAATTCGTACCTCGTGGATTTTGTAACTGAAAATTAAAACGAAATACCAGGATCACAGACAGCCCTGCAGGTTACCGCAAAAGATGTATGTCTACATTTGGTGCCGAGTGACTAATGTGGCAAGCTGTCAGGAGTCAACAGAGACCACGCCTTTTGTATACTATGCATTCTTTGAACACATTTTTAAGGGCTTTTAAGCTGTAATTACATAGTTGTTTTAAACACAAAAAAGCTTTATACTTAGGCATTTGGTATATTCAGGATTTTTCATGAAAACTGAAATTGTATCCTGTGTGTGCTTACGCCTTCTTCTTCAGTATCACCGCCTAACTGCTGGATGGTCTCTGTCTAATTTAGAATCCCGTAGGCGATTCTTATGACACCCACCGCAACAGTACGAGTGGTAACATTCTTCTTTTCTAAGAATTAGAATCTTAATGGTACGTATATATTTCAAGGTTAAAATCTATCTTTATTAGATGTTGGCAACAACTGGCTTCATGTTCGTACATTTTCCATAAAAAATCAATTTGCGTTGTTTCCTCGCTCGTAGAATGTATTAGCAGCAGCCTTACGTTCAATTTCCTGAAGAAAAAGTTATCTCATAGCGCATGAAACTTGATCCTGAAACGTATTAAACGTATAAAACATTGAGGCATTTCTATGAATTTCTTTTTTTTTAATGTCGTGTGCTTTACCTTTTTGATCTGATGCGGCTAAATGATTTTGTCTTGATTGTGAATTTAACAATTTTCACAGTGAAAAATCTGGATTATTGATTTAAAAATAATGCCGAAATATTAATTTATGGGTATTACTTATACCCATTGACCAGATTTACCAGTGACCAGATTGGCGATTTATTAAAGAAGGACCAAATTAAAAGTACCCTTAACCGACGAGCATGCATGAAAAGATTGATGACTGTTGATGAAGCGAAAGAGGTATGTAGCAATCGTAGTAATTGGCGTTCCCTAGTCTCTGCCTACCCCCATGGGAGACAGGCGTGAAGTTATGTATGTATGTATTACTTATACCTAATGGCTTAATAGACTTGGTCCGACGACATTTAGGCCAGTCTTCAAAAACTGTACAATTCAATTTACCTGCACAAAATTTATCTCAAAAATGTGCAGTAAATTATAAAGCTCACAAAGCTGGCGCACACTCATGGCGTTGTGACGTCACAATGTGCTTCACGCATCGCTTGTAATCAAGCTTTAAAGCACGACGTGTGCAAACAACGATAACTACGCGCTTAACGATATCAAAATACGAAAAAATTAAACAACGTTTTATTGAACCTTAAATTTATTTCTATAATCCCTTTACTACATAAAAATTCACAAACCAATTGTTAGTTTTCAAATATGCTATGTTTTGTTACAATAAATATACATAATTTTAGCGCTACTGTTCCTCGTAAATCCAAAATCGTCCCCGTACAACGATTTGTCACGGTATTTGACATATTACCAACACATCGTATCGGCAAAAAGTTGAAAAATCGTCGGTCGGTAAACTTTTTTACAAAATCTGCATGTAAACTATCGTATTTTACAGTTTTGTGATTTGTTCGTGATGAATCGTGATTTGTAAATATGCGCACTGTTAGGTGAAACGGTTTGGAAACAAAACGCTGCATATAATATATTCGTATCACTTTTATTCACAATGCAACTTTATAGGTTCGTTCACAAACATTATTTAATATGAAAAATTTTACAACGTCTGAAATTATTTCACGCGAAATTACACAATACGTGAAATGGATCACACACAAAATAAAACAACGTCAAAAAAGAGAGAGATTATAGTCCAAATACGCAAACGTCACTAATTTTAAGTCAAGCTTAATAAGTATAGTTCTGTCTCTATAAATTCTTTATAAAATGTCAGAGATGGCACGATATTTAAAATTGAGTAGCCTTTCAGTATTCGGGCGTAATTCATACATATTCATAGTCATTCATCTTACTGTAGCATACAAACAGTTGACATGCACTATGCTTCACGCTCGCAATATTTTATTATAAATCCTAATTGGAGTCAGCGCTCGAAATAATTCTAAAAGCTAGTATCCATTAGTTGTACTGTTCCTTAACAGCATGCGTGATATATTAGCTCGAGGTAAAGTACCATGTGCTGTTTCGAAAGAACAAAAGACACTTCGAAAAAATTAAACCAGACTTCATGTTTTTATGCACGTACAATATTTATTTGTTACAATGTACTTGCGTGAGGCCCTCGAGACATCGCAGCAATCCATTAGCCATTATTGCTGCATTCTGTGGGGATTTTTCGGGCAACAGAAAAATGTGTACCAATTATAGATATTATTTTTCTTAGATTTACTGAGGTATTTATACTTATGTACTTTCATTCAAAGTCAAAGTCAAAGTCAAAATCATTTATTTCAATTAGGCCAGAATGGCACTTTTGAACGTCAAAAAAATATTAAAAGTGAAGCTATTTGCTCATTCCAAGGTGTAGATTCCTATGGAGAAGAACGAGCAAGAAACTCCATAAGTTACTCTTTTTCAATCAGGTTCACAATATAATTTACTAGTTACATAGTTTTGCTGTTTGGATTGTGCGAGAACAATGTAACACGAAAATCCAGTCAAAGTGATCAAAAAAAGAAATGAGCCTTAAGGACAATAATAGAGCTGACCAGTCCCAGTTGACGGCGCCCGTTCACGAACATGACACGTACACCAGCACCGCCCAACTCGACCATATTGTAGGGAATCGAATCGAATCCACTGCACGCGCCACCGCCAATGAGACCTTTGAGTGAGCATGACAACTCCAAGCTGACACAAATGAAATCTACTAATCTAATTTAATATTAAGTTAATTACAGGGCTCTCACATTTACAATGGTTATCTAAGTTAAACAATACACAATTTAGCAATATGGCTGTATTATTTACGATTTCATTAAAACAAGAGTTTTTAGTTATCCTGTGGAGCCGGACTAGCCTGCCTATTTTTATCCTCTACATATTCATTAAGTTTGTAATATGCTTGTCTACATAAAGTTTTCTTTATACATAATTTAAATTTGGTTTCATTTAGTTGTTGTACATCGCCTGGTATCTTATTATAACATTTAACACAGAATCCCATGAACGACTTACTTACTTTCGCTAATCTCGAAATTCGCTGACTTAATCTATTCCCATGTCTAGTTTGATAGTGGTGTCTGTCAGACACTTTACCAAATAACTGTAGGTTTTTCCTAACATGCATGATGTTTTCATAAATAAATTGACATGGAACGGTCATAATGTTGATCTCCTTAAACCTTTCTCTGAGACATTCGCGACGACCTAGATTGTAGATAGCTCTGACGACGCGCTTTTGTAGGATAAAGATAGACTCAATGTCAGCAGCATGTCCCCATAGCAAAATGCCATACGACATAATGCTATGAAAGTAACTGAAATACACTAGTCTTGCCGTGTCTATGTCAGTTAACTGTCGTATCTTCCAGATAGCATAAGCTGCAGAGCTCAATCGTCCCGCTAATGATGTAATGTGAGGACCCATTGCAATTTGTCGTCTATAGTAATTCCCAGGAAATTTGTCTCTTTTACAAACTCTAATTTCTCACCATTCAATAATATGTCACATTCGTTGCTTTTAACATTTGGCAAAACAAATCTAATACATTTTGTCTTTTTATTGTTTAGTACTAAGTTATTTAATGTAAACCAATTTTGAACTTGCATTAGGGCATTATTTACGTCGTCATAACTATTTGTGCGTCTATTAATTTTAAAAACTAATGAAGTGTCATCAGCAAATAATACCATCTGCGGTTCATTTTTAAATAAATGGGGCAAGTCATTTATGTACGCTAAAAATAAGAATGGACCTAGTATCGAGCCCTGCGGTACACCCATAGATATGCTAGCACCCTGTGAATTTACTTTATTTACTTGTACTTTAAGTTGCCTATCCTGAAGGTATGATTTCAACAGATTTAGCGACGTCCCCCGAATGCCGTAGTGTTTCAGCTTCAGCAACAGCGTCTGATGTTCAACACAGTCGAATGCCTTCGATAGATCACAAAATATGCCGATGGCATCCCGTGCTTCTTCCCAAGAGGCGAACACCCGCTTAATTAGAGCTACTCCCGCGTCAGTAGTGCAGCGACCTTTGGTGAACCCCTATTGTTGATCATGAAAGATAGAATGCATGTTAAAGTGACGCAACATCTGAGAAAGCATCAGCCTTTCAAACACTTTGCTGAGCGCTGGTAAAATAGAGACCGGCCTATAGTTATTGGGTTCTGCACTATCACCGAATTTAAACAATAGAACTACTTTACTATGTTTCATTAAATCCGGGAAAACTCCGTGATCTACACTTACACTTTTATTAAAAACTAGCTGTGCCCGCGACTTCGTTCGCGTAGAATAGTGACTATGATCAGCGTTTTTTTTTAAATATATATTTATTTTTATTTTAGATTTGGATCATAATCACAGTCATTTTGGGTAGCTAAAAAACCTACTTTACTGTAATGCTTCTCTATATACACTATTAGACGTATGGCCATCGGGGGTGAAAGCATACAGGCTGCTGGGATTGCTAACACGGGACAGAGCCACATACAATTGACCGTGCAAAAAACAGCTGATACTTAGATCTACACCCACAACTTTTAGAGTCTGACCTTGAGCTTTATTAATTGTCATGGCGAAACATAGGCTCACTGGAAACTGAATTCGTTTAAAATTAAACGGAAATTTTTTTGGAATGAGAGGAATCTGAGGAATAAAATCACTATCACCTTTTCCGCACCCTGTTAAATATATATATATTTATATATAATAGATATAGATAGATGTATGTATAAGCATAGAATAGTGTTCGACGTGATTCTTTAATTTGACATAACTTTTTTATTTATGAACCGATTGACATGAAACAAACACTAAAGCATAACTGAAGCATACCACAATATATTCGTGAAAACCGCATCCAACTCGGATCAGCCGTTTCTGAGATTAGCGTGAACAGACAAACAGACAAATTTTATTATATGTATAGATGAAAGCTAAATGAGCCGCTATAGTCTCTATAAAAGACCTACACACCCTAACAGACATTCCCCAGAGATCTTCAGTAGACTTAACTTTGATCTCTTTGAAC
This sequence comes from Spodoptera picta, assembly GCA_038387885.1. Classification (NCBI taxonomy): domain Eukaryota; kingdom Metazoa; phylum Arthropoda; class Insecta; order Lepidoptera; family Noctuidae; genus Spodoptera; species Spodoptera picta. Next base: position 1,521,697 of record JAZHFQ010000344.1, on the reverse strand, counting down.
GCTTTAATTACTGCTTGGGGGTTTGTGTATTGAAATCGAAACTCAGAAAGGCACTCCTTGATATTACTTTTAAGAAGTTCGACGGAAAGAGTCGGAGATGATTTCAATGCTTCCGTAGTTTTAATCGGAATATTTTTAAAGAAATTTTCAAATTCCTGGCCAACTTTCAAATTTCAATTGATGTGTCCATTCGCAGTATTTAGATTAAATTCAGCACTACGGGATTTATTTCTACCTGTTATTCCAGGTAGTTTTTATTTTATTTTCTGCAGTCTTAATTTTATTAGTAATGTAAAGTGCTTTAGCCTGCTTGCAAACTAATTTAAACGTTTTCGAATATTTGGAGACATAAATGTGAAAAGCCTCACTATGATTAAATGGTTTCATACCGTAAAGCTCAAATAACCTTTCCCTACTTATGCGTATACCTGGTGTAGCCCAGTCACAGAATACCAACCTTTAAATATATTGGAACGATATATAAAACTAAAGTTTTTTAAACACTATTGTAACTGAATACTTTAATACTAAAAATTACATCAAGGTATGTAAAATGAATATAGTGAACGTGTACTTAAGTGTAATACGGTATAGGAAAGCTAGTCAAATTCAATAGTTTTATCGAACTGTCAAAAACGACAGTTTTCTATGAATTTTGTACGAGATTGTGAATTGTGACGTCACGTTTTTTTAGCGACAAACATAAGCATACTTATTTCTTAAAAATATGCTGGAAAAATATTAAAATTAAGTTAGTCATAAAATAAATTAATGAAAGTGTAATCATATTTTTATGTATTGAACAGTCGAAATAATTTATTTTTAATAAGGAAAGTACCCAACTATACAGTTACATATTAATAAAGACAGAGTTTATAACATAATATTGGGCACTGTTATAGCTCTGATCTGAAAATTACTTAAAACAGCACAAAAGATGTTTAGAGCTGACAGTTTAAGAAATCTCAACCAACCCAGCAACAAGAAGATCGACAAATTTATTTAAATCCACTAACAAAACCCACGTACAATATAATTCTTTATTCACACACGAAATAAAGTTTCAGTGTGGCACATTATTCAACATAAAAATATAACGCACCGCCACTTACATGGTAAGCTGACGTCTGCTACGCCTTGCGATACGAGAGCTCATAAATTAAAATAAAGTCTACTTTAGCTCAGCGCTCGCCAAATAATTTCGTATAAAACAGTACATTATTTTTGCAGTAATTTGACAATACGCGCACCACAGCAGTGTAGTTTGCCAGGTCGCGTTGACTGCACTTTGATGAACGTTCCTATTCATTTGTCATTTATATACGCGAACGAGTAATTTGCCAAAATACGCGATGAACTTACTTACATACGTAGGTAGGTAGTACTTCACTGTATGGTGTGTTTTCTATGTAGTTGCAAAGATGACAATTTAATTTGAGTGTCCTCGTCAATTTTAAACATAGTCTTTTTTGAAATCGGAATATGTCTTTTTTTTTAAGGGGCGAAAATCATCGAATGACTGCTCCCGTCTGGGTGAGGCGGGAGGAAGTGTCAGACTGTTACTGACTAAAAACCATCCCGTTCCTTCTCCTGCACGTCGAGCTGGAGCCCCGGTTAACCGTTAGGTTCTCCGCAACAACCGGAATATGTATATGATGTCAAAAGGGTCCTTTTACCTTGAACTCATCATTCAGCAGTCGCACTTACCACTACTAGACCTGGGCTATCAAATTTAACTCACTCTAAGTAATTACATTTTGTGACCATATAATTATCATATAAATTGGACCAATATTATATAGGGTACTGGAATAACCAACGTTAGCATATAGATTGTGACGTAATAATATTTTATTAGATTCCAATAGCCCACATACAAGTCATTAGCGACATTATGTTGGTAATTGAATAGCACATCTACCTCTAGATAACAGAATTATTATGCTGCGCGCGTCTGTATCAGATCAATGGTCATTATACTAAACGAATTCTAAATTACGATCCATGCATTAAAGTCAGATCGAGTTATATTCCTCGTGTGTGCTGCTCTCCTAGTTCTGAGGTATAATTTTTTTATTTACGTAATTTTTACAAAAAATAATTATAACGCTATCGATTTTAGAAGTTGACAATTACAAGATAATAAAATTATGAGGTAGAGTAATAAAGTAATAGAAATTAAATTAACAATACTTCTCATTAGTAGCACGGAGTCTGGAATTGTGCCCGGTATGGCAATAGGCTCACTCACCCCCTATTACATGAGACTCATAACATAAATAGTGAAAAGTAAGTGTAAAATTGTACAGTGGCATTAAGTGCCGTAATGTGCACCTATACCTACCCCTGCGGGGATAAAAGGCGAGATGTTATGTTAAATGGTTACAATCATAAATGTGGACTCTATCGTTTATGTGTTCGAAACAAATGCCTCCAAATATACCTGATGAAGTTGAATTACAATTACATCCTTCGAAAAAAGTTTTTATAAATTCCGAATAATGGTTGGTTTGTTAAAAACTATAAGATAAACTTTGTTTAACCGCAACTAGTTTTCCCGGAAGTTGAAAACCAGTTGTTGGTAAAAGGCTAATAGAATAAAACTCACCTTTCGGTGAACTTTATATTTTCAAATATATGTAGTAGCTTACATAGTGCCTCGAGGCTATTGTTAAAATATTCAAATACATGTTAAAAGAATCAAGCAAAAGTGAAAAACAATACAAAAATGTAATCGGTTTAGCTAAAATCTTTTAACAAATTAAAAAAGTTAAGCTAGAAAATAAACTGTGTAGGTTTATGACATGTTGTGATGAATATGCTAATACATTAAAAACTAATGCTATCGCCATTTTCATACAACTCTCACCACAGCGACAAATAAAACAAGATTTTCGTAACAAAATATTCTAAGCACATACTCGGAACGTTGCAGACAGTAGAAAAAAGAATGCCTAAGCAACTGCAATTAACAACCACTTTTTAATACAAAAAGTTGATTGCCATCTCATTCACTCCATGCAAGATTCCATATTAGTAAAAGGGATAGCGAAACATTGTCAGCTCACATCTGCGTCCCCACTTACAGTTTTTCCTGTATTTTTCCCACCTACAGGTTTTTTTATGCTGGTATGTCGGTTATGCGGTGTTCTGATTAATGTTTAATCGTTAGATGCTCTTTACTGCTTAGTGTGTTAACCATACAAATTGTACGCCTAAGGATATGGAGTGAAACAAGTGAGGACAAACAAGTGATTTTTAAGCAATTGGCGTCGCCCATGGAGACCTGGAACACCAGAGGCGTTGCAAGAGCGTTATCGGCCTTTTGGAATTAGAATTTTGAGCATTGTTGGGAATTCAGGGTTTGGGGAAGGGGAGGGATAATTAGGCGTCCAGTAACCTCACTCACACGACGAAACACAATGCAAGCGTTGTTTTACGTTGGTCTTTTGCTCGTTAATGGTATCACACCGGTCGGAACGGCCCATTCGTGCCAAAGCATGGCTCTCTTAAAAATATTTCTGCAGATAGGCTACAAAGCACCACTTTAACACGTCAATTCTTGTATTATCAGTGCATCACACACAGATCGCCACAGATAAAATTCTTAAAGATCAGAACATCGTAGCAAAATATTTGCAGATTTCTAATACTTCAATCAGTAGCAAGTAATCTTGCAGGCTACCTACCTACAATACAAAGTACCTGTGGTCTTTGCCAGTTATCTGCGTTGCAATTTGCCCCTTCCTCGTCCACTAAGAGTCCTAATAAAATTTATTGCCAGCTCTAAAATATATCTCTACTACACAAAAGCTTGTCGGTCCTATCTACCAATTTCCAAAGAGAAAATTATGTCCCGAAAGATCCCAATCGAACAGATTTAGAGCCATGTTATCAACTGAGATAAGTGTAAAATAATGGATTTTTCCGTCTGTCTCCCTTTTATTTATTTCCATTCATTTAGAGTTCGCTTTTAGTTTTTTTTATGTGTATGTAGTTAGTTGCATTGAATAATATTTTGTTAGTTGCTAATGATGTGATAATGGTATCCTCGAGTCGTTATAAGTATAATTATAATTTATTTTTCACAAAAAAAAAATGGTTTTTAAAATCCGTGGAAACATACAATCAGTGTTGAGTACTTATTGTGCTCAACTCATACTGAGTTATTAAGACCTTTCGGCACATGGCCACTTTGATGTTGCGTGTTTTTTTATTTATTTAGATTTAGTACAAAATATATGTTCAGGTGGATTTTAGTCTTAGGCATTGTCTTACAGTCGACTTTAAGGTGGTGCAGAGATGAAAGTGCCAGGTGACTAAGCAAATTTTTTTAATTATTATTTTTTATATATATTTTTTTGTTTTTGTTTCTTATTGTTTGTTACTACTTCTGTGTATTTGGTATCATGCCTAATGATGAATGAATTATTTTTGTATATCTTTCTATAAAAGACTAATAAATAATATGTTCATTTATAACATTATGACGGAATTACTATACCTACCTTGCCTACACAAAAACAAAACTATCTACTTACAATATCTACGTGTTACTACCGAGCATTGTACTCACTCACACCACAACACAAGCACGTCAGTCTCAATAAATTGTCATAAACGGGAGCGCGGTTGTGTTCCACTTTTCCCCACGTTACCCTTCCATTACTCTATTATGATGAGCGAATGTTTTGTCGTTTGCACGCCTCTCTGCCTGAATTATACTTTTTTATGTTATACTTTTCATTTTAATGTATTTTTATGGAGCATTCCGATAGAGGTCTACTCAGATGATTATCTGGTAATCTGTGAATTGTTTTATTATAATCACTTATCTACTTTCGGTTGGTCTAAGAAACCTCTTGACTAAATAGTTTTTATTCTACTTCTAGTTATTAATAGGGAAAAAACGTAAATAAAATTCCAATAAAAGTGTTCTTTACTTTTAACAAGACGTATCAATACTATAATAAATTGAGCAGCTACTTTAAGTTTCCTGCCATATACTTAGTAGCTACTTGTTCACAAACCAGAAGAGTTGCGTTACATCCCAATTTCCATTTTCCACAATCTGCCAGCTCACAAAAACTAACAACCGGCTCTTAAATCCTACGTTTAAAGTCCAAAATGTTACTTTATAATTTGCGAACAATATTTCCCCAAACATTATTCTTTCAAATTAAATACAGAACGAGAAACTCTTAACGCTGTATAGGCCAGACTTAAGTCGGCTGGGAAAGTCGAGGGACTTTAAAAGTCCTGTCAAAATATTTCGTTGGGCCGACAACTCAACACTAGAAGTTTGCAAGCAACAAAGTCTTTTATTGTTGTCCTTATGACTGTTGTTCAGTCATTGTTACATGTTTAATGTCGCTAAATCTCGGAAACTAGGTTAGTTTGCCATTTTGTTTGAGTTAGATATTATGCATGGTATATTTATTATTGTCATAGAGTAAACAGTTCCATTGTACCACTTAAGAGGTCATAACACAATGGAAAGTTAGTTGTAATGGTATGAAATAATATGGCGTGTTAAATAAATAATAATTAACTAGCTACTTCCGCGCGGTTTAACACGCCCTACTCAGCTTCTATTAATCGTAGCGTGATGTTTTATTTTAGCCTATAGCCATCCTCGATAAATGCGGTATCTAATACAAAAAGAATTATTCAAATCAGACTTGTAGTTACGGAGATTAGCGCATTCAAACAAACAAACAAAAAAACAAACTCTTCCGCTTTATGTAATAGTATAAGATTATTAAATTTTAGTTAAATGTATTCTGTAAACTTCGAATACACGACCATCATACTATAGAACTCTAACTATATCTTACATAATAATGTTTAAATACTGTTAATTATACATAGTTTTAATCTTTATTAAAATAGAAATACAACGTGAATGTTCACGTGTAATGTAAAATGAAGGTATTACTTATCACTAAAATAGTAATTAAAAGTAGATCTAGTTTCTTAAGTATTGGATACCAAAATGCTAAAATTCCCATTAAGAACTCATAAAACTTATTTCGTGACTGCTACTTGCCTAGTCATTCATTGTTGACGTTTCAAAAGTACTAAGGTATGGTTTGATTGAAATAAATGCTTTGACTTTGACTTTGACATATGTTGTGAAATAAAGTTATCCAGCCTAAATAATCTTATCCACTACAATACTAAGAAAGTAAATATATTTGTCTCCTATGAGGTTTAGTAAAGGCCTAAGATATAACTTTGAACGACAGGGCAAAGTTTTTAACGTTAAAACTGTCAAACTTTCATTCTTGAACATAAATGACAGGATTCTTGGAGATTTGCTATGAAATAATGTACTCTTTTTCATAGAAAAGAACTTGAAATAAATCTTGTGAAATTATTCTCTGAAAACTGATTCTACCTTTCCTTTAACCGCAAATTAACCAACAGAACACAACAGAATACAGGGACGTATTTAGCAGATTTGAATATTTATAGAATGCACAACAATTTTTAACAAATTTTAAGAGTGGGAGAGCCATGCTTCGGCACGAATGGGCCGGCTCGACCGGAGCGATACCACGGCCTCACAGAAAACCGACGTCAAGCAATGCTTGCGTTTTGTTTCGTCGTGTGAGTGAGGTTACCGGAGGCCCAATTACCTTCCCCTTCCCCAATCTCCCCAATCCCTGAATCCCCAATAATCTTCAAACTCCTAATCCCCAAAAAGCCGGTGACGCACTTGTAACGCCTCTGGTCTTCCAGGTGTCCATGGACGACGCCGATTGCGTACCATCAGGTGATCCGTCTGCTCGTTTATCGGCTTATGCCATAAAAAAATATATAATAACGTGAGTATATAAAGTAAATTATGTATTATTTCTTATTAACTTCAATGCATTGCAGAAAATATAATCCAACTCTTCCTTCCCTTGTTCAGTAGATAAATAATAATCTTCAGTTATCACAAGAAAACTCTTATCAAATTAAACTAGTGTTAATGCATTGCTTATTTATAATGTATTCTACGGTATGCTAAGTATTTATCTTACCTAATTATTTTTAGAGAGCATCCATTATATGTTTAAGCTTATATCTAGTTTACTTTCAGTTGTACTTATTACCTACCCAATATTACTTCTACCACACCAACTCCGCCCTGAGGACACGGTGGAACACACGGTGGGAGAATGCCCTTCGTGGGCTGAGCACCGCCGTGTCCTCAGGGAAGTGATCGGCGATGGCGACCTCTCGCGTCCGGGCCTAGTGCAGGCCATGATGCGGAGCGAGGGGGACTGGGATGCCGTCTCCTCCTTTTGCGAAGCAGTCATGCTAGCTAAGGAGGAGGCGGGACGCGTGAGGCAGCGAAGCGCTGCCTCCTCGCAACCCAGCCATCGCGAAGGACACACCGGGCGTCGGGGATCGCGAGACGATCTCCGGCCACCGTAAGCGCGGGCCTGCGGACGGCGAGCATGGGTGGCTCCCCGTCCGACCAGAAACAGACCCGAGCGTACGGCGCGTCGCGTTCCGCGCGCGCCTCAAAGAGCCATCAGACCACCACAGATGGGGCCCAATACGGCCGATGCCGATTCGGAGTCGCGGAGAACCTAACGGGTAACCGGGGCTCCGGCTCGACGTGCAGGAGAAGGAACGGGGTGGTTTTTAGTCAGTAAGAGTCTGACACTCCCTCCCGCCTCACCCAGGCGGGGGCAGTGATTCGATGATTTTTCCCCCCTTAAAAAAAAAAAACCACACCAACTCATTTATACTTAGATTATTAATTTATTGTATAGTAATAAAATGTAGTATTAAATGTAAGAATTAATATTGACATAAATGTAAGGTGACTGTAGACTGATAATTTTAGTGTTTATATAGACTTCTCCGTTTGACATTATTAAGTATATGTTGTTATTATTGTTAATATCACTAATAAAATTGAATCTGACATTTTCTTAATTGCATGCCGCTTCATCCTGTATTATGTACTTAAAACCTATGTTTGCAATAAATAACTTTGACTTTGACTTTTGTCCTATCACTGAGTCCTTAATCCAGCCCTGTTTTTAAAGTTTAATTAGCAACCAAGAAGTGTATATGATTGCCAGACAGTGACACTGAGAGAGCACACGACGTTCCTACGTTGCGGTGTTACTCCACAACCCCCAAAGGGCCCAGACTTGTTATTTCATGGTTAAACTTTCTACTTGACTCCGTATAAACAGATGTAGGAGTGTATTATAATGAAGAACTTTCTACGTAGTTACACTAAGGAATATTTTACGTAAATATTTGGAGTTTAAAAGCTGAATATTCAGGACGGGTAGTGATGACCACAGCGAACTTAGTTTGAAGACAGTTTCTTTATTTTTTCCTAGTCCAATTTATACAGGATTTATATCATGTATGTATGAAGTATCTAAGCACAAATTAAGCAAACATTCTGTACATATTTATGAACGTCTTTCAAAAAATATATAAATTTAAAGAGACCAATAATGTCGTAACAATTTTTTAATTGGAGAAACATCTCAATGAACCCGCAACGCTCGAAATATCGAGATATTTAAACAAAAAATTGCGAGAAAACAATCATTTTCAGTTTTTAATTAAGTATATTAATTACATACGTATCGCGGCACACAGACGGCTGAAATTTTCAGCAAGTTTCCACTTCATAACAATGTAGAATGTTGAATAAATAAAAAGTTTTCTGTACCTCTATAGTTACGACCATTGTAGAGTTTGCAGAGGTAAGTCACTCGTCTAGTTTTTGAAAATTTGAACATATAACTTTTATTTATTAACTTTTAGTTTGACGCTAAGTAGATTTATTTGAGTGTGATACTACGATCGCAAGAGCCTAAGTGCACTGACTTATAAATGACTGCCTCGTTGGCCGAATGGTCGCAAGTGCGACTGCCGGGCAAGGGGTCTCGGGTTCGAATCCCGGGTCGGGCAAAGTATTACTGGGTTTTTAAAAAAATTCTCAGTAGGAGCACGGAGTCTGGAAATGTGCCCGGTATATGGCAATAGGCTCACCCCCTATTACATGGGACTCGTAACATAAATAGTGAAAAGTGGGTGTTACATTGTACAGTGGCATTAAGTGCCGTAATGTGCACCTCTGCCTACCCCTTCGGGGATAAAAAGGCGTGATGTTATATTATGTTATGTTATTAAAAAATACTATACATTTATTTTTCGTAAAGGTTTTCTTCTCGCTTTAAATGATTTTTTTAATTTTCAGTTACCTTATAGTTCGTATGTACTAGGAGAACAGATAGCGGCAGAAAGCACCTAGTTTTCGTATTTATCAACAGTGTTTTCTGCATGACTTTCATCGAAGTGTAACAAGAATAAGAACTTTAGGACTAGATTGGCATATATAAATTTAAAAATATAGTACAAATCCTGTTTCATTCTTTGGTAACATCTGCATATAATGAAACCATTTCCATTCAACGAACCAACTACATTTTTAGAAGAAATGTTTGGATATCACGAAACAATAGGAGCGGACTGTTTATTGTGTACATTCACCACAACCATTCGTATTGACACTGCCCGCGTTGATTGTGTTTGTAACCGCAATACTGATGATTTGGTTCAGCTCTTCCCTTTTATAGTGCCCTGGTACTATCAACACGTATATATATCTATAAACATGGAAAATGAAAAATAGTAATAATAAAAATATTGGGTGCAACCTAAATCCAGGTCAGTGCATTTTCACACGTCCCGGGTGCCGGATACCCGGCGTCGCAGTGTATACAAATTACGCCAGTACGTGTGAAAGCTATAGTACATGGCCATACACCACGCCGCCCCGGCTAGCCGGCGCCGGTTACCGGCAACCGGGACGTGTAATAAGTCACTTATTGGATTTTTTTGATTTCACGAAAGTTTCTTGAATCTGGAACAAAATTGTATCAGTAAAATGTCCATAAGCAATTGTGCACAGTGGATAGTACACTGTGTAACATATTTATAAATATGCACATGTCTATATTCGATTATGTACAAATTAATATTCCATCATCCTTTAATAATATAGTAGTATTATTTTTGTTATGTAAAATAATTCAATCATAACAATTTAATAGCAGCCGGAAAATATTGTTATTGTATGTAAAATAATGGCGAAGGTAAAACTGTTATCAGGCCGCGGTATTATTGAACACCAGCAATAACTATTTACTACGCGGTTTTATTCAGCGGTTAATATTACTTAGTTTTACATTTTATTATATCCAATATCGGAATATTGCCAGTCTAATTTTACCTTCCTAAATTATTTATTATGAATGCCAAATAATCTCCTACAAAATTGTTTCACTTTTTACAAAATTGTTGACTGCCTCATTGGCCGAGTAATCGCAACTGCGACTGCCGGGCAAGGGGTCTCGGGTTCGATTCCCGGGTCGGGCAAAGTATTACTGGGTTTTTTAAAATTCTCAGTAGTAGCACGGAGTCTGGAAATGTGCCCGGTATATGGCAATAGGCTCACCCCCTATTACATGGGACTCATAACAACTAGTGAAAAGTGGGTGTTACATTGTACTGTGGTAGAATGTGCACCTCTGCCTACCCCTTCGGGGATAAAAGGCGTGATGTTATGTATGTATGTAAAATTGTTTCAAATACAGGTTGAAGAAATTAACTTTTCCATTATCGATAGAAGTTTGTTATAATAGGTACCTACTCCGTAAACTTTGATCATTTCTCTGTTACAAATCGACCATCCTTGATTGAGTAAATATTTCGACAAGTTTCTTCACCAATTCATTATCATTACGGTTTGGTTTATAGCGAACATTTAAGTATACATTCGGAAGATAGAATAGAGCAAGAAAAAGGAATATAAACGATCAAACTAAAAACAAAGAAATAAAAATCTCATCTCATCAAACTCTTTGCCTGTCTCGGCTAAACGTCTAAAGAATCCCCCTTCTAACAAGAATTAGTAGAGTCCTTAGTAATCAATTCTCCGTAAAAATTCAAAGCATTAGTGTTAAAAGGGGGACATTGTTGGAGTCCTCGGAAGTCAATTAAATCTGCCCAAAGTTATCGCGTTCCTTCGCAAACTCGGCCCACTTTGATTTGTGAATATTAATACTGGAGTAACGAATGTCAAAGGTTCAAAGTTTTGTAATTAAGTCTACGATTTCTTCTTCAACTTTAACGAGTATGAGATAAATATTACGTGAAATATATTCTTTTCAAAATCATGTGTAAAGTTTATATCAAAAAGTTTTTACTGAAGTAAGATATTAATTCATTTTTCAAAGTAAATACAAAAGTAGCTTCACATTATTTACATCAGATTTCTATAGTAGGCACTTTCTAAGGACAAATCTCTTAAAACAAAAGTACCTGGATATTTGTAGGCTTTTGTCCAATTGAAGGACACAAACAAAAAGTATCAGAACCACGAACTATTTACCCACGCTCGCTAGGCCTTTACAAAGAGATTTCAATTTAAGTAAAGCAATCCAATTTCACACGGCCATGGATATAAATGGGTATCATTTTATACCGCGGATGTAAGCCCCGTTTAAAATTAACGACTGTTGGTTATGAGAACCTGGTAGCCGTTGAGTGATATAGTTTTATTGGAAATTTTATAAAGTTGAGGTTTTATTTGACTCTGTATGAGATTAATGAATTTTCATCATGTTTCTACCTCTAACATGCTTAGTACAAAATGGTAACTACTTACATATTGTAAGAATTGAAATTCCAATAATATCTTTACTGATTCAGCGTCATGAAACCAAAATATTTCAATACAGAACCGATGTTGTTTTCCAATATACATAAATGGGTAGTTGAAATAAACTGATTCTGAATTAAAAAAGACCTCAAAGTTTTATTTTTAATATACTGCCATTAAAACTTACTTTAGTTTTAAAATTACTGCAAAGCTAGTGAACTGAACGATCGTGTCATATAGGCCACTGGACCGAAATGCTCGGTATTTTGTTGAAGGTAAAATGTAGGTAAGCTACACCTATTGTTGAACATTGGGGTGTTTCAGATAGCCGCCACCTGTCGGTAGCCTGTCGCCGACATCCGAGAGGCATCCGACATTGCCAGGGGACGCAAACTGCAACTATTGATAATAGTTATATTATAATATTTGTGTTATTATTGCTCATATAGCATTTTTATCATTTCAGTATTAATTCATGCCATTATCACAAATCTCTTCACACTTATTGATCTCCTGGTACCTAGCGAATCGTTTTACGTTCACATAGACATAGAAGTACCTATTTGTGACATTGACGCTGAAATACTCAAACGTCACTCAGTTTAGGTCGCGCTTGAGTATAATTCTGTCACTACAAATTCTTTGTAAAATGATAAAGATAGCACGATATTCAAGTACAATTAAAGTTGAGTAGCCTTTCAGTATTCGGGCATAAGAAGTATGAAATCTTCAATTACTAGACTTAAAACATTAACATTTTGATGCCAGATGCTGTATGTGTACATAGTACTACATTGACCTTACTCATATCTTCCACAACATGTCCATAACTACACTACAAAAGTTTTCCTTATAATATTCCACATATTATAAGGAAAGTACTTATCTACTTATGGCCTTCATAATGTTTCTGAGATTTTCCTACAATCACTTTGACAACTACATTTTCCGTGTGACAGATAAAAATGAACACGAACACATAATATTTTAGTTGTAGGTTTTATGTACTTCTTTTACTACGCTACTTTTACGTAGCGAATGACTGATGTATTCACATTTCCGGATATAGGTATACGCCACATCTAAATGGCTTTTTGCAAACACCATCGTCCATCATCATTTATCATAATCCAAATAAAACATAAAATTGTCAAATGCATTGGTTTGTGAAAAGCAATTAATCCGATAGATTGTATAATCGCGAATTGGAATCGTATCAAAAAATAGTTAAAACAAATTGCAGCTTTCCATAAAATTGTCATTTTGTCCAGCGTTGTTTTGTGCTACAAACTTTTTTTAGTAGAAAATTAATTGAACAGTAATAGCTACGCTATTTGAGTAGATATTCCTATTTCCTAATAATACTGAAACCCTGGTATGCACTTCCACATAATCGTAACAGATTCATATTGTTATTAGTATAGCTAGCTCTATTTATATTTGGGCTCGCAGCCATTGCAGCGGTAAGTCCCCTCTTTGAGGAGTGACGGTGAGCAAGTGTAGCTCCCCGCCCGAACAGAACCAGCCCGTGCGTACGGCACGTCGCATTCCGCGCGCGCCTCAAAGAGTCATCAGACCACCATAGACAGGCCCCAATGGCATTAGCCAATGCCGAAACGGGTTGCCGGGGCTCCGGCTCGAAGTGCAGGAGTACGAACGGGGTGGTTTTTAGTCAGTAAAAGTCTGACACTCCCTCTCGCCAACCCAAGGCGGGAGAAGTCATTGGATGATTTTCCTCCCTTAAAAAAAAACTTTATTTATATTACTGAGTATTTGATGGAGGAGGTTCAGAGAATACCCTAATATCATTTGACTAACTAACCAGAAGAAAAATAATATTGGTCGGTCAGGAAAGGCACAACCCGCATTGAGCAATCAACCAGCATTGAGTAAGCGTGGTGATTAATGCTCAAACCTTCTCCGTGTGAGAAGAGGCTTTGCTCAGCAGTGGGCATTTACAGGCCGTTGATAATGATGATGATGATGGTCAGGAAAGGAAACTTCATCTGTTTCAGATAATTTGACGATCATAAATATGTTAATAACAAAACTGAATTATTTATGAAGATTACATAATGCTGAACACAAATTAAAATTAACTTTAACAAGACTGTATCTACATTTAGTCTTGTGTAGTGGCAGCAACTTATACCCATCTCTTAGCAAAAAGTCCATCTGGATAGTGAAACAAGAAACATGATTACAACTATTCCGGGTGGCGGGTGGCGGGCTGGCTGCCGACAAAATGTGTAAATAGCGTTCCCGCTTAAAGTTGCAGCGAACACCGGTCCTAGCCGGTCTAAACTAGTTGTAAATGTTAGGGGCACTGTTGCGAAACAAAAGTTTGTACTAAAAATTATCGTTGTTACATCCAATTGTTGTTCTTTTTACCTAGTTCCCAAGTATTAACGCATTCTGTATTTTCTCTGCATAGTTTGTTTCTGTTTTAGCAAATGAGAAAATGTATGAAACAGTTTCGGCTAATTAAGGAATGATAAAAAGTGTGGAATATCGGTTTATCGAATGACAGTAAGTTGTTACTTACTGTTGCTATGAAGAATGGCTATGAACCGACAAGGCAAATCGCGAGAATTTTCCCAAAAAAAAATGAATTGCATAAAACATGAGACAAATTAAAAAAATACCACTATAAATACATTTTATTATGTATACAACTGTAAATAACGTTATTATGATAAAATTTTGAACAAAATTATAGTTCGGTGTTCATGTTAAGTTCGCCTCTAGTAAAATAAATACATATAATATAACACGTTTATTTGTGTAAAGTTAATATCTCATGTAACATTATAGTATACAACGTGAATGCACGTCTCACCCTTGGTATAAGTCTCAGACTCGAGCGACTATTAAAAAAAATACAGTTAAGATTCTCTTTTGCAGTCTCCTTGTAAAATGAACTTAATTAAATGTCTATCGACGTCATTTAAGATAATGAAGCTTAATTAAGTTGGTCATATCTAAAGCCATAATGAAATGATATAAATAAGTTAACAGATAAACATTTCAGTATAGCAAAAGAAACCTGAAAGTCAGTAAACGAGCAGACGGATCACCTGATGGTAAGCAATCGGCATCGCCCGTAGACACCTGGAACACAAGAGCAATTACAAATACATTACCGGCCTTTTGGGGATTTGAGGATTGTTGGGGATTCAGGGACTGGAGTGATTGGAAAATTGGGCCTCTGGTAACCTCACTCACACGACGAAATACAACGCAAGCTTTATTTCATGTCTGTTTTCTGTGAGGCCGTGGTATCACTCCGGTCGAGCCGGCCCATTCGTGTCGAAGCATGGGTCCTCCACAGTTACACGTAGGTCTCACTTACACGTAGCAAACTTAACAAAAATATCAGACATTAATTTTGAACTGATGTGCTAGCTCATGTCTATACATTAGCTTTTGAAAAACATAATAGCACTAAAACATCAACTATTACTCAGCTGAACTCATTACGAAAAGGTCAAAACCTCAATTCAGAAGGCCCGAAGTGTGTCTATGTCTAAAATAAATCCTAAAACGTACAGAAAAGTAAGTGAAAGTGTAAATATAGTTGTCTGTGAATCCTTGTAATGTATATATACGGCGGGGTGTCACAGAGCTCGCAGTTATGGTTCATAATTTGGTCACGGATCCGCAGATGACACGTACTACCACTCGACACAATTATGACCTGAGACGTGACGCCCTTGTTGGGCATCGCCTGCTATAGAGATATGGTGCCCTAGTATCTTTATGTAAGTGAACTCAAATATAGTATAAAGTAACAAAATTATTTTTTTGTCAGATTGACATTGATTGCTTTTTTGTAAAACTGGTGAGCCAATCATTGTGTAATGACTTTTCTTTTGATAGATCTATAGCACATGTAATGTATTTTTATTATAACCAATGCCGGACAATAATATTACATTTGAATTGAAATCGAAAGGTACCTAATGTAAAAATATATATATATATATGTTCAAATTCCTAACGATCATGCATTGCGATTTTTCGATATAATCACCGTATCGCTCGTCCCATCATCACTTTAATCGTTGGTCTAAATTGCTTGTAATTTTAATGATACCAAACGATATATTTAATTTAGGAATATCTAGAACATTTGAAATATTCGATGGTTCTGTACAATTATTTTTATTTTCTATGTGGGTATCAATATTCAGTATAGTCAGGTACCAACAGTCTCTAAGAAATCTAATTCTTTTATTGCAATCCCCAGCCCACTAGCCAAGCACGGAGATTGACAAACCTCTTTTTTGAAATAGTCCACGAGAACACTATTATGGGCTTCTAATGTATCTATATAGTCAATATAGTCGCTGTTTCTTACAACTTGGACTATCACTCGTAGGAACGTGGTAACTATCATCCGAGTGAGCTGTCCGCGTTATTAAAGTCCGCGATATGTGGCAACGACACCATAGGTGGCAGTTACCACGTTATTATACGAGCTGACGAGACGAAGTGTTTGTAACTTACCAATTTCCTTAAAAATCGTGTCAACAAACTAATTAAGAGGTAGTTTGTGAATGGTAGGTATATATGGACAAAATGCCTCTTCATTTTACCTCATACAAAACCTCTTTAGTAATTACCTAATAAGTAACGTATCTAAGAGCAAAGAACTTGATAACGTACCTTTCAGTATTGCCTCCACCTTCAAATATTGTGTTAATAAGAAATGTACCTACTGTTATAGATTGGTAATAATAGTTTATTTTATACCTATACAAACCCAGCCACACATAAGGAAATCAAACGTAGGTACGTACGACGACGCAACGTTTCCAAAAACTATGATTCACAAGTATTCAAGCTCTCTTTTGTGGGCCCAAGTGCTTTCCGCAAACATAACGTACACAACTGTTCAATCATGATGCTTTGTGAGCCCTTAGGCGCAACATTTCCTTTCATTCCGAGCCCCACAATTCAATATTGCAAACCTGATTTTCCGGATGGTCTCACAATTTCACAAGTAGTCTAGATTTGTGAGGGAAAACCGGGAGTTATAATGGAAGCAACATTGGAAAAATACTTCAAAGAAACCTGTACAGTTCATTACTTTCTGTTCAATAGAAGCGTTCTGTTTGCTGTATATAACTTAATAAAATGTATTTAAATATTACCGGCGAGGTAAGGGCCCTACATCATTTTGTGTAATAATTTCGTTTCCAAATAAGTCAGAAATCTTTATAGACCTCTCAACCATATTACTCTCTATTAATCATAGTATCCTAGTAAGTCGTTGAACTCGTTTTATTGTGTCTATTTTTTTTTTATATATAAATGTACACATTTATTCTAAAACAAAAGGTCCAAAAAATATATCCAAAAGCTGAGACAGAACCACAAAATCTCTGACACCGCATCACGAACAGTCAAGTTATTTTTTCAACAGAGCGACGACGGTGCCTTCCATAAAACGTATCATATGAAATTCTCAAAGAAAATAAAACCTGCTACGCGCGCTATCTTTATCCTTTTTATGACAGAGCGCGAGCAGAGAGAAAAAATACAATATTTCTTTCATGAAATGACTGTGCCCCTCAAACCGTTGAAGAGGAACGAAATACAAGTTTTCATATTAAAAAAACGTATATTTGATACAGACGCTACGGGACATTCCAAGTTATAGTTTATTAGTGTTGCCATATTAACGACTAGAGGACGGTTATCCCCGATACGTTTTTTGTAAGTAAAAGTCTCTCGATTTTCCTTCGAGTATCTATCAATAAATGTATTTAGAGGTGAATTTTATTCTAAACTTTCTGTATTTGGTTACGCGCAAGTAAATAGTTTATGTAGGACGAAAACAATAATTCGAAACCGCAACATTTTCACAACATAATCTGGGTTATAAATTACAATTTAATCTTTGAAGTTTTAAACCACAGGAAAATGTAACTGAGGATGGATTATTTTTAATCAACCTCGCGAAAAAGGCGTCAATCGACTAACACAGGCTAAATTGGCAGAAGATAGTTTTTTATATACTGTTCCAAGTTTGAAAATATAGATAAATCGTATACAAAACGTTGTACCTTCTATTCAACCCCTTAATAACCAAAAGTAGTTGTTTAGCCTATGTGGTGAGTATGTAGCCGACATAATATATTTCCTTTGGTTGACAACCTAATAACAGACTGTCAGGCCTAAGCATTGTTGTGTTATTTATGACATGTATGACCTTACACTCAACTACTAGGACTCCAGAAATTCAAAGAGAGAAGGAAATGTTTCAAACTAACAAGATCTAAATAAAAAAGAATAGCCAGTAATTGCCTGTATAAAATTCGTTTCTCACTCAACTCTTTCGCGGCGGTTAGACCGCATTCGCGAGCAACACTCAATCACAAGTTGAACTCGAACCCAGTTCAGAACGTGCACAATTATCTACTAACTAACCAACTAACGAGAAAGTTAACCAGCACTTAAACGGCCACTTTGCCTCTGGCGTTTTGTTTACGATAGTACTCGCTTACTTCTCGTGTAAGTTCTAAAACTTCTATAACACGACTTCAATTTGATTTGTTTATGCATCTGTGAAATATGAACTACTTAGGTTTGTTGCTATGATGCTATCCTGGTACTAAGTTTCTCCGAATGCGTCCAAAGTCCTCGCGAGTTAGTTTAATGAGAAAATTACTAGTGTCAAGAGAAATCGTTTATTTTGTACTGAAATTCATTCTTAATGTTAGTGTTATTTATTACTTATGTAGTTACTTAACTGGTATACTACACAAACGGACGATACAGGTCGCCGCGTGACATCATTCCTGAAAGTTCCCAACAAGAGGGAACTACTTTCCCCTTCGGAGTGCCTTAAAAGCTTCTGACTTACCTTCACAACTAACATTACTTGGCGACATAGTTCCAAACTATAGTTTTAATACTTTCCTTGGGTATCAAGGTAGGTTGACAGAAGAAAAAAATCTACGATAAAAGTCTCGGAAGCATGACATCATTTGAAAATAATTCTTTTATAAACTATGTTTAAAACGCATTCAACTTTTTTGAAGTCGATTAATTGATATACTAAACCCTTGTCCTATGTGTAACAAACAATTTTCTGAAAACCACGTCACAATGGGTTCAGCCAATCGCGCACAAACTTACCTACATACAGGTACAAACTGAGAAGTGAGAAAGAACCTCCTTTGTTTTTGAAGTCGGTTTAAAAGACATTGATTAAGTGTTCGGAAATTGACATACTTTGAGTACAATAGGTATACACCAACTTCTTTTATTTTCCATCAACATCAAACTATTAAACTAGTACAAGTAACATCTCTGAACCAACTCCTCTGTTTTCAGATCCTCACAATAGCCTCATGAAATAATAGATTCAGTTGCATTGTACATTGTATCAACCGTAACTGAATACAAGAAGCTCATTACGATGCCTTTCATTCACAGAGTATTGGAAATTTCACGCACCGCGAACCAATAGAGGAGATTCAATAATAAACATGGTTTTATGAACCACTCACTACTCTATAATAGCTACTGCAATACCCGGACTTCATAACTATATTGTATTGTGAACTTAGAGTTGAATTTATAGCATTTCTTTATACAAGTATTTATCAATTTTAGTAACAGCTGCATAATACGCGGTGTACTTTGTTGTGTATCAATAAAATAAGATAAACTTTTACGGAAAAAATAAATGTATTAACTACATAAATTGTATAGAAAAATTAAAGACAAATTTATGCATTGATTAACATTCGTAATACACTAATAATAGACTATAGACTAATAATAATAGACTGCCTCGTTGGCCGAGTGGTCGCAAGTGCGACTGCCGGGCAAGGGGTCTCGGGTTTGATTCCCGGGTCGGGCAAAGTACTACAGGGTTTTTAAAAAAATCTCAGTAATAAGCACGGAGTTTGGAACTGTGCCCGGTATATGGCAATAGGCTCGCTCCCTATTACAAGGGACTCATAACATAAATAGTGAAAAGTGGATGTTTTGTGTCATTGTACAGTGGCATAAATTGCACCACTGCTTACCCCTTCGAGGATAAAAGGCGTAATATTATGTTATGATCGTAACACACATCTCTATATTTTGAAGATAATAAATACTTTCAACGTGCCTCATTTGCTATTTAGAAAAAATAATTTTATCGCAAGTTTTCAATCACGATACCCTTAAATCGATATTTCCCACTTAACGGTACGCTGCCGTGTCCCGGCATACTAATACAAACTGATACCTACGCTAGTGGTTCAAAAGAACCTTTAACAGTCACTTCTGCCGTGAATATTTTAACACCGCTAATTGGTTTACATTGCTTTCCCCTACCATGTCTACTCAATTTAATTGGCTATGCTTTTTCGAGTACACAACGAAAGTACTTGCATAACATATCTTCGAATGTCATGTTTTCCTGGTACGTGAAAACACGTGAGGAAAATTGGCCTTTGTGATGTAAGCAGGTCTTTTTTAAGGGAGGAAAATCATAAAATGACTTCTCCCGCCCGGGTGAGCAGGTTATAAATAATAATATTCAAGTAACTATAACTAAAACAAAAGTAAAATTTATTGTTCTGCACAAGTTTTCAGCGCTGAAACAGCTTCTGAACCACTTGACCAAGTATTTTTAAAATGATTTTATAACAACTATCGCGAGACATATTAAAATAACTAAAATCGCAGGTTACTCACGTGAATATACTGAGAAAAGCTCTACAAGTTTTGAACCACAGAGGGGTTTTTCCTCAAGAGCAGCGTGCGCGGTCGCGGCGACGTCGAGCAGCACTCATCTTATTTTTAAAACAATAAGATCGTATTCAATTATTAAGAAATAAATTATTCTCCAGTGTATGACAGTACTAAATACTTGTTCCCTTTGACTGCAAAAATATAATGACTAATATAGAAAAACAATAAAACATTAGTGATTTGCTTTCGAATACCTACTTGAGACAATGTTCAGAATCAAACTCATCGATATTATAAAATTTATTAAAAGGTAGGTAAACACCGCAAGGAGCAACAAACTGAAGTAAAATTTTGTTAAATAATATCGCAAAATTGTAAAATGAAACGAATACCAACCTCTCATAAGAAAATATTTTTACGTCGGTCGAAGAAAGTTAAACTCACAAAAGCAAATTGAATTTGACTGACTTTGAAATTGTAAGAAAAACGTTAAGGTGTCCAACGGGTGTCTACTAACTTATTTTAATTAAAATATTAACTAAAAGTTACCTCGCTTCGGTACTTTGTACAAAAAGAGAAGTTATTATATAAACCTGGCAACACCAGAGTCACGTAAACATAGCCCCGCGAAGTTATTAAATTTAAAAATAATTTATTAAATTGTATCATTAAATGATATCGTTTGACTAGTTTCTGAAGTTCCGGAAAACTAGTGACAGTGTTATCTCGGAAAAAAAACGACTAATTTGATAATAAATTAATAAAAACTACGCAACAGATACAGTGACAAGACAAAGACAGTGAACTGAAAATACCGGACCTCAATAAATATTGTGAGTAAACATCAAACATCCAGCTTAAGAAACACACAGATATTCATAATTTCATAATAACAATAGACAGAATGAAACTAAAAATAAAAAAATAGTTTCGAAAGAAGCAGTTTCAATTCAAATTCAAACATAATATGTAAACAAAAAGAACTGGAACTATAACAACCAATCAGAAGCGTGCAGTCGTGTAATCTGTCAAAATTATATTCGGTCAGAAACGAATAACACAATAAAATATCTTTGGACTCCAGTCTTTTCAGACTACGATCCGTTACACGCGGAAGTTCGATAAACTAATTTAGTAACACAGATACTAAATTTATCCGGACCTACGGAAACTAAATAATCCTGTTAATAATAATAACTTAATATCATCATGAATTTCTTCGAAAATATTACGCTTCGAAGAACGCGCACAAAATCCGACTCAAATGTCTCGCATGAGAATAATAGTACCATTTTATTAGCAGAAAATACAATAGATGGCAGCACCAGCTTGCCAGGATTATCTGATGACGATGATGATGACCTGGTTCTCACATTAAAACAACAAATTGAGAAACTAACACTTGAATTGAAAAGTGCTCACAGTGAAATTGAATCTCTATCTCTTGAGAACAACAATCTCAAATCAATGAACAAGGAGTTACAAAGAAAAAACGAACTTCAGAATGAGGAAGTTACCAGCATTCCTATGAAAACTAAAATACACACATCAAGAAACAAAAAATCTCAAAGTAATATCAAAGAAGTTGACTGTTCTAGGGATAACAAGAAAGACAAACAAGAAGATACCTTCAACAATGCTACGAACAAACTCCCTCTCTCCAATTCACTTAATAATAAGAACAAGATCTGCATTATAAGTGCGAATAACTCCAACAATATATTACAGAATGCTCGAGAGAAATTAAGCAACCATGATATTTGCCATTACATTAAGACCAAATGTGGAATGCAAGATTTATTAGAGGGCTTAAAAACAAAACTAGTTAACTACACAATGAAGGATATGTGCATTATTGTAGTAGGAGAAGAAGATTTTAAAACAACTGGTAACTACTTTAATTTGATTTGTGATATAAGAAATAATTTAAAAATTATTGATAACACTAATATTATAATTTGTTTGCCTACTTTCAAATTTAATAATCACTCATACATGTTTAATTCCAGAATAGAAAACTTTAATAACTTATTGTATCTTGATGTCATGACACATTTTCATGCGTATATACTTGATTCGAACTTGAACCTTAGTTATGATAGCCTAATGTTTGATCAGCAGACAGGAAGAATTAATGATAAGGGCATTAGTAAAATATTTGAAGATATACGGGAGCTCATTGCTGAAATAACTGACACCTCTTTGACTACAGAAACTAAAAACTATAATTCTCGAGTGGTTTATAATTCTACATCTAATTTAAATACGTATACCGCTCCAAATTTTTTTCTCGTATAATTACCTTTTTATTTTGCATCAAAATGTCAATGGTTTGATAAGCAAAT
This sequence comes from Spodoptera picta, assembly GCA_038387885.1. Lineage (NCBI taxonomy): Eukaryota > Metazoa > Arthropoda > Insecta > Lepidoptera > Noctuidae > Spodoptera > Spodoptera picta. The sequence goes on along the minus strand of JAZHFQ010000344.1, from coordinate 1,498,957 downwards.
CGGATTTATTGACTTATCATCTGCATGAACTTTCTGCGGAAGGTAAATTTATTGATGTAGTTTGTATTACTGAGCACAATATGCGAAGCGGCGATCATATGCACCTGAATATGCAAAATTACACACTGGCAAGTTATTCCAACAGAAATAATAGAAGGGGAGGTTCTTGTATACTAATAAACAACAGACATAGATTTCGTAATATTAACATAAGTGAACTCTGTCATCCCGGCATCACAGAGTGTTGCAGTGTGGAACTAATTGATCATAATATAGTAATACTTTGTATCTATCGATCACCGAAAATGGATAAAAATTCTTTGAATGTGTTTTTTTGCAATTTAGAGTCTATATTGCAAAAAATTTGCAAATCTAGTAAAAAAAAATAGCTATTTGTGGAGATTTCAATATTGACATTTTACAAAGGAACCAAATTTCTTCTCAGTTTGAAAACAACCTTTTATATTTTAATCTTAAATTTAGTATAAATCAACCGACCAGATTACAGAGTGGAACTTGTATCGATAATATAATACACAATATAAGAGGTAGTAGAAGTGAAGTACTAGATCTTGCAATATCTGACCATACGGCACAAATTCTTAAATGTCCAATTAAAAAATCATATACTTGTACTCACTGGTTTACAGAAAAACGTGACTACTGCAATGAAAATCTTTTAAAGTTTAAAGAGGCAATGCGGAATCTTACTTTCTCAACTGTGTATGAATGTACAACTCCCAACGAAGCATTTAATGAATTTAATGAATTGTTTAAACTGTTTTATAACCTATGCTTTCCAGTCAATAAAGTTAAAATCCCCATAACAAAACCGGTCAGTTGGACCACAAAAGGTATTAAGTTATGTAGTAAACGCAAAAGACAAATGTTATGGACTCTGAGGCGAAATCCAACTAAAGAAAATAACGACAGATTCAAACTTTATTCTAGGAGACTAAGAAAAATAATCTATCTTACCCAAAAATCACAAAACAGCTTCTATATACACAATGCTCAAAATAAAATGAAAGCCACGTGGAAAATCATAAATTCTAATAGTGCTAACTGTCCTAAAGAAGATATCTCACATTTAAATATAAATAATGAATATGTGGATAACCCCATGGAGATTGCTGAAATATTTAATAATTTTTATATAGATCAAGTTAAACCAATAACCACCAACCAATATCCTGACCTATCTTCGATTTTAGCGGAATCGGACTCAATATTCATGTCAGCCACTGTCCCACAGGACGTTTACAAAATTATTAACACACTTAAAAATACCAATAGCACTGGTTATGATGAAATAAACACCAAAGTCGTGAAAATTGTCTCATGTGAAATAAGTCCAGTCTTAAGTTTTATCATTAACCTAGTTATTGAGAACGGTGTATTCCCAAATGCATTAAAAAAATCTATTGTAAAACCCCTGTATAAAAAAGGAAACAAAGACGACCCGAAGAATTATAGACCTGTTGCATTGGTTCCAGTGTTCTCAAAGGTTATAGAAAAGGTAATATATAACAATTTGTATGCGTTTCTAGAACATAAACACATTCTGAGGGAAGAACAATACGGTTTCAGGAAATCCAAAAACATTAATACTGCCATTTATAAACTTTTTGAACACATTGTTACAAATGTAGATAATAGAAATCCGGTCTGTGCTTTGTTTTTAGATATGTCCAAAGCGTTTGATTATGTGGATTTTAAATTACTTTTGTCAAAGCTGGAACGTTACGGAATAAGGGGCAATATATTGAGTTTAATTGAATCATATTTAATAAATAGACAACAAATAACATATATCAAAAAAATATGTCCACGCACCAAGACTGAGCTGACATATATGTCTAGTCCTAGAAAGGTACGATACGGTGTGCCACAAGGAAGCGTACTAGGGCCGCTATTGTTTATAATTTACATTAACGACATGCCCAGTATAACAAAACATCCCACAACACTTTTTGCAGATGATATAACAGTAACTTTTACGAACCAAAATATATCGTCATTAGAAATGGAAATCAATCAAAGTTTAGAAAAAATAATAGACTGGCTAAACAAAAATAACCTCCAAATAAATTTAGAAAAAACACAAACAATTTTCTTTAAACAACGAATTGATTCCATTGACCTCAAAATCCAATACTGCAATAAAATTATCACTGAAACCGATCACACTAAATTCTTAGGACTCTGGTTGGATCGAAATTTACGATGGAGTTATCACGTTGATCAATTAGTTAAGAAATTAAATCAATATCAGTACGCTCTACATAACTTGGGTAAAATAGCCTCTCATGAAGCAGTTCTTAGTGCCTACCATGCGTATGTATCTTCGACGCTACGATATGGCATCATATTTTGGGGAAATTGTACAGATAGAGAATTAATATTTAAAACCCAAAAAAAATGCTTACGTGCTGTGTGTCAAATAAAGGTGACTGATAGCTGCCGACCATATTTTGTAAAGCTTGAAATTATGACAGTGCCATGCTTGTATATTTATGAAGTTGCACTATTTGTAAAAAAGCACATCCATTTGTTCACAACTCTAAGTTCAAAACGCCATCAGAATACTATCCTAGTCAAAACCCATAAATCCGCATTATTCACCAAAAGTGTTTTGGGAATGGCACCTAAAGTCTTCAATAAAATTCCAAGTAGCGTACGAAATATACCTGATTTAAATAAATTCAAACGTGTCGTATCCGATTACCTTATAATAAAGGCCTACTACTCAATAAATGAGTTCCTGAACGAAAAATAATTAATTGAAGGTGAACGATTTGTTTGATGAACAATTTGTTATTAATCGATGAGGCTTGACTGCATTATATTGTATTAAGAGTACATATGTTAAGTTTTATTAGTGGAATTATTATAAGATGTTGATCTCATTAGATATAAGATTTTACAGTTATAACTGTTACTATGAAAAATAATACATTATTCACTTGTCTATTAAAGACACACTTAGGTACTAAAAACTGACTTAAAATTTCATATGACCTTGATTTTTAAATTGACATTCTTGACTTTAATTAACCTTTGTTTCTTTGTATTAATTCAATTGAAATATTATATATTAATATTTGTACGCCAAGTAAGGCGAAACATAGTGTAACTAAACCTGTTATTAACTTATGAACATCCATATAATACCACCTATGTTACAAATAAATAAATGATTATGATTATGATTATGATTATTTTAAAAATGTCGTTTATTTTATTGAATGAGACTTTCAAGTTAATCGAACTGTCAAGCCGGAATTCCCAAAAATGCATTGTTTTAATGAAAGCGAACTGTAGATACCTACCTACATTGCAATAATAAAACTCTCTTCATTGATATAGTGACCGGAAGCGGACCGCTTCAGGGCTTTACAAGCGTGATGTTATGTAACGTTAAAATAAATCAGTGGCTTCGCAATTTGCTGCTTTTATAAATATTCTTGCTTACAGAAAGGCAATAACTGCAGCGTATCTGTGAACATAATAATAATATTCTCTTTGTACATCTGCTACCCTGGTAGTCGTAATATAGAATAACCTGTATCTCTTTTATTGCGCATCATATTTCACAGCCACCGGATAGCCGTCGTTATGTCGGCAGCACGCCATAGTGCCATATTTACGCCATGTCATCTGATTAAGTTGGTAAATCGAGCTGAACCTGATTGATGGATGGCAGCATCGTTAATTACGCAGTAAGGATGATCTTTTGCAAAAAATCTGGATAATGTTCCAGTTATTTATTTATGTACCTACCTATATCGTCGTAGTAAACTTCTTACATAACTGGCACATAGTTATTAAACGCAAAAATGAGATAGGTCTTAAGAATCCTTCTTGACACAATAATATCATTAAAACTGTTTGAAATAATTTATTGAACAAAATATCCATTCGTGTGATTTTTCATATTATTTTCTTTTTATTAGAGTTAAAAGATAAATCAGTCATTCAATGTTTGTAACTACAAAATACCAAGCTAACATGACATCACGGAGTAATATTTTAAGCAATAAAATTTATAGTACAAGAGGAGTGCAAGGCAGCAAATACCGGGTGTAGCAAAGTAACGTATTTGCATCCACGTCCTGCCCGCTACAAACAAAAGGGGATATTTATATGCTCCTTGAATTATTGCTTTCCTGGTATGTAACACGAAAGTAATTGGTAAAATGTGTTAACGTAATAATTATTTAATTAAACAAAATATTAGGTAAAAATAAATAATATACAGATGATCGGGTCACGATATCACATGTTCGATTTTATCGATTAAATTTTTTTGGGAATTGTGTCGAACACTGAATTAGATAACTATGTATATAAATTATGACATATCTTTATATAGAGGTACATGGTACATAATATACGTATTTATGTATTGTGTAGTATAAAACATGTAGTCAGTGCTCTGTTACTTAGGATGCGCGCGGGAACGTTGTAAATAACTGCGGAACGTGACTCGAATACCGCAGCGTGCCTATACTTTTACTCGCACAGCTTAAATATATGAGAAATTAATTTCTTCTATCTATCATTTTAGGCTAAAGTACCTAATCTAGTATTTTAGGAGGCATTGACGCTTTCATTGTTCAGGACACATCGGGTATAATCCCCGGGTTGTGCTAAGCAATGTAAATAATAGGATTTTCATATTTCAACATTCTTAGGTAGGTATTAATGTTAGGTAATATTGATTATGTCTAATATCTATCTAGGTATTGATATTACTCAAGGAGATACTTAAATAATGTAAAAACACAGAAAATCAGATTCTAAAAACATTATAGTCATGATCGTTAGGGGCAAATATTAGATTAATTAAAAGGAAAAACAAAAGTCCTGCAAAAATTAAGTAGCATTGAAAAAATTGGTTTTTAACTTGTTAACTCGAGTGTAGCACACAAAGTGCTACTTTTTCCTTAAACCTTTTTAAATATTTTAGCAAAGTAATACCTATTTAATATGAATTGATAGATATCTGTTAGGTGACTACCTTTTGTCATTTTTCATGAACAAAATGAATTGGGTACAAAGAATTCTTGTATAAAAAGTCACAAATTCACAATAATCTTGACCCTTGAATAGCCTTGTGGTGATCTTATCATCCTTAATGCAATTGACATGATATGTTCTATGTCCAATAAGGATTAATCCTTATCCCTATAAGTCTCATGTTAACTACTAGCTACTTTCGCGCGATTTCACCCGATCTGCTCGAACGTAGTGTGATGTTTTATAACCTACAGCCTTCATCGATAAATGGGCTAGCCAACACAAAAATAATTTTCGAAATCGGACTAGTAATTCTTGAGATTACCGTGTGCAAAGAATTATTTCTTTTCAGCTTTATATAATAAGTAGGTATATAAGATTTAGATTAAGTACATCATGATACCACAATGTATAATTGTGTAACCTAAATTCGAGACTTATAATGATAAGGCTCCAGTCTACAAGGATTATCAACTAATTAGTAATGCGTAAAATTTGTCTATTTATTTGGCCAGAGCTATGGATGTCACATCGAAATCGTCGGTCATTACTCAGCCCGGCTTAACTCGCTGAATTTTAACTGAGATTTAGTTTTAAGCCTCGTTTGTACACTTATACAGCTGTCATGCCAGTAATTGTGTGAGTTGAGAAGACAGTAAAGATAGGGCAATGTTTACTGCTTCCTACATTGAGATAGTGAATAGAACACAGAAACCGGCACAATACGAACTGATAGAACAAATAGCCGTACAAATACCTACGTTATTCAGTGCACTGAAGTTTTAGATCAGTGCTGAAAAGTCCGATATATTATTAGGAGATGGATATATTATCAATATACCAACATTATTAATACACAATATTTGCTTCGAGAAATATAATAAAGAGTTTCTGAAATTGTAACTGTTATCGTGAAACCAAATACTAATAAGTAGCATAACATAACATAACATCACGCCTTTTTATCCCCGAAGGGGTAGGCAGAGGTGCATATTGCGGCACTTAGTGCCACTGTACAATGTAACACCCACTTTTCACTCTTTATGTTATGAGTCCCATGTACCTAATAGGGGGTGAGCCTATTGCCATATACCGGGCACAATTCCGGACTCCGTGCTACCACTGAGATTTTGTTTTAATAACCCAGTAATACTTTGCCCGACCCGGGAATCTAACCCCCGAGACCACTTGCCCGGCAGTCGCACTTGCAACCACTCAGCCAATGAGGCAGTCAATAATAATAGTATTAAGTAGCATTAGTATTTCGATACTTTATCAGCCACAGTAATCAAAGCCGAAAATCCTATCCACTGTTCATCATTCCAACCTTCCGTACCTACAATTATTTGCAAGCATTATTTCAAAGTCCATATCCATAACATAGGTACAACTTGTACAAGTAACTAAGTGTGTCAAAGGAAACTGGTGTAAACGAAGCACGGAGATGAAAGCCTTGCTTCGGTATTTACGATTTAAAATAAATGGTTGGGATTGACGGCTCAGTGCTTGCGACAACGGCTTACAAACCGTAGCAGCGAGATGATAGCGGTGATACAGACATTCTCTATATAAATATAGTTGTATTTCGTCTATATTTAGGTAGTTATATACTTCTTTTTAGTTATTGACGTCGTTATGTTGGTGTTTTTAGCCTCTTAAATAATCTCGTACATCATAAGCTTTGCTAAGACAGCCTATACTCGGAATTTTAATTCGATTCCAGATTTGACAATTTCAGTGTTGCAACGTTATGACAAGTACTAAATAGTGACGTTGCGAAATTATTCGATATGGAAATGCAATATTTCTGGATCGATTCTTCTCGTTTATAATTTTACTTCCGTAAACTAAGTATATCAGGAAATTAAATATTTCTGAACCGATCATTTAGTTTTGACGATTAATTAACGATCTGAGACTTTTCTTTTATAATTGTGTGAAATAAATAACAAAATGTAATCATGAAGGAACATGGCAAATAAAACAGATAGATGTATTATGGTAATAAGTTATTATAGAATTTGTCGCCGTCATCGCTATCGCTATCCTGTCACTTTCTGTAACATTTATTATAAAACACACACACTGATTGTTTATCGATTTTTGTGTTCATCACTACACTATTATAATTATGTGGTATCATTATTTCACAAAATGACAGTAGCTATTGTCAAATCTGGAATCGAATTAAAATTCTGACTATATGTGTATCTTTCTTACAAAGATTTTCCAATGCAAAGAAGTACATTCTACAGCTCGGCCCAGATATCGATCGTGCACGGTGGTCGTACTAAAAACTACTTAAGGCTTTGTTTGGCTAGGATTCAGCTTGATCTCAAAAAGGTTGCTGCATAGAACGTTAACTCTTTCAGTCTCGGTGGTCATTGTAACTAACCACCTTGTCTTAGAAATTCAATTTTTGAAGTATGCTCCAAATTACTTTGCATTGGTTTTTAAGCATTTCAGTACAATTGAATAAAATATATTCGTAACCAGTTAAAAGTGTGACTGAAAGAGTTAAATCAAGATTAACTATCTCAATGAATAACCCGAAACTAAGGATGTGTTTATTTTAACTGTTCAGTCCCCAAGCGGATTTTCGGTACGATATATCAACGTTTAAGTGGATGAAATCCAGATTTTAAAACTGCATAATTATCATGTCCGCAAAGTAACATATTATTTAGTTTAAGTAATAATAAAAGAACAACTTATGTAAATATTTAATTAAAACTTCACAATAACGTAGTTAAGTAGATATTCACAAAACATTAACAAATTGTACTACAATTATAATATAAGAATTGGATCCAAAGTCAGTTTTAAAAGTATTAAAATAAAATTTCACTATAACTCTTTCAAAATACATATGAACAAGGTAACGCCAAGGATACACTAGGGGAAATGTCCAAAGACTATTTTAATATTTTTGTCCCCTAGGCCCTAGTGTATCCTTTGCTTAAAGAACACAACGTCGAAGTACAGTAATACTCCAAAATACACATCTTACTACAAAATAAAGCACCATTGATTAAGAATTCATATTAATAATTAACTTCCATAGAAAAAGTTTCAGCAAAACCAAATAAATCAATAAAAAAGTCAGATTCATCGCGTCTATATTTATAACGATTATTCAATATCACATTTTATATCACTTACAAATGATATCATGTTACGTAAATATAATTACATATTTTAATTTATATAATTAATGGAATGTTTAACTACATTTTTATAAAGTAACTGTTATAATTATTATAGCAGTTATATTATACCTGTTAACATATTACCTCTATATCTGTTATAATTAATATCTATAACATGGAATAGTTATTGGCGGGAACACTTCTATCTTATGGATAGATAACTGTTATTTAATCAACATTAAATATCCTAAAACATTGGAAATACTCAAAGGTAACGTTTCCTAACAATCACAATAACTGAGAGAATGGAGATAGTAAATTACACAAACGTAGACGTTGTTTTTAATAGTCTTAAAATTCACTGAGCTTGGCTGTGTATGAAACGGCATCTTACCGTATGATATCCAAACCTGTGAATAGAAGAAAATCCATACAGCATAGAAAGGCATTAGGAGGAGAGTATTTGTTATCTACTCGTATTGCAAAGAACAGACTCCTTGTAATTTATAGAACCCTGGTACGTGTGGAGAATTAGTATAGTATAGAAGGTCATGCAGGAAGGGAAAATTATTTAGAAATCTGTTTCAGGAGAGTACAAAACAGTTAAATAACCCAAGTAACAAAATACTTTCATCCGAATATAATTTATTATTTATTAACTTAATACCACTCTCCACACTTACCTGAGCTTCATTACGTAGTAGTTTCACAGTCGTGAAATATTAGTCTTGAAATCGGCTTGACCATTGCCAACTGGAAAAATTCTCTTCTGATTTATGTTACCCTAGTAAATGGATTAGTATCCTAGTCTAGGATTATGTCTAATATCTATCTAGGTATTGATATTACTCAAGGAGATACTTAAATAATGTAAAAACACAGAAAATCAGATTCTAAAAACATTATAGTCATGATCGTTAGGGGCAAATATTAGATTAATTAAAAGGAAAAACAAAAGTCCTGCAAAAATTAAGTAGCATTGAAAAAATTGGTTTTTAACTTGTTAACTCGAGTGTAGCACACAAAGTGCTACTTTTTCCTTAAACCTTTTTAAATATTTTAGCAAAGTAATACCTATTTAATATGAATTGATAGATATCTGTTAGGTGACTACCTTTTGTCATTTTTCATGAACAAAATGAATTGGGTACAAAGAATTCTTGTATAAAAAGTCACAAATTCACAATAATCTTGACCCTTGAATAGCCTTGTGGTGATCTTATCATCCTTAATGCAATTGACATGATATGTTCTATGTCCAATAAGGATTAATCCTTATCCCTATAAGTCTCATGTTAACTACTAGCTACTTTCGCGCGATTTCACCCGATCTGCTCGAACGTAGTGTGATGTTTTATAACCTACAGCCTTCATCGATAAATGGGCTAGCCAACACAAAAATAATTTTCGAAATCGGACTAGTAATTCTTGAGATTACCGTGTGCAAAGAATTATTTCTTTTCAGCTTTATATAATAAGTAGGTATATAAGATTTAGATTAAGTACATCATGATACCACAATGTATAATTGTGTAACCTAAATTCGAGACTTATAATGATAAGGCTCCAGTCTACAAGGATTATCAACTAATTAGTAATGCGTAAAATTTGTCTATTTATTTGGCCAGAGCTATGGATGTCACATCGAAATCGTCGGTCATTACTCAGCCCGGCTTAACTCGCTGAATTTTAACTGAGATTTAGTTTTAAGCCTCGTTTGTACACTTATACAGCTGTCATGCCAGTAATTGTGTGAGTTGAGAAGACAGTAAAGATAGGGCAATGTTTACTGCTTCCTACATTGAGATAGTGAATAGAACACAGAAACCGGCACAATACGAACTGATAGAACAAATAGCCGTACAAATACCTACGTTATTCAGTGCACTGAAGTTTTAGATCAGTGCTGAAAAGTCCGATATATTATTAGGAGATGGATATATTATCAATATACCAACATTATTAATACACAATATTTGCTTCGAGAAATATAATAAAGAGTTTCTGAAATTGTAACTGTTATCGTGAAACCAAATACTAATAAGTAGCATAACATAACATAACATCACGCCTTTTTATCCCCGAAGGGGTAGGCAGAGGTGCATATTGCGGCACTTAGTGCCACTGTACAATGTAACACCCACTTTTCACTCTTTATGTTATGAGTCCCATGTACCTAATAGGGGGTGAGCCTATTGCCATATACCGGGCACAATTCCGGACTCCGTGCTACCACTGAGATTTTGTTTTAATAACCCAGTAATACTTTGCCCGACCCGGGAATCTAACCCCCGAGACCACTTGCCCGGCAGTCGCACTTGCAACCACTCAGCCAATGAGGCAGTCAATAATAATAGTATTAAGTAGCATTAGTATTTCGATACTTTATCAGCCACAGTAATCAAAGCCGAAAATCCTATCCACTGTTCATCATTCCAACCTTCCGTACCTACAATTATTTGCAAGCATTATTTCAAAGTCCATATCCATAACATAGGTACAACTTGTACAAGTAACTAAGTGTGTCAAAGGAAACTGGTGTAAACGAAGCACGGAGATGAAAGCCTTGCTTCGGTATTTACGATTTAAAATAAATGGTTGGGATTGACGGCTCAGTGCTTGCGACAACGGCTTACAAACCATAGCAGCGAGATGATAGCGGTGATACAGACATTCTCTATATAAATATAGTTGTATTTCGTCTATATTTAGGTAGTTATATACTTCTTTTTAGTTATTGACGTCGTTATGTTGGTGTTTTTAGCCTCTTAAATAATCTCGTACATCATAAGCTTTGCTAAGACAGCCTATACTCGGAATTTTAATTCGATTCCAGATTTGACAATTTCAGTGTTGCAACGTTATGACAAGTACTAAATAGTGACGTTGCGAAATTATTCGATATGGAAATGCAATATTTCTGGATCGATTCTTCTCGTTTATAATTTTACTTCCGTAAACTAAGTATATCAGGAAATTAAATATTTCTGAACCGATCATTTAGTTTTGACGATTAATTAACGATCTGAGACTTTTCTTTTATAATTGTGTGAAATAAATAACAAAATGTAATCATGAAGGAACATGGCAAATAAAACAGATAGATGTATTATGGTAATAAGTTATTATAGAATTTGTCGCCGTCATCGCTATCGCTATCCTGTCACTTTCTGTAACATTTATTATAAAACACACACACTGATTGTTTATCGATTTTTGTGTTCATCACTACACTATTATAATTATGTGGTATCATTATTTCACAAAATGACAGTAGCTATTGTCAAATCTGGAATCGAATTAAAATTCTGACTATATGTGTATCTTTCTTACAAAGATTTTCCAATGCAAAGAAGTACATTCTACAGCTCGGCCCAGATATCGATCGTGCACGGTGGTCGTACTAAAAACTACTTAAGGCTTTGTTTGGCTAGGATTCAGCTTGATCTCAAAAAGGTTGCTGCATAGAACGTTAACTCTTTCAGTCTCGGTGGTCATTGTAACTAACCACCTTGTCTTAGAAATTCAATTTTTGAAGTATGCTCCAAATTACTTTGCATTGGTTTTTAAGCATTTCAGTACAATTGAATAAAATATATTCGTAACCAGTTAAAAGTGTGACTGAAAGAGTTAAATCAAGATTAACTATCTCAATGAATAACCCGAAACTAAGGATGTGTTTATTTTAACTGTTCAGTCCCCAAGCGGATTTTCGGTACGATATATCAACGTTTAAGTGGATGAAATCCAGATTTTAAAACTGCATAATTATCATGTCCGCAAAGTAACATATTATTTAGTTTAAGTAATAATAAAAGAACAACTTATGTAAATATTTAATTAAAACTTCACAATAACGTAGTTAAGTAGATATTCACAAAACATTAACAAATTGTACTACAATTATAATATAAGAATTGGATCCAAAGTCAGTTTTAAAAGTATTAAAATAAAATTTCACTATAACTCTTTCAAAATACATATGAACAAGGTAACGCCAAGGATACACTAGGGGAAATGTCCAAAGACTATTTTAATATTTTTGTCCCCTAGGCCCTAGTGTATCCTTTGCTTAAAGAACACAACGTCGAAGTACAGTAATACTCCAAAATACACATCTTACTACAAAATAAAGCACCATTGATTAAGAATTCATATTAATAATTAACTTCCATAGAAAAAGTTTCAGCAAAACCAAATAAATCAATAAAAAAGTCAGATTCATCGCGTCTATATTTATAACGATTATTCAATATCACATTTTATATCACTTACAAATGATATCATGTTACGTAAATATAATTACATATTTTAATTTATATAATTAATGGAATGTTTAACTACATTTTTATAAAGTAACTGTTATAATTATTATAGCAGTTATATTATACCTGTTAACATATTACCTCTATATCTGTTATAATTAATATCTATAACATGGAATAGTTATTGGCGGGAACACTTCTATCTTATGGATAGATAACTGTTATTTAATCAACATTAAATATCCTAAAACATTGGAAATACTCAAAGGTAACGTTTCCTAACAATCACAATAACTGAGAGAATGGAGATAGTAAATTACACAAACGTAGACGTTGTTTTTAATAGTCTTAAAATTCACTGAGCTTGGCTGTGTATGAAACGGCATCTTACCGTATGATATCCAAACCTGTGAATAGAAGAAAATCCATACAGCATAGAAAGGCATTAGGAGGAGAGTATTTGTTATCTACTCGTATTGCAAAGAACAGACTCCTTGTAATTTATAGAACCCTGGTACGTGTGGAGAATTAGTATAGTATAGAAGGTCATGCAGGAAGGGAAAATTATTTAGAAATCTGTTTCAGGAGAGTACAAAACAGTTAAATAACCCAAGTAACAAAATACTTTCATCCGAATATAATTTATTATTTATTAACTTAATACCACTCTCCACACTTACCTGAGCTTCATTACGTAGTAGTTTCACAGTCGTGAAATATTAGTCTTGAAATCGGCTTGACCATTGCCAACTGGAAAAATTCTCTTCTGATTTATGTTACCCTAGTAAATGATACTTGTACGTATTTAGGGAAATATTAAAACACTTTCTTACTTAAAATATGCTGATCAATACTGGGTCCGTCCACGAAGCGAGCCTCAAATCCTGTGTGGAGGTCTTCCATCAACAGCTGATGGCTCCGTCTGAAGTTCCACAGTAAGAACCTGTGTCCTTCCTTCTCTAGATCTACTATCACAGATACTAAGTTCTGGAAAGGAAAAAAATATAATGTGTAACACCTTATTACCAGATATTACAAAAGGTCTTTTACAAGGATTAGACGAAAATAAGATAATAACGATGAATTTACCTCAGCGACTCCCAGGTCCATAGCATACAGATGCCGCGCGTCCACGACGACGACGGCGGCGGCGGGCGGCACCAGGCGGCGCACCTTGTGTTGCACGTGCTCCGCGCTCGCGTACGACAGGGAGTCGGGCAAGATGACAGATACGCAGTCCTGGTTGCCCACCTAATCACAGGTAATCTTTGCTTTCATCTTTACTCAGAATAATCTATACTAATATTATAAAGAGGAAAGATTTGTACCTATTTTTGTATGTTTGTAATGAATAGGCCCAAAAAGTACTGGGCCGATTTAAAAAATTCTTTCACCAATAGAATACTACATTCTTCCAAATCGACATAGGCTACATTTCATTTTGAAAAAAAAATAGTCTACCCAGTGCGAAGCCGGAACGGGCTGCTAGTATATTATAAGTAAAGAACTTAGAATATATATTCTAAGTAAAGGTGAATGAACTGAATTAAAATATTTATATTGACAAAATCGACGTGGCGACAATGTATAATTATAGAATTGATTTGATTTTCGTCTACTTATAAGACCTCAATTTTGAAGCAGTAACTTGTTTTCAACTCCTTGTAGTGACTAAAGTGTAGAATATAGCTCAGCAAGGTTAGGATGTACCAGAATGTACAGCTAGCTTTGAAGTTGTCATCCAATGGAGTGCGTGTACCTTGAAGGTCGTCCCTTGTATGGGCGGGCGCGCGGCCCGGGCGAGCGCGCGCGCGGCGTCGGCGGCGGCCCCGCCCAGGATGCCATACTCCAGCCCGCACGCCGCGCCCGTCGCCACCGTCAGACCGTACACGCACAGCTCCAGCTCTGGGTAATATACAAGTAACTTTATAACCACATACTTCACACATATTTTGATCATCAAATGTACATTAACTAGCTTAATGTGGGACAGCCATGCTTCGGCACACATAGGCCGGCTTAAGCGGAGTATTACCACGGCCTCACAGAAAAGCGACATAAAACAAGCTTGCGTTGTGTTTCGCATATCCCCCCCCCCATCCTGAATCCCCGCAATCCCTGAATCCCAAACAATTCTTAAATTCCTAATCCACAAAAGGCCGGTAACGCACTTGTAACGCCTCTGGCGTTTCAAGTGTCCATGTGCGACGCTAATTGCTTACCATCAGGTGATCCGCTCGCTCGTTTACCGGCTTATCCCATAGAAAAAAATATCATAAACTTTTATTTCATTTTAAAATAACTTCAAACTGCGAGGATCTCAGAAACACCAAGCAAGTCATCGTTAAGGACATTAAAGAAAAGTACATAGTTAGGTTAGGTTAATTGAGCAAGACTAAACAATAGTCTAAACAATAGTCACTCATCGCATCAGGCGCCAAAATAAAATCATACTCACTACTATTCCGCCATAACTTTTTAATTATGGTGACCTCCATGAGTGAAAACATGGCGACGATTATAATACCGGCCAACGTCGCGCGCGGGATGAAGTAGAAGGCATCAGCTAATAGCGTCACAGCTAGTAACACTAACATGGCTGGGGATAAAAATATTGTGATTTAAAAACCCGTATTATTAGGCACAATAAAAGTCTAATAAATGTGGAACTTCTCTTACCTTTGAAAAAGCACCCAGCAGGAGTAACAACTCCACTGGCGTGGTTAAGTGCAGTGCGAGTGAAGGAGCCCGTGGAAGGCATGCTCTGCGCGAAGGACGATACCACGTTACATATGCCGATGGCCAGCATCTCCTGCGTCGCGTCCACTGTTGTACTGCCCGCTGCATACAAATAATAATATTTCGACAGGGATCCCTGGACAAAACTTGACTCATGGCGTCGCTAAGAAAGCAACTTTCGAAGCTTCCTTCCTACGGACTTCCCGAGAATTTATGCAAATGGGTCTCCTACTTCCTTGCAGACAGAAGCATTAAAGTCGTCGTCGACGGTGAATGCTCTGACTTGATGTCTGTAAATGCAGGTGTCCCTCAAGGCTGCGTGCTATCGCCTATATTCCGATTGATATGATCATGTCATTGATATCCTCCATATCAATGACATGCTCCAAATCAGCGGCATTCATTGTTATGCGGATGACAGCACAGGCGATGCCTACTACACCGGCCGCGCTAACATTTCTCGGGAAAACGTCATAGAGAGCCGAAACAGACTCGTGTCTGAAATCGAGACCTCTTTAGGGAGAATCTCTGATTGGGGTGGACTTAATTTGGTCCAATTTAACCCCACTAACACACAAGTCTGTGTGTTCCGCTAAGAAACTGCCGTTGGTCATCTCTCCTCAGTTTCAATGCACCCCCCTAACTGCCTCAGCCGGTATTGGAATACTTGGTGTCAACATTTCGAGCGACGTCCAGTTTTGCGGTCATTTAGAGGATAAGTCCAAATTAGCCTCGAGGAAGCTTGGTGTGCTCAATAGATCGAGGCAGTATTTCACCCCGACCCACCGCCTGCTTCTATATAAGGCACAGGTGCGGCCCCACATGGAATACTGTTCTCATCTTTGGGCGGGGTGCCCCAGTACCAGCTTCTTCCTCTGGACCGCATTCAGCGGCGTGCCGTTCGGATTGTTGGATGTCCGGATGTTTCAAACCGGCTCGACACTTTGGCAATGCGTAGAGATGTAGCTTCATTGTGCATTTTCTACCGCTTATACCACGGGGAGTGCTCTGAGGAATTGTTTGACCTGATACCTGCCGCATCTTTTCGCCATCGACCCTCACGACAGCATATGCATCCCTATCATATAGATGGTTGGCAGGCCACAACTGTGCGGTTCTCACGTAGCTTCCTGCCTCGCACAGCAAAACTGTGGAATGATCTGTCGTCGGCGGTATTTCCGAACCGATACGACCTTCAAACCTTCAAGAGAAGAGCGTATTCCTTTTTAAAGGGCCGGCAACGCACCTGTGACTCTTCTGGTGTTGCGGGTGTCCATGGGCGGCGCTGATCGCTTACCATCAGGTGATCCGTCTGCTCGTTTGCCTCTTATTCCATAAAAAAAAAACAAAAACAAGGGAAAAAATAAAACCAATCGAAATTTATAGAAGTAATTCTTCTCTCATAATGGAATTTTATAAATAAATCTCGCAGAACAGAGAATGGAAGAATTCTGTCATGTGCCCTTACCAAATGCCTTAGCAATAGCTATGCTCTCCAGTATAGCAACGAGTGGCATCACAATTCCTTCTCCTCCGAAAACGGTCAACATATCCTCGAAGTTAAGTGTCTGGTTATTAACCACCGTGCTGAATGGAGGTGGCCCGAATTTGGGCAGACCACCCTGAATTGTACCTAAGAAAGTAAAATTTAATTAATGGCCGCTCCGTGGTTGTGGTATAGTGGAGATTCAAATGCATTTTGTATACTTGACATTTTCAGTGTATTATGGGACCAGGCGTTCAACGAGCAAAGAAGTCTGCAAAATTCATATTTTTACACAGAAAACATTTTGACTTTCTTTCTTTCTTCTCTTTTATTGAATAAAATGACTACTTACTTGTGGAAGGTGAATTACTTTTTCACATAACTATATCTTAGACAAAAATTTTTACTGACAGAAAATACGGCAACCATATTTTTTTCTACCAGGGCTACATCACATTCACAAATAAAGAGTGTTGGTAAGAAGAATTAGAAACTAAAGTCAATTTCTAATGTAAAGCAAATTGGTTCAATGCCTACCAGGAGTGCATTACATGCAAGAAGTTACTAACCTGTAAGTGCAAAGGGCGTGATGCCTTTTAAATTGAGAACAAAAGCAAGTATGGCGGCTGCGAAGACCACGAGCGCGTTCCGTGCACGCACTACATTGAGCCAGCACGCCGCCATCCGGGTAGCACATGGTGTCGCCGTGTCTGATACTTTGATCGTAGCCCGCTGACAAATATTGGACAGAAAGGTATAAAAACGTATCATTAGCACCAATTTTCTTCAATACAAGTCCCGTATAACTTTTGTGTTTCAATTCTGTGTGCACCTCTGCCTACCCCTTCGGGGATAAAAGGCGTGATGTTATGTTATGTAAGTCCCGTATAAAAGGAAATGAAAAAACAATTTACTGTTTTCCCTGATACCTACTATTGGGAAATTCAGAAGACAAGAATCAATGCTGAGACCTTGAATACATTTCAAACTCGATCAACACGAGCCAAATTAACCAGAAAATTAAGTAACTTTTTCCTGTCTAGTCTAGATTAATTTACGAAATAGTTAAAGATTAGACTGCCTCGTTGGCCGAGTAGTCGCAAGTGCGACTGCCGGGCAAGGGGTCTCGGGTTCGATTCCCGGGTCGGGCAAAGTATTACTGGGTTTTTTAAAATTCTCAGTAGTAGCACGGAGTCTGGAAATGTGCCCGGTATATGGCAATAGGCTCACACCCTATTACATGGGACTCATAACAACTAGTGAAAAGTGGGTGTTACATTGTACTGTGGTAGAATGTGCACCTCTGCCTACCCCTTCGGGGATAAAAGGCGTGATGTTATGGATTAAAGATTAGACTAAGAAATATCATTGCACCACTTACTTTGAGTAGGAGTAAGGCAATAATGGTGCTGATTCCTAACACTGTGTCCCATAACTGTACTGTCTTGATGTTTTCAAAGAAGTTTATGAGAGCATCAAAGAATGTGTTGCCTGATGAACCTGCAAAAAGTATTTTGATAAGAAGAAGCAATCACATCAAATAACAGGTGATGTTAGGTATACTAAATTAGTTTCATATCAAAATACAAACAGATTCCTTATAATTAGCAAATATTAATAGCAAATGTGTAATCATTTTTGGATTTATAATTGTCAATCCAATCAAGTTTTAAACGAATCTATTTCGCTAATGTGAGAATCGGCATTTCCTTTTAAGTCAAAAAATTTACGAGTTTTAACGAATTTATTTAATGAATCCAAATAGTAAAGTGATTGGACTATTATTTCCAGCACAGTTGATTCAAGTTTCTATTGATTATAAAGTGATTTGGCTGGCAATCTTTGGACACGAAGATCTAAAGATCAAGTCTCTGTGGCGTGTTGTCAGAACAGGCTAGAGCCAGCAGTCCACGGTAATCTATCTATATAAATGATAACAAAAAATGAAATTTTGTTCGTTAGTAGTATCGCTAAAACTCGAGAACGACTGGACCGATTTGGCTAATTTTGGTTTAAAAGGGGAGAAAAATATTTCTAGGCGGTACGAAGTTTGCCGAATCAGCTAGTACTTATAATTACTTACCATGATGAGCAAAATTCTTAAACACGTTTTTCTTTCTCTTACCTGATATCCTAAACAAAGACTTGAGCTGTGATGCGCTAATCTGTAAGGCGGCTGCCGTCGTGAACCCACTGATCACTGGTTTTGATATAAAGTCCAGAAGAAAACCTGTAAACAGACAAAATAATATCATTATAGTTACTAAAACAAAACGACTTTATTAACCATCGAGTAACAATATATTATTAGTGCGCTTTCTCCGCATTTAGTCATATTTATTTAGGTACTTCTAGACACCAATCTCTAGTTTTCCTAATTTTCTTTCATTTTGTAGCACTACATTACTTTTCGCCGCATTGCTCCTGAAACTATATCTAATTTCATGCACGAATGCACAGTTATACACATTCTCGCTTCTATAATGAGTTCAAGGCTAAATTAATAAAATTAGTTTCAATAAGTACAATAGCTCTTAATCAAAAAAGTTGTTGAACAAAAAGTTGTTGCTAAAACACCTCAAGGCTACTTCAGCCAGTATTAGCTAGAAAAAGATGAATTTGGTCCTACAATACCTATTGTAAATAGATACATTATATTGTCTTTACAATAGGTTTACTTCTATGACGTGCTGATTCCCTGGTATATTAAAGTTCAAAGACCTAAGAAAGACGAGAAATAATTTTACGCTACATAATATTGTCACTTAAAAAAGCCTAAAATATGTAAGTATAAATCACGTTTTAACACGACCAAAATAATAAAGATAGACAGTAGAGTACTAATTACTCCAACCAACTCACAGTTATCAACAAAAATCATTCATTGCATTGAACTCAAGAAGTTCAGTGTCTTCACACATTAGCATAAACAGCACTTTCTCTTTGCGTAACAGGGCGACAGATGCCGAAGGAGTTGTTTACATTCGATAGATATGCAAATGGAGAAATTTGAATACGCGATGCAACGCGATATTCTCGATTGACGGTTTCAATTTTATGTTTGTGACTCATGAAGTATGTAAAAGAATTTAGTTGTAATTCTAACCAAGTGCTAAGTACGCATTGTTGTATTCATTCAACGATGTAACAGCTATAAACTACATTATGCCATTTGTGTACACCTTATTAACACGTGATAAGGTTTACAATAGAATTGTAAAGGATAATTATTATATGACTGTTAAGACTAGTATCGGAGAATAGGCAAGTAGGTACTATATATTTAGGAAATCGGAAATACAAAACCAATTTGTTTAAAAAGTTGAGTGTTTTAATAGATGAAGTCATCAACGAAGTTGTTTCATATTAAATAAAATCCAATTTCAAATTTTTGTTACATTTCAACAGCTACCGACTATTACTATAATTACAATTTATCAAAACAATATAACTGGGGCAAGTAGGTCCATTAAAACTTATTTAATATCGTTATTATTAGGACGACTACTTGAGTCAAAAGCAGTCTGCTTACAAGGATTATTTTACAAGTCATCACGTGCGTGTTCGAGGTGGCACCTTCTTGACTTCAAGGGCCATGTGATAAGATAACAAAGGAAACTCGTCCATTTATCCCCATTTTTAGGAGTAGATAAAGGTGCAAATTGCACAACACATACTGCACAAAAACCAGTAAGTAAGAAATGCGGTATTTCCTTAACACGTTAAACGCCATGGCAGTCACCGGTGACCGACATTAGCGGAGGATTTGCCTTCAACAGTTTTTTATTGGCAGCCAATGCCTTAAAACCAGAAAGCCTACTTTTAGTATTAAGGAAAGAGTAACATGGCTCCGGGCCATAACACTAGGTACTCATAAATCGATAAAGTTTACACGACACATTAAGGTCAATGAAATCTTCTGTACAAAGTTGCTTTTTGAGGTAAACACGGGTTTAAGGATAAAAAATTAAACATAATGCGAATTAAAACCTGCAGCTGTAGCCAAATGCCATTTAGCGCTTGTCTACATGTAGAATAGAAAACCAAATTATATGGAATTGATGTAAATTTTGACACTTGTCAGTGTCATCCTCATACATTTTGATTTCTACTATGTCTGTAGACAAGCGCTAAAGTGGCGTTTAGCTAAAGGCCCTGATTAGTGACCCTTTGTAGTCCACAAAACATTCCCTAATTTTCTTAACCTTTCAGAACAAATACTACTCACCTAATTGTAGTATCCCAAGAAGAAGTATAAAGCATCCTGATAGAAAAGCAGCCAGATATGCGAAATCAGCTGACTTGGCGACGTATTTGGCAAGCAATGCTGCTAGGATAGCGGTGGGACCAACTGTGACATCCTTGCAGCTTCCGAACAGCATGTACATGAGGCCGGGGAATATGCTGGAGTAGAGGCCCACCTGGAATATAAGAAAATTTGGATGGCCTCAGAAGAATGGAGAAAAAATGGGTTTGTTTGATGATGATATTATAAAATTGTAGTAAATATGTATATAAGTACATACATAGTATGATTATGTATAATTTCTCAAGTACTGTTTTTTTTTAAATTGCCCCATACTAGGAATTTCTCCTGTATCGTAGGCGCGTTTACAAACATACAAGTTCACATAATGTCACAAATCACACAAAGAGTTGTTCCGTGTGGGAATCGAACCCGCGACACTTTGCGTAGCAGACGGTTGCCCAGCCATCGCAACAACCGTGTACGTAGTCAAATCTGATAAGAATATACTAAAATATTTTTTACCTGTGGAGGCAAACCAGCGACCATAGCATATGCGATGCCCTGTGGTATTGAGGTCAGGCCCACTGTGATACCTATAAACACAGATTGAGATCATAAAATACATACTTATATTATAGTTTCCTTCTCCACGCAGCCATATTTGGCCGTTTTGACATAACATTTCAAAACTATTTTTCATTCACAAGATTATAAAAAAACCTTATATTTATTTTCCTCAATAAATTCTGAGAATAAAAATCTCGAGTTGTTTTTAAATATAAATTAGTTATAGTAATAAAAGCAATGTAATCAGGACAAGGCAATACTAGGATATCATAAGCATCAAATCAATTAGGTACTAGTAGATGTACCTACCTATAAACAACTACCATTAATTAAAATATAAAATACGACTGAACAATAATATGACCATTGTAGCACTAGAAATTGAATATAATAATATGTAATTCAATTGCGCAATGCCTTGAATTAATCAATTATACTTAACCATAATATATAACAGTGTATGTATACAATTATACATACATAAACTAGGTACCTATATGCTTTTTTTAAGGAGGAAAATCATCGAATGACTGTTTCCCGCCTGGGTGAGGCGGGAGGGAGTGTCAGACTCTTACTGACTAAAAACCACCCCGTTCCTTCTCCTGCACGTCGAGCCGGAGCCCCGGTTACCCGTTGCAATGCCTTGAATTAATCAATTATACTTAACCATAATATATAACAGTGTATGTATACAATTATACATACATAAACTAGGTACCTATATGCTTTTTTTTAAGGGGGAAAATCATCGAATGACTGTTTCCCGCCTGGGTGAGGCGGGAGGGAGTGTCAGACTCTTACTGACTAAAAACCACCCCGTTCCTTCTCCTGCACGTCGAGCAGGAGCCCCGGTTACCCGCGGTAGGTTCTCGCTTGCAATTGAGTACTTGCCAACTAGTCAAATTCAATACTTTTTTCGAAGAGTCAAAAACGACAGTTTTCTATGAATTTTGTACGAGATTGTGTATAGTGACGTCACGTTTTTTTAGCGACAAACAGCATACTTATTCCTTAAAAATTTGATTGAAATATATTCAAATTAAGTTAGTCATAAAATCAATTAATACAAGGTGTGATTATTTTTTTATATTTTATTGTATTCAACAGTCAAAATAATTTATTTGTGACCCAATTCAGTCTCAGTTCGTAAATGTTATAAATTGAAGCTAGCTAAACCAACCAATTGAAGTGAAGGAATCAAATGAAATATAAAAGATCGAACTGAACTTAATCGCTTTCTCGTCCGTCATTGGTCGTTCAACCAATAAGATGGCGGATCGCAATCGAGTTCATTTCGATCTTTCGAATTCAAAGATATCCTATTCCTAGCAGGTCACTGATCCGGCGCATGACCATATCTAAATAATTGTGGATCATATAAAGCAGTGTCTATCTACACAGATCTACTTCACACCAGTTTATAACACAAACAGGCGGATTTTAATTAAATTCCTTTGTTTCCACAACTCCGTGGGAAGATAAGATAACATTTATTGTATTCACAGATTATCTATAAATCCCAGACGTGCTTAGTTTACACCCAGTCAGTGGATGTTCATGCAGTTTACATTCGACGTCACAAACAGACAATTAAAATTCTGAACGCGCAGGATATTATGGTTATTAGTTGGCACTTAACGAGTTAATGTGTTTATTATTTTCTCACTAACCTAAAATGAAGTTTAAATACTTGTCCGAACTTCTGTGACCCTAGTACACCACACGAGCAAGATTTATCTGAATGAAAATGAAAGCATTTTATTGAATTGCTGATTGATGTCTGAGTGAATGAGTTCATTATAGAGACTGGAGTTTAATTTTAATAACGACTTATAATCACAGAGTTGATTAATAAACTCTCATCCCATTTGATGATAACTATCATATGACAGACATCTAATAATTATAAAAGACTTTTTTTATGACATAAGCCGGAAAGCGAGCAGACAGATCACCTGATTGATGGTAAGCAATCGGCGTCGCCCATGGACACCTGGAACACCAGAGGCGTTACAAGTACATGACTTTTTGGGGAACAGGAGTTTAAGGATCGTTGGGGATTCAGGGATTGGGGAGATTGGGGAAGG
Source organism: Spodoptera picta (assembly GCA_038387885.1). Classification (NCBI taxonomy): domain Eukaryota; kingdom Metazoa; phylum Arthropoda; class Insecta; order Lepidoptera; family Noctuidae; genus Spodoptera; species Spodoptera picta. Next base: position 1,475,393 of record JAZHFQ010000344.1, on the reverse strand, counting down.
GGAGGGTGATTGGGCCTCCGGCAACCTCACTCACACGACGAAACACAACGCAAGCGTTGCTTCACGTCGGTTTTCTGTGAGGCCGTGGTATCACTTCGGTTGAGCTGGCCCATTCGTGCCGAAGCATAGCTCTCCCACACTTAAAGTCTTTTTTAAAGTGCATTTTTGCAGTGTCTACAACATTGTAAATTAGTAAATTTTTCATATTTATCGGATGTACAAGGAAAAATAATCAAATATTATGATAATAAAAACGGAAACATTACGCATACACACTGGTTATCGAACGTTACGTCATTACTCAACCGGTTCAATTGTCGGTCAGGCGACCGAACTCGGCTGAATTGGGTACAGAGGCAAGGACCTATATACCTACCATGTTAATAAGAACTCGTTTGTCCTTGTCTAAAATCCTCAATCAGGATTTTCGCGTATTTTCCTACTAAAGTGCTTTTCTTAAAAGGATTCACATGTTCATTGCATATTCTAGATATAGCGCGATATTTCTTTAGTGATTGATTTATACTATAGCTCATAACAGGTACTAACAATGCCTGTGTTAGAATTAAAACGAATCCGGGTGTACATTGCCAACAAAATTCAATTACAAAGAAAGCTGTATTCATTGTATTCATTGCAGCTACCAACTAACTACTTGTTGTCGATTACAATAACATTTTTGCAACCCAAAATATTTTTGATATGAATGCACCACCCTGTTGAGTGATACACATGAATTGTTTATTTCTATAAAAAACTTAAATAACAAATATTACTTAAATAAAATTAAAACTAAATATTACTAAATTAAATATATACAACTTAAGATTAAAATTAATTATAGGAAAAATAAACTATTTATAAGGCATCGAAAAACTCGTCCGCATCGACGTCAGTGGGGAAAGTACCCAGAAGGCTGGCAGCATTGCCACGTTGTATGGCAATGCTTAACCTCTGACCGAGAAAAAGACCAGCCCTCTGGTCACGAGATGTGTCGAACAGGCGTTTCGAAATGTTTTTGAACAATTTAAGCGCACTCGGACCCCACGGACCTAAGTATTGCCTGTCAACCCTTCCTCCCATAGACAATGGGACGAGCCGCTTTGCAGGTTGGTGCATAATAATCTAATTAATACTAGCACCAATCCTGCGGAGTTAGCTCGCCTATTGGCTGTGGGTGAGTGGGAATCAGGCACTTCCGTCACTCAATATTGGCACGATGTTGAATGACTCAACTTTTCGGCTTGCTGCTTGCTTGCGTGTAGGTGCACCCTGTGTTTCTCCGCATCGCTGTCAATGCGGTGAGATGGTCGACCACCTCGGCCACCACGGCCTATCGTGTAGCAGAAGCGCGGGCCGGATAGCCCGACACGCCAGCATTAACGACATCATCCGTCGAGCTCTTGTCATCGCCGGTGTACCAGCTGTTCTGGAACCAAAGGGTTTGGCACGCGACGATGGTAAGAGACCCGACGGTATGTCCATTATGCCCTGGAAGCTGGAAAAGTCTTTGGTGTGGGACGCAACCTGTGTCGACACCCTTGCACCTTCTCATCTTCCAGTAACGGCGAGTTGTGCTGGTTCGGCTGCTGCCTCTGCAGAAAACCTCAAGCGGCGCAAGTATAACAACCTTGCTTGCTGGTAGTTATATCTTTGAGCCGTTTGGGGTTGAGACGTTAGGTCCGTGGGGTCCGAGTGATACGCATGAATTGAACAAAACATTAATTGGTATGTTTGTGTTACTTTCCAATAGAAATGATGACCTAGTATTTGAATTTAGCGTTTAGTTTGCATTGTCTTAATTTCAGCTACCAGGATACCAGAAACATAAAAGAGGTTTAAATTAGACATATTATTACCTGCTATGGTGTCTCGTAGTAAATATTCGAAGCTGTATTTGGGCAGCCATATTGTGATGGGTAGCCTTCTCTTCCATGACTCTGTACTGCACAGCTTGGATGCTATTCGCCGTAGTCTGCTTGTCGCTTGGGCATTTCCTGAAGGTAGAAAAACAAAATGAAACGTACCGAATAAAATTATGACAAAGACGAGTGAAACGTTACAAAAAACATTTAATGATTTCTTTAAACATAATAAAGGTCATAAGTAAAGTTGACCCTCAATTTCTGCTGCAAATTAGGAGCACATAACTTATTAGTCATTTGTCTAGTCACGATAAGAAAGCAAGAAGGCTATGAACCTTTTATCACAACTCAAATAGTTTAAGAGGTAAATAAAAAATGTTGAAAGGTAAACGGATTTACTATCTTTATAATTTAATTTTATAATCTCTATCAACATTGCAGTGCTCTAATGTAAATTAAATAAATCTTTAAGCTGTGTATAATATGACTGGCAATTTGATAGTAAACTGAATACCTATGTAGATATTATAATATTATTATGTAGACCTTATTTTACTCCTATCCAGTTCAATTGTCGCGGAGAACCTAACGGGTAACCGGGGTTCCGGCTCGACGTGCAGGAGAAGGAACGGGGTGGTTTTTAGTCAGTAAGAGTCTGACACTCCCTCCCGCCTCACCCAGGCGGGAGCAGTCATTCGATGAATTTCCCCCCTTAAAAAATCCAGTTAAATTACTTTTTGCCATCCCTTGTGATTTAATTATCTCGATGATTTTATGGTCGAAACCATTCGGAACCAGTCGGAAACGAACCTGAGACCTCACTATCATCAACCTATAAATAAAATACACATTAGGTCCTGCTAAGCTACTTTGTAAGATCTCAATTCGAATTCTCGAATTGAGCTCGATCGCATTCTCGTCCGTCATTCTCGGTCGAGATCATTCTCACAACCAAAAACATGGCGGACCGCGATCGATCTCACTTCGAGAGTTCGAATTGACATCTTCCGGAATAGCCTAGCTGGACTGGAGAATCTATTTAAATAACCAAGCTGTCTGGGACTAAAACTTACCCTGACAGTGACCAGGTTATCATACATAACATACGTTAGTAAGTTAGTCAGTTGAGTGTGTAATAATTCACCTCGAACTCAAAACTGCAGCAAAAAACAACAAAAATAATAGGTCTTCTACTTCTATGCAATGACCTCTATTTTCTCAATGCACGAGTAACTAAATCGAAATGTTCACGGTACGTATGTAAATGGATGTACATTGTACATGACTACATGTGTATGTGAGTTCAAATATCGTAAATAAATACCTATTTAGTAAAACTGGCCGCAAACCGCAATGTCCTTGGCCATTAACAATAATGAAAATAAGAGTGGCACGTGACGTGATTACTAAAGACCTGTTGAGATAACAATTCCATATTAATGTACGCACTCTAAATATGTAAGTAAAACATTTCTAAACTATTAGCTACAGTAACCAAAATATGGTCGAATTGAGAAACATCCTATTTTGAAACCTATGCAGAATATTACGTAGATTCTTATTTCTGTTTTCGGTTCTCATTAATCCATCGAGTGTCTTATGCGCCAACGTGAGCGCATTACACAGTACCTACGTTTTGAAGGCGGTCAAACACTGGACGGGTTAATATTAGGCTTTTTAGGAGTTTGAGGACATACGCCGGCGATCAACCACCAAAGGGTGTGCGTGCCTGTGTAGTAGCAGGTTTTAATTTTTAGGTGACCTTACTACAATCTCCAAGTCATCTGCCAAGGTCTCCTGCTTATGATAAACCCTTTTCTAAAGAGGGTTTTTTTAAGGTGGGAAAATCATCGCATAACTACTCCCGTTTGGATGAAGCGGGAGGGAGTGTCAGGCTCTTACTGACTAAAAACCACCCTGTTCCTTCTCCTGCACGTCGAGCCGGGAGCCCCGGTTACCCGGTAGGTTCTCCGCGACAATACATGCATATTGCACCCGTGTGAAGCCGGGGCGGGTCGTTAGTACATTATATTATGTAGATATACGTTATTGATTAACTCGTCAAACAACATGAACTGCCCCTGACAGACCACATATACGTTCTTCTATACTGTAAACCGAGAACTCCCGCTCCCGCAGAAACGCTGACAAAAAAAATGTTTTCTCAATTTTAATCGTTTGTGTTATTCATACAATATCGGCCTTGAACTTTTAATACATAAAAGAAACACTTAATTTCTTACTTTATTAAAATGAAACTTGTTTTTGACCATAATCTATTGGAAGTACACCCTATACAAGAAAGTTTACCGTCATATCCCTATTTGGCAGGCACGTTGGAGATCACAGGGTAAAAGATTCATGTCCAAATAATCAAACGCCATTCAATTTTAAAACGTGCTTAAGTAGGTACAGGTCTACCACTCCAAATTGGGATGATGACAGGGTATGAAAATTAAAAATATAATTAGTCCGTAAGTTAGGTGATGAAAAAATAATAGACACGTAATTTTTTATTTTGTCGTATAATAAAACAATACTTAGATAAAAACGAATCAAATTTAGGAGTGGGGGCTAAAACGTCATTTCTACGTATAAAATATACATACATAGAAGTGACGTCACGCGACATTTCAAATCAATATATTATCGTCGAAAATATTCCGTTCTGTTAGAAAATAGAAAATACGTATCTAATGATTTAAAATAATCTAGCAGACGGACATTAAAATAGAAATTAGGTATCTACCCTATTCTTTGTAAAATTACAGACATGACACGATAATTAAGTACGACTAAAATTGAGTAGCCTTTCAGTGCTCGGGTGTCAGACTTATCAAAGCGCTGTTGCCCTATTCCATGGGTAGTCCCTTAATCCTCTTACGAGAGCAGAGGTGGTAATGGTGATGGTCACAAATTATTCTACTCTACCATCGTCATCACAAGGCTTCTCGTAAAACAGTGGTTTAATATTATGTAAATACTTATTGGGATTTCCTTGATAAAGTTACCTCAATAAATAATCTGCAGAGCCATAAACATTTGTGATGAATGATTAAACAACAGCCGCGAATGGCTACGATTGATAAAAAATAGAAATGATTTTTTGCACCCTCTGCCTATTACAAAAGTTGATCACTTGGAATTAATCAAGATATTTTTTTTTTCATAATTATGTAAGATAGACTACACATAGCTACATAGGTAATATCGTTTATTAAGTTGATGAGGAGTAGTTCTGATACAAGTTCAGGACGCTCAATTATTGGTAAATACATAAATATGAATATTGGAAATACATGTTTATTATTCGAAATTGCGTTAGTTTATTTATTATTAAATTATCACACAAAACTGATGTGAGGAATTAGATTATAGATTATTTAATAATTTTGTTTTTCAGAGAGTAAAAGTTAGTAAGTACTATTTAAAAAACCAGACAAAAGACATGCAGACAGGCAAGATATAATACAGATAGGACAAAAACCCTTACTGGATTTCGAAGTTAATTTTACTTATAAAATGTCAAAGCAATATTTCCCAACGTTTCAATACAAAAATAATACGTAACAAATATAAATTCACACATTACCGATTACTTCAATCATTTTCACACAAAACTGAGCACAAATTGAACTCGGTAACAGTGTTAGCGCGTTACATTTCGAAATTCATTTTGTTCCGTCGTAAAAATACGATAAACCAAACGAATTATTCCGCGACGAACTATACAAGCACCGTCTTCGAAGTTTCAAACCGTACTAAGAAGCCGGCACGCAACGTCTCTTGGAGATCCAACCAGCCTTTCAAATGTTGGCTGACCAACACCAAGCAATATCCAACACCGCTTTTATTCACTATTGAACCAACAAACTCTCTACAAATACCGCAATGTATACTATACCAAACATTGGTGTTTTGGCCTGCCGGTAACACCAATAATGACACGAAATATTGTTTATATTACGGAACGATTCAATCAGATATCGTTAACGATAAGGAAATGCAGTAGGATTTAGAGATTGCTTTCCCACTTATGATGAGTGATAATGATACTTCCTTTTTAATGAAGAGTACATTTTACAGACTTAGAAGACAGACTTATTATTATTATCATTTGCGATTTCACTCGCAGGGTAGATATAGCAATTTAAAAATTTCAAAAATTATACAATAGTGGTTTGTAGATAGCAGATGGCAGTCGCCTCAGGTAAAATACTGACATTCAGCCAAACCTGGTTACACCTCATTGCCAATCCCAAAACTGGGTGGAAAAAGGCTAAGGCCGACCTCATCAACATTTAAAAAAAAATACGTGTAGAATTGGTGTTTTGTAGCCTATTTGCAAAATGCCATTCCTAAAAAGGTCTCATTAATCAAGTTATTTGGCTTCAATAAATATTCGTTACTGCAATCTCAGATCAATAGTACACAATAGGCACTGAAAATGAAGAGATTGCAATGATAAAATTTATTATACCTAAGTAGAGACCTCTCTATAGATAAACACTGGAGTTTTATGCAGGCGTTTAATACAAAGGCATAGGCAAGACTCATAACATAAATAGTTAAAAGTGGGTGTTCCATTGTCCAGTGGCATTAAGTGCCGTAATGTGCACCTCTGCCTACCCCTTCAGGGATAAAAGGCGTGATGTTATGTTATGTCATGTAAAAGTAGCTATACAAATGAATACTTCTCCGCTGGTATGTAATCTCAATAGTTTTCATTATATCTGCCGGCGATAAGTAAACCTGCTTGCTATAAATACCTACGTATGTAGTGTAATTAATATAGATGGAGGTAATTACCGCGTGGATTTAATTGCATTTACATACATCGGTTAGTTATAGTAGCACAGGTTTAACAAAGTACCATTCTCTGCAATCTTACAAGTATTTTCTTTTAGTCTAATCGCGTTTGTCTTTGAAGTTTCGTACTAGGTAGTCTGATTTTAAATATGAGTCTCATTCTGTTGCAAACTACAATTTCTAACGATGTATACAAGTGGGAACAAGAACATAGGCTTTAAAAAGTTTACTAAACTGTAAAATTTAATATTGTAAAATTAAACTGTAAAACACCATTTTTTTTAAGGGGGAAAATCATCGAATGGCTGCTCCCGCCTGGGTGAGGCGGGAGGGAGTGTCAGACTCTTACTGACTAAAAACCACCTCGTTCCTTCTCCTGCACGTCGAGCCGGAGCCCCGGTAACCCGTTAGGTTCTCCGCGACTAAAACACCATTTAAGGTGCAGCGGCAGTCGTTATTCAGCCCATTTCTCATTGTCCATAGGTGACGTGACGGTGTCGATTGCTTACCATCAGGTGATCCATATGCTCGTTTGCTGACCTATCCCAAAAGATGAGGGCGGGGGCTGCGTTTAAACGCATCCTCCCCAACCTCGGGGGGCCAAACGCCTCCTGCCGGAGGTTGTACGCCGGGGTCGTGCGGTCCATGGCCCTCTACGGCGCCCCTGTTGGGGCGCCGAACTTGTTGCGGCGTCCTGCTCGGACGCTGCTCATGGCACAGAGAGTCATGGCGATCCGAATGATCCGCGGATACCGCACGATCTCTGGGGAGTCGGCGAACCTCCTTGCCGGATTACCGCCGTGGGATCTGGAGGCGAAGGTGCTCGCGCGCGTGTATAACATGCGCGCGGAGGCACGTCGCCGGGGCGAAACTCCGCTGCCGCGCCAGATAAGTGCGTGGCGGGATGAGCTCCGGCGCGATCTCATGGCGGAATGGCAGCAACGACTGTCGCAACCGGGGGCTGGGTTCGCTGCCATCGCAGCGGTAAGTCCCCTCTTTGAGGAGTGGCTTGAGAGACGCTACGGCGTCCTCACCTACCGCCTGACGCAGGTCCTCACCGGACATGGAAGTTTCGGGAGGTACCTGTGTCTGATGGGGCGGGAGGAAACGCCCGTTTGTCATCACTGCGAGGACCGCCCTGAGGACACGGTGGAACACACAGTGGGAGAATGCCCTGCGTGGGCTGAGCACCGCCGTGCCCTCAGGGAAGTGATCGGCAATGGCGACCTCTCGCGTCCGGGCCTAGTGCAGGCCATGATGCGGAGCGAGAGGGATTGGGATGCCGTCTCCTCCTTTTGCGAAGCAGTCATGCTAGCTAAGGAGGCGGGACGCGTGAGGCAGCGAAGCGCTGCCTCCTCGCAAACCAGCCATCGCGAAGGACACACCGGGCGTCGGGGATCGCAAGACGATCTCCGGCCACCGTAAGCGCGGGCCTGCGGACGGCAAGCATGGGTGGCTCCCCGTCCGACCAGAAACAGACCCGAGCGTACGGCGCGTCGCGTTCCGCGCGCGCCTCAAAGAGCCATCAGACCACCACAGATGGTGCCCAATAGGGCCGATGCCGATTCGGAGTCGCGGAGAACCTAACGGGTAACCGGGGCTCCGGCTCGACGTGCCGGAGAAGGAACGGAGTGGTTTTTAGCCAGTAAGAGTTTGACACTCCCTCCCGCCTCACCCGGGCGGGAGCAGTCATTCGATGAACAACCCAAAAGATGACCGTTTTGGCATGTTTTGAATTTTTTTTTCTAAAAGTCAATCATCTGCTTATAGGTAAAGTCTATTTCAAATCATGCATTAAGGAGTTAGCTCTACTTATCAGTGATTTGTTTTATAGTAGAATGATGATTTATTTTTTAGTTTTCTAGATAAGTAGCTTATAGTCTGCCTCGTTGGTTGAGTGGTCGCAAGTGCGGCTGCCGGGCAAGGGGTCTCGGGTTCGATTCCCGGGTCGGCCAAAGTATTACTGGGTTTTAAAAAAAAATCTCAGTGGTAGCACGAAGTCTGGAATTGTGCCCGGTATATGCCAATAGGCTCACTTCCTATTACATGGGACTCATAACATAAATAATGAAAAGTGGGTGTTACATTGTACAGTGACACAATGTACACCTCTGCCTACGCTTTCGGGGATAAAAGGCGTGATGTTATGTTATGTCAAATTAGGTTACTCCAGGTATGACATACTAATTTTTGGGTTGCTATACTGATATTTTTTTAAATTTGCCGGGCTTTTTCAGTCTCTACTTCATTTGCCAGACTTTATCACCTGATGGTAAGTGATCAGCGACGCCCATAGACACCCACAACACCAGAGGAGTCACAAGTGCATTGCACACCTTTACATGATCAATATTGTAAGAAAGTTTTATGGTTGTTATTAGAACTTGGTTTTTTATTAGCAAGTAAGTAGTGTTTGTGATGTTGATGTAGTAGGAAAGAAATATGTTTTAAGTGTGACACATGAGAAAAACTTATTATGTTTATTAAAAATAAACTTAGTAAACTTGTAACAAATATTGTATCTACAATATCACACTAATATTACAAATGTCAAAGTTTCTTTGTTTGGATGTCTGTCCGTCAATCACACTGAAACCACTGAACGAATTCTGATGAAATTTGGTAGGGTATGGGCTGACTTAAGTGATAGTATACTTTTTATCCCGATTAAATGCATCCATGGAATAAAACGCGGGCAAGGCCGCGGGTAAAAGCCAGTGTTCTATATGACTAGCCGTATTTATAAATGTTAAGTTATTTCAGAGTAAAATAATTTAGGTATTATTATAGTCAATTATAAATAACCAAAAATTGAGGATAATGATAAAAAGCCTTTAAAGTATAAAGAGCGTTTATAATTATAAAGGTCCATGTCCTCGGACAACGCTATAGTTTCAATACAACAATATGACAAATGTAAGCATTGTCAATCATGTATGGATGGAATTAACTTTATATAATTATAATATAACACATACCTAATTGTAGAATTAAACAGTAACATTTGTAATATAACCATAGTCCGCCCACTTCGAATGGAATTTTTCCCATTACACTTAGTTTACTATACTCATAAAATAACAGTCACTTTATTATGGCTTGGCTAGACAAAACTATAGTAATCATAGTATTCCATGAAAACTTATAAAAGACAATGAATGTTATCTAAACACAGGCATAGATTATAGCATAATATAAAAGTAGCATTCAGCCTAATGATTTTGCAGTGCATAAATTTAACAAAGAATTGCGTTGCAAACCATTCCTTTATTTGATAATAGGTACAATGCCCTTTATAAAAAAGATTGGCGTTGTTGGTAATGTACAATCTTTAATTAATGAATCATTGTTCCTACGTGTTAGAAGTTTGTTAGAATATTTTACTTACCCAACAAAGGTCTTCTAGGGTCGTCAGCATCCATGTTGCCTTCGTTACAACATCTCTAAGCACGTGATACTCTCAAGTTCATGTCATTTGAATAATCTTATCAATTAATGATAGAATTACATTATTTTGTTATTGTTTACAATTTGATTCCATTCTTCGACAGTGTTTTGACGAATTTGACGTTTGTCAACGTCAGTTTTGTTTGTTGTCACTACTGTTGACAGATTTAACGTTTGGATTCTAACATCGATACGATTACGAGTTTAAAAGACGTGTTTCAAAATATTTTTTATTAAACCTTTAATTTCACTATGTAAATCAAATATAGATGATATTTTTAGGGACAGCAAATTAATGTATGTTACTCGTCTTGCTCCAATAATGAAAGACATTTAAACGAAATTAAGAATGACAACACGAATTACCAAAACGAGAAAGAACCAAACAATATTAATCACTATGAAGGACTTACAAAAATAATTTTATAATAATTATAAATAAATAAAAAATAAAAAAATAAAAAAGCCTTGTATTTCCCAATTAAAAAGAAATATACATTTCCAAAAAAATAAAAATAGAAAGCATATCATTTTATATCATGTTTCATTTTAGGGATCCCCTGAGGTGAAGGCCTCCTCCAGAGACTGCCATCTTTCTCGATCTTTTGCTGTATCTAGCCAGCGTACTCCAGCCACACGTAGGATTTCGTCGTCCCATCGTGTGTGCGGTCTTCCTCTTTTCCTTTTTCCTATTGGTCCTTTCCATGTTGTAATTATTTTTGTCCATCTATTGTCTTGTAACCTTGCTACATGACCTGCCCATTTCCACTTTAGTCTAAGTGCATATGAAACTGCGTCAATTGCTTTGGATTTCGCTCTGATTTTTGAGTGACGGGTTCTGTGTTGTTTTTTGATATTGAACATGCTACGCTCCATTCCCCTTTGGCACGAGATAATTTTGTTCTTAACAGCGGTGCTATATTTCCATGTTTGACATGGATATGTTAAGCATGGGAGCAGATTTGAATCCATTACTTTCTTTTTTAGTTCCACTGGGAGGTCGCTTTTGAACACTTCTTTAAGACTCCAGTATTTATTCCAAGTCTGATTAACTCTCCGTTCTACCTCTAATAACATAGCTGCCAAATCTTTACAATTACAATCATACAACTTAATAACAACATAGTAACCAAGAACAATATGTATGTATAGGTATTTATTTTTCAGCCACAACTTCAGCTCTTTGTGGAAACATACACAAGTACACAACTGATGTGACTTTAGAAATGATAACAGGTCAGAAATGGGGTAATTTGCCTAATTATATCAATAAATAATAGTTAACAATCAAAATATGTATTAAACATGCCTTGAACCGAAATTGGGTCGTGCGTAGGGCTTGGAACCCAGTCCCAGCTGTAGATAACATAGGGTCATGTCACATTCTACTGACTTTAACTGGTGTTGTTACCTCGTACCTTATAGATTAGCTTCATATCGTACTATAATTAAACATACGAACCAACTAGGCGATTAAAAAATTAAAATCCAATAGCTTAGTGTGGTAAAGCGCCTGGTATTTTTACCTACGCAATCCGCATAAATGCGCAGTTATGCTAAGTTTTATCTCATAGGAACTATTTGTAATAGGTCTGTACACTTTTTTTTTTTTTTTTTTTTTTTAAGGTGGGAAAATCATCGAATGACTGCCCCCGCCTGGGTGAGGCGGGAGGGAGTGTCAGACTCTTACTGACTAAAAACCACCCCGTTCCTTCTCCTGCACGTCGAGCCGGAGCCCCGGTTACCCGTTAGGTTCTCCGCGACTCCGAATCGGCATCGGCCGTATTGGGCCCCATCTGTGGTGGTCTGATGGCTCTTTGAGGCGCGCGCGGAACGCGACGCGCCGTACGCTCGGGTCTGTTTCTGGTCGGACGGGGAGCCACCCATGCTCGCCGTCCGCAGGCCCGCGCTTACGGTGGCCGGAGATCGTAGGTCTGTAAACTAGGCAGTATGGATCTTAAACCAAGCAGGCTCCTCTGTGAATCTAGAACTCATTAAATGTTTTACTTAATCCTGGAATCGAACCCGTGACTCACTCGACGCAATTTTTTTTGTATGGGATGGTAAACGAACAGACGGATCACCTGATGGTAAGCAATCGGCGTCGCCCATGGACACCTGGAACGCCAGAGACGTTACAAGTGCGTTACCAGCCTTTCGGGATTACAAATTTGAGGATTGTTGGGGATTCAAAGATTGGGGAAAAAGGAGGGGTAATTGGGCCTCCGCTAACCTCACTTACACGACGAAATACAACGCAATAAAGCAGTCAATAATTTCAATACCAACTTAAAAAGTTTCACTAAATCACTATTTTCAACGAGTAATTTCGCAAAGAGCCAACACTAAAACCATAATACTAACAAACAGCATAAGTTCTCAGGTTTTATTAACAAAACAAAAGATATGTATTATAAAATATGTATAAAATAATTTTCATCTCCCATAGCAATACTTTTAGTTACTAGGTAGGCACTAGTAGGCAGTCACGATAACGGCACGTTTTCTCGTAAAAACGATAAAGTAAAGAGTAAACGATGAGCGATTGTTTTAATTATAATTTTAACTAGAGACATAACAAAGATTAAAAGCGCGAGACGAAGTTTACATTGTGACGGATAATAATTAGGTACCTACTAATTAATCTATATAAATAAAAATCAATTTCCGTTCGTTAGTCTCGCTAAAACTCCAGAACGGCTGAACCGATTTGGGTAATTTTGGTATTGAAATGTTTGTGGGAGTCCAGGGAAGGTTTATAAGGTGAGAAACAACATTTATTGGCGGTACGAAGTTTGCCGGGCCAGCTAGTTAATTGATAAATTTTTTTGATTAATTTTCGAGAATGTGTAATTACTTATTGGTAGATAGTAGATCAATATATTAAAAAAAATCCCGATCCATTTCGATCATGGTGGCCAATCTGTCTAACTAGACTAGCTCACAACGCAGGAGATATGGTGCACAAGTATGTTCGCAAACATGGGTGCACTCTCTGTTCCCTCATTCTCTGAACCCGATGAGAGCCACGACCGGAGAGAGGTCATGCGCAGGACCAACGGCCTTACGTATCTTTTTATACATATTTGATGGGTTGTCGTTTGACCAATATCTCGCCTGAGCACGTCGTCCCATAAGCAACCTATTCACTCGGGCCTTGAAGACTCCCAGGTTATATAGATATACCCTTGAAAAACAGAGTCTGGCAAAGAATTCCACTCCTTAGCAGTACGCACAAAGAAGCTTGATGCGAAGTGCTTCGTGCGTGTGGGTGTGCATTTACCATGGATCGGTGACGCCTCGCCGATTGTCTTGTGGTACGATGATGGAAAGGACTAGGGGGAATCAAGTTGTGCAATCAATAACCGTGCAGTCAATACATTATAGAGTGAATGAGAACTAATAATTTAAGTAGGTTAAAGGTAGATATGACTCAATATTACCCTTATCGTAAAACTATAACATACAAACACACTTGTTTTTGTTATTTGACATAATTATTTTGTTTCGGAAAGTTCTACATATTTCCTTGAGATTGACCTAAATAATACAAGTAAAGGATTGCGAACTAACGTAACTACCTACTTAAAATAACATAAAATCCCATTTGCAAGCAGATACTAGAGGAGCAGACTTGTGCTAGAACATCCTCAATACCCCATCGCTTTAATTGTATACTGTTATGAAATACGGTCACTTCGCTGACGTCACGAGTCATAATGTTCGATCAACACAAACAAAACATCTCCACCGTCCACTGTACGCCTGGTGCAAAGGTTCCGTATGTTACATCAGACACACATGTAACCGAGGTGCAAAACTAGCGGTGTCTATGTGTTACACCGTCCCATCTTATACCATACCATTGGGCTCGCTGCCATCGCAGCGGTAAGTCCCCTCTTTGAGGAGTGGCTTGAGAGACGCTACGGCGTCCTCACCTACCGCCTGACGCAGGTCCTCACCGGACATGGAAGTTTCGGGAGGTACCTGTGTCTGATGGGGCGGGAGGAAACGGCCGGGTGTCATCACTGCGAGGACCGCCCTGAGGACACGGTGGAACACACGGTGGGAGAATGCCCTTCGTGGGCTGAGCACCGCCGTGTCCTCAGGGAAGTGATCGGCGATGGCGACCTCTCGCGTCCGGGCCTAGTGCAGGCCATGATGCGGAGCGAGGGGGACTGGGATGCCGTCTCCTCCTTTTGCGAAGCAGTCATGCTAGCTAAGGAGGAGGCGGGACGCGTGAGGCAGCGAAGCGCTGCCTCCTCGCAACCCAGCCATCGCGAAGGACACACCGGGCGTCGGGGATCGCGAGACGATCTCCGGCCACCGTAAGCGCGGGCCTGCGGACGGCGAGCTTGGGTGGCTCCCGTCCGACCAGAAACAGACCCGAGCGTACGGCGCGTCGCGTTCCGCGCGCGCCTCAAAGAGCCATCAGACCACCACAGATGGGGCCCAATACGGCCGATGCCGATTCGGAGTCGCGGAGAACCTAACGGGTAACCGGGGCTCCGGCTCGACGTGCAGGAGAAGGAACGGGGTGGTTTTTAGTCAGTAAGAGTCTGACACTCCCTCCCGCCTCACCCAGGCGGGAGAAGTCATTCGATGATTTTCCCCCCTTAAAAAAAAAAAAAAAAAAAAACCATACCATGCCCCACTGCACTGTGGGAAGTAAAGAAAAGGAAAAGTAAGTACCTATTCTGTGTTTTTGATTTCTTAATTCACACTTGCTAATTTTAATATTACCTACTTACAATATTACTTACAATACTTGTACCTACTTATATATTTTTTGCAATCTGTATTATGTTTTAGGTACAGTGTATGCAATGCAAATCGCGACTTTTATATTGGTAACTACCTAGTTTTCTTGAGATGTTGATCTGCTCTGCACATCCTTTTCATAGCACTTTGATACAAATACTGATATTATATATGTTGCTCCAATTATGAAACTGGTGTGTATGTTTATCATTGTCAACTATGAGATAATGGTAACTGGATGCAACAAGTCAACAACAGGGCGGAAACTGGAATTAATCAGTTTGGTTCGAGAAAGCCCTTGGTTATCTACTATTAGATCGTCTACAACTACAAGTATATTTATTTATTTATTTATACAGCATACATTTGGGCAGCTCTTTGACTATGGCAGTCTGTGAAGTCCGTCCACTACGAAATCATCAAGTTGCAAACAGCAACTAGTCCACGAAGAACACGAAAGCACTACATCTGAACCACGAATTACTCTATCATTTAGTCATTAATTAGGTAGTCAAAAATCAGTTTATTACCATGAAGGCAAATAGGCAGGTGTAAATAACAAATAACACTTATAAAATTATGGAATTATTATTAACAGACTTTTTCGGCATACAAACAAATCAATGTCAAGTTTTTATACGATTGTTTTCAAAATATATTCTTAAAAATGTACTAGGAGTACAGCACTACCTGCATAGCTATGCATAAAAAAATTGAGCGCAGCAGCCCCTTTCTCGTCTATTTCTCCTGCAAGACATTTTCTATATTGCATCAGTCACGCCGGACGTTACTGTGTGTGTAGTTTGCTTCTAATCAAATTTCTACGATGTCGACAAAATATTACACCTCACTTCTACTGTTTACATTTCGATACGGTTATAGTGAATAAACAGTTCATCAGATTAGAATGTTCCATATGTAATTAGGTATTTTGAAAACTTAATAGGTGCACATGGCTACACATCGAGCTTTACATAACCAGTATAAACTGAACGTTACATGTGCGGAAAGATGATGCGACGCGACACCAGGATAAACTGGTTTTGTATAGATTGATGTGGCCGTGTGTAGGTACCTACTGATTTGTAATGATTAAATGAACAACGTTTGATACAATTGGATTCTTTTTAGAGTGATAGACTTATGAATTATTTAAAGTATTATTATGGGTTATTCAGTTATTAGGAACCCTCCAATCTAAGAAAGAAAAATATTTACACACTCAAAATTAAACTATGTTGTCTTTAAAATCATTTACGTAGCATTCAACTGATTTACATTTAAAATCCCACCACAAAATCAACACGAGAAAATTGTAACCATTGTAGAACAAACCTAGACGACTCTAAGTCCAGATAGAGAAAAGTATATTGTTTATATTGCTATCTCGTTCCCACCGGAAGGTGTCTATGCAAGGTACTTGGCTAGTTTCGTCAGACGGTACAGCCAGCCAGCCAGATCAGGTGGAGCCCTTACTACTCCCTTCATCAAGTAAAGACAGCAAGAAGATTAGAGGTCAGGTGAGACTAGCTACCAGGCTCGCAGCAATATGTTAATGTAGGACAGCCTGATCTTAAGGTTACCAATAACTACGGGTATTAAGACCGTTTACGAAATCTTCTGATGACTGATTATAGGTATGTTATTAATGTCTAGATACTAAAATATTATCCTAAAAGATAACAAATTCATAATGCAATCTTCTTGGTAAATTAGGTAGTAGGTACCTCTATGTACTTACCTAGATGAATATCAGTTTGACGTCACGACTGAAAGAAATGGTAAGTTATACATACTTTCATAATTATGTACTTAGATACCTAGGTATACACCTATTTCCGTAGTAGTAAGTGCCTAGATAATATTGACCGCTCTAAATATTTATTGCAATGATTGAAACAGGTTCACCTAATTAATTTTCGTATCTACAGACATTTTTAAGTAATATATTTTACTAATAAGAACTTTTCTCTAATATTCTATGATAGAAGCGTTCTATTGGCGTTTTACCGCGGCATGCGTGTGCGCTGACGGTAAATAAAACCGCATTGCGCATGCGTCTACCGCATTTGCTCACCAAACGTTGCCCGGTGCAGTCGTGAACTACACGCGTCACATAGTTATTTTCAGTTATACAAAGTTTAGTGATTATTTTATTTTTTTAATTTGTCAGTGTTAATTTTATAGAGAAAAAGGTAGGTTTCATATTTTTCTTATTCATAAATCCACAGCATCTTTAATTACTGATCTGCCTTTTATACACAATAGGTAAACAAATATAACTTATAAATAAACTTTACAAAACACATTTTAAACAAATTAGAAAACAACAAAAAATATGTTTTAACATATTTAACAATTTAAGTTTACTAGAAGCTTTTATAGTCGGGTTAGGACTTTAAAAAAATGAGATATTGTTAAATAAGCTCGAACTCACTTCTGCTTATCCCGCCAAACTAAATAAGCGTGATATTAAAATGTGTCGACTGTAATGCTTAGTGGTGGGTGATACAAGGTCGTTTGATCCGGCGACCATAACGCGGGAAAGTCGGACACATTGCGGATACTCTCTTATCGATAACACGCGTACTAGGTACTTAAACTGTCAAATACCAAGCGGTCACCGGTGACCGCAACCTATTGTTCTATAATTGTGTCTGCAAAACCGGTACTCGACGAGTTAATCGATATGATACCAAGGTAGATACTACCTACATAGAGGTACATTGTAAAAACATACGTATAGAAGTAGGGTCCAATTAATTTAAAACTACCTCCTTTTTATGAAGTCTGTTAAAAAAACTAGACGAGAATACGTTGCTGTATACTGCCTGGTTGGCCGAGTGGTCGCAAGTGTGACTGCCGGGCAAGGAGTCTCGGATTCGATTCCCGGGTCGGGAAATGTACTACCGTGCTTTCTTTTAATCTCAGTAGTAGCACGGGGTCTGGAATTGTGCCCGGTATATATGGCAATAGACTCACCCCTATTACATGGGCTCATAACATAAATAGTGAAAAGTGGGTGATACAATGTACAGTTGCATAATGTGCACCTCTGTCTACCCCTTCGGGGATAAAAGGCGTGATGTTATGTGTTACAATATAATTTTTATTTAATAATGTGATACGGTGACCCTTTTCCTTAATTTGCCAATAAATTGTAAATTGTAGATTAAAACTATACATGAGCGTCAGTTTCAGCTCAGATAATTATTATAATTAAGTGTCATTATAGCCTAAACTATTCTCGGGAAAAAACACAAGAAAAATTGAACATAATGGCTTAATTACAGCCATATTTTTAATAATATATGTAAGTAGATAATAACATTACCTGGCTCTTGTCCAAAACTACTACATAGATAGAAAGGTTCATGGATCAGAAAGTAGCACTTGTAACTTGTGTTAATCATTGAGGAGCTTTTAGAATATTCTACGACTGCATCCTACCAAATTCACTAATTGTTTAGCAATACATCTGTCGAATACAGTTGTGTACTATCTAACACATTTCATCTTTATCATAGTCCCGGTAAATATTAATTGGATGCATAACATTCTCATATAGAGAAAGAGGTCATTATTATATCTACTTATGTTGCATAATGTGATAGTGCAGTATGTGACCAGGGCTACATAAGTCCTAAGAATATAAATAATTATAAGTTATCGTGACTCTTTTTTAATCAAAAGCTTTAAAATTGGTGACAAAATAGTGCTAGACTTAATCAAAATGAGCAATCGTGATTAAACATCAATCGGCCAATCTAAATAATAAATGTATTTATTTATTTGTTACAAATTATTATAGATATAGTTAGTTGTTATAACTTTTTTTTTATTGAAATATAATAAGAATCTTTAAATCTAAGGGGATTATGCCAGACTCATCGTGACCATGAGAATTATTGGAGTAGCGAGAAATATTTTTTTATATTTATACTTGATGGATTATACTTGGATGGATGTTGGACGGATGAATAGAGTTATACTTGATGGAAGCGTAACCTAGACTAGACTAGACTAGACTAGACTAGACTAGACTAGACTAGACTAGACTGGAAAACTCTATTGGTTTATTAACACATTAAACGCCACCGGTGACCGACGTTACAGTTCTCTATTAGCAATCAAAACCTTAATGTTTCAAAAGTGAGTGTTTTATCGTCCCTCCCTCGAAATCGACTGAATAGTACCTAAACTTTAACGTAAAATATATCTACATATAATAATTAACCTATTCATTGAATCTAAGTACCTACCTAATGATAGATAATACGGCGATTGCTAACCGGTCATTGACTCGTTGCACGATTCCAGCTTACCTCTATACCGCGTGAACGGCAACTGACTTTTAGCCTTTAGGTCCTAGATAATAACTTGCGAAATATACCGAAGAAACTTGATTAATTTTGTTAACGTAAGAACCTTTTTAATTTAAAATTAATAAGTACCTAAATAGGAAGGATGGGAAAGCAGAGGACGACAAACTAAATATAAATAGATAGATTAATAATGGCATGGGAGAGAAAGACGTTTGTGTTAGTATATACCCTATCCTATCAGTAGAATAATTTTAATCTCTATCTGATAGCCAGATACTCCGGTAGGAGTGAAAGGATTTACATGGTGTATATCTTATATGTTATCTTATACTCTTATCCTATAAGCGGAAGAGTTTGTTCTTTTTTGTCTGATTGTTTGAACGCGCTAATCTCCGTAACTACAAGTCTGATTTGTCTAATTCATTTTGTGTTGGATAGCGCATTTATCGAGGATGGCTATAGGCTATAAAACATCACGCTATGACCAATAAGAGCTGAGCAGAGCGTGTGAAACCAGATATAGGTACACGCTCCCGAAAAACGCTGACGGGTAATAGTAAAAAACAACAACAAGTATTATTTTCATAAAAGTAAAGAATTAAAGAAGAGTTGAATCAACTGCTCAAGGCTGATGTTGCATGGATAACAAGTAAACAAAAACTATTAAAATGGTAAAAACTATTATTTTTGTCAACGGTAGCGTCCGTTCATACCCTGTATAATAGAGGTAGAGTAGAGGAAGAGATGTCAAAGAGAACACACGGGAAGAATGGAAAAATATACCTAGTGCCGACACCGAGTACTTTGGGATAAAGCTAGACAGTTTCTACCTAGAGTAGGGAATTACGTTTAATAAACAAAAAAAATATATAAATACAAAATATATCTATTTATATACCTCTATAAATAAAAATGAATTGCTGTTCGTTAGTCTCGCTAAGACTCGAGAATAGCTGAACCGATTTGGGTAATTTTGGTCTTGAAATGATCGTGGAAGTCCAGGGAAGGTTTGAAAGATGAAAAAAACATTAATAGGCGGTACGAAGATTGCCGGGCCAGCTAGTACCTAATAAATAAAACAAAAAGAAACAACAAGGCTATGTAAACTTACCTAAGGCAGTTATCAGTAAACAGATGCAAGTCAATCCAGTTCAAATCGCTCCTTATCTAAACTACACTTGATTCTAAACTTCAGCCCTAACATTGAAATTGTATTACTTACTACAAGTAATTGCAAGATTGTTGTATTAATGAACTAAACAAGTGACGTTATCTCATCTCGTATATCATCAGGCTGGCAGTGATCCACATCTAGTAGGGATCGATGCCAAGATATTCGATTCGATATCGGAAATCGAATAAATAATCGATAGAGTACATGTGAAGTTGAAGGTTGTTACAGTAGTGAGTGTTCCTATGTGATTTTTATGCAATCAGTGAGAGCTTCGTAGATAAGTTAGTGGGTATATATGTATGTATTTCTCATCTACATACTTCCACAATAATTATAAATTATGTAATGTCGCATACACAAGTATCCAGTAGGTATATCAATTAATTCAATGACGTAATCAATGTCAATGCTATGGAATATTATGGTCTTATAATGTTTACATTATCTTTCTATAGTAAACAACGAGTTGTGTCAGTAAAGCCATTATTTTGCACTCGATAGTCGATACACAGACCTTACAATATTAATGACTTCCTGCGCTCCTTTTTACGAAATGCAGTTTCTTCAACATCGGAAGCTGTTCGTTCCATAAATATTACAATACCAATGTCAGCCAATGCGAATTAAAAGGTAATACTGATGGTTATTCTGTGATATTGTTTCAAAATCTGAAGTTCAGTCAGCAAACAAATTTTTGTAATCGAAATTCATACTACAGAATGAATTAAGCATAAAGGCAATGGGATAAGCCCACCACAACCTCCCAGAACCGCTGCAACTCCTGTAAGATAGGATAGGATCTACAGTACCTACATACTATACAACCATGAAAACACCGGGACACTGAAGTCCGGCGCGTCCCATGGACATTAATAACTGTCTTGGTTCCCGCAACGAATTATAAGAGGAGAAGAAAAAAATGATAGTTTCCACATCCCTCGGTGAATTACTGCAGGATTTCAAAATAGAAATTCATACTAAAGTCAACTTTGTAGTTAGGTAGTTGGCGACAAGAATTAATAAACAAACAATTATTTTAAAAAAATAAGCAATTTGCAAACACCCGCCGATTTTTATTAACAGTAAGTCGTTTTCACTCTCATTAAAAAAAAGAACGTAAGTTACCTACCGGGCATTCATAACACCTTAAGTATTTATCTTAAACTGAATACACCAAGCGGTCACCGGTGACCGCAACCTATTGTTCTATAATTGTATCTATAATGACGGTACTCGACGAGTTAACTTTCTTTGCTTTGTTTCAGAATGGTTCGTGTATGCGTTATTGGAGCTGGAGCAGCGGGATTGTGCGCTGCTCGCCACCTCCTAGTAGAACCATGTGTCAGCCAGCTGGATATCCTAGAGCAAGCTCCTCAACTCGGCGGTACCTGGGTCTACACTGAGAATGTGGGATATGACGACTTTGGACTTCCAATTCACACCAGCATGTACAAAAGTTTAAGGTAGGGCTCCATACACCTTACCATGAGTTTAAAATTTCTGAAAGCATTGCCTTCTTAGTTTTAATTTCATTAAGAAAATTTCCCAAAAGAATATGAATTACTTAATAGATACGTGTATGTTTATTTATTCTATCGGTATTTATTTATTTATCCTTCTTCAAAGCTGCCATAGCAACATCTCAACTTACGACACGTTCATATCGAGGGTCGTAGGCTATCAGGACAACATGAGTAACTGGAAGATATTTATGAGCCTTTCGTACATTCTAGAAATGAGTGATTAGAAATATGATTAGGTTTATGTGTTCTATTTTCTATTATCATAGAGTTTATTTATTTGTGGGTGTTCCTATATCATCATCATAATTATAAATAAACGCTCATTTTCCTTACAATATAATCTGAAAATAGCACTGTACAGAATGATCAAATCTACAAATAATTAGTTTCTTTGGAAAAGTGTTTTGGTAGATTGTCTATGTAATTGTTTAGTTATGTACCACGATTTGCGAATGTTATGCTATCGTATTCACCTCCAACATAACATAAGTTAAATGTTTACTTCTATACGTCCGTTCATGCTATTCTAGACTAAAACATACCGTTCCGTAAATATTCGCACTTATCAAAACTAACAATTGCACGTGGTTCAAGGTAGCGACGTCTAGCGTCGTTTGTGTCATAATAATTAACTTTTAATTGAAGCATTTACTAAGATAATAAATATGTTATTACGACAAACAAACAAGGGTCAATAGTAGTGAAGAAATAATATGAGATGAGACCATTATTGTAAACAGTTCGATAAATAAAAGCAATTTATTGAGCCGCTGTGTACCTGAATCCTTATCTCCTTTATGTTCATGAAATCTTAGTACTTACAACTACCTACTACTGGTTATTCTGTGCTACTAGTGGTCAATTGTACCTAAAAATTATAAAGATCTACTTTATTTCTCTTTCAGGACAAACCTTCCTAAAGAAATTATGGGTTTCCCGGACTTCCCAGTTCCGGAAAGTGACAAGTCTTACCTACCCGCTAAGGACATGTTAGCATTCCTCAAATTATACGCAGACAAACATGGCGTTACGGATAAAATCAAGGTAAACATAACGCGTTTTGTTTTTTAACTCGTATAGAACTGCCCTCTTATTTATTGTTGTTTTCGTAATTATCACTACACTATTTATATTATAACTGTCGGGGGACATACTAAATTAATTATTGTGTTTTTCGGCTTACTTACCTAATTATTTGACGAGGAACTCGACTAGTTTCACGCCATGCTAGAGGCTCATATTCTGTTGCGGTGCTGCGACGCGGTGACTCTCGCGCTGCTACTCTACCTCTAGCATCAAATAATTACGCGAGTAAGCTGAAAACACTTCATTGATTCATTTTTTACTACACTAATAAAAAGACAATATCTAATATCTTATGTCCTTACATTAGTTCCATCATCACTGGTCGGATATCAGAATATCTGTCCTCTAAGTCAACAAAATATCAAAATCAGGACAAAAAATTAAATGATTTGATATCAAACCAGGCAAATGGGTTACATTATTATTCACTTAAATTATTTTAACTTTTTAAATTTTCGTTTGTCTAAAATGCGGATCCACGCGAGATAATTTGTTTTTTATTATGTCCCATATCGGTGCATTCAAGAGGTTAAAGTAACTCTGTTTCCTATTACAGTTTCGACACCACGTACAGTTGGTAATACCAAAACAAACTCCTTCGGGAGAGCTGTGGGATGTCACTTACAAGAACCTGACCAATGGAGCCATAGAGACCAAGGAGTACGACTACATTTTTGTGTGCAATGGACATTATAATACGCCGTTTATACCACATATACCAGGACTTAAAGAATTTAAAGGTTAGATTCATATTTTTTTTACCTTAACAAATTGAAAATCAATCATCCCAACTTAGGTAAAGGCCAGGAGAATGCAAATGAGCTATAAAATAGTTCTAGAAACCCACTCACCACCTCCTTAAAATCGAATCATTTGCTCAGGTGACGTGATGCACAGCCACGACTATCGAGTGCCAGACGTCTTCGCTGAAAAACGGGTCCTAGTCATCGGCGCTGGTCCATCAGGTATGGACATCGCCCTAGAACTGACGACTGTATCAAAGAAAGTAATCCTGAGTCACCACTTGAAGGAACAACCTCGCACTGAGTTTCCTGATAATTTGCAACAGAAACCTGATGTGGAACGCCTTGAAGGAGATAAGGTGCACTTCCTCGATGGCAGCGAAGATGAAGTTGATGTCGTTTTCTTATGTACCGGTATGTAGTTTATGGCTATAAGAACATTATAATGATATCTAAGGATTAGGAATCAAGATCTGTCTTTTATTATTTTTTATTTGTCGCTAAGAAATACACGCCTAAACGTTGTACAAATCTCTAAAACTTCTAAAATTTCATTTATAAGAAAATCTTGCGATTTGATTGCTTATAAATGAAAATTGATCTTAACAGTAACAGTATATGGTCGTGTTTAGAAAGCTAAATCTTGTAAACTGCTCTAATCCCAAGGTTACATGTACAACTTCCCGTTCCTCCACGAATCCTGCGACATCGTGGTGGAAGAGAACTGCGTGGAGCCCCTGTACAAGCATGTGGTCAACATGAAACACCCCAGCATGTGCTTCATCGGTGTGCCCTACTATGTGTGCGCCTTCTCCATGTTCGATTTACAGGTAAATTACTACTTCTTCTTCACCTTCAAACAGTTGGTTATCCCTGTTTGATATATATGGATGGCTTGAACAGATTGATAACTAGATTAGTAGATAGTATAGAACCTTAGAATCGAATCTATCTATGTACATACCTAGATCGTGGTTATGCCATATCGAGTCGACGTTTTGTGATCTACATCACAGTAGCAACACCAAAATGCCTAAACTAGGTACATTTATTGTTAAATGAAATATAGGCTAATTAGGAGAATAAATTTAAAAAAATATACTACTTTAAACAATTATAATAACGGATGATAGAAGACACGAGACGACAAGACAAAAGTACCCTATATTAAGTTATGAAGCGTCCAACCTTTCATCATTTATACTAACTTCTTAAAATTTTTACAAATATTAATGGAAAATAATACTATTTCCCCAGGTCCGGTACTACGTCCGCTCAATGAATGGCACCTTCAGTCTACCTACTCCTGAGCAGATGGCCGAACATTGGGAGGAAGAGAAACGGGACCGAGCTGCGAGGGGCTTCACCAGACGACAGGCGCATATGATGGGACCTGACCAGGTAAACACAATAAAACATTCACTTATCTAAGTATCTTACATGAGCTAAATGATTGGCTCTACTTGGAGAAACAGGAGTCAAGGAGTACGTAACATAATGTTACATGTTATTGATTTACGAACAAAAAACAACATACTGCAAAGTAGCGCGGTTTGTTGCACACCAGGATCACTAGGGTACCAGGAGTCAGTAAGAGTAAAATGCTAACGAAAGATCTTAGTCGGTAGGATGCATTTATTTCTTCAGAATACAACGGGCAATTATCGTTACGTATTTAACTATAAGAGGCATTAGCGAAGGTGCATTATTCAATTCTATTATCATGTGTGGTCACACGTTACATCTAGGCTGACTACTACGTGTCGCTGGCAGAGGAGTCCGGCACGGTCCCTCTGCCGCCAGTCTTCACGATGGTACACAATGACAGCAGCCAGAAATTCCTCGATAATCTCACCCACTATAGGAACGATGTGTACTGTATCTTGGACGACGATCATTTTATTTGTTATTGAGAACTTTTACAATGTATAAGCCATATTTTATTTTTGCTTCTTTCAGTAGAGAGTTACAATATTATAAACTGCTTGAACATTTTTTACTTTATCTTTAAATAATTATAATGTAATTTAGTTTAGGTACGTTACATATTTTAGTTACTCGTAGTAATTACATATATACCTATTTAACTTAACATAGCTTTAACTTTACATAGGCATAATCCTAAAATTATAATCTAGGTCATCTACAAAATCTGAGATTTAATGCAATAAATGTGTCACAGGATATCTTTGTTTCCTTTTAATATTTAAAAGGTTGGCAATACAGGTTATTTACTTACTATTTATATGTTTACTATATAGCTTATTGAATTAAAAATATTACACTCCTTATGACAAATAAACACATAATACTACTTCTTATATTTCGCAGTCTCTGTTCTCCTAGTGAATCAAAGAATATTACAGAACATGCTCTTACGTTTCATTGCTAATCGGATTTTCTTCAGCAAAAAAACTCACACACATTTTTAAATGTAGGAAAGTCATTTCTTTGTATTTTGTGGACTCTCTTTGAGTTCTTTTCTTTCTTTACTTGCCTCATGCAAGCGCAATAAAGAAATAATATCTTTCATGGGTTTTAAGGGATATTTAGTTTCGTTCTTTTTGGTTGAACTCCTACGTAATATGGAAGCCTAGTACGTGCAATCTAAACTTGTAAAGTAATATGACATAGTTCGTTGTTCAGAAATCAAAATATAATTTATGTGCGTGTCCTAATTAGTACCTAACAACCTGGGTTCTATAGGGATGTATGATTGTCCTCTGATATGATTAGGTAATTCTACTATTAACCATAATATATCTTGTTCTTGCTTTCTGAAGTTATACTTTTTACTTACTTTTCTTCCTTACGTACTTTCCGGCTACCGATTGACTTTTCACCTTCTTCAGATAAACTGTAGTGAGGCCAGAAGAATATGGACATGATGTTTACCTTATGAAACATGAATCTAGCAATAGATTTAATCCACCGTGCCTGTTAAGTGGATAATCTATTTAAAATTACTCCCTTCCCAATCCCCGAATCCCCAACAATCCTAAAATTCCTATTCCCCAAAAGGCTGGTAACGCACTTGTAACGCCTCTGATGTTTCGGGTGTCCATGACTCTACGGCCGGCGCAGATTGCTTACGTGATCCGTTTGCTCGTTGACCCGGCATCCCATAAAAAAGGCTATCAATATTCAGATCGTTCTATCTAAAAGTCGGTTGCATTTTTGACTAATACTTACGTTTGTTCGATTATTTTACTGGTCTCAAATTACCTACAGTTAAACAGATAGATTATATTGATTATAATGGTCCAAGGACTAGGGCACTCCTTAACCACGAGCACCTAAGTAAATAAGCAAATTGTTATTTATTTCACAAACATCATCACACTATCATTTTAAATTAAAACATTTATATTAAAATATTTTATTTTCATTTACGGAAATACCACGAATTAAATGAATTAACTACTCACTCACCTAATTTATACGAAAGGGATTATTGTACGTCATTATTCCAATAAAAAACAAAAGAAATAATATTTTATTTTTCATAAACACTGCAATCACTTATATACAAATACCAGGAGTTCATAAACCGCAAGCGATTGTAGAATATCGAACTCGTATCCAATGAACTAAATAACTGTAGTACGCGCGGCACGTCTTGATACAATCGTCGGTTGTTTGGCACTACGGACTGACTGGCTTGCATTCACTTCAAAGTTTGACCGGTATATAGTTGCACTTTAGTTCAGCCTAGTGGAGGTTATCGAATGTTTGCCTTGGCTCGATCGTTTACTGTTTTTATTTATCGTTACGTCTTCCTCACTGCAGTCAAAACAAGGAAGAATGTTTAACTTACCAACTTTACCCTTTATTTCCTGAATAACCATAGTTTGTTATTGCATATTTCCTGTTGCATTGTATTTTGACTCTTACGAGTACTAATTAATATAAACAATATAAGTAATAGGTACCTATTTGATATTTCTATCTTTCTCTGATTTAATTTCGCAGCCTGACCTTGACCAATGTAATTCAGTATTTACTGTCTAATAGATTAAACCAATGACAGAAGTTTATTTAATTAATTAAAGATACAATTTATGATAATTAATATATACAACGTAAAATATAAAAAAAATTAAAACTAAAGTATTTATACCTTAAAAAAAAAATCATAAGGCATCAAAGAAAACATTTTCCTCATCGCTACCGTGAGGTAGGGTGCCCAAAAGACTGGCAGCATTGCCAAGTTGAATGGCAATGCTTAACCTTTGCCCAAGGTAGTAGCCAGCCCTTCGATCACCTGAAGTGTCAACAATATCTTTGTAAAGAAGATGTGCACTTGGGCCCCACGGCCCTAAAGTTTCAACCCCAAACGGTTCGAAAGCATAATTGCCAATTAGGCTATTATACTTTCGCCGTTCGAGGTTCTCGGCAGCAGCAGCGGCAGTACCGGCTCGACACGCTGAGCTTGGAAGATGGGATGGCGCCAGAGTATCAACGCAAGTGGCGTCCCATACTAAAGCCCTACCCATCTTCCAAGGGAATAATGACATACCATCGGGTCTCTTGCCATCGTCGCGTACCAAGCCATTAGGTTCTAAAGTAGCTGGCACGACAACGGAGGCAAGAGCTCGACGAATTATGTCATTAATACTTGCGTGTCGAGCAAAACGGCCCGCACTACGGCTACATGACATGAGCCGTGGTGTCCAAGGCTGTTGACATCTTCACCACAACGACAACGATGAGGTGAACAAAATGAACTGTCTAATTATCTTTATATTAATATTGTAATTATTGTTTCAGGAAAAATACTACGCATCATTAGCTGATGAAGCGAAAACGAAGACTCTGCCTTCGGTGGTGACGAAAATTCGTGACGAGAGTATGATCAGGTTCTTCCACAACCTGAAGAATTACAGGCAAGATAAATACAAGATTATTGACGATGGCACTTACGAGATTATAAGTAATGGGAAACGAGAAGTTATTTGTTGAGCCAGATACTCAAACGCCACTCAATTGTAAGTCGAGCTTAGTTCTGTCTCTACAAATTCTTTAGAAAATGACATAGATGGCGCGATAATTAAGTAAAACTTATAATTGAGTAGCCTTTCAGTATTCGGGCGTAACACATTGCTCAATATGTACTTATTTGCACAAAAACCTGTCTAAAGCTACCAGGATGCCAGGCGTTTACTTAATTTATTTTTTTAAGATTCAAAGAGATACATTGTATTAACAGCTTTTGTACTTTCGTCAAATAAAGTCTAGTTCGTTTTAAGAATGTCGTGCAGTTTCAATAAAACAACGAATTCAGCCAAAAATATTTTATTTAAGCGTATTTATAATCTTTATATTATCAATGCTGATATATTATTAATCTTTAACTCTAATATTTTTATGGCTTTCCCCATTCTATTACAGACTAAGATTGATGATATAATTCATAAAATTTATAATAGTCTCATCTCACATTGTTATGTGGAATTCCAATTCGTTCATGTATTGCTTCAAGGCTGTTATAAGTTTTAATGAATTAAACCATAGTGTTAATATACGTACACTGGGCCGAGCCAAATATCTTTCATCAACAAGTTTGTACTTATTGTAATAATAACTTCGCTTCACATACATTACAATTTAAAAATAAAAATGTTACTTTTACGTTTAATATAAAAATACCATTTTCAATATTGTTACCGAAATTCGCACTTTTGTTTCTCTAATATATTTGTCTCAATTTTTGTCACCAATATATTTTTTGTCGGTATGCAAAATCATAATGAAATTAACTTCGAGCTTACAACATAACTATTCCTAAACTTATTTATACATTAACAAAAAGTAAGGCTCACGCCAAATCATGTAAAAAAGTTTATTTAATCAAAATAGTTGAAGACTTGATGATTACAATCCGACCGCCTTGAACTCGATCACTGGCCACTTCCCCGATAGACACCATCTCTTTGATGTTGGATTCACTGGTTAGTACTAGTACAGTAATACTTCGTAACATTGCGTTACATTTACGCTTAGGCTGAATCAACATTTTCTTATAAATCTCATAGGCCAATCCGTACAAAACCTACCCTACAGTCCTACCCTTGGTCGACCTACCTACATCCCTGTCTTTTCAGTCCCTTACACATCAAGATATGAATAAAAGGATCCAAAGAAGGGCTCAACCATACCCTGTCGAAATAATATAGTTATAATACTAATTAAAAATATATAAAAAGTAGATATTACAGTAAAATGGCAACGTTTAGGAGCATAAGCAGATGAAATGAAAATTCAGAACGAACGAATCGTAAAGTTACACATACCAACTAGTTCCAAACTTACTTATATACAATCTTAACTACTACGGCGAAACGTAAACGAGTAGCATCAAGCGTCTAGCACCATTTCGATATAAAAGTATACTTCAATCAACATAAAATTATCAACCAAGAATAATATAAAAATCATCGATAAAACAATATAACAAACAGCCCCAAGAATCTTAATTAAGACAATACATATTTCCATTTATTTCTCCAAAAGTAATCAAAACAAGACTAATTTAAATCACTGGTAAATTTTGAATAAAGGGGACTAGCTGAAAAAGTATTGCATTTTATGATAATAGACATTTATACCAAGGAAAACTATGTGTACATAAAATCTAATCGAATAATATACATGAAAAATACATCTATACACTGAGATTACAGCGTTACACGTATAAAAAATAAAATCACATATCATCACCATCGGTCGCGCCACACTCGACACTCGACCAGTAGTCCACACAGATCAACGACACGCCTCACTAACTCGGCCCACGCACCAGACAAGTCAACATTCCAAATGGATACCACTAAATATAACGTAACGAGGGTAACTTTTAAGTTAATTCGAGTTTTATTACGTCAATATAAGTCGTCTCCTAAGGACGGGTGAACGTGAAAAATTGCCACAATTTGAGCCTCAAAAATCTACTTGTACTTTAAGACCTGTATAGGTGAATCTCCAAGCTACGATCAGTTTAATGGAAGAAACATATTATTATTGCAAAAATCTATTTTAAACACGCTAACACCGAGATAGACAAAATTGTGTACTTTTAAATTACGGCGTCACGATATTGTGACTGTACTGCGACTTTAGAAAATAAAAATTATTAAACGATCAAGATCGTTATTGCACTCTATAAAATTAAATCTGCAATTTTTGTTTCATTTTCTTCTTAACTCGACACAATGATATTGATGTCAAAGTATCAAGCTAACAGTTCCGTTTAGGAGGTCGTTTTGTTTGCGAACGGTATGTCTGGTTCCATTCGCAAAGTTTGCGGTGTTGGGTCGTAGTTCCCGGCGAGGTAGTACACGTCATTGTTGTCGTATACTGTGCTGTACTTGACCGGGTCGTCGCCCATGCGCTCCTTGTACTGCGACAGAGGCAGTACCTCGCACTTGTGAGATATCGTTTGGACGTCATTTTCGTCCGTGTGTGGAGATTCAAACAACCCTCCCTGGAAGGTAAGAAAAGATGGTATAATATAAACGAAGTAAGAAGTCAATCAAAATGATAGCGCTGTATTGTAAATTTAATGATGGCCACAAAGAATATTCTAAATAAGCAAGTTACCGGGTAGTGCAGCTGGTCAGTGCAGCCGACAGTTTCCTCAGGATGGTAGAACCACTTGACGCGCACAGCCATGGCACCGCGCGCCTCCCACAGCGCCACAATGCGCCCGATGTACGGCCGGTCCGGCCGGCCCGTAGACAGGAACACTGCCGCGTCACCCACCTAGAATTGATTAACGATTTTGTTTAGTGATGAATTATTCGAATGTAATAAACATTAAGTGATTTTATATCTTTTCATTAAAAAAATAACTAAGGTTTTAATCAAGTACTGCATATTACTCACATGCAGGATTTCTTCTCCTCGCTGTATGGCGCGGTAGAATAGCTTGCGGTGTCGCGGGCGTGCAGTGCGGCGGTAGGCAGGTCCGTGCCAGCGCCACAGTGCGCCGCCAGGCAAGAAGGCGGCCATCTTGCTGACACCGCCGCAACCGCCGTCTGATGACGTCGACGACACCGTGCGACGCTTCGCCTTCTAAAGACATTAAACCATGTCAGCCAAGAACACAATGCAACGAGGATGAACGTATGAATATCGTAAGGAAATATCAATTACAGTATATTTAATCACACGTACCTTCTTAGCATCACTGGTGGAAGCAGTACTTGTTTCTTCTTCCAACCCTATGCCACTATCCTTCAGATTATCTTTACTCTCCTCTTCTTTCTTCAGAGTAAGTTTGCCCAAATTGCTAAAGTCCAAAACTGCGGTTTTGACTAAACTTTTCTTTGACAACACCGCCTTCTTTATCACAGTTTTCATCTTATCCTCTGGCGACTTTTCCACTGCTATTAGTGTGGATAGTCTGTCATTAGAGTCTATTGAGTCTTCATTAGATTTGTTCGAATCGATGTAGTCTGAAGACGATTTAACTTTTTGTTGATCATCACCAGATGAACTAGAATGTTCTTTGCAGCTCGAGTGATGTCTCTTTCGGTGCTTTCTGTGGTGTTTCTTATGATGTCTCCTGTGCTTGCAATGTTCCTCGCAACATTTGTGTTTCTTCTTTTTCTTCTTAACGTATTCCACTGAATTCGGATCATCTTCACTGGAATGGCGCTTTATTTTGTCTTTTCGATGCTTCTTAAGTTTCTTTCTGTCTTTATGCCTGTCCTCGTCGTCCTTAGGGCTGACGACGACCGGCTCTGTTACTGGTGGTTTACCTTCAATACTTGTGCTGGATGTAGCTGGTTGCGGTGGAACCGAGGAAACTTTCTTTTCTTCTGTGCTAACACCACTAACACTGGTGTTTCTTCTTCTTTTACCAAGTGTGAATAATGGA
The DNA here is from genome assembly GCA_038387885.1 of Spodoptera picta. NCBI lineage: Eukaryota > Metazoa > Arthropoda > Insecta > Lepidoptera > Noctuidae > Spodoptera > Spodoptera picta. Next base: position 1,442,779 of record JAZHFQ010000344.1, on the reverse strand, counting down.
TTTTCATATTCTGCAAAATAAAAAAGCAAGGAATTAAAACATATAGATTTACTTCTCTGAAAAGTAGTGTAAATATCTGATAAACGTTATTTATAGAATTTTTTATACTAACCAACAACAGGATAATTTGGTTCCAAGAACCTGATATCCTCGATAGCTATCCTGCCAGAGTCGCCGTCGTCGAACTCCACGGCAACGAACTTATCATCATGAGGGTCTGGAGACGAGACCGCCACGGTACCTGGATAGAGGCACCTGTACTGCTGCGACCAATATGCGCACACTCGTGTACCAGACGGCAGTTCTGTTACTGACGTAGGACTGACTTCCAGGATCTGAAATTTACAAATAATTGGTATTTATATTGTATTTTCTTTTTACAACAATGGTGAAGTACTTTATATATAACTTACAGCATCCCTTAACGTTTCTTCTCTGGACATTATATGAGGCTTATTCCCTCTTTCTCCATCAAGAGTGATGGCATACACATCAGGTGCAGTCACAGCACTCAGTTTTCCTGCATAGAACAGTCCTCCCATGGCAGTGAGCACTCTAGGAGACTGGTCTATCTTGTCTTCTGTCAATGTGCACTTTGATATCGGTGGTGGTACCACCGGCTCTGTAGGCGTTTCTTTTGTTTCATTACCCGTTCTCTCCTTTGACTTGTGACTCTTTCGTCTCTTTTTCGCACGTCGTCTCTCTTTGTCACTATCACTCGAAGCACTGGCACGTCGTAACGCGAATTCGAGTTCGGGTATGTCATCTCTCGAATGTTTTCGAGCCAGTCTGTCTACTTTCTCTCTATTCTTTTGTCGGACTTCGTTAAGACTCTCCATAGAAGAACTCGCTGATCTGTTGAGAGCCCACTCGGTTTCCTCTGGATCTGAACATGATTTCATAATAGGTTCAGCTTTCAACTTAGGACGCACTTTACTTGTTCGGTTGATATCTTCCCTAGAAGGTTCTCCCCTTGTGCATAATATACCACCTTTTAACTTGCCCTTTGCCAAAAGGAAGCCTACTAAACTACTTTTCGATTTTGGCTTCTTTGCTACTATAGTCTCGGTCGAGTCTGGACTGGAGACCTTACGGGGTCTTCCAACTTTACGTTTCTTAGATGAACCTCTATCTGAATCAGGGGATAATGCCGGAGTTGACGGCGTTATGGACGTAGATAGCGTCTGTAAAGGAGGGTCTAACGCCTTTAATTGTGCTTTCCTCTCATCGAATTGTCTCTCCAGTGCTAACAGTCTCTCACGCATGTCTTTTTCTATCGCACTAGCGAGTGCATGAGCTGAACGAACGTTAGTGTTATGCGTACATGAGACAGAGTTACAAGAGCACGCTGTTACTCTCCTTAGACTTGTCTCTAGTTCCCCTCCACTACTTCTGCTCTCGTCTCGTTCCCTTTCTCGTTTGTGTCGACGCATTTTTTCAAGTTTATGACGTAACCTTTCTTCTCTATCGCGACTTCTTATTTTCCTCCTTTCACCACTAGAGTCATCCCTATGTCTATGTCTGTCTTTTTTATTGTTAGACGAGTCTGCGGAACGACTTCTGTCTGTGGGACTTAATAACGGTTCACTTTTGATAAAAGGACGGGATGCAATTGGTATGCTTTGAGGAGGATTTTCCACCACTTCTTCCATAAACCTTTGTTCTGCTAGAGCACATAACAATCCCAAACCATCCAGCGAAGGTTTTGTCTGTTCACTAGTAGACGGGTCTGTAGGAGGAAACTCAAAACGTCTGTGAGGTTCGGCTTCTGTCCTGGGTGGAGATTTAGGCGATGTTTTTATTAAAATATTAAGTTTTGTCGGTGTTCTCGTGTCTACAGTTAATGGGGCTGGATCTAATGTTGGCATACTTGTTCCAGGTGTAGTACGTTCAAATTGTTCGATACTATTTGACAACAATTCTAAACCACTGACGTCTACTGGAGGTCTTGTATTTTGTGGAGGATGGGGAACTGGTGTTGTTCTCGCAGTGTCTATCACTAAGTCGTTAGAAGCATTACTACTAGAGTTGTCTAGTCCATCATCTCTTTCAATTGTATCTATTGCTTTTTCAACTGTTCCCACAACAGTTGTTGCGAGTCCTTCCGAAGATTCTTCATCCATGGGTTGATGTTGCAACAATTGCGTTTGTGCTTGCAACATATTTTCTTCTGGATAATGTGCGACTCCAACACATGCTACGTCCCTTTCATCTTCGTCAGCATGATTCGGCGATTCATCATCCTCATCAATGTGATCTGTTTGGTTAGAAGCATCTCTGTGTGCTGGGAGTTCAGGTGCATCAGGAGGTGGTGTCGGAGGCGCAGCTGGTGACGTGGCTTGACTCCGACACGCCTGCTCTGAGTAGTCAGGCTGGTAGTACAAGTGCGTCGTAATCAGTGGCTGCTGAACGGGCTCTGGCGCATAGCTTGGTTGTGGCTTCTCATGCTGGGGTTCAGGTTCTATCTTGATCAGATGGGGCGTAATCAGAGGTTGCATGATAGGTTTTCTTTTATCTGCTGTATGTGCTGGGTGCGGTTGAGGTTGTGGGGCCGGCGCCAGAGTTACTAAGCGCGTAGAATGTGTGTGGGTGTGTTGTAACGTCGCTGTACTGGCGAGGAGGTCGCCTGGTAGGAGTTGTAGGTGATGTGACGGGTGCGGCGCTTGAGGGAGGAGCAGTGGTGCTGATTGGTAGGGCATTCCTCCCCAGACGACTGCATGTGGTAGGTCAGGAGGTGTGGGTAGCAGTAGGAGTGCTCCAGACGTGGGTTCCCGCACCAGCTGGAACCCGCTCGACATGCCGCCACCCACGGAGCCCACGCCGCCGACACCGACACCTCCGACCATCATACTCTCCATAGACACTTGAGCTGGAAACGAGAGATAGCCATCGTTAATTTTCAATTCACTTGCAACCTTGTTAAGTAGGTTTACCTATCAGTTCAAGATCTACAAGTAACTAAGCCAACATACCTCATTGTACGAGGTAAGTAGTACCGAATGAGTAGGTGGTAATTGCATAAAATACTACTAGGTATAATATAATTAACTAAAATATTAATAGTGTCAATTTGTCTAATCTCATAAAATAACATGCAATCTAGTTATCATCACTCAAGAAGTGTACACATCGTACAGTTTTATTAGCATATGAGTTGTCCATTAGTCGTATGGTCATGATTTAGTCAGAGTGTAGGGACGAGCCGATTGTATTAATATTCAGCGCTCGCGCTTCCGGAGACATGCGGGAATGTTAATGTTTTTGATGGGAATTTACTTTTTATATCCATGTTTGTGTTTTAAATATGCCGCAGGGACTAAGTACCTATAGCAGAACTTACGTTTGTTTATTGGAAAGCATATTTATTATAAGCATAATTTAGGAAGGTGGTACATTTGAGATGTATCGATATCGATAAGTTGTAAGGAAAATAATTATGAAGTACCTAAACTAACCTATAAATAATTTCTAACTTCACTAAATTAAACTGACCACCTATTACCTACAATTTACCTACGTACCTACCACAGGTAAGTACTTGCAGTACATAACAGGTATATTAATGATTTTTTTCGTTAGGCAGGGTAGTTAGGTCGTTCATTCATAATGCATAGCCGTAGTAGTTAGCTAGGTATTAGCATAAAATGTGTTCAACTTTAATAACTGTATGCTAGGCCTGCATGCATTAGTATGCATCAACTATTGCCGTGTCTAACGTAGCACATTATAAGTAAGTATGTCTCGCATAAGTATTTTCATTTCCTAGCTACAAGTTTGACACCCATTAAATTAATTGTTCCAATTTTCAGAGAAATTACTGGATAGGTACATTTTACTCATCACAAATTTTGGAAAGACCAGCTAACTTCACCGTCTCACCGATGAAGTTAGCTGCGTTTGGAAACTGCCTACTTAATAGTGTGTGTTAAGGATTCATCGAAATAAACCGTTTGACTTTGACTGTCATACTTCCAACCTAGGTACTTACCTAGGCTGGAAGTATGATAGTCAAAGTAGGTCCCTCCTTGGATAGGTAGGTAGGGACCTACTTAAGTACCTAGGTAACATAGGTATGTAAGATTTGCCTGATTAATTATTTATTTACCAAATTAAAACAAACAAGCATCTAAATAAATTCCGAACGATGTTTAAAATTCATTTTGTTACTCTGTGTACTTAATGTTGAATCGAATTGAAACGCATCTTAATGACTTGCGTTTTACTGTTCCAATTAATCCATTATTCTTTTCACATCCCTACCAAGCGGGAAAGAGATGGCACATACACTTAACTAGTGCGTTAAAAAGAAACAGAATGAGACCATTAGTATCGCTTTAATTTTAAACGTTTCTGAAAAGCGGCCGTTTTTAAATTATTTGGTTTAAATTGAGTGATGTGTTGAATGAGAAATAGTTTTTAACTCTTTGCCATGTGAAAAAGGTATTTTAATGTGTGGTCCCTTGGTTTCACGTTCGCTGTGTTATGTTCCCAAGTGAATTTATCTAGAGGTCTAGAGGTACACAGCGCAGCTTACCAAACCTTCTAATACATCTTCAATAAGTAAATATTCTGAACAATTAAAACATCCCCGAGGGTATGCAGAGGTACACATTACGGCACTTAATGCCACTGTATAATGTAACACCCACTTTTCACTATTAAGTTATGAGTCCCATGTAATAGAGGGTGAGCCTATTGCCATATTATACCATATTATACATTTTCAGACTCCGTGCTATTACTGAGGTTTTTTTAAACAATTAAAACTTCTGAATAATTAAAATAGTATCGCAAATACCTACTTACACAGGTCGGTAGGAAACTTCGAATAACAGAAATACCTAAGCAAAATCGTACAATGAAACTCATTCGGAGGTTCGCTCAAGAATATTATTATCCTGTCATTTAGTTCTACACAAATTTTCATAAAAGTCTAGCCGATTAAAAACGTAGATATAGGCACCTACTTAAATATAAAAGGCGACATGACGGATTGCTTATTACCAAGATTTCAATTTGCACAATGGACAGACAAAGCAGACGTGAAGGCTGTGGGGCACAGCGGCTCGAGAGTTCAGACCAAACCTCCTCATTAACTAGGCACCTAAGTTCTATGTGATTACCTCCTAAGATCGACAACAGACACGTAAAATACGTACCTGGGACTTCTTGAAACGCTAATATGTAACCCAGATATGTATCTACTCTGACGCTGGAAGAGTTCTAGGTTTCAGAGATTTTAATACCATTTAAGTAGGTACCTAGGTATCACCAAGTTGTCCAATCGAAGTGAAAACTAAACTGTATCTATTGTCTTGATAACTCCATAGCATCCATTTGATCCACTTTCTTTTACTTATACTTAGTTAAGTACCTAGATACCTGCATAACTAATTTTAGTAGATACTACTTAATACCTAAGTAATCCGAGCTTAAATTCGGTTTAGTAGGCAATATTGATAAAAATCGATTTCTTGAAAGTAATCGACACCTTTTGATTTCGATTGTAAACCACAAAGATATCAGTTCTTTTCCTGTTTACAAAAGTTTATCGTACTATAAATAGCTATTAAATTATAATTTCGTTATCAGATAGTGTATCAAGCCACCAATTACGGTCACATCAATCATTGCATAGTGAACATGTTTTTTTTTCAACGGTCGCGTGAGGTGTCAAACGCGCGGCGTGCGTCCGAGACGCGGCAAAAATCGCCATTACCACACAACTTGTTATTACAAGAAAAACATAAACGCAAAAAGTCATTCACAACACTAAAAAGATCGAGGCGGCGAAGATGAAGGACTGCCTTTGTAGGCGCGACGTCTTCTTATTGGTCGAGGCGCCGAGTAGGCGGAGTCTTGTGGGCGGAGCGATAAATGTTAGGGCTGCACGTAAGTCGACTCCGGTTTATCGATAAATGAGTTTTTATGTTTTTTTATGGTGTTATAATTTATGGTGTGGAAGTGACAGAGTTCCGTTCATGGGGAACGATTTAGCGGATGGATGCGGGTGAGCGATGGATCTGATGATGTTTTTTATCGTCTCAAGAAATATGTCGTCATTCAATTTAAAGTGCCCGACACGTGAGAAGTATTTGGTGATTACTGTATCGCGGGTGTTATATTTCGCGATGGTAATATTAATTAAGTGGCTCATTACTAATGACTACTTTACAATCAACAGACTATACTTAGTTATTTTGTAGCTAAAGTTGTCGGGAAAATGCCACTTTTATGATTTGGCTTGAGAGATAACAATAACAATCAATCTTCAAAATCTTTAACATGGTTCACCGAATTATTTAGCTACATTAACAATTAAGTATCTACGTTTGAAAATTGTATTGAACAAATGCTATTAAAAAAAACTAACTTAAATAACCAATTTCTAGACATGCTACACATTCTAGATCCTAGGCTAACAGACATGAATTTAAAATGATAGCTAACGAATTCTTATAACATAGCTTTTTCATAGTTTTTTGCAATAGCTGTCCCGTGGTCCTTAATTCATGGTTGTCTAAACGTCTATGTTAAACATCAGCTCGTTATTAAAGTTCAAACGTAAATAAATAGCTAACAATTTAAATGTAAAGTAATTTATTCAAACAATAACTGAGTTGTTAATTAGGAACATTTGTGTTACATTACATACTAGGTAAGGATCTACGAACCTACTAGGCTAATCTGTAACAGTAGAAGCGCGACAGTAGCTGCTTCGGGGATCACGAAATGCTGCTCATGAATATAAGCCTCTAGCATGACTTGAAACTAGTCGAGTTCCTCGTCAAATAATTGCGTGAGTAAGCCGTAAAACATCATAATGAATTTATTCTGTGACAGTCCATTCAAACTTTCGAAGTGAGCTCGATCGCATTCTCGATCGTCACTTCGTCGGGATTATTCTCACAACCAATGATCATGGTGGACCGCGATCGAGTTCACTTTGATTTTTCGAATTGAAAGTTCGAAAATAGCTTACCTGCTCATATAGGTAGTCGAGCAACTATTGATAGTTGAGGACAAACAGCAATTTATCATCATAACTATTACGAGACTTACTTACTGAATTAAGTAAAAGTTACGAGTTAGTCACGTAAATATACTGAGAAAAGCTCTACTAGTTTCGAGTCACAGAGGGACTCTTCCTCATGAGCAGCGTGCTCGGTCGCGGGAGCTTACTGATCAGTAACTTGTAATTTTTAGTAGGTTTACATGATCATTGGCTCGTTTCTGTCTACTATTACACTATCCACTACTGAGCTAGTCCTTCAACTCTTCTTAAACTTTCCCTGATATCATTTATTAATAATCGTCATAAATCAATCTGTACAGGCCCTAATTTTAACGAAAATAGGTAGCAAAGTATTTTATTCTTTCTAATTTTCAGTAGTAACACGGAGTCTGATATTGTGCCCGGTATATGGCAATATTCTCACCTCCTGTTACATGGGACTCATTACATAAATAGTGAAAAGTGGGTGTTAGATTTTACAGTGGCAATAAATGCCGTAATGTGCACCTCTGCGTTTTAAAGGATAAAAGGCGTGATATTATGTGTGTTGTGTATGGTATTATTCCAACAGTTTGTGGGTCCAGTGACTAGCTACTGCCGACCACAAAGTAGGTGTTAAAACTCTATGTCTATCATATTGTGTATCGAACAGTCTGGAAACTCTCTGGATATTTTCGATGTTCGAAATTCTCAGTCGCTTGACATAAGTCATTACAAAAGTACCTATAACATTGACGGAACTATAGCTATGGGATAACTACCTCTAAGTATAAACTTAGCCATAGTTTAGTCTGCCACTTATAAGCCACTTAAGTACATGAAAGACAAAAAATATCTGGCGAAAACTGTGTCTGCTGATGAATACCTGCACTTCGTTCTTCAGGGGAACAAAGTCGTGAAGTTAATTAGTTTATTCAAAGAACAACTGAGTAATTATTCACTGTAGGTAGTTCTAGATACTTATTAATATTAAAGTATTCTAATCTGTCTATGGGTAATATTTCTCTATTAACCATTAAGTTGTCTATGGCAGCCATTAATCGGACTACTGCAGCTGTTTACGCTGTTATACTTTGAATTATTGCATTAATTACAATAAGCCAATAATTTATTGGTTCCAAGTAATTTGTATCATGGGTACTTATAGGTCGATATTGTTGTTTATCCCGTTAGCATTCATCGATGATTGATTTCAGTTAGTAGTAATCCTGAGGAATTTGACACCTCACTCTCGCAAAAATATATTTTTAAATTAGGTTCTTGTTTCAAAGATTAGCGTGATCAAATACTATCACTAACACCATCGTTGAAGCCTAAATAAAACTGGATAATAATATCTTACCATCCTACTAATTTAATAAATGCAAAACTTTGTTTGTTGTTTTGTTACTCCTTCACGTGAAATCGGCTGAAAGGATCGAAACGAAATTTAGAACAAGAGTAGATCATGGTCTGGAATTACACATAACATAACTTAACATCACGCCTTTTTATCCCCGAAGGGGTAGGCAGAGGTGCACATTACGGCACTTAATGCCACTGTACAATGTAACACCCACTTTTCACTATTTATGTTACGAGTCCCATGTACCTAATAGGGGGTGAACCTATTGCCATATACCGGGCACATTTCCAGACTCCGTGCTACTACTGAGAATGTTTTAAAAACCCAGTAATACTTTGCCCGACCCGGGAATCGAACCCGAGACCCCTTGCCCGGCAGTCGCACTTGCGACCACTCGGCCAACGAGGAATTACACATAGGCTACTTTTTATCCCAGAAGAATGCGGGCGAAGCTGCTGGCAGAAGCTAGTTTGTTAACCATATTTATGGATCAGACAATAGGTATCTATATACCTACTTAGGTACCTAGGTACATGAGAGTTGGGCATTTGTCTATCTATCTATGTTATCTATATAGATAGATAGATAGATAGATAGTCATCCACATAACTATCCAGTTAATTAATGTGAAATTTCACGTGCCCATCTTCTCACGAAACATCTCAATAGTTCTTTATGTACTCTTAAGTGAACCCTTGTTTCGAAACTGCAGTAAACTTAGATTAACTCAGCAATAACTGTTGAACATACATACTTGACAATACATACTTCCATGCTAAAAACTATCAAATGTCAAGTTTATTTTACAATTAAGAATTAGGTAACTAACGATTGAAAAATCGTCCGTAACGTAAAAGATAAAATAATTAAACTGAATAATAAGAATAATTACACATAGGCAGCTAAAAATAGTGGTTCAATAACTTCTCCAAAAATCTATTACTGCAGTAGATTTGGGAAGTAAATTATACCTAAACTTTTGAGGGGAAAAACGGATTTGATAAAAAAGTAGGTAGGATTTATATTCTATTAAGATAGATAACATTTGATAGCCCATATCAAGTGTTAACAATTAAGATATCCCAATTCGCAAACCACAATATTTTAGTATTGGCCGTGAACAGTTCAAATTAAAAGTGTTCGTTTTCTCCTACGTTTTGAAACAAACCTCACTTCATAAACTGCCAAGATTAGGCATATTATCATATTGATTAGGCATACAGGCATATTATCATCAGACTCATTCTCATTCACGAAAAGATCGATATCGACATAAATCAAACTCTATTTAACCTAATGCAAATCAATTAGGAGAAGGTTTATACTAAACGACTCATAATGATACGATTTTAATGAAGGACAGATACGCACAGTTTCTAATTAAACAGAATCCTAAAAATCCACAACCACTCATTCATTCCTTCATAGTCGGCTACATTCACTAATTAACTTTTGTCGCTGAGTGTACCAGCCCATTCAACTGCACAATTGCTCTGACGAGTGCGAAACTCAACGCCGTCGTTTTAATGGCAAAATGATTTCATTAATTTATACCTAATGATGAGAAAAAGGCTAAAAAACGTACGAAACTCGATGAAAGGCCCGATCGACATAATAAACGGAATCGGGTTACTGAGTCAGTCTCGTGGCTTGTTTGCGTGGTTCCGCATAAATTATTCCTTACCTTTGGGAAGTTCTATAGGATTAGGTTTCATTATAATTGATTAGGCGAGTGTTAACGAAGTGCTTAAATTGTTTTGGATCGATTTCACTATGAAATTTTGGAAAACTACATAATAAATAGATAGGTGAGTATAGTTTTGAAATAGATATTTAAGTAGATAGTAAAATAAGTACCTACCTACTCAAGTTCGTAATACCATACTTAGGTACCTAGGAAGGTTGTCAAAGCATGACATTAATTCGCGTTAGCAAAGCTGAGTTGGATAAATAAATCAGTTGTCTTTTTAGTACCTATAGTCCTATAGTTTTTGTATCGAACTACTAAAAAGTGTGTATGTTTATGACGAAGGTTATCGCAGTTAATGACAGGTTAAATGCTTAAAAGCTTACAAAAATATTTTTTTATAAATAAATTATAGTGATGTTCTACTACTAATAAAAAAAACTAAAATAAAGCGTCGAGGTAGCCACGCGCAAACTCTTCGTCATCGTAAAACCCTGCCAAATTCAGTACACCATTCTATCGATGCAGTCCATTACCATTAGCTACTACGCAATTTGGTCGCTTAACCGAAACTGGACATCGACTATTGACCGGACGAGTACAGTTGCAATGCTACTACCAAAGCAACATGACTGAAGAGGTGGTGTATCCAAACTGGCGGCATTCTCGATTAGAATTAGGCGCCTTTTAGTAAGACCTATATTCTGTCTCTTTTTTAACTTTGGGAAAGAAAGAGATAGCAATAGATTGGCTTAAAGAATTACCCACTGTTAAAATTTTCATTTCTGGCCGGGGTCCGATGTCGCTGAAACGGCGATCTCGCAATGCAGTTGGCGCGTAGCTACCAGGGTCGCAGATATCAGTAGGAGGTGACTCACCGGGGTACGGCCAGAGGGGAGCGGGCGGTGCGGCAGTGGGCGGAGCTGGCCACGCCAGTGGGGCGGGGCGGTCGTCGCAGAGCACGTTCGCCACGCCGACCGTCATGGCCGCTTGCGCCGCTTCTGCACAACAACACAGTGACGTGGCGGCTGCAACGCGCGGCACGCGCCCAGGCCACGACAATTACTTATTTATTGTACACGTCATCATAAATACAACTATCATTTCGTGTCTAACATAACCAGACATAAATACTTTCGATACACAAGTGATTCATAAATGAAATTCTAGTTTATATCACTCATCGCAATGAACTTTGTTCATATGCTTTGACGAAATTTGTGATCTCATAAAATCTAGCTAAATACTTTATGTACAGTACAGTAACATAATTAAAAATACAATAGGCAATCGTCCTCGGATTATAAAAGCGTTCGCACCTTAAGACCTGTATGTACCTATTACCTTAACATGCATATAAAGACTTTGACTTTGAGTTTAAGTTGTTGGTAACACGTAGGTAAATACGTAACTAGATAAGTAAGTACCTACATAAGAATATCGAACTGCAACACGCGTCATAAGTCCCTTCACTGTCTCTGTTAAATGAAGGCACCTCAAGAGCAAGACAACAATCTTATACAAAGGTATCACGAAAATAAGCTAAGAGCTGCTCACCTCCTTACTTACACCTACGTAATGGTAGGTGCCAAGGACCATAAGCAACTTACTGTTAGCGAACAGAGAACAAAGTACTTAGGTAGATAGATACTTTGCATGACATGAAACTAAGAAAAAATACATCAAAACCTATAAAGTTCCATCCTACGACACGAAACAACTTTGTCCTGGTACAATTAGCACGTAGATAAATAAGTAGGTAATTAAGTGAACTTTGCTTTGAATCAGTGAGTTCTACTCAGTTCCTTAATCATTCCTCACTGAGTTTAGAACATACTCCGTTTTATGAAAGTTAATATTTGTTAAAATGAGTACGCAGGTACTCATTTTAACAAATATTAACTTTCTTATAGGGTAAGTAGACACTGTCTATTACTAATTAAATGTAACCATATACGTAAACGGAGTCTCGAAAGCAACACTTACCTATGTAGTAGAAAATAACAAAGGATAAGAAGAACGAAGACAGAGTGAACAGAAAAGCCAAAGAATACGTCCCTAATGCCTTAACTGAGTTTTCAATACTTAATGGTTCAAAGAAGGTGCCTATAAGGTCTAAAGAAGCTAACTTCCCAAGATTTAGTTTCCTTCGTTTCAACGAAAAAGTATATGTCCGAATTATTTGTGTATTTTATTACTACTTAAGTACCTACTAGCGACCCGCCCCGGCTTCGCACGGGTGCAATATGCATGTATTATACATACCTACCTATAAACTTTCCTTAAGCATCACTCCGTATCTATTAGGTAAAAGAAACCACATCAAAAGTCCGTTGCGTAGTTTTAAAGATCTATACATACATAGGGAAAGACAGACGGCGCGGATAGCGACTTAGTTTTATACTATGTAATTGATAAGCAAAGATATACTAAGTACGTAATAGAAATCTTAAACTGCTTTGACTAGGAATTCAGGAGCAGTATGGCACGAAACTAGTCGAGTTCCTCTTTAAACGGTTACCTACATGAATGAGGTACTTACTTACCGAAGCCTTTAAAAAAGTAGCAACGTTTGATTGATGTTTCTCTACTGCCTATCTATCGTGTTCTGATAGGAATCAGTTTCAAAATAAGTATTTATTAAGCGTTGAATAGCTAAGTATCAATCTATAACATATGAAAGGTAGCATAATATAAAAAAAATAAAACAAAGAAACGAGAAAACAAAACAAATCAATTAGAAGTTTGAAAGACTCGATCATAAAAGAGAAGCTACCCCATGTGTTTCCACGGCGATTAAAGGATTACCAGATGAATGGACACCCCACGTCACCTGTTAATATCATTTAGTGAGGAAAAGGGGCGCCTCGCCATCAAACCACACATTCAGATAATAACTAAAAAAAGGACATCGATAACAATGCGTTTCCCATCTCTATTCTAGAGGTATAGCTGCAATGGAGTGTCGATCGAACAGTTGCGTTCGCAATCAAATAAGTACCTAAGTATTTCGAAGTTTTTGTGATTTCGATTACCCAATTATGTAGGTAGATAGGTAGGTAATTGAATGTGACCATGAAATAACCTATGGCCTTAATTTAATAGATGTGACCCTATATTTAGATTAGGTAGGTACCTACTTACGATCAGTTCAAAATCCAAACTGCAAATACCTCGAGATTGAGCCTCAAGCGAGATCTCGCTAGATTATAAAATACAATCTCGTGTAGTTTACTATTTCTACTTTGACGTGTAACTATAAAATAACAAATGAATTATCAAAAATCTTGTAGGTAAAATCTCGTTAGTCTAACGAGATCTCACCCAGTTTTCGATCGAGATTAATCTCACTAAAAATTGCATTCCTTAATCCAAACTCCATGTTAATATGTTTATAGCAAGTGTTCACAAGCTTATTCCTACTCATTAAAGTTCTATTACTTATAATATAATTATAATAGAGCTTCACAGCACTTCCCATCTCAGTCTTCTGTGTTTACCATTTGCCATTTTGTTGTTGTAAATTAATATAGAATTTACAATTCTAACCCCAATTCTCTTCATAGCTTCTCAGCACTTCTCAGTCGTATTGATATATCAAAGAACAGGAAGATAATGTATTATACATAGAACTACCCAAAAAGTTTGAACCTTATCAAAATCTTGTGCATTTACTCACATTGCTGTAATAATTTGATATATTTCATTGACAGTATTATTGATGATCAACGGATTTTAAAGTATTTTTTTGACGTATAAGGTGTACTAATTTATTCAAGATATCGAATGTATTAATTTTTACTGCATAAATCTTTGTAATACTGTCTTTTAATTAACTACGAAAATCTACGGACTATACAAAGACATCATAAAACTCAGGATTTTGCCATCAAAGATGCCAGTCCCAAACTGAACTAAATCCTCGTAAATGTACGGCGCATACTTACCGGACGTAGCCCTACATAATATCTGTAGTAGGTATGTGACCTGACCGGCCTACCCAGCTGATCGGAAACCGGTCCAGACCGGTTTCACACTAATTTATATTGTAATTCATTTCCACTCGGTATTAAGTCAATGTGCCTTTTGAGCTTAGGTTAACGAGTCCCAGTACTAACTAATGCTCTTGATCGATGTTGGAAGTTGGAATGTAATTTACAAGCAGAGAAGAAAAGAAGATATTTTTTCAACTGTTCGTTATTTATTACCCAGGAAGAAGTAGGTACCTAGGTACTTAATAACAACACGTTTACAATATTGTAATAGTTCGTTTTCGACCCAGCTTTCATAAACACCGCTTATTAATTGAAACCTATCCTATGATATTTTTATTAATTTTCTACTTAAATTAGTTTTAATTCCAAATGTGTAGTAAATCTTATTAATTAGTGTATGCTACAAACAACTACCATGGCTGAAATTCGGTGCGATTTATTTATTATAAACTATTTTCTTAATCATTTAACTGAAATTGCTTCTTCTTCGATGAGAAACCAGAAATTAAAACAAAGCAAAAAATTTCTGCTATTCTCACGAAACAAATTCCCACAATGAGATGAAATATCGGAGTAGCAGCGGGGCGAGGAGCCAAAACGAAAATTATGAAAGGAAGCACGTGCTGGTTGGTCTGTCTCACTCTGACGCATAGCGTCGTCTTAGTTTGACACTTCTCGGCGTCTTGCTGTACTACAAACAGAATAAACAATACGAGTTGACCGACAAGCATTTTATGAAATTCTTGTTTTTATGTTATGAATCTGTATATATTATTTTTACATATGTACATGGTAACTACATATAACTTGATGTATGTATTAAAATAAATTCATATCAAATAAGTAAATACATACTTAAAACAACACAAAATTCAACACTTTTCGATTTCCGTTCAGTTACACCTTTTTGTAACAAGTATTAAAATCAGTGTCAATAGAGGTATTATCAAAACAGGCTCATCGCCTATTTATTAAATAAAATATCCATTTACTTTATCACGTCAACAATCTTGATACGTACGTTTTATCTATACTTAAATAACACTGCGTATCCTATCAGTTCGGTTGACCTTCACTGTAACGCATGTCTCTATCTCTGTCTAACGCTAGCATTCCAAGCGCCGGTGTGTCTCTTTCCCTCCTACGGATATACAGCGGCCGAGCCGCGCCGTATAACTCTTCGTATTTACTGTGAGCCTAGTATCACGCGCGCTGAAGAAAAGGGTTTATCCGACGCCGTGTGACCCGGATGGAACTAGGCTTTTCCGACCAAAGAAAACTATGAAGTTTTTCACTATAAAACCTTATTTTCCAATAAATATAAATTAGCGCATTTTACAAAATCGTATTGTTTAGATTAAGTTAAAATTGAGATACAGGTGTATTGTCAACCTGGGAGTATTTCTGTATGTAGTAAAAAATTGTAACGGTACATAGATAGTGTTCATAATTATGTATTATTTTTCATACCAGGAAATTTAGGCCATAGAGGTAGTAAAGCGTTCCCTATTGTAAAATTAAAATAACTGCACGTATCACCGCGTTGCCGTTGCCGCGTTGCGTGGTCAACGTAGTGAAGCGTAGCGTAAATAGTCTGACACGACATCGTCGCTTCATTTCGCTTGTGGTCGCTAGGCTAACTAGTTTTACTCGCGAATCATGAACAATGGCGATGACTATTGACGGGAATAAAAATTAAATAAATCGTCACAATTATTCGAGCGTTTTATGTACTATGTTTACCTATCATGTCAGATTCTGCAAAGTGGCAGAATGCATGGTACAATCCAGCGATTTTTAAACTACTTTTATTTAAGATTATGAGGTAAGTATGTAATGTCATAATTTACGAAATAATTAATTTAGGACTTTAAATTGCATTACTATTCTTTATTTTTGTAAAATAACATTTAATTTTATTATACTCAGAAAAGTTAGAAAAATAAAGTACGTCTACGTAATGTCAAAAGTGGACGACTCGACCGACTGTCGGTCTCCCACAAAATGTACCAAGGCAGCATGAACGCGAACAAATGAATCATTTGAGTTGTTGAAGCGCGTAGGACAACTTGTTCCTAACTAGTGTGATTCAGAAACAAAAATGTAATAATCAGCTTTTACTTTAACCGACTTTATTATTTATTTATTTATCTTTAAATCACATATGTATGTTATAATTTAAGCCCCACAAAACCGTTGCAATGGTTAACTGTGGGATCGAGTCACTATAACTTAACCCCTTTTTGTATTTATTTAAACTTTTATTTTAAACTGTCAAACACCAAGCGGTCACCGGTGACCGCAACCTATTGTTCTTTAATTGTGTCTATAACGACGGTGCTCGACGAGTTAATTGCCAGTTGCAACTACATACCAAAACAACAACGTATTGTCTTGCCCCATTTATAAACTAATACACTTGATGTAGATTATCCAAAATTACAATTATAATGCAAATAAATGTCAACATGCACATTTAATAGCAAAGTCAACATTTTTTTCTCCAAACAACATGGGGCTGGGGTGAGATATGGTACCCTCTTTGTTCACCCTCCCCAGTAATTCAAAGTGGATTCAATATTTCACAGAGTTATAGCGTTTAATACCAACGAGTTAACGTTCATAATTCAGTGACGACGTTAAGGTAGGGTTCTTAAGTTTATTTGAAAATTTTATGCATCCATTTAGGGAATTGAAAACTATGTATCAAGGTGCGAAATGCCTATAAATATAGACAAGACTATGCTAACAAGTTGGTCTACAAAGAAATTAAATAAATGTTTAACGCAATTAATATTACTGTGAACTATGAAGTTTGAAAAACTGCGAGTTCAGTCATTTCGTATCTTGCCTTTAAGTATGAATAGACAAAATTCGGACATTTACGCGACGATGTTGTAACTTTATGTTACCTAATCAAATAAATATATGTTTGTAAATTATTATTGACACAATAATATCACAAATTAATAAACGATGACTTTATAAAATAAATAGTGTTAAAGCAGTAATACTCAGTTTTCCCCGACAATAAATTGTTATAATCGGCCATTAAGCGGACATATTTGATTGCATGATCGTTCGAAAATCGCTTTTTATGGCTAATAGCCATTTAATATTGAAACATAGATCTGTAGGATCATTGATAAGATATTCCATTCCTACTACTTACACACATAATTAAAGTTCACTTTTATTCTTACTTATTCCATATCCACACGTTACACGGAATTCGAATCGAATAGAGGTACTTAGAGGACTACCATAATAAGTTAAGCTTCATCAGCTTAACTTATTATGGTAAGTTTTGGTAACGACACAATAATAGCTAATATCTATGTCTGGCCTCGATTATGTCCTAAAATTGCAAAGTTGATCCTTGGATCATCTTTTTCAGTGGCTAACCCGCCGTTCCCACACGCAAGTTGGCTGCCAAAGTGTGGGGAAACCCTTTCTAAATAGTGAACCCTTATTCAGTACCTACTGGAAGCAGGTATTCCACCTCTTGATTGTGATTCATGATCTAGTCTAGTCTAGCTAGCTAGTATTATACGATTGTATTGTATGTATGTATCTATTGTGCAGCGTCTATTAATCAGTGTTATTAATAATAAGTATGACAGATAACAATTCGAAGATCAAAACAGACAATTTTGTAAGAAAAACAAAAAAGTATATTAGGATAACATCATTTGTGAAGAGCTATTACTATTAGCTAATGCCCAAGCAATTACTTTCAACTATGATTGATGCAGTCATTCAGAGTTAAATTACTGCTAAACGGCAAGCGTCCGTTCGTCTGTTTGCTGTACTATACCAAACACTATTCGTAACAGTAATTTATTCAGACACCGTGAAATATTTCTTTTATGACTTAAATATGGTTAGTTGGTTATACGTAGTGTGTAATATGTCTTGGGTACTTTCATGCTGAATATCTATTCTGGATAGATTGTAGACGTTTGTTTGGCCCTATTGTCGATTAATTACAGCACCAAGCGTCAGCAATAGCAATTTAAAAGGTAAGTATCAAAACTGTTCAAATTATTTATTTTATTATTTTTATAACATACAGTAAAATAAACTTTTGTGCCTATTCTATCAGTAATATTTATTTAGTATTTATAGTTCTTGACTAGGTTCGTAACAAATGACATGAAAGTAGGTACCTATACTAAAATAAATATAAGACATAAATTAATTATCTTTCATATTCGTTGCTTACTAAAACATGGAAAAGCTCTATATACTCTTATTTTATGCGTACCCGATCGTTATTACCTTCAAAAGTGACTATTTCATAATATCGTTTTTCCTTACGTCACTGTAGACGCTCTGATAGAAACGTCACGGAATATACTAGGGACACAGTAGCGCGCAGGCGGTATGTGTGATCAGCTCACAATCGTCTGTAGTAGGGTCGGACGAGGGTCGCTGTGCGGGGGAGATCCTGTCTTCTAAGTTGTTTCGAGGGTTGGCACATTGTAAAATCCTGTTTTTGTTCGATAGAAAATATTTTATTCACAGTGTCGTGTTCATCAATTTCTAGTACCTAGTAGAGTTATAACGACTTTTTTTAAATGTATTAACTAATGAGTAATTGCGATACAGAAAATAGCACAACCTACTAAGGTTGGCTTAGCTCCCTTCCCTGTAATAAATTGGACTTTTTTTCCTTTTTTTGGATAGATAATATAATTAAATATTGTTTGAATATTCTTCTTCAAACGACAGCTTCGGTACTAATGATAACTTTTTTTGATCAATCAATATGCAACAATTTTCTTGTCTCATTTATACAGTTTTGTTTCATTTAAACATCGAATTATTCAAATGATTTACCAATGAAATAAAAAGCTCAGTAGGTAAGTGAAAATAATAAAAAAAAGTTTTGTCAGAAATTGGCAATCGTTGCCAGCCCTGGCTCGCGGATTGGCGGGAAGCGCGCCAAATGTTTGTGACGGGCGGTCGGGGGCAGAATTGCCACAGAGTGTGATTAGAAATATTCTTACTCCTAAATTCGTTGGCAGCAAATGCAACACATCCTCGAATTCATACATTCCTGTCACTAGGACTCCGTCATTACGACACTGTTTCGCTACGTCATTGTCAACCGACCTTAAAAAGTCGTAATTTTCAGTTCGATACGAAAATTGTTAATCAATTTTACTATTTATATCAATACAATCAACGTTAACTTAGACATATAATGGAAAGAGATTTGTAGAATAAAGTGACAAAATGGATAGGTTCCATTTCTGTTTAGGGATATAGCAGCTTAATAGCACATAAAAATATAATATTCACTTGAGGTTTATAACTATATGGTACACGAAATATATCAAAAATGTAGTGTTAGATGTCAAAGAATTTAATTCCCATAAATTGTTCCTTATCCAGTTACCTACGTTCGTTATGTTACCCGACACTATCGTTGGCTTCTCAAGTAAAATCCTTGTATACCTAAGTAATATGAGTAGGTATATAATTTATATCTTAAATTTTAAGAATAATGAAATTGTAACGAATGACTTAAATAATAGAATTCATTACCATTTCTTTTTCTTTAATGAAATATTGAATCCCAAGAATAATAGCGCATACTCTAGGTATTCAGCAGTTTTCTTGTCTTATAGGAACTAGATATTATGAACCTTTTTTAATTAAAAATGTAAATTCATGATAACCATGTCGTGGTTGATTCCATGCGTGAAGTATTTAAAATATTGATCTGTGCGACTGATAACAAAAATGATAATAATTAAGTATAACGATAAATGTGTACCTACTCTTTCAGTTTATAGCGCCCTGGTACTTGAAAGTAAACTTTGTAGTGCCGTTTGCACTTCTCTGGTGTTGTGTTGTAGAGAATGTGTGTGAAAAAATTAAACAAGTTAACAAATAACGTACCTATTGTTCTGTTGCAAATTAATTATACCTATTGACTACAAACGAGTTATCTCACTGTGCCCTAAAAATTCTTCTTTGTAATATAAGTACCTATAACCAACGTACAAATTGTGAAAGCAGACGGTATTTTATGTGGACAAAATAATATCGAATTCTTAATTACGTCACGAAAAAAACCTGACAAAATATAATCCTACAGCGGATATTACAAAAATATAAGTAACATAAATATAAGTGTAAACAGTTATACAAAATCATCATTAGAGAAATTTGCACAAATTAAACAACGCCCCACGCATATACAGCGTGCTACAGGATACAAAAAACATAAAATTAATATTTTTTATTTCATTCATACAAATTAGCAATACAAAAGCCGAGACTACGAGCATTGTAACAATAATTATAAAACAGTGATTAGCATGTAATTGGTTGGAGCCGGTGCGTTTTTGCAGTGTAAATAATTTTGAACGTGATGATATCCGTTCGTTTTCGCGATATTATCTTTGTAGAACGGGAGCGAGGTCCATATATGTACATATGTATGTTGTTTCATAAAATTTTATATCGTACTTAATTGTAAGTATCAATGTTATTTTAAATTTGATTAATTTAATTTATGTGTATTGTGCAGTTTAAAGCGAAAATTATACAAGTTTTCGAAAACCACATAAAAAGAGACGTTACGATGATGTTTGTAGTACTTATATAGGTAGATATTAGATAATAACATTTTTATGCATATAATTTTAACTAGTCCTTAATATTGGTAACGCTAAATAGAGTACCTATTGAAATAAAACGTAAAGGGCGAATTAAAATTTAGCTTCCTATGGCCATCGCCGTGCATAGAATAAAATATGATGAAGATTCAGTTAAATATGTTATTTCCAATAATAATAACCAATTTTGTTTCTGAAATAGTTATTTTTTACAAAACATACTTTTAAAACATACATTAATGGCACTGAAATAAGTGTATTGCATCAAAAAGTAACTACCTTGATGAGTTGCTGTTATTTTGTTTTTCTTTACACCTTTATTCAACTGGTCGTAGTGGTAGATAGACCTACCCGGTGGCATTATTTATAAAAACCACCATAAAATAACTCCATATTTCTTATATGGAATTATTTTATTATAGGACCTCTACAGCAATTGCAGAAATATAGAAAAACGTTTGAAATAAAGTGTATTAAGAAATAAAAACGACTGTATATTTATAAAAAATATAGTTATGGGTTCATGTAGGCAGTTTCAGGCCAAAATAGTAATAAAGTTGAACGTAATTTAGTCATTGAATTAACAAATGTCGTTTACGTCGTCAATAATTTAAGCATTCACGTCGGCGGCAGGTGTTGGCATCACTACATTTATTCACTGTTCAACCCTTCGTATCGATTTGGTCATGCAATGGAATATTTGCTACCTTTATTACTCATACGATATTTTACAGTAATTGCTATTTTATTTTGTACTCGGTTGTAAAATACTGTAAAAGCAAATATTGGTAAGATTTTATCATATTATTTTGCCTAAGTTTTTTTTTTCAATTTTACGGAACGTGTCGTAAAATGCAACAAAACTACTTGGTTTGTCAGCTAATAGTATTTATTTATGATGTAATTGAAAATAATAAGTAATGTTTTTTCTTACACATATCGTACTTAAGTAACGAGATACCTACAATAGATACTTATCATAATTATCACTTCATGTTGGTTTCCTTGAAAATCGTTTACTCCTGTTTACGACAAGCTCTGATGCCTCCACATCAGTATAAACTGCAGTTATCATTAATACCAGAACAATTCACTCGTAATGATGAAGTTATTCAATCAGCATATTAGATTCTATTACAATTCGCAATAAAGTTTACTGCGTGTAAAATATTATTAATTTATTCCGATACTATACTACTATATAGTTTACAATATAAGGGCTATCTACATATTCATAAAAAAAATTGCAATGTACAACCCAAAGAGTATCCGTCTCAGTGTTATTATTTTAAAATCACCTGCATGTCGAGTTAATTGATATTTTAATGAGCTATTTGTATTTTAAGCGGCTAATTAGAATGTAAAAACATTTTGCAGGTGACATAATTTGTCTAAACATAAGAATTTAAATCTACCTAACAATGAAATCGTTTGTAAATTTTATTATACGAGTGTATTATTATAATACATTTATTATGTAATGCTTTTTCTCGTTGTTGCTCACAAATTATTGTTGCTAAACTAAGTATTCCTAAAGACTCGAAGAATAACTCGTGATCATTTGCAACATAGCGCTCAAATGTTGCCTACGTAACCGACGATCCTGTAATATCTGATTAGCATATAATTGTCGGATACAGACGCGCTTTTATGCCATAAATCTTCTTTACAAAGGCCGATACGCACATACATATAATTACATACATAATGTCAAGCTATAGGTATTCTAGCTAATATGGAGTAATACCAACTTGGGTGCATATTTAGTACGTTCAGGATGGTCGAACAAACTAAGTGCTTCAACTTTTTTACCATAAACATGGAAAATATAGCCCGTTATGATGAACACAGAAAGTCTTTCTGAAATTCATTTGCATTTCATGAGCATGTCTCGACAGGGTTATACTGCGTGTGTTGTTTTATAGTAATTGTTAGTTACATAAGACTTTTCAACCGAAAACATGTTCAGAAATTGTCGAGTACAAGGGCATAACAATTTGTGACTTTTTGTGTACCTATAGCCTTTTCAAAAACGAGTAGTGGTATGTGTGCCTGAGTGGATGAACTAAGCTTAAGTGTGTATCAGAAACAGTATTATCAATGCTAACCACTGTTAAAACTACTCCTTGTTAATGAACTATTGTTCAATCACGAATCAACCAAAGACGAAATATTATCGAAGAAACGAAAATCTCAAGTAGTATCAAGCATTTGTATCAAAATATTGTAACAACAAAGTGATAGTCTTTTAACACTCGTCAATCAGCGCTACGTCAAACACGCGATCCACTAAAGTAGCAAAACAGAAGCTCATTTCAAATTATGGCTATACCAAATTCCCAAATGCGTCACGATTTAACACATTCGATAAAAATGATAATGCCTGAGAGAAGTCGATGCCTACTGGCGCCATTCAAAACAGTAGCATGCTATTATTGTAAATTTAGAATTTAAATTGAGATCCTCGAGTGAAAGATTTATATTATTTGACATTTGACCATCGCTTGTTCTTTAATGAGTTAACATTCAGATAATAATAACGAAATACGTAGTCTTATAAACAGAGCGATAGTAAAGTAAAATAATATAATTGTATCATATAGGTATAGAGGTATAAGTGATAAATTTTTTTAATAGTAATAAGTTTATAGTGAGTAATTAAGTTAATAATGAATAGAATAAGTACATAATATATTATATGATTAGGTATTTAGTTATTATTTATAAGTTAAATTGCTGCGCCCTAACAGGGTGATGTACTGTACTAGTAGTATAATACCACTATGTATATACATTTTGCAATAAATAAATAAATAAAAAAAAAAAAAGTATACTTATAAAGGTAATGGAAAGCTTACGTAAGTTGTATTTTAAATTACCTACTTCTAGTTTTTGCCTACTTCAGTGAAAACCTATGTTTGCTAGAAGAAACGTAGCGCCTTATTATTTATACTTGCACATAAATGATGTAGGTATACATGTACAATATGTATACATTAGGCGCATCGTCTC
Organism: Spodoptera picta; assembly: GCA_038387885.1. NCBI lineage: Eukaryota > Metazoa > Arthropoda > Insecta > Lepidoptera > Noctuidae > Spodoptera > Spodoptera picta. Next base: position 1,419,093 of record JAZHFQ010000344.1, on the reverse strand, counting down.
TTGTTATTTATTCATTGAATGTAAGCTGTATTTCAAGGCAGTATCAAAAACTGCTCGCGTGATCGAAGCGATTCGGCGCGATGCCGTGATAAAAGCGCGATTTCATTTGAAACGCGCAATCAATTAAACTAGACATTTGACTTACTAGTCCGAATACTCGATTTTGCTTTATTTGTATCAGCGGAACCATCAATGTCGATTTTTATTTGAAGTTCAAGATAAATTTTTAACAATACTTAAAAATAGGTATGAAAGGAAGCGTTTGTTAACTTAAAATGGAACTACCTGTATGATAAGTTAAAATGTTTTCAATATATCTTGTAGGTAGCAACTAAATTATACCTAAAGCTTAAATCCAATTCCAACAAGTAATGAAACTAATTGAACATTTAAAAATCTTCAATAGCTGCTGGGCCTTCAAAAAAGTCCTATACTTTTTTTCATTACCAAGCGCATCTTAGTAAATACATAGTGGTACCAGGCTAACAGAGACAGCAAAGAGGTTGTGGCGAGCGCGTATCGATATTCTCAACGAATGAATGACAATTGAAGATTACAGTGTCACATGTAAACTACCTACACACACAAGCACAATACACGTGTTGTACCTCTATATTCGTCGAGTGATAAGGAAATAGCAATCTGTGTCTGTCTGCAAACTTGAAAGTTTTTATCATTGTCTACACACAAAATAACTTACCGATATCGTGCATGCGTTGTTGGTTGTCTTTTTGAGACAATGCTGCGAGGAGCCCAGCATCGCCTACTCGTTGTCGAGCGACCGCGATACCGACAGGAATAGATCCTGTCAAAAAAATGTATGTCATGTTACATGAAGATATTTAGGTATTGTATTACCAATATCATGTTTAAATTATTTTTGTCAATTTCAATCTTGAGCTACCTACTTTAAAAATATATTAAGAAGAATAAGAATACTAAAGAACTACGTCACAAATAACACAAAAAAAAATAATTAAACGACTTCATTCAGAACGAAAGGAAAAATTCTTCATCGCCATCTCGCGTAAATATTGTACGAATGTACTAGGCAAGCATAATAACGTAGAAGCTTACCGTTGTTTAGCGATGCCGGTATCGCTGGTGGCGGGTCTGGCTTGTTACCAGGCGACGCTTGTTCCAGCTTGACGGCAACCAGTTCTGAAACTTGGACGTGTTGAGGTTCCCGCTTCACCTGGACTTGTAGATTTTGTCCCGCAACCCCAAGCCAGGTTACGGGATTTGTTCTACTACAGCCACTGTCCGTGTGCATGACCTGCGGAATTTATTTTTTATCAGAATAATAAAAATGAACTGTTTTGTTAGATATAATAAGTACCTCAGTAAATAATATCACAAACACCAGTAAAAAGCTCAACAACACATTTATAAAAAAATACGACTATTTCCCATACATTAAATGAAAAACAAAATAATTTTTGTTCTAAATTATTTTGCCTCGTAAGCTCATACATGCATGACCAATTTAAATTTAGGTAAGCATTAATTCCCTTGCAAGTAAATAAATAACAATATTATTTTCACTACCTTTTTTGGAGAATTTGTGAGGCAAGTGTTGCATGACCGTTTTGCCTGTTCGGTCTTGATAGTAAGCGGTTGCATGACTCCGATACTGTCCAGCATCTGCCGCTGGTCACCAGGACAACATAAAGAATCAGGAAGACAGGCTTTGCCCAGTTTAGCTTCTTCCATTTTAGTGTGGTCCCTGTCCGTAAGAAAATAAATTGCGTAATTAGGGCACTTCCCCGCAGCTCACCTTAGTTAGTCCTAGATAGTGTCAGTGCCACCTAGTATTCATAATATGACACTAGCTCCAACTACTTGCGAGTTGTTTAGTTTGAAGTCACCCAAAAATCCCAAAACTAGGTACAAATAAAATCTCTATCGAAGTACATTGAGTAATCAGTCATATCGAAATCTTTATTTGAATTGGCTAACTGTAACCTAATTATATTATTCGAGAGTGTGCAAGATGTATAATTTCAAAACAAAATTGACTGAAAAATAGTCGTCGTTAACAAAACAAGCAAACTAAAAGTACATTGAATACAATACAACACATAAATTGAATCTGCTGATTTTTACTTTACACACTGTACTTACTCCGAGCGTCATTTTGGATGGCCAAGTCCTTAAATTACACGTGAGTACGTTTATCATAAAACTTACTTGTCAGTGAGAAGTACCCGCTGCGAGCAGTTGAGTAATTCCAGCTGCAGCGGCGAGTAGGGGGAATTCGGCGGCGGCGTTGGCACGCCGAATGTCGACAACGATGTCGAAAACAAACTCTCCGTCACTGGAACAACTGGATTCATTAATCTTTTGAGTTATGTGACCTTAGTACGGCTTGGTTATTTTAGTGTCTAAAATATTACTGCTATCCTAGTAGTTAGTTAGGTCTCTCGTCTAAGCACTAACATGTATTTCTGTCTCGCTCTAGCCCCTTCACGAGTCTAGACGCTTGTGTTTACGTTACGTGTGCTATTGGAAGAATACCTACGACATGTAGGTATTATTAAATATTTTTCTGTGTATAATTATTACATAGAAGTTAGGTGCTAAACATGTAACCTGAAGCAGTTTGAAACAAATAATTTCGTTAATTGTAACTACCATTGAAACGCGAGGTATCGGATTTGAAAAAAGTATAGAGAAATTGTCAGGATAATAAAATACACGATAATACCGACATAACACGGAAGTATCGGATACTAAGTAGTTAGGTTAGACACTAGAAACTAATTAATACACAAGCATATCAATTAATTCGTCTATCAACTTGATAGACTTCAAAATAAGACTAATAAAATAACTCGAGTTAACTTACTTTACTAACGACGACCGATCTGACTCAGATTTCATACCAACGTACTTAGGTAAGGCACAGGAAAAAATGCCATTCATAATTTTTTCCCTATACGTGTCGAGGCAAATAAGTTTTAAAAATACGAGCTAAAACCGGCACCAAACGGCTAACAAAATAAACTAAACATGAACTCTTTGCGCATTAGCGAACAAAGAGTCTATTTCTGTCTGGCCCAAGGGATCTAAGACCTTAATTACTAATGTCACTCGACAGCCGACTCCCGCGCACATGTGTGTGATTATCAACGGTGCCATACTTGAGCTGTGCGATCTTATTAATTTCATCTGTGAGATCATATTTAGTGAGAATAAATTGTATAATCTTTGGAGTTTTGTTTATTATTGATTGATAGTTGGTTTTAGATAGAGGATAACGTGAAACAGAATCTCCAGTAGGATCACCCTATAACAATAACAATCACTATTAAGCTAACAAAGTTATACAATGACTTCTTTGCTATTTACCGTGACGCTAGTTTAGGACGGTTGGTCTTTACCAGTAGTTCGTAGTTTTAGGTTTTTAAACTTTTTGAATTATCTTATCTCCATCGTTAGTCGTATGTAAGTACCTAGTTAATAGTTGGTTAGCCTGTAACTTGTAAAGTTAAAACACCTTTGCCTTTTGAGAGATAAAAGGATCAATATAAAGTTATTCCTTTTTTTGTAATAAACAAGTAATTTTTGTTTGTAAGTAAATCAGTTTTACGTTGTTCCACATTACACGGGTGTCACTCGCGCCGGTGCGGGCGTAACTAATCGCTTTAATTCGGAACCACAAAGCAACGCCGTCATTTACTACGCATGTCAAACCAAATATAAACTTCAGAACTTCTTAAATGTACCCAGAATATCATGAGAAGAATGCAAATAAACCAAGTTGTCAAAACAGATCCTAGGTTCAGCTAAGACAGTTCTTTTTTATTTCTACATCTACCTCTACGTAGCTCATTAGTAACCAGGAATTCATAACCATAACTAGTGTTTATTGGATGATTAATATGTGCACCGAAAATTCTTCCTAAGGATCAGCTCGAAAGAGGTAAGAACACCAGTCTGGTGTTTTTCTTTCTATCAAAAAGGCGTTACCATGGAGATGACTTCACTGTCACTTAAATAATATTGTGGGATTGTTTGATTTTAGTCCCAAAAAAGTCGTATTCTATCTGAAAGGCGCCTGAATCCAGTTGAAAATGAAAAGCAAACTGACAATTAAGGTAACCAAACAATATGTCTGAAGTGGATATGAATATTTAGTTAGTCGGCCAGTTCTGATGACATAACATCTGCGGCGCGGACAAAGTTGTGGCCGGGCGTCACTTGATCAACACAGCTTATTTACTTATTTACAAGCATTAAGTTGAAAAACCAGTCAAATGACCTACGTACGGACACTCGGGCTTTATTTAAATTAGTTAGACCCCTGAATGAACTCTCGGTTTTAATGTGAATATGACATTAAAGGTGAACTAAGGATTAACTAATTTTATAATGTTAGCTGTGGTTCACCCCAGATCATTTCACATTGTCACATTTGCATCAGATACAGGCATCACTCACAATACATTCGAAATGATAATTTTCCAAGAATGTTATGCAGCCCCTGATCCCAAAACGATCTCTGCCCCCAGGAGAGATTACTCGAAACATAATGTTATATCGCCGGTTGAACCACCGGTGAGCCGGCTGTCAGAAACGTCACGTCAGACATATCCTCACGCCTGTCGCCCGGGGCACACGCAGCCATCACGCGATGTGTAACCCGGTTACAAGAACAACATTAACTCATACATTCTTTGTTTTGTTTGTTGTTGTTAACGATTGTACCTACGTATGTGATGCATTTTGACATATGTATATGCGATTTTGAAGATAATCTAACTACCATGTATATTTTTGCCCTAGCAACTAGAGTATTAATATGTCGCCGACGAGGCTATAAAATAAAAACAAAAAGCTTATTTAGACCAAAAGTCAATGTCCTACGGGTAGAACCAAGTTTGTAATAGTTACAAATAACAAATAACCCACCTTTGTGTATCGTGGGTCGGTTACCGGCCTGCGTCGGAAACAGGGAGTACAACGGGAACCGAGCCACACCTGTGGAAGAAATATCGTTTTGTTTCACTGTTCACAATAATTAAAAACCGTTTTATGTAATTTAAGACGCTAATTAAAATAAAACAGAATGGTTGACTTTTTTTTTTTTAAGGGGGGAAAATCATCGAATGACTGCTCCCGCCTGGGTGAGGCGGGAGGGAGTGTCAGACTCTTACTGACTAAAAACCACCCCGTTCCTTCTCCTGCACGTCGAGCCGGAGCCCCGGTTACCCGTTAGGTTCTCCGCGACAGAATGGTTGACTAGTACCTCTATAGGAAGGGGGTTGTGTTTGTGTAGTTTATTCTTTAGTGATAATAATTATTAGAAGTCTTGCACCATAAAACGAATGGTATAATAAGATTATTACGGTCTATTAATGAAAATGAATGAAGAATATTTATGATTATTTTGATGAAAAAAAATACGCCGATTATTCTACGTTTACAAGAAGATTCAGTACAAGAAGTAGTGAAAAACAAAGCGTAAAAAACACTTTTAGTTTCAGTGTTACGAGTACTAGGCTTCCATACCTTGTTGGAGATCAGTGGGCGGGCGGGAGCGGGCGCCCCCCGCCGCCCCGCCCAGCATCGCCTCTCGTGTTGAACCACCTCACCACCTGTGAACATCGCCAAGTTAAATTACTACGGCCGTTAAATTTATTATTTAGCTGTAAAACAATATAAACGTACAAAAAATGCTATTAAAAAACCATATACAGTTTTGTCAATATTTTATTTAAACTGTCAAACACCAAGCGGTCACCGGTGACCGCAACCTATTGTCCTATAATTGTGTCTACAAAACCGGTACTCGACGAGTTAATAGAGGTAAAATCATATGAATATAATTTAATTACAAAATTGATATTTCGTTAAGTCGCTGTTGTTTAGTTAAGAACTTAAGTATTCATTTATAACTAATACCTATTTGTATTAATTAGTCACCTATTTTAACATATGTATTTGTTTATTAATTAATAGTAACGAGATAAGAGAAAAATAATACTTAACACAACAATAAATATCTACGTAAGTTTTATTATTTTACTATTTATAAAGTCTCCGCTACTTATTTCAATATTGTAAACAAACTAAATAGGTTTGTCTAATTTAGCGGTGCGTCATCGTCGGTCGTCGCCAACAAATACTTTACGGAAACAAAACACTTTAATAATACTAGCTCTTTTTAAGTCTGTCGCCCTAGTCTACTGAAACTTCGTTCACTTTCAAATCTGATAGAATAGAATGGATCTGACGTTACGTTAAATTAAATGTTTTTTTTACAACGAAAAGTTGATCCACATTCAAACAAAGTGTAGGTGATTGCCATAATGACTGGAAACCGATGCACTAGAGCAACAGCAATTAAAAAGAGGTAGGTTGGGCAATCACTTTGACGTCACAGATTTCGGACAATATCGGCGATTGAGTCGGCCGTGGGTGGGGACATTGATTGAAGTATGGTTTGCTTCAGTTTTTTAGTCATTCGGAAAAAATATTGTTTTAAGGCATTTGTTTTGAGGGAGTAAGTAGTTCAATAGGATTTTAAGTTACGTTTAGAGCTTTGTGCAAAAGCTATAAGAAATCAACTGTAAATTCTATAGCAGATAACACAATAATAAAGACTTTTAGCAAAATAAGAAGCAAACCAAAATACTTAATGATTCAAAACTTTTGGTTAATAATATTTTTGTAACATATTTCCAGCTTGCAAAGAATTTCTATGAAAGACCTCGCTTCATTAGCACCACAAAGTATGCTTTAGCCAATTTTCTATCAAAGTGGGTAAACAGCAATTTTGCATTTTCCGCTCAATTTTCCACGGCCGCTCGTTAAGCGATAATAAGAGGTGTTTCTCTTAACATTCCTCTTCAAAACAAAGTACATTGTGAGTTGTTTGAATGCAATTAAATTATCATTTAATAAGGAGAGACTCGCCTAGCGGAACAAAACTATGTAAGAAATAGATTACAAAGTAACTGGAGTAACAACGAAATATTGGAATAATTTTGAGGTTGGGCATCAAGAACGTATTCTTGGTTTTGGTGTATCAAACTAACAAATTAAATGGCAAAAATTTTTCAAGAAAGTTGGTGTACCTTAAATGCTATTGGATCTCTAAAAATAAGTCGCAACAAAAGATCCCAGGCGGTACTGATTTCAAATTTTCGGTGTAGACAAATTCGAAGCGTGTCCATCTATGAACACGAGCGCTCCACTTATTTAATACTCCATGCACTCGAACAGTGATTATTATGGGAACGTAGGTAACGGTGTTTGTATGAAATATAACTATTAGGTTGTTGTAAAACGTTTCCACTAATTATCATATTAAGTGGGTATTTCTAAGATGTATTGTGGCAGTTTTCCGAGCCGCCCACAGCTCGGCGTGCCACGAACACATAAATTCACACCAAATTATGGAACATACTGATTACATGCGTCGCTGTTGACATGACACATTACTGAGACACCTTACATAAAACATTGCAATATTCATTCACTAAATGCATAATCTTCATAAGATATAGGTAAGACGTAGGCGTCTTATTCATGAGATTTATAGGAATACTAGGAATAGCTATAGATCTGACCGGGCAGTCAGACGTCCGCTATATAGGCGGGAGTAGGCGTTAGCGTAGTGTTCCACGCGCGCTACTCGAAGAAGGAAAGCAGCCTCCTAGGGCCGCTAAGGTGGCGGGACCTGCCGCAAACATAGCGGTAGGTCGAGGCCTGCCGGGTGTGGTGATTCCGTAAGGGCAACCCGGGTCACGGTCACAGGCAGTGAAGGAACACCGCGGTAGTTTTGGCCGGTAAGAGTCCGGCACGCCCCCTCGTCGTCCCCACGGCGCGGGAAGTCCATGAGGATTTCCATCGCGATAGAAAAAATAAAGGAATAGCTATAGATCATATAGATCACACTGTTAGTCTACTAATAATGCGATTTTGAGAATTGTTACCGTTCCAAAATGAATGAGTAGAAAATATGGATAACAGTCCTTACATTTATCATAATTATGTCAGTTATCAATAAACAAATAAAATTGTTAATTCAAATGTTCTGCTCAGTTCCAGCTAACGATCCAGCAAATCGCATCCCGCTACAAAACATCGCTCTCTTCCCCTTTTTCAAACAACGCTAATAAACTCCACAAGGTTCAATTAACAAAAAACGGTTGAAAACTCGCGAACAACGTTACAAAAAACGAATCAAAAGAACTAATCATTCGAAATTGTGAAATAAGAAAAACTTGACCGTCGCGTCGTTCGTTCAACAGACGGACGGAAAAAAAAACCTCCACAAAAACCTGGTGTCCTATTAAACAGTGAGAGATGCAGGGAATAAATTATGCTAACCCATTTGAAAAGTTAAGGGCATCGCATAAAAGGGCCGGTATTAGGACCTTCCCGGAATACCGGCGCAATTCTCGAAACGGCATTAGAATACCATTTTAGAATAGTTCGTGAAGTTAATTTAAGTGCTCGTGTCTCTACTGAGAGCCTGGAGAACATTTCATTCGCGAATCCGTCACGTTCGCGTCGTTTACGCTAAATAACATTTTGCGTTTGTAAAACTAGCAACAGTTGGAATGTCTATATTTTTTGCTACGAAATCGTATTCCAACGCGTGCGGAAGCAATCCTATCCTACTTCCAATTTCTATCAGAAGTCATTATTTTACACGGACGAAGTCGCAGGTAACAGCTAGCAATTTATAAAACATGAGATTACAATGAATCGGGAGCTAGGCATAGCGCTTTCAGTGTCAATTTAATTACCTAATTGACATATGAAACAAGGCTCACGCGTAAATTGCCGATAAAATAATGTTCCCAAAAATCTCCTAATTCTAACCAACTTTTAAAAACCAATTCGAGGGACTGTCTGTTAAACTGATAAGCATCCAACAACTGACCGCGTTCAGAGCTTGATAGCAGTTACTTTGATTGATCGCACAACGGTTTACGTATACTTTGAAACCACACGAGACTTTAAAATCACGTGAATATTGTTACTTTACATTAATGAATATAATATTTGAAATAATTACCGTGATACGTACACAATTAATGTTTCAAAACACCGTCTATAGTTATTATTTAGCGGGGCCGTGTATTCAGTATCGCTCGATCAGCTATCGCGAGATCTCCACGCAATCGATCTCATGATGTTATCGAGTGTGTGGGTTTATGCACTAATGAATTATGACGAAACGCCACGCGTATCCATAAACCTCGTATAAAAGCTTTATTATAACTATTTATTTATCATTCCTGTCACCACAATGGATAAAGATATCACTTGATCATGTTTTAATTGCAAGAATTTATGTACACCTCACACCTGTAGACGTCATTACTCAAGAAGATGCAAGACAAATTAATATAGCAGGCAGGGCTGGTAATAAAACATGTTGTACGCATACAGTAATTCATATTTCTGTGGAAGAAAACAATAGAGCTAGACAATAGGGTTTCATAAACGGTAACCAGAAGATGGAAGGCGAATGTGTGAGGTCTAACGGCTCAGGTCGGAGTGGCTCGTAAATGTTCAAATGCCCATTCTACTGCGACAAAGAACTTGTCTCCGCTCACACAATATTGGATTAGTCGCCAGCTGCTGCTGTTGCTATGAATTTGAAGGAGATTTATTTACCTTTCGCCTTATCCGAGAAATGGATTTGGTTTGTTTAAAAGTAACAATTCAGAGGTGAGACAGGTCCCAAAGGAAATCGTAGACCTAATATGGAAAACATTGGAGGGTGTGTGGATTAACGCTAAGTAGATCCATCTAATCCATTGAAAACTTAATGTTAAATAACTACATAGATGTAGACATTTTTAAACGTATTCAGAATAAAATTACAGTGAACACTAGGAAATGTGAGTTCCTTTACTCTGTTGTGCAAAAATCAGAGCTCGACGAGTCCCGTAATAAACGCGGTTCCATTACACACTTGCCGAGGGACAAGCATAAAGCGAACTCATTTTAATTACACCCGGCAGCCAGCAACGCGGGCGAAATCCGTGGAATGTGCCCTTATTACATAGGGCCGTACTGTTCAGACTACAGGCTCAACAAAACTGGGATTTTGCAAAGGAATAGCACATAATTTCACGAGGTAAAAGCTACAGTTACCAAAGAAATGGATAAAAATGTATCGTTTAAAGGCAAGATTTTCTACCGTTAGCTTCTATTTTCATTTTACATAAACGATAAGTCCTTTCCTCACTTCGTACCGAAAGCGTCGCTTTGACAGCAAAGAGAAACTGTTCAGATGGCTACAGAGATTGCCAATATTTCGAGCGATTGGTAATGTAAACATTTCAAATACCTAATCGTTAATGTAACTTGACCAAAGGACTGTTCATCGTGTTCATGCTATAGACTGTTCTGAAGATATGTATCGCTAATTAGGAGCTTGATCACAATAGTCCAACTCACCTTTGTTAGACCTAATCTAGATTTAGCTAATATTTACTAATATATGCATTGCATTTTTATTTGCATTTGCATTATTGCATTGAATACGCATTGTTATAAGTGTAATTAGCCTTATGAAACATTTCGCCCACCTACCTCTATATAACGTTATGGCTAATGTAACCTGATTAAAGTTCAAGTTATGTCTGTGTACGTATGTTGTTTATAAACCGTAAGCTTTATATTGTACCCTGGGTGGCTTGCCGTAGAGATAAGTATTACGTTTGCATATATTTTGTCACGTGTGCCGACTAAATGATTCAACCGAATTACTACGCTGTCGAATGCATCTGCATACGCAACTACGCATATATCGCCTATAAGAGTTATTAATGGATCGATGCTGGGTGCATTTTGTATTAACATAGTTTTATATTATTGTAGAGGTATTGTTCGGTCACGACCTCCTTGATTTCTACTTATAAGTATGTTTGTGTAAATAAGAAGTGAGTTTTAATAAACATCAGCGCCGCACGTGGCTTTAATATCAGGCGCCAATGTCGAGGTAGTCGCCTTATCACAGGATTATAAAAGCTTTGTTAGTTCTCAAATATGTGTGGAACAGTCGAGCGCACAGAACAAACTTTTTAAGTTTACTTTTGAGAGTACCTACGAGCTGCGTTACATGCAATTTGTCGAGACGATGAGCACCGGGAGCGGACTTTTAGTTTTAAAGTCCTTTAGTATTTTCTCTTCGTAAAATCGTACGTAATACTGTGTACAATATCTGTGAAAATCTTATCACAGTAATATTATAAATGTGATAATTTCTTTGTTTGGACATTTGTCCGTCAATTTTTTCGTCGTCGATATGAAATTTGGTATACCGGCAGGGTATGGGATAAATATGGGCATATTGGATATAACAGGAGTCACCTTAACTAATTTAACTCGTCGAGTACCGTCATTATAGACACAATTATAGAACAATAGGTTGCGGTCACCGGTGACCGCTTGCTGTTTGACAGTTTAATAGTACTCACAACATCAGGTGTAGTGAGTACTAGGGTCACAGAAACTCATAAAAGCTTTTTATTAAATATCAAATCGATTAATGTGGCAATACGAATTGCCGGCGATGTCTCTCCGGGGTTGCTATGCGACCCCTGGCATCGACCCCGGCACCCCTGTCCACCCGGAGATTATTTATCTGTTTATTTCTTATAATACTTCGAAAATATTGTAGTGTTTATTGTGTTTGTGACTTCTAACATTAAATATTTTATTGCAGAGGGCTGTCGCGAGGAGGACCGTTTGGCTAGATACGGTTATAGGAACTTACGTAGGTCCTTAGATAGCTAAATGTGAGCATTTTATCTTGGGTCGACCATTCTTAACCTTTAGAAAGAAAATTAATAAGACACGAAAGATCGTAGAGTCCTAAATTTACGATGGGTGTGAAACAAAGACAAGGAACACAGAATCAGTAGGCGTACATACGTTGCGAAGCTCAATCAAGTTGTATGAATTATTAATACATAGTGTTTACATCACAGCTAGGTCTGAATGACAGACCGAGTCTTACAATATGCTCTCATACATCGAGACGTGATCTTTCACTACAAACCAATGTTTTATCCTGTCTTTGTCTTTTCTCTGTTCACCATAAATTTTAAACACGATTCCTCTTGACGTGCAGCGTCATAGTTCAGTGTTTTCTTTTGTTAGATAGCTGATCTATGGTGTATAGCCAGTGGGTTATGCAGCTCTTGTATTAACATTTTATCTTTAGGGACTAGGCAAGTAAAAATGAGAATAATAAACGTCGAATTATCAGAGTCTTAAATAATTAAGACAGTATACGGAAACGAATTGTTTGATCAAATAGGTATAATAAACATTCTCTTCATTTCTTTAATGAAGTAGTTGACGAAAATGTATTCTTCATTACAAACAAATGAAATAAGCAATTTACTCAATCGTAAGTATCAAACACTCGCAATCGCTGAACCAATCCTAACATTTCCCAATTTGTCCATTTGAAACCAGTGTCAGTGCCCGATCTGTTGACGATTCAATCTCTCACGTCACAATAGGGATGACGTGCGCTCAGTATCATCATGACAGACCAGTCTCACTCCCAATTGTGATGGCGTTTAACCTCAATTGGTTAATTCACACTTTGCTTAGCATCAATTAAATATAATTACTTGATTACATATAGCCGGGGTGCCTCCGCAGCGTAATAGTACACACTGCTGTACTTTTGTTTATAACTGCTATTCGCTAATTGTATATTTTTATGAAATGTTTGCGAAAGATATAGTATTAATGCAATACACCCACTTTTCGGAATGGAAAACCGAATAAGAGATATTGATTTCGAAAATTCAGTTGTCGTGTCTATTTGACTCGGAATCGCTGGAGTATGCGTATCCATCCATGTGGATTTTTGTGGATGTTAGTCAGTATAAGTTTAAAGAAACTTGAACCACTAGAATCGGAATACTGTTTCAAAATGCGACGATGATGAAAAACAATATTTGCGCAAGTAAATAAAGCAAAGCTCACGTTCTCGTACCATCGAGAGGTAAATCTGAGGATGATGACGCAAGGAAGCAAACATTGATTTGAAATTTCCCAACTTCTCATATAGAACAAGATTTGTACCAGTCATGGCAACTTCTCATTGTCTGGCCCCCGCAAACATTTTAACTGCACTCAAGGAGAAAAGTTACAGTTCAACATTAACGGTGTTTATGAGCGTGACTCAGCAACTTCGGTTTAAGTCAACAAAGTAGACAACTTTTTACTGGTGTATTAATAAACTGGTTCAATTATTATGAGAAATGAGGAAAATGTGCTAAATATAAATTAAATTTAACATAAGGTAATTTAAGTGCTGTCGGGTTCAGGATTGAGGAAAGTTCGCTTTTCTGTATTGAACTTTAAAATAGTTACCACGGTGATGCTGTAAGTACCTATTGTCTTCTACGCATTTAAGTATAGATATTTGTCGATTATAATTTCAATTTATAGAGCAGAATTAATGGCGAGTCATGACTGGCGACCTTTACTAGGTGTAGATAGAAACGAGCTAATGCAGGTAGAGATAAAAGAGTATTTCGTGGAAGTCAAAGTCAAAGCATTTATTTTAATTGAACCATAATTTGGTACTTTTGAAACGTCAACAAATACAAAATAAGTAAAAAGTCAGTCCGTCAGTGAAGCTAGGTGAAGCTAGGTGCGCATTCCAAAACGTAGATTCGAATGGAGGAGAACGAGCAAGAAACTCCATTCGTTACTCTTTTTAAAAAAGTATGATGATCTACAATATCTCTGATACATATTCCAATATTGTACGTAAATGTGAGAACAAAGCAAAGACACGCTTAAAGCATTATAGGTACTAATTACAACATAACATAACATCACGCCTTTTATCCCGAAGGGGTAGGCAGAGGTGCACATTATGCGACTGTACAATGTAACACCCACTTTTCACTATTTATGTTACGAGTCCCATGTAATAGGGGGTGAGCCTATTGCCATATACCGGGCACAATTCCAGACTCCGTGCTACTACTGAGTTTTTTTTTAAACCCAGTAATACTTTGCCCGACCCGGGAATCGAACCCGAGACCCCTTGCTCGGCAGTCGCACTTACGACCACTCGGCCAACGAGGCAGACTACTAATTACAAACCTTACTAAAATCAAAAAATTAAAAATCTTATAGTCTAACATGGTGCTCACATATGCATACTGACAATCCATAAAAATAGTGCTTCTATACAAGAAAACGAAACTCTTTGTTTCAATAAAGAAAGAAATGCTCGATGCCATAAGGAAACTATATAGATTGTCTACATTAGAATGAAAGTATTAAATTATCTACTATTGGAATCTGACTACTGACTACATTTGAGTAATATCCAGTAGGAACCGAAACAAGTGCTTTGGTATAGACATAGTGCAGTCGAAAAATTGTCGGACGGAAAGCCATCTCGTTCGTTCGTCTATAATATTTATCAATTAAATTAAAACATCTGTAATTATTGTGTTGATCTTGTCCTGAAGCAACATCAAAGGATTTGAAAAACATGGTACTAGTACTATAACATGGTACTAGTACTATAACCTAGGTCATCATTAAAAAAAAGGTTAAGTACTAATTGATAATATTTAATATCATCCCATCCATGAATTATATTTATTCCAATAATAAAATCAGTACAGAATCCAGAAGATTAATATTGATAAGACACCAATATCTTTTTTTTCTAAAAATTCCTACTTGGTAGAAATCCTATGATATGGAGACTCAACCCCGATCTTCAATGCCTTCAAAGTTGGCTGTCAGATGTGTCTCAGAGTAATATTCGAGGATTTAGGTTTAGTATTACCTCTCACATGTAGATGACAAACTTTATTTTTATTTCCAGATATAAGCTTCGCATTCATAGGAAACTCTTAACTACTATTTCATACGTAAGAAGAGGAGATAAAGTGAGCTTAATACGGTAGTTGACAACTAGTCAAATTCAATACTTTTATCGAAACGTCAAAAACGATACTGTTCTATGAATTTTATACGAAATACCATTTTATGACGTCATCATATTTTCGTGTCAAATAGCACACTTATATGAAATGAAATGAAAAGAGTTTTATTCGGCATACGGCATGAATGCAAGGGACAATAAGTAGCAGTACAATACAATTTAATAAAATAACAATATAAAAGTGTAACACAAGAGAGTGAGAATAAAAGATAAAAGCTAAATTATAAAACTAGAAGATAATAACAATAGGTATAACTATAAAAAATGCTAGAATAAATCGAAAATTAAGTATATCGGCAAATCAATGAGTGATAGTGTAACTATTTTTCAATATTTAATTGGACTGAAAAATCAAATTAATTTATTTTTGACCCAGGAAACTACCCACCCTATTCCAGTACTTACATAGTTCCAATGGTTTAACTTTAAAAGTACGGACTGCTTTACTGTACTTATACTTTTTTTTAAAAAGAGTAACGAATGGAGTTTCTTCCTCGTTCTTCTCCATTCGAATCTACGTTTTGGAATGAGCACCTAGCTTCACCTAATTTCACTGACGGACTGACTGACAGACTATTATTTATTTTGTATTTGTTGACGTTTCAAAAGTACCCAACTATGGTTTAATTGAAATAAATGCTTTGACTTTGACTTTGTATATTTTAGGTTAATTAAAAATGATGAACTTGGGTCGTTTGTTTTCAACTTTTCACTTGTGAACTCTTTGTCAACGGTCAACGACTGCAACGTTGGAAAAAAGAGAAGGAAAACAACAAACTATTGTTGCGGTTTTTTTAAATATACTCATATTTTTTATAGGATAAAGCAATCGTCGTCGCTCATGGACACCTGGAACACCAGAGGCGTTATATGTGCGTTACCGGCCTTTTGGAGATTAGGAATTTGAGGATTGTTGGGGATTCAGGGATTGTGAAACGGGAACGGGGTAATTGGGCCTCCGGTAACCTCATCTCACACGACGTAACAAAACGCAAGCGTTGTTTAAAGTCGGTTTTCTGTGAGGCCGTGGTATTACTCCGGTCGAGCTGGCCCATTCGTGCAGAAGCATGGCTCTCTCACACTTAAATATGTATAAATGTTTAAAGAAAACCACAACGTAATTTATAATTTACCTCCCTACTAATTTATTATATTATACGGCAAATAGTTAAAGCTAACGTGATTATTTCACGGGTATGCACTCCACACTCACACACTCACCCGATGGTTAAGTAACTAACAATAATATTTATTTATCGCTTTCCCGGAACTCGTGATAATTGTTATCAGGGCTGTCCACGTGCTGCCATTATTTATTGTATTACGAAAACAATTTAAATATACTATTACTGATAACACGCTGTTCTTTAAGATTGGTTATTAATCTCTGTGCTTTCTTGTCTCCCTGATAAGCTGACCTACAATTTTCTGATGTTTTATATTGAATTTCGTGAACCCAGATCAATTCAAGATGCATTGAATGTGCATATGATATTTATTTTGTTTGTTTTTCCTTTAAAAATGGGCAGGCGTAATTGAATAGTAAATTTATATTTACGCTATTTTCGATTTATTGTTGGAAGCAATTTTATAACACGTTTAACTGTCAATTTCAACAATGTATCTTAATCCAAAATCTGTGGCTATGGAATCGATTTTTGGCATTCGCTGTATGGAGTTAAGTCAAAAATCTGATCTGGCCGGCTCCAATAAATCAACCAATTACAGCGCCGAACACGGTCTCGTTTCGATTACTTTTAACGTAAAAAACTCGTACTAAGGTCACTGAATCCACGGATTTTTGAATGATATAGGTTACTGAAATTGGCAGTTAAAGGGTATGAGAGAAATTTAATAAAAAACATGAAATTCGTTCAGTTTTCCACTTATAGGTGACATCGTTTTATTTCATAGGCGTTGTTCTTAATCGGAACTGTCATATCGACACCAAACCACGAAAGAATAAACACAAACGGAACACAATTTGAAAAACACCGCAACCCTAATTGATAACGGTCGTAAACCATTCCATAACATAGTGCACGGGCGGGCCAGTGATACAGTGATATTATCGCAATATAACATATAGCATAATAGAGGTATATACCTCTATAAAGCGAGCCGAACGCGCGACACTCGAGATCGCCGCTCTCATATCAGAATATACCACGAATTTCCACTAGCTGCCACGAGTAATCAAAATGGAGAGCCCAAGACTTAAAACTTAAAAATAAAAAATATTGTTAAATTTATACATTTTTTCACATATAGACAGATTACAGCAAATGGAAAAGGCTTTTACATAATCAGCAAAGCACCAGTAGTCGCCTCTAGTTTAACAGACATTCGCAGCTGACTGTACACATTGTTATGGCAATGGTAGTTAAAAAAAAGTAACATAATTACTAATTACAAGTAATACACTATCTTCTCTGCGGACATCGTAGATAATTTTCCTACAGAATATAAATAATAGAACTGTTAAGCATAAATGCTTATGACATCCTGAAAGGTGTCGAAATTGGTTAAGAGTTACGAGTGATCTTAGTCCTCCATGAATATTTACTCCTTGTCTGCTCGCATTAACGAAAATATCAGCTTGCAAGCTTATAATTAAACCGAGACAGAAAGTTCCAATGGCGACGCGAGTTACTCGATACTTCATTGGATTTGAATTCGTAATGAAAATCTTACGAACCATAATATACACTTTTATCATCAAACTTTATTGAATCGAAAATACTTAAAAAGCAAGTATTTTTTGACATTTCATCATTTCCTAGTTACAGCCACTGCGCACTGAGCATATCTCATCCATCATCATTACGATGATTAAGGAGTTTGCCTGGCGCTTCCGAAACATGCTTGCCTAGTAATTCTTGGAAAGTTATCATTATTTAAATGACTCAACTTATTGGTTGAGCGGTTGTAAGTGCGACTACTGAGCAAAAGAGAAAAAATTGTTTTTTTTTGGAAAGTACATAACTAGTGAAATGTGTACCAGTGCCCAGTCTTCGGTGACAATAAATAAAGGCTTCATAACCTATATACATTGTAAATGACTAGCAGACTTCCATTTTAACTATTTCATTTAATATTTCTTTTTTTTTCCAAACATTTTAATGCAAAAGTTAAACTATTTTCAGAGTTATGCATGCTACAAAACTTTGATGAAATAGATTTTCCGAAACGTAGTTTTACTCTATACTTCTATAGTTATCTGCGAGCCTTGTACTTGGTACCTATAGCTAAGCACCGGCGAGACACGAGCGAAAGTCCCTCGCTACGCTATAATTCGAATACCTACCTACGTCGCTACGCTACTGAGGGTATGGCCAGCAGATAAGTTTTTGTTTTAATTTACTAATGAGAACATAACTCCTGAATTTTATGTCTCTCTGTCTACTATAATGCTAGTTAACTATAGGGAATTTTCAAATAACGTCAGCTGGCTTTTTACCAACTACGTTTTGGCCAAAGATCATAAAGGATTTTGTAAATTCTATTAATTTCATCCAACACTTTGATTTTTACAATAATCTAGGTAATGTACTTTGATTACGTTGCCAAAAAGTTTAGTGCTGCAGTTGGAAACGTTATTGTTCAAACGTTAACATAGACTTGATTCGCATCGGTCTGGCGATGGCGCCAGCAATTAAATTTTTAATACTCAACTTTAAAAAGTAATTTAATACAATAATTAGTTATGTATTTACATCTTACTGGAGAATTTGAAAATAAAGGGTCCAATTAATTTAACGAGAAATCTCTTTTATTGTAATAAAGGGTTCTTGAAAGTGTGTTAAAATAATAAAATTATATTTTTATATCCACAAAAGGCAATAAAAGTAAAAGTTTGTGTGCTGACGTTACCGCCTCCCTGCGTAGTTTTTCAGCGTAGTGAGAGTGGAGTGGGATTATAGAGGTACATAATTGTGTGTTTATTTAGGGTTTCCTGCCAGACGCTGCCTGCCTACTGCGCGCCTATGCCGCCCTGGTACTCGCTCACGTAATTATATCTGGTGGGGCTCTCCCCTAGCTTTTGCCGTTTGTACGGACGGCACTTTAACAGTATATGTTGTTTGTAACGCCCTAGGTAAGTATTTGCTGTGTCTGAATATTTCCTGGAAATGTTCAAGGTAAATAAACTATATTGTTTATCATTTTGTACGTATACCTCTACAATAAGAAAATAAATAATAAATAGCATTAACAAAAATCAAAATACAAAAAGCATTTTAAGATTTTTTACAAATACGTATCTATAACTAGCTGTTGCCCGCGAGTTCGTCCGCGTAGAATATGATTCCTGTTTTATCCCATGGGATATCCTATCACCTAAGTCAGCCCATACCCTGGTTGTATACCAAATTTCATCAAAATCTGTTCAGTAGTTTTAGTGTGATTGACGGGCAAACATCCAAACAAAGAAAGTTTCACATATATAATTTTAGTGTGTGAAATGAGATTAGTGTAATACATAATTATTATTTTGATTAACTGTATGAGTTTACCATAAACTCACAATCACAAAATGTCAAGGCAATATTGGTTAGGTTTCAGAAACACGTCTCCATATTAACTTACCACTCTTGGAGTCAGCAAATAGTGTAAGTTAGTTACATTTTGAACTTTCAACAAGTCAATTGCAGTATATTTGAAGCAAAAACTACTGAGTTACCCAATTAACCACTTCTGTAAAGCTACCAAGTCATTTCGATTTCAATAAAAAAGCACATCATTGTTTAATTATTTGCTTTGTTGATTAAAAAGACCACTACGATGGCGTGTAAGTTCTATTTTCTCGTAAAAAGAAATTTAATTTACTACTACTGTTACTATATTTATTTTTACATAATAACATAATATCACGCCTTTTATCTCCGAAGGGGTAGGCAGAGGTGCACACAGCAGTAACACCCACTTTTCACTATTGCCATATACCGGGCTCACACATAGGACCCACTTAGTTTTTAGTCAAATTTCCGTGGTGCTTGGCGACTGGGCTTCACCCAGTTGTACAGTCTCTTCTTTGTGCCTTTAGGCTTAATTCATTCTGTCTCCTGCAGTAATTCACCGAGGGAAGTGAAAACCATAGTCTTTTCTTCTTCTCCTCTTATAATATCTTCTGATTCACTTCGTTGCGGGAACCAAGACAGTTACTCATGTCCCTGGGACGCGCCGCGACTTCAGTGTTCCGGTGTTTTCATGGTTGTATCTACTGTAGATCCTGGCTTACAGGAGTTGCAGCGGTTTTGGGAGGTTGTGGCGGGCTTGTCTCAAAAAAATATATATACCGGGCATATTTCCAGACTCCGTGCTACTACTGAGGATTTTTTAAAAACCCAGTAATACTTTGCCCGACACGGGAATAGAACCCGATTTATTTTTACACACCTTGAAAAACTGTTATCCAGCATATAAATATCTAAGTAGTGATATATTGTGATCTTAATATTAATTTATTTATAATGTTCATCTTTGAACGCAGGACTCGTCATCAACTGTTTTGTTTTGTTTTTTTTTCTTTTTTAATTTTGGTTTTATGACTGTAATGTTATAGGTACTATTTAATTGAAATAAATAAATACATCAATCAATTACCTACTGAAAATCAACTTAAATATAGATTGAAACAAACAAAGTGCAAATAAAATGAATAATTGAAAAAGTTTAATAAGTTAGTAAGATGAGCCACATTTATCGTGATCCCCATCAATGTAGTCGCACCGCACCGAGGCATGGACCGTGTCTCGTACATTTACGATTTTTAATGCGCCATGTAGCGGTGGCTGGCTAATGAAGCAATCTGTCTGTCCCACGTCATTATTCATTATATTGTGCTGGGTGGAAGCTCGGTTTATTCCAATACAATTCTGTCTGATCGTCTGCCGGATTCTGGATAGCGGAAATGAATTAAATTGTTTTCATTTAATGATACTCGAGTACAATTGACTTCAGTGGTGGTTTGTGGTTTCAGTTTACAATAGAAACACTATGTATTTATAATAGCTAATAATGCAGTAGTAGCTATATAATCAAAGTAAAAAATAATATATTTACTACGCGTGTTGCTAAGAATGTAACCGAGAATTATAAATCAAATGATTCCAAACATAAATTAAAATTGAAGAGAAATCGATTATCGATAGAGGTAAAGAATTCCAGGCAGCTAACAGCGATTAAAAACAAACACGAGGTTTTAAAAAAACAATCCTCATAGCCTCAGTGTATTTTTTTTTTTTTTTTTTTTTTTTAAGGGGGGAAAATCATCGAATGACTTCTCCCGCCTGGGTGAGGCGGGAGGGAGTGTCAGACTCTTACTGACTAAAAACCACCCCGTTCCTTCTCCTGCACGTCGAGCCGGAGCCCCGGTTACCCGTTAGGTTCTCCGCGACTCCGAATCGGCATCGGCCGTATTGGGCCCCATCTGTGGTGGTCTGATGGCTCTTTGAGGCGCGCGCGGAACGCGACGCGCCGTACGCTCGGGTCTGTTTGTGGTCGGACGGGGAGCCACCCATGCTCGCCGTCCGCAGGCTCGCGCTTACGGTGGCCGGAGATCGTCTCGCAAGCCTCAGTGTATACGAGGCAGTGGCAATCAGTACTCAGCTAGCTTCGTACGGTGTGTGTCCAAAATTACAACTAAAAACTTAATTCAAATTCATAAGCTTCGCGTTAGGATAGGACCGGCCGATAACGCGGCCTTCAAAGTCCTTAATAAAAAATATTCAATACTTATTATTCGTGTGATAGAAAAAAAACTTATCGAAGCGGTGGGAAGTGGGAATAGAGAACTAGTGATGTACACTACTACGTTTTAGGAATTTATCGATACCTGTTGAAAATAATAATATTGTTAGACCTAACAATGGATTTCATTTGCGGCTGGAATCTAGCGTTTACAAAATTATCACCACTTTGTTAAATTCTTTTAACGTCAAACGCTTGGTAAATAGTTAGATGTTTTATAACGAATGAATTCTACGCGCATATTCACTCTTGAATACAAGCTAATGACAGATGAAGTCTGTTTGAAATAGCAGGTAAGCACTAAATACAGTCACATAGAATGAGGATTTAATGAATACCTGTAGACGGCGGGATGTGAATCCATGCAAGACATGGAACATGTATTAAATAAGAGATTTAGCTACTGAATTTCGCTACTAAAAACTTGAATAACTTCACAAACACTATAGGATTTAAAGATATCATTTAAAATCGCATCAGGGGACATCGATTTAATTATCGATATGTGTTCTGATTTACGATGAGTCGAGATGCGAATACGAAAACATCGAACTTGTTACGATCATTCAAGTTTTTTTGCATCTTCGCACAAGTACGACTGGATACCTGACATTTTTTATATGAAATGGAACTGGTTTCGTAATATATGTGATTAGGTACAGATCTTCGCGCTATTTAGAATTAAAATATTGACTTTTTAGACGGATTTTGGTTAGATAAATATCTATGCTTTTACATCATGTTGTGATAAAATCGCCACGAATTTTTTAACACTAATCCTACCCGGCTTAAGTATTTGTAACTAGTTATTCATTCAGTGATTTTACTGGTCATTCGAGATGCTAGATAAGCACTTCGAAAATGACTACATAATCAAAAAAAAAATAATTTGTGACACTATTTACAACATCAAAGCGGATTTAATAGAGATGTTGTAAATTAGTACAAATAGAATAGGTAGATAGTGTATTATCGAAATATCGACACCGTGACGCACATCCCTATATTTTTTTGTGTGTTAGGGCGCTACCTGGCCGCCTGTAGGTAGGCAGTTCTAAGAATTGTCGACACTTGATAAACGCCACGGCTTCACGACAGAACGCCATCCCAATGAGAACTGTGCCTTATTATCGTAGCTTTATTAATAAAAACTACCATTTACATAATATCACGCCTTTTAGACCCCCAGGGAAACAGCTAAAGGAACGAATTTTACAGTCAGTTTTCGCTAAATTCGTTTTGGACATCATCTAGTGAAGGATGATTAATTTCATGAATGGTACAATTCAGCTCCATACTATTACTCACCATTATAAGTAATTACAAAAAGTTCAGTTCTTTGCTCGGCCTGCAAATAGAACTTGAGCCTTATTCTAAGTCTGTTTCGTTGAAGCTGTTTGCGATTCATAGTACTTATGAAAACTTACGTTTTTACCGGTGTTCCCAAGGGAACCAGAAAATTCAATCGATTTGGATTGACTTCGAATTTGGCAAACGAACTCCTTTCTTTGCTACGGCAACCGTTGCTATGGTGATTAGGTATAATCCCTCAACTACTTATATTTCTTCCCTATAAATAAAAACCAGGGAGTAATCTACGAAAAAGGGTACAGCTGGGTTTAGCACAGGATTTTATGAGATGTTCAAAGTAAGTGATGAAAACAAATAAATGGTTAAGATTTAGACGTAACAAGTTAGAAACGAACAATACGCTATCATTATGAACCCCTAATTTCCGATAATCAGTTGTTTATGGACGGTAAACACGAAAAGGGTAGGTAACTGAGTTCTTTGCAGTTACCGGTAAAACCTAGATTCCTCGGTTCGCGTGACTTGTTTTAACTTTCCAGTTATTCAGCCATTACACCATAATTCTTACAGTGATCGGTTCTTGTAATTACTCTTGTAACTAATTCTTCTTCCGGCGCCTCTCAATTAACGATTACTTGAAGGTTGCTGTCAATTTCTATAATGAATCATCCGTCTTACTTTATTGCCAGAGCTTTCTTGTCGAAGATTTATCAATTATAAAGAAGTAATTGAGAAACCCCTTTTTCTTAATTGAATAGTCCATTTTTAAAATGTAATTATTATACCTCTATATCTAGATAATAAAGCATATTTCGAGAATACAATAGTTCTCCCTAAGCAAACAAACAAACAGTCAAGTGAGTTGATTAAGTGCAGATCAAAGGGCCGGTCGCAGCTAACTGTTAACTCATCCTATTGACTGACACAGCCATCGAACGTCACTCCATGTCCTACGATTGTTGACACTCCACATATTTGAATGAAGCGAGTGCTCTTAGTCAAATAGATTAGTGAGGAATCTCTCTCTAATTCATTATCTCCTGGTATTCATTTGAGCATTGGAATACCTATTGTAGTTTTGATATAGGTAAGTGTTTCGGACGTAACTAGTGATTTTAAATTAAATCTAGAACTTCTATTACTCAATATATTGTTCATTAAATATTATTTGTTTAATTATAGAACTGTGAACGTTTAGATGCTATCGTATAAATAACTACGAATAAAGTAATTGCAAATAACGAACATAAACACGCTTAGTTTGAAAAAAAAATAACAACCTCTTCTTTAACCGTTTATAATTTAGTCGATCAGAGTTTTATTGAAATTTTATGAAAATGGCACAATTTCCTCGATCGACACGACAGTAGGGGCAATAAAAATTGCGTGGGTTTGCACAAAAGTTGAAAACAGCGGGGTCGGGCTACAAGATCGATGGTGGGTGCATTTTTTATGGTAATGTACTCGCCCCGGGCTACCGGCTGTTCACTGCTGCCCATTGTACGTGGTCGGAAACTACACGCCTTTATAATATCTGCACTGAAATATGGCGCCCTGGTACTCAAAACTATGTACGTAGCTTTCAAAATTGTCTTCATCAATCAAAATCACTTTAAAATCAATTTAATATCGTTGATGCCAAAAAAATATTAACTTTGAGATATTTTCATTTCAATACAGGTTTTATTGAATACATTGGGTCTATAATGTTACAAGGCTTACCTTGTAACGTTCTAACTCAACTTATTGAGTTAGAACTTAGAGGTTATGGGATGCTATAACTGTTTACAGCTAATTAATATCTGCGGGTAAGCAGTAAAGGCTACGTTAATACAACTCTCGATCACTTAGGAACTCAAGTGTTGCAGTTATTGGTTTACGACCCAGAATTAATTAAAGTTTGGCAGTATGTAGAGATGAATCGAACTTTGTTATTATCATTTTGCGTAACTTTACATCTTATAATTTATGCATCTTACTTTAAAATAACATCTAAGGATTACCTAGTAAGTCGATACATATATTCGGGTATCTATGTAATATTTCGGTTCCAGCCTAACTACATAAAATTAATGTTTTCATCAATAGTTTAGAAACTAAAGAACAAGTGCATGTTCTTTATTTATCTTAAACAAATACGGAAATAAGTTCATTAATAAAAAATCTCACAAAGATAAGTCAATTAAGATTGTCAGACCAGTTTTAATTGTACCAGGATATCATAATAAAAAGGTAATAATTCAAATATTACCAACCATACATAGCCATTCCCCACCTGCAGGCTGATACCCCCATCGGCTGCGTATGCTCAAATATCAAACATCCGATTAAGCTTGATAAAGTATCAATTAATAACGAGCACCGTGCGTTTACAGCGTCGTACAACTAATACGTATTAAAGGAACACCTGTCTACCTATTTATTAGGCTTCATGTACACTGGACGGCGAGGTCTTAAGTTCTTTACTAGATTTCCATGTAACCCGAGGAACATGTTTTAAAGAAGTAACTTTGAGGGGTATCTGATCGTGACGCTAAGTCACTACTGAACGATCAAATTCCTGCCAATTAAAGGATTGTGAAATTGTTATAGCAGACACTGAATTTAAGAGGCTGTATGGTTTCGGAGCAACTTTAGAACGAAGTCACAAATATGGTGTAATAAAGTTAGCGATGCTCAAACGTTAAGCAATTTATCTAGGAGTGCAGTGTCACGATTATCGTGACAGCAGATTAGAAGGTGTGGGATAAATGAGATAAATGCAGTTGTTTGTTTATGCTAAGGTCTAAAGGCTAAGGCTGTGCGCCCACGCACCGCCAGTCACCACGACTGCCAGTAACGAAGCAAAGAGGATAAAAACTAATTGTAGTAGGAAACACAATACAACTTAATAATAGTCATTACATTTTTCAGTAATTAGTGCTTGAGAATCGGCTTAGACAGCATTTAAAAAGTACTCAATTGATACCTTTACACAAAAAAGCATTTAAGATATCACTAATTAAAAAATGTAGTAAACAGTAATCATTGTAAACAGCAGACACTTTTTGTGGTTTCAGAACAGTGCAGTGGTGTCTCAAAGGAATATTTTTAGTTTAAACAGAACCCTAGCCGCAAGTGGTCGCACAACAAACTTATAATCGTAGCTCCGTGCGTCCGTGCCCACCGCCCGGGGCAAGTGAGTTGCTCGCTACATTTGCATTTACTTCATAGCACCGGAAACCTGGCTTGTTCAGACTTGTTGCTATAAAAATGCAGGCTCTAATTAGAATAATTCCTAGCTTTACTACATGACTGAGTACATTGTGACATGCAAACCGAATTCATGCATGAGATTGCATATGAGCATATTTGAAAGACTGTTAAAGGTTAGTAGACGATTGGTTTTCAGAATAATATAGCTAGCTAACATTGTAACATGGTAAATGATATGGACACTGGACAGTCACCACGTCCATAATGATAGGTGATAAAAACAAGGAATGTATCCGTTACACGTCATGTACCGTGGTTGTAGAAGTCGATTAAAAGAGAATTACAAGTTGTCGTCGGCTGGACATGTGTCAATGTAGTGAGAGCCTGTCATCACAATGGACAGACAAACTCGTGCGCAATGAATATCGGTAGCACGCAAGAGGTACTTAACTTAAAGAAACTGTCTATAGATTTCTTTTATCGTGCTTCGGTAGGAGATGTACTACCGAATGTTTCTAGAGTACAGATGATCTCAAAACGAAGTGTAACAACAGAGCTCCAAAACGTTATGAAATGTAAAAAAGATCAACCAATAACTACCGTTCGTATTGCGTTCATTAAAAGATATGGCGACAAATCACATAGATACAGGTTAGAGAACGATAACTAAAAGCTACACACAGTTCGTAACACTCCGTTTAAATCATTAGGGGACCATAAGTGAGATGATATATGAATAACAGACGCATGGAGTGCAGAGAGAGTAACGAATGGTGTGGCTCCGACTGATCTATCGCAACACTGTAATTGCAATTAAAACTTCAGTACTACACAGTCGACAGACCACTTGTGTCGTACCTGTGCACAGTAGTATTAACACATGTCACAAGTACCTGCAACTCACCAGAGAATTTGTAGTTACCAGCAACAGAGTGCAGACGTATAGAAATTATTTTACTTCTGACAAGAAAATCCAACGGTAAGATAGTAAGCGTTTAAGCATTAGCTGATTTGCATTTTAAAGCCTAAGAACAAAAGCGTGGTTAAATGGTCAGCGACTGTTTGTGGGAACATCCGGAGTTCCGTCTTTCAGTGCTGCAAATTATTATCGAAGAATGCCATTTGGTAAATATGAACAAGTATTTTGCTTTACAATGTAAAGAATAGTCTGGACTAAAGGGATGGTTACTTCTTGATTGGAGGAAGACCGTGGACATCATAACAGATAACAACCAAGATTAGTAGAAATTGGTCATATGAAAAATTAGCCTCACGCAACTGTAAACCAGACAGCG
Organism: Spodoptera picta; assembly: GCA_038387885.1. Lineage (NCBI taxonomy): Eukaryota > Metazoa > Arthropoda > Insecta > Lepidoptera > Noctuidae > Spodoptera > Spodoptera picta. The sequence continues at coordinate 1,391,571 of JAZHFQ010000344.1, read as the reverse complement.
ATACAGCTAGCGAATGTGGCCTTCTAAACGTATTTGAGTGGATCACAACCGTGACTGCAATTTTACACAACTACCATGTTTTTTCTAAGAGAATACTTAGAACAGTGACATTTAAAGAAACTAGTCAATTACTAGCAAATAGTACGTAAGCCACGTTTCTCGAACTGAGGTCGAGTGCACGGTGCGCGTGATTCACTGTCGCACTCAGTGCCACTGAGTCGATTCCTTGCTATTTCCGTCCATTAGTGTAACATTGTAGTTTTTGTGACTAATGCAAGTACTCATTGTTGCCGATAAATTGGAAATTTTCTTTAGTTTAGTAGCTGATTGTGTGACCTGTTAGAGGGAAACCATAATTTGTGTTCAAATAATCGTGATAAAAAATATTTATTAACCAATATTAGCTGGAACTGAAGGCAGTTCCAAACACCAGAAGGATTGTGGTGTTTATTGATGGTATTCACAGAATAGTTTGTATACTAACATAACCATATCTCTTAAACTGATAGCCATTTCAGATACCCCGCAAAATACACAGCTTGCTAAAAGACTACGTTCGAAAATAGAAATTGCTACTACCGAACCCTACCTACTGAGTAGCTTACTTGCGGTAAAACATCAAATACCTTTGAACATTTCATTATATCCTAGTAACGAAAGCTATACTTCACGATACGGAGAGGAAATCCTATGATATACGCAGGTACGTGTGTTGCCTAAGCAGGGCCATAGGTGGTCGCCGTCACGATAGCCATAAACCGGTGCTACCAGCAGAATGCTAAGCGCTTACATCCATGAATAACGTTTAGACATGGCTGTGCCAGCACGCCTACCTCGCTCAAACTATGAACTACCTGTATCTCTATAAGATCAGGAGAATAGATAGCGTTCTACGATCTTACGATAGAAACGTGTATCATAAGGCTTAGACCACCGAAAATTGTATAGTTAGGTATGCTTTAATGACATTCTTTTAATCAAAATGAATTTGGAAGTAATTTGCTATTATAAGTAATGTCTACGGTGGTTACTCTGAGAGATTTTCAAGAAAACGGTGTTAGAAAGTAGGTAGTTTTATCTTTACTATAATTTTTATACCAAACTTTGTATTGGTAAAATCAAGAGTGAAACCTCGATAGTTTTAAAAGAAAATGTTATTGGGTGCAGAAGCAGGGGATTCCTGATCACCCAATCAGGGACCTTAGTGATGCGTAGCCCATATCTTGTTAACGCTCGCACAATTTTGTAGGGGGGAGTCGATCGACAATTTCGTTAGCCTCCTAATGGAGAATCACGGTTTACATGCAACTTACTCGTGCGATAAGTGTATTTTGATGATTCTTGATGATTGCGCAAGTATATTATTACCTGAAACAAAAATATTTTGAAATTAACAAAAGATATTCAATCAAAACATTATTTTGTTTTACAATATAAAAGCAAATGATTAATAAGTTTATAACTATAATACTACATTTTAAAGACATTTTAAATCAAGTTTGTACGATCAATCCCAATGCTTTTTGGGTGGCTGGTAACTCTATTAGCAGTAAAAACGTTAAAAATATAAAGAAATCAACCGGAGACGTCCAAAAACAGGGAAGGAACCGTAATTAAATTGGAGTTCACACTTCACAGTCCAATAAAAGCAAGATGTTTCGTTATACGTGTGTACTTCCAGCACATATAATTCCCATCGTTACTGCGGCAACAAAACCAGGACTACATAATAGAGAGGAGCACATGTGGCGAATCGAATTACCCACACATTAGAGCTGTTTAACGTTTTATTTGTTTTTTAAGCGCGGGCGCCGGCGCGTCGCCTTACTTTATGACCGGTAACTATGGGCACTAGCTTGGTTGTATGAGGTCCTGGTGCCGGGAGCTAAATTTAAATAGAATTCATTGTTTTGTAAATAAACGTTTTTAAATTCTCGGACTGTTACTGCCAACCATAATTTAGTTATTTCCTATTTACTATATAGTTTCTTATATAGTTTCTGATGATTCCACTTTATTTTCATTAATCTTAGTTAAATGGATCAGTCAAGTTCCAAGTTCACATAAAAGTATTCGTGATAACACCCGTGTAAATATTTTTGAACAACTTACAAATTTTTTTTTTTTTTGCAAGACAGGATTCTATTTTTATGGGTTGTAAATGGACACAGATACAAAATATTTCATAGGTAAATAAAATAGATCTCACATGGTTAGGTGCCTGTCTGTACTAGGATGAAATCCATTATTTTACAATTTTTACTGGTTCATTTCGTGTTCCATCTTCCATCGTTGTTACCCTGGTAATTTCAAAGGACTGTCCCGCAGCGGCACGACAATTACTGCGGCGACACATCACCGCGACGCGTCTTAAGCACCGCAATCATTTCGCCAGTTTTCTTCACCACTGGCGGCCACACGTAAGTCATAAGCGGTAAGCGGGATTCTTATTTTATTTTTTTAAGTTTAAGAAAGTTTAGTTTGTTGGATTTAAAAGAAAATATACGAGGGACATCGTATGAACCGTCGATCCGATGGATCCAATAATTATCATCAACACATTTTAGGCCATTACACTATTGATCCTATCATCCTACATAGAATTAGGGGACAAATATATTCTGAACTACCATGTCGTATGCCTAATATTATCGTGATGAATGAGGAAGTTGATATTTTTTGTGGCTAAATATTTAGCAGGGCAGAACATAAACCGCGTCAAGTCTACGAAAATCATGGTCCAAATAAAGTTCTTTAAACAGCGATTCTTGTGTAACTTGAACCACAACTGTCTGGTCCCAAGACGCTCGTCGTAGTCCCGCCACTACGCGACATTACTCATCGGTCAAGTGCGCCTCTGGGACAGAGCGAGAGACAAGTAGCACTGTCCTTTTCTACACACACGATCCAAATACTACGCGGTTCTATTTGGACTGCACCGTGAAAACTACTGGCACGGGGCGATCACGAGCTCTATACAAACCTTTATGTGGACTTTTGTAGGAAAAAACAAAGACTTAAAAGAAAGATGGATAGATGATGACGCGAATGTGTCATTTCTTCATACGACTACAATAACGACTGATACGTATGAATTGAATGGCTCCAACCATGATACAATCACACATAAGAATCGAGAAGTTGTGAAGAACGAAGAACGAGTATGATTCAAAGCTTAAAGATATCTACATTGCAAAGAAAATTCTAGATTAGGTCTCTATTGCTATCTAGCAACAAAGTATCACCCGCAGTTTCTCAACAAGCATGACGTATGTTCATCTAATTTGTCTGTTGTCTCATCCATGTCTGAGGATTGTGATGGGACAGGCTATTCATATAATTAAACTTTCGTAATGAATCCTAACGATAGACATTATAGCTAGCAGAGATGAAGTGCATCTATTCGAATCCTCATCTGTCTGCATCAGCTAAGTATCGGCCTGAAATAGACGCAACTATGTAGGTCTTTCCGACATTTACGATCGCTATTCGTCGAAATAGATTCCATTTCAACGTCATTTGGCATTTATTGGTCTACAATAAGTGTATTATGAGTAAACAGAATGACTGTCTGTCTGAGCCGTGGGAGTATTTCCTGGGAAGTGTATCAGTTCACTTTGTGGTGCATAAATGTTATTAGCCTTAATATGTTTTTCTGTGGAAGCAAATGGTGTTTAGAAAATTATTTCTTTTCTGTCTTGTCAATAAGAATTTGTTTTAGTATCCATTAGAACTTGCTTTCGTTGTTTCAGAAAATCTACACCAAATACATAGGTGGTACGCAGACTTACTTCGATTTTATCCATTTTATTACCATGATTAACTACATTCCTAAAAGATTTGAGTCGGTCATTTGTACCTTTCAACAATCCAGTAACAACAGTCCATGATTACGACTCAGCATCTTGCTAGCCACATTGCTCCCCGCAACCAGCAACTCCGAGCTAGCTTCAATACTAGTCTGCTTGTTAACCACTAGTTTGAGCGTAGTCCCCACAATGCTGCTGTCGCCACAACTATTGGCTGCTGTGCGCCATTTACTACACTGTACAAATGAGTTAAGACCGTTTATGTTCAAAGTTGAACTGCAAAATTGCAACAGCTATAAGCAGTAACCGCTGATCTTACCGCTTTTCTAATCCCAAACTTACTGAGATTAAAAATACGATGTCATTTTTTATTACTTCCTGTTCGTTCACGTTCACACATGCTTTTGAATAAAACCTTTTCAAATGTAACTTTTACACTGACTTGTATCTAAATGTTCTTTATCACGTTAACTAGTCGCCACTCATGGACAATGGGATTTAGGCGGATGGGACCATTGTAACCCTTTCTGTGATACAAAAAGCGTTTAAACGATAACCGAGGGATGGACGCGCCGGGGGACAGGACAAAATCGATCGCATTACCATACATAGCGATGTTTGTCCAATTCTTGACTAGAACTTACATCGGGAGCAGACTATGACTTTTGTAGAAAACAAACGCGTACTGATAAAGATTATTAACTAATATAATATTTAACGTAATTACTGTAATGTATGTCGCTGCGAATTTCGCTATGAAATTGTAATTGGATTCAGTCGCCGCCCCGTCAGCGTTATGTGGACTATTGTCTTATTAGCGGCTAATTAATGCGTGTTGCAAATGTACGGGTTGTGCGAACATGTCTGCTATTAAACCGTCCTGGTATTACCGAGTTAACGAGAAATGTTGGTGTTAACGCTATACTGGGAAATTACTGACCAATAAAATAACTGTAACAGTATCGTATGTGCAGAGATAATTCCGTATTCGGGTGGGTCTTGTAAAAGCAAAAAGGATGAAACAGAAGACCGAAACAGCTACACTATTTCACCCTAAAATCTAGCTACAGTATATTACAGTAAAACACGTCTGGAGCGCTGCTGTTTTTACTGGAAACCAACCCTAAGTGCGCATCCAAATGAGAATGAATGAATATAGGCCACAGCGAGGCCAAGAAAATACGAATATTTTCAACGAGAATATCTGGGTACATTTTACGTGCAAAAACAAAAAATACCGACTAAACCTATTTTACAAAACAAGGTATAAAATTCAGACTAAAATTGGCATAAAACAGTCAGACTTTCAAGGTTTTAGAAACCGTTGGTAACCGAGCACTAAAAAATCAGCTTTTCGTTTATCCATTAAGTTTTTATGTTCCACCATAAACTGTGTTGGGATTAAGGTCAGAATAAGTTCGAAGCCTGTCAGTAATTAAAGGCAGTGTCTTCGGAATCCCACATCTAATGCGTGGGCAGGTTTAGATCCCGGTTTATTAGAGGCTTGCGAACAATGCCTTCTGGCGACGAAATTTTAGATAGCTGTAATGAAGAATTTAAATGTTGAAGTCCGCCATTATTTCTCTGTATTTATTACAGCTGTTACTGCCTGCATTCTTTCTACCAATTATCACTTTAATAACTTCGTATTAACAAATAAAACAGTAACATTTCAAAGGTGGACAAAGGATTAATAACAGTGCGGGCAATTAGAACTTTTTATGGTCGATATTTACGATGCCAATTAATAGTGAGCTGGCTGGGAATAATTATGATACGCGTCGTGTAAATCTTAATCCGATGCGGTACGATAACAAAGCAATAAAATACTTGTGTAATTTACTACAACAGTCGCGAATTAGCATATAGACACCTTGAGCGTGATGAACATTTCATTCTATGTGCAAGTTGTACCTGTATACAACAATCACGATATTATCGGAGCAAGGACTGACTCTGTAGACAACGAACCAAGGTAGGCTAAGAGAACCTACCGACCTACCTACCTTACGCACTGAACTGGCAAAGTTCACGTTTATAGGTAATGGGTACCAGGATTACATAAAACATAAAGAAAACATTGACATTCCTTCCGGCAATTAGGTATGCACACAAAATGATGACAGTTTTCTATCCGCACCTCCAACAATTCATTACTATTGCATGGACAGTTGGTTGGTTCCCAGAGCGAGGATTACGTGACCGTTTGAAGGGAGTTCGAAATACACAAAAAGTTTTCGCGTGAAATGTCGGCTAGTAAGACTTTACACTTAAGTGTTAATAAAAGATAAGAACTGGAATTCATGGTAGGTGGTAATATTGTGAATTATAATAAAGAAGTAGGGTCGTAGCATATAGTTTTCAAGTATTGATTAGCGTACGAGAAAATTTGGTCCTGTATATCTATCTAACATTTAATAAAATCGTAGAAAAGTCAAAACTGTATTGAATATTTTTAAAAAGAATATTTGAAGCGTGATCTACAATCGATACCGAAGCCATAAATATGGTTTTTGGAATTTTTGTCTATCTGTATGTATGTCCGGGATGATTTCAAAAAGTATTGCATGCATTTACTTCAAATTTTGCATGAATATTACTAACAAGTCGGGTCAACATATAGGCCACATTATTATTACGCTCTCAGCTACGGGGGAGGAGCCCTATACTAGGTACTGAATCAATTCTGACGACATTCGTTACCGTAGAATATCCTTCTAATTCAAAAGCCTAAATTCTGCCAGAATTCATTATTATACGAGGACGAAGTCGCGGGCTATAATAGCTAGTTAACAATATATACCTCTAGACTTCGAGATCTATAAGTAGGAACAAACTATTCCCACAATAAAGGAAGTCGAAGAAAGTAATAATTCTAATAATACTGTTGTATTCTTAGACGATAGTGTTTTAAAGCCAACAATCAACAATTACTAATCAACATTAAATCTCTAAACAATGCTCAATAAAAATCTATTTCCTACAGTAACTTGTAAGACTATCTATATCGGATTTTTATGTCTTTTTTTTCAGTATGATCGAAGATTCAGTTTTAAATTCAAGTGTGTCATTTTTTCTATCGTAGTTAAATGTCTAGTTATCGTAAATAGTGATGTTGATAGCAGCTCTTGTTAACACTCGTCGTTGCTTGTAACTACGTACTTTATAAACACTACTACCTCTATTACTAAGGTCGAAAATTAAACTTATCTTTCAAACAACTTAACTTGCTTGTTAGATTAAGATTTTTAAATATTTTCTTTAAAAGTTTTTATTTAATACCTGATCTTTTTCTTTTACATGAAACTTTGCCTCACAATAGGATTTTCTACTGTGTTGTGTGTAAACATATAATTTCGTCACGTATACATGACGCCCAGACCCGAAACAACCATCTGTGGATTACACAGAGAGTTGTTCCGTGCGGAAATCAAACCCGCGACAAGTTGCGCGGCAGCCGGTTGCCCAGCCACTGCACCAACCGTGCAGTCTCCAGAATCAACCTCTTTAACACAGTTATCATTTCTATCAATAAGTAATCATTTCATATGGAATTTGAACTTTAAACACTTACTATAAATTTGCTAGCAATTAGACTTAGTCAGTTTGTTAAATTTAACTGTATTTCAAGTTCAGCGTACATTCCTCTGTAGCTTGATAGCACCAGTACAAACTAAAAACTTAATTATTCCGATCCAGTTTGAACCAGTTGTGTAAGTTTGTACATTACATTATCCAAGGCAAGTGGAGGGCCTCGTGTACAGCTAGTATGCAGTGTCCCTTATATCTCATACCAAACAAGCAGTAGACGAACATTCTGTCGTAATATCATATTTCTATGAACTCTCACATTCATATCTAAAAGCGGAGGTTAGAATATGACTCCGTTACTTAATACTCCAGATCAAATATGCCAAAGTCTTTCAAATAAAAAGGTCAAATGAATCAGTATAAATTCTTAAAACAGAAGAAATGTTATTAATAAATGAAAAAGCTGGTACAGTACATAATTCAAATGTGGGAGGCGTATAGAACGGTATTGAGAAAGAAGAAGCCGCATTCATTAATGTATAATATCGAGATAAAAAGCCTATACTTCCCGACGCTTACGTCAATAAAACGTTTGATGATACCCCGAAAATTGATGTAAGATCGAAACGAGAACAAGACTAAATGAAATGCGTTGTCGTCTTCGAATTGAATGAATATCGTGTCCTTACTATCGGCGCGACCTACATAAATAACGTGATTGTTCGTATAAATTATATTTTCAATGAACACTATTTCATAACACATTGTTGAACAAAACAATTTGCGTAACGTGTGTACTACGTCTTCCTGTTATCATCCGCCAACTGTTTTGTTTAGATATTGTACCGTATTTATATCATAACATACTTGTTTATAATATCTGGACGAATTGTTTACCTTATCGACCCTTATTGTGATACGAGTAACTTCGAGTTTCGATCTAGTCTTCTATTTAATGAAAAGAAACTCTAAAGAGTAACGTTCCAATAGTTTAAAGTTATTGAAGTTCCCTAGATCATAATTTTCATGTTATGGTGGGTGCCTGACCTATTTTTGTGTAGGTTCCCATTTAAAAGCATTTCAATTCATCATAATGAAAAACAGATTTCAGTTTCAACGATATTTCAAACAGCCACTCCTAAATATGGCGTAGTTGCGCCTACATTAATCTAGAAAGTTTCGCCCAAAAGCATTCCCTTGTGGTATCTACATAACAGACGCGCTCATCCCTCGGCTCGCGGACGGCTACTGAACCGTAGACCTCAGGTGCTCCTTCTGGGTTCAACACGCATGCGCACTCCGAACCTGGTCTATATGCAACCAACCAACAATGTTTACAGTGCGCAAAATTTCAGCTAAAGGAAACTGAGCTTTAGCACAGTAGACATAAGGAAATAATTAGGGTTTGGGAAGGTTACGTTACCAGACTTCTTTATAACCCTTCGTGAATGTTATGCAAAACTGCGGCCACCTATTCGGAGCGTCGTGATCAGGTGATGGAAACAACGTGATAAGCATCTCAGATTGTAGGTTCTATTTGAACGAGAAGGAATAGTAAGCTTTTCTGTCGAGAAGCACTCGTTGAAAGCCTGCTATCGACTCGGAGAGTACGTGAAATATTTTGAAAAGGAATAGGAGGGATTTTCTAGCCTCGGATTAAACGATTAACGCCATTACGCCGTAGCCATTTAACGGAAACGTGGGACAGTGTCAAACTAAGTGGGAAATGGGTCATAACCACAGGCTGATGTCATAGCAACATTCAATATCGCGGTCGTCTGGCCAGGAGACCGAATGTAAATATTATACGAACGTGAATGAAACCGACCTTCGCTAATTCAAATGAGTGGCAGGTTCGAACCTTGGGGATTGCTGAAATTGTAATTTATCTAAATTGTCAATGGTTTGTGATGAATACAGAGCCGGAGGTATAAAGAATAAAGGACAGATTTTTAGGTGTCAAGGCGTAGATAGATGTTGCGTCTATTTTTATACATTGTTTTCGGGAAAATCTGTTATTAATCCTGTCTCGCAAGTTCAATTTACTGAATTTATCTGAGCAAAGAAAGACCAAGCGATCGTGTCGTAAATTTTCCGAAATTAATTCCAGTCAACACTATCTTTTCTATGCGACGCAATTACGTCTAAAAGCAACCCAATAAGAGGGTGGTTGGCAGGCGGGATGCATAAAGCCCAGCCTCTGCTCGGTCGACAAAAAGGGGATGAAATTGATTAAGGAATAGCTCTCTGTTTACATTTTAATATTACACACATAGCTTTCCAATAAGGTGGGTATCAAAGGGCTCGCGGCCCAAAGATGGGCGAAATTAAACGCAAAATATATCGTATGAGTATGTGCTCACAAGCTTAGGAACCAAAGCAAGATGGAAAAAGTAACGTAAACAAATATTGGTTGATCTAAAACACAATAAGATATGGAGACTTCACACATGTGGCTAAGTCTGATTATCCTAATGAAGTGACTTAATCTGCAATCGACAATGTTGAATTTGGTATAATAGGTTTCTACGCCTCATTAGTTACTACTTTTCAATGGTAATGGAAAAGTTTTACATTGAGTGGGTACGTACTGTCAGTGCCTACACAAGTTTGTATAAAGTGTGTCTCGTCTGCGTCCTGTCTCGGCGGAATGTTATCATAACAAAAGAATGGAAAATATTACTTTTCTTCATTCACGTCTATTGAGAAAGTGATACTGTAGACAAAGATTTATTTTTTTGTTGCCATCATTGTGAAGTCCATAATATCTCTATTAGAGTTACTTTGTAATAATTGGTTAGTCTTAGACTGAGTACATCTTTACTATTTTTATCGACATAATGTGCACAGTCATTGTTGTGTTTGTTTATATGTATGTAGCTTAGTTTCGTAACTAGTAGTCTGAATTTTACTTCTAGAACTTCATTGGATTATAAGATCTCAAAGTACAACCAGTGGGTAAAAATATACATTAAAAAAAGTTATCAAAAAGATGATTTGATAACGAAACTTTTGAAAGAAGACGACGATAAAACATAATGAGCACAGTCCACAAACGAGCCCTTTCATATTAAATTTAATTCTAATTAAAACAGTTAGCCTGCCTAAAATGGATACTGTAAATTAAACTACGCCACAATTTGCTTGAAGATCCAAATTCGGAACATTGTTTCAAGTTACAAGTTTGTGTTTAACTTTACTGTACTACTTCCGATTGTTTTTCTTCCAACTTAACTCTGAGGGAAGCTTAAGTATCAATTGTTTATGTTCGCACAGCTTTACAACCTTCTGTAGCTAGTGTTGCTGTAGAAATAGTATGTTCTTGTAGGTAGTTTGTCTAATACTTGTAGTTTTTTCCTATTTAATGTTTTTGCTAGGAATTTTCATCATTTACAATTTTGGAGGCACTAACGTGTAAAGCCTTATTACGCACAAATAGGCTCAGTTTTGGGATACTGTTTTGACATTAGTTTGGGACAGGAAATGGTTTGATAAAATATTTACTCGTAAAATTACTTTCGAGATTCTTTACTCAGAAAATGAGCTTAACGTGGTTGTTGTAAAACCGAAAAAGAAAATACACTATAAGTAATCAAAACCGTAGACTTAATAACTAATTCGAATGAGAAAACAATAGCTTCGAAGAAACTGAACGCAAAAAGTGCAGACTCGATGAAAAACCGATGAAACTACAAGTTTTCTATATGCAAATACAGCAAGAAACGCATGGCCTTAATGAAGTTATTTAGCATAACATTATACTAGCTGGCGATTTATGCAACTGATTGAAGTTACTGCCTTGTCGGTCTGCTGGGTAATAAAGTTCGATTGTTAAGTAAAGTTTTATTTTGTTTCTTTAATATTCTATTTGTTTATTTGTTAATAAATACCCTATTAATGCTATAAACATGGTTCCATATAACAGTTACAGTTTCATTAAGAATAGTTAATGACTTTTCCGTATGCTTAGCTTTTTCATTTACATTGGCATTGATATCTATCATTTAGATATCATTAGATTACGGGAGTTTATGGTATTCCTAGAGCATAACAGTCTCGTTCTTCATAAGACTTAAAAATGAAAGAAAAGCATAACAATGGTACAGTTTGAGCAGCGTTAGGGTACATACAATTAATACTATCAAAACTAAATAAGCTGTAATCCATCGTTATATCCGCATTGTCTGTTTCCAAATTATCATTGGATCCCGCTCGGTGGGCAAATCAATAAAAGTAATTAATTGTTACATATCATGTAACTACAACATCACACAAATTGCTATCGATGTGAAATCCCGCATTACGAGACGAGAGAGCAATTCACGCTTGACGGCTTTTTTAATTAAATTGCAAAGTAAAAATTGTGGGCTGTTGTGAAAGAAAAAGGTGAAGAAATGTATAGGGGATTTAGATGACACAGTTTATTTTGACTTTCATAAACATATTGCATTGGTTAAACTGTTCGTCCTAAAGACAGGACAAACCGAAGTCATTAGTCTGCCTCAACTATGACCGAAAGCTTCAGTGCTGTGATTAATCGACGACGATGATGCTAGTGACACTGTCATGGTTAGGGATTTGTCACGTACGAGCTAAAGGAGTTAAATACAGATCGACTGTTTTGTTAGAAACAATATTGAAGTCCATCATGAAGATTAACTAATCGATTATAGTCTCTTGTGTTAAGTAACAAGAGCTTTTTAAGAAGTCGTTCAAAAATATATTTTATTACCCAATTATGACTCTTAAAGTGTACCTAAGTAGTAAGGAAAATGAAAATTTTCCTGTTTCTACTAGTTACACAGTATTTTCCTTGTATGGTCGAAAATGAATTTTCATAAATAAATTAAGAAAAAATATTACTTTATTTTAAAAAGTTCGCAAAGTATGGTAGTTAGGTAACTGTACGTTTATACCTCTAGTTAATTAATTTATATTTTAGTTGGAAGTTATTCGAAACTTATATTGTAACTACGGTGACTGGTTTCTGAGTGTTTTCCTCAAAGTTCAGGCTTCTTCTATGTTAGTACTTACCTAGTTACACCCTGTGCTGTGGTTTTTTTAATCGAATAGGAGGCAAACGAGCGTACTGATCACCTCATGGTAAGCTATCAGCGCCGCCCATGGACACCCGCAACATCAGAGGAGTGTGTTGTTGTGTTGCCTAACAGTGCCCGATTCTAAGACATGAACAGGACCTTATGGTCTTTGTATACCAACAGAGAACCCCAAATTCCCAGTATACTTATAATTTTAGGAGTGGGAACACCTAAAAAACTGCCATGCTTCGGCACGAATGGACCGGCTCGACCGCAGTGATACCACGGCCCTACAGAAAACGGACGTGAAACAACGTTTGCATTATTTCGTCGTGTGAGTGAGGTAACCGGAGGTTCAATTACCGCGCCCCCTTCCCAAATCTACCAATCCCCCACAATCCCCAAATTCTTAAAAAGTCGGTAACGAACTTGTAACAGTAAGAATGTATTTGTATTAGTTCGTGTGAAGAACTATTGTATAAACACTAGCCTCATTTTGTCCTACGATGTTCGCAACATATGTTTAGGAGACTGCACCATGCAAACTATCTTAGTTAGGTTTCCCAGAAAGTGTCAGTCTAATGGAAGGACATATTTATGATAGTGAGATTCTTAGTATAAACCGCTTGAAGACTGATTTTGGGGTATCTTAATGACTTGGCAGTTGTTTTACTACCTATTAGAATTTACTGTAAAAAATTCTTGACATGTGTGCTTGCTTACTGAAGTAGTTACATAGAAATATTATAGTCAGTTTATTTCTACTGTTCCGTTAATCACCAGTGCGATAGCCAAGGACGAGGTATCTGATTCAATGCCAAAGTTAAACTTATTAATTTAAAAGAACTATGCATTCTAACATACTTTGGTTAACTCAAGCATTCTATGATGTCTAAACTGAACAACGAAAAAAGCTTCATTTAAGTGAACCTCATACTGTGTTCATAGTCTTATTATTAGGACTATACTTATACTTCTTACGGTGTATACTTAATATCGTGGCCAGACCGTCATGGCAGACATTTTAGTACATGGCATGGTAATAAAATGAAGTGTCTATTGTGCCTAACGCTGAGTGAACTCACAGAGGAGAGATGATGTCACCGGTCTTTGTAGATTCATCACAAGTGTCTATGCGAACTGCGTCGTTTTGAGTTTTGGAGGGTCGTGTCAAATCATCGACTTAATCAGTCAAACTGTCTATAAGGTAACAATAGGGTTTATAGGAATAAGTACATCATGAGTCTACCCAACTATACTGTTGTTGATCGCGTCAGCACATTCCTAGACTCTGTAAGTTCGCAAGATCAATAGGATTCTGGATATTGGTTTCATTTCAGACGTTTTTCAAGTCCATATTTTTCTTAAACAGAGCACAGGATCTTATGGAAGTTGTAATACAACAGGTAATTATTGTTTCCTTATTATACACCTACCTGCTACTGTAACTGCCATAAAACAAACTTACTGGTTGCATCTTTGAGTCCCAGAAGTGGGTAACATATAGAGGTTTTTTTTAAGGGGTGAAAATCATCGAATGTCTGCTCCCGCCTGGCTGAGGTGGGAGGGAGTGTCAGACTCTTACTGACTAAAAACCACCCCGTTCCTTCTCCTGCACGTCGAGCCGGAGCCCCGGTTACCCGTTAGGTTCTCCGCGACAACATATAGAGGTTTAAGAGTTGTAGTATAACCGTATGTACTTACTAGTGTTAGCTTTCTAACAATAGTACCTAGGTAATAGGGACTTTAGACCTAAGATCTAAGTGTTGTTCGACAACAGTAACAACTTGTATACAACAGTAGATCGTGATGGTGTAACGTCGCAACATGTCATGTAACCAATACACCTAATTGCGTTGTTTGTTATTTATAAGACAAGTTGCCTATGTTACGTCATGTGTTACTTGTAGATATTCCTGTGATTAATATCTACTAGATGTACCTTGTAATTGGTGACATTATATTTTGAATTATCGTATATTTCAATAATTATGATGAAAGTTTGAATTTTGAAGGTACTTGTTTTTTTTCCAAATAACATTGTAAAACTGTAATTTTTGTAAATTTTGTAATTTGCATGCCTCAAGGCGTAGTATGGTTGGAACTGTATCTACTTATCTGCTAACAACTTAATTTACCCATATTAGCAAATAAATGATTTGATTTGATTTGATTTAATGTACCCATGTATTTTCCCTAGTAACCATGAGGTTGTCGCGGAGAACCTAACGGGTTACCGGGGCTCCGGCTCGATGTGCAGGAGAAGGAACGGGGTGGTTTTTAGTCAGCAAGAGTCTGATACTCCCCTCCGCCTCACCCAGGCGGGAGCAGTCATTCGATGATTATCCCCCTTAAAAAACCATGAGGTACTTATATATATATTTTTAATAATAATATAATATTGGGAAACCTAAGCTGTGCTAAAAAGTCTAACTATTAGAATTCATTTGGAACACCAACCGTTCACCAGTCTTTTTGCTATCAAACAAAAACAACAACACCAGCATCAGTTTTCTACTACTACAAATTAAGAAAAATAAATCTCACAAATCTCCTAAGTGAAGGCGTCTCTTTCTCTTACTTCAAATCTGCGTTCTTATTGGAATCGTGGTAGGTACGCGTGACGTCACCAGTATGCGCATCGCACATCAACTGCAGGGTTATCACCGGTACATATCTATCAGTTACATCACCAGCGCACAGACCAGCTATACGTATTGTGCCTAACCGGTCTTGTACTCTTAGAGGACAGGGATGACTGTTTCAAGATATTTTTTCCTTTTACTTTTCAAAATATTTCCTACCATGTCTGGTTTTTTCAAGATATTTCCCAAACAACGAAAAATTAGTTACATTTTTTTCCCATTAAGTTACAAAAACTGTTCAGCAGTATGTTTTATGTTATGAGTTCGATGTAAAGATGATTTTGCCAGACAAAAGATACGGATACCAAACTGTGTTTTTTCAGAGAATTTGAGAAAACGTTTCAAATAGTTTAGTGCTTTGTACAGAGAAATATACATTATGACAGTATGACTTACTTGGTGTAGAATAAGTATTTTATATCTATAGATAGCAATAAGTCGTGTAAACTCTGCACTGACCGTCCTTCATGCGTCTATTCCGTTGCTTTTGACTCTAAGCTTAATGGATGTTACTACAAAATCCTGCGACATTTGAAAATGGTAAATTATAACATTTTTCAGTGGGACGTAGTTACCTAAATCATTTTCTTAAGACTTGAAGTTACTTTGGAAATACGTCACTAGAAAATTCTGTACTCATGTGGATTAAATTCTGACAGATTTTAACTTTAACGCATCTGGGCTGTCTGGAACATAATGTTGATTAAAGCAACACGTATAGATGGATTAGAAAGAATTTTTAATTTGTTTTTTATCAAAACTACACTCACCGGCACGGAATCTTGGCCAAGTGCGTATTTCGCGATAACAAAAGCTTTAAGTGTTTCCTATGATTATTTATTATGAAGGTACGTCTAAAAAATGTTTACCTTTAGTTCAAGAGGGTAATTTATCACGTTTGAGTGCAAAATGACGTTATTTTTAAGTTTTAGTTGAACCCGGTCATCTGAGCGACTAAGTTGCTGTTTTAAATTGGTGTTTTGTGAAAGTTTATTGTTAGGTTATTCAATTATTGTCATATCGTACTGTTCCTTCAATGACTAAAGGTGATTTGATTCCAATAAAAATGCCATTAACACCATCACAGGTTGCACAAGCTGTAGCATTGATCGAACAAGGGCTGACACAGCGAGAAGTTGCTGTTATTCTGAATGTACCACGTTCATCGATGCAGTATGCGCTGAAACGATACCAGGAGACAGGCCGCTACTCCCGGAGACCAGGCAGCGGAGGTGTCAGATGCACATCAGCCAGGGATGATCGCTTTATTGTCCTAGAAATTTTGAAAAACCGCTACCTCACCGCTGTTTAGATACGCCGGCGACTCCTGTTCACAAGAGGTGTCAATGTTAGTGAACGTACAGTGAGAAGACGAATAGAGGAAGTGAATTTAAAAGCTCGTAGACCAGCACGTGGCCCAGAACTTCTCAGAAGTCACCGAGTAGCTCGACTACGATTCGCACGAGAACACGTCAACTGGACCCAAGAGCAGTGGGCTCGAGTACTGTTTACAGATGAGTGTCGAATCGCTTTACGAGCTCCAGATGGTCGGGTGCGAGTATGGAGACGAAGAAGAGAGCGGTTTTTACCCATTACTACCAGACAAACTGTTAGTTTTCATGAAGGCTTTATAATGGTTTGGGGAGGAATAAGTTCCGATGCACGTACGGAGTTAGTTATCGTCGATAACCGATTAACGGCAACACGATACATCGAGGAGATTCTTCAGGAACATGTGTTGCCATATTCGGGGTTTCTTGGGTTCAACGAATTCCTCCTAATGCACGATAACGCGCGCCCACACGTTGCACATTGCGTGGAGGAATACCTTACAGAGGTTGGTATTCAAAAATTGCAGTGGCCAGCTCGTAGTCCAGACTTAAATCCAATCGAGCATATCTGGTACTTGCTTAAAAGAAAAATAAAGTCCTCCTCCAACCCGCCTGAAACTCTGAACCAGCTTCGAAATGCAGCACTGACCGCTTGGGAAAGCATACCACAAGTTGAGATCAGAAACATCATCCAAAGTATGCCAGAACGTATGCAAGCTGTTATCAGGGCTAGGGGAGGAAACACTCAATATTAAAATGCAAAAACAATGAAGACTTTATGTTTATTTTTCATTTTGTGTTCATTTTAAATTGACAGTGTTAAAATCAATATTTCTGTGAAAATGCTTATTTTTTAAAAGATTGCTGCTGGTGCATCAATTTTTCAATAACTGAGTTACTAAACCATGAAAAAACTCTAATTTAGTGCATAAACCCATAATATAGTGAAAATTTAATATTTAAATAGAAATTATCGGCGATTTAGTTGGTGGCCAAGTTTCCGTGCCGGTGAGTGTATGTTCCTGCCAGTCGAGCGATTGCATAGACAACGTCTACAATGTATCTTGTAATATTTATTCGCTTGAAGGGCTGCATAGAGCAATATACCTAACACAAAACCTCTTTACTTCGATTCAGTCAACTTCACAGCCGCCCCACGTATCCGTACTGACTGACCTATCTGCTTACTGATCTATGTTGTTCCCGATCTCCATACAATGGGTGGGGTCGGGTGCGCGGGCGCAGCGCGCATTACTACGGCTGGCTGCGCGCATGCGCGCTGATCGACACCCGCCACGCATTACAACGACGCACATTTTCCACGAACACGTATAAATAAAGTCGTCGGAGAATTGCCGCAATTTACACAGCCTTCTGTGAATCAACGATAATTATGAGATAAAAACTACGTCTAGAAACATTATCGTCTACTAAACTGACGATGTAAATTATGACAGTGCTCAACTGTTGAAGAGAAGATCCGACACAACGGCGACACCAAGAGCTAAGCTAACAACGAACGCAGAGCAAAAGTATTCAAGTAAACAATTCACAATAAATTATAAACAAAGTCACGACGCCACAGCCTGTTCGGAGAAACCTGTTTGGAAGAAAAATGAACGAGTGCTCGAGCACACTCGTTCTTTAGGAAAAGCGTTGAATGAATATCGGACTCTCATCTAGAGTGAGCTAGTTCTTAGATCACTGTTTATGGAAGTTTCTCACGACCGAGCAAGAAAAATGTGATGTGAGAGCAGCGCCGACGCGACAGATTAGGGAATAAGCAATACTTTTAGACGCGGTTCACATACAACTAGTTGTGAAGGAAACTCGTGGAAATATTGCAGCAATGCGCGTCCCTGGTCCAGCGAATCTAGTGCTTAACTCATTTTTCCGACATAAATTAAGATAAGTGACTCTGTCCCTGTTTACAAAGCGAAACTTAATTAGTCGCTGGAAAAATAGCCTTAATGAACATTTCCGAGATAACGGAATTCGCAGAAAAATACTTAGTCATGAGTTCAAACTAGCTGGTGTTTATTTTCGATGCAATCTACGATAATCAGCGCGGCGAGCGAGTGGAGACTGACGCCGCGGTCGCGGTGCTACTGCCGCTAGACATTTGATCATACAACGTTAATAAACTTTTCAACTATAAAGTTATAGAAGCCCAACTACCTTATTCTTAATATGTTTACAGTCATTGAAGAATAACGGTGACAGTAGCTGCAGCAGATGTGTTGTCTCGTTCACTGAGTTCCGAGAATTCCACGTTGAAACAATAAGTATGTTTGTATGAATGATAAAGTTCTTCGAATTTATTTGTTTACTTCGATATAATTTATTGAAAAGGAAAGTTAACAAATCGGTTCACTGGCTAGCGGCTACAAGTACAGTTCCATCAGATAGGAATCTTTTTATATCGACGCCCACGGAGGGAACACTTCGTCCATCATAAACAGATGATTGAGATGAAAAACTTGTAAAGAACTATTTAAGACGTACTTACGTAAAGTGTTCCGATGTTCGGTTACCTGCAGTTACATTGTTTGGTTCATTTGTGCATCAAATGGCGCACAAATTGATTGATTTTCACAATTTATTGTTAAAATTGATTCGTTCACTATCGCGCAAATTGCAGATCTAGAAAGTGAGTACTAGCTTATTTGGAGTTTTAAATAAAAAAGATTACTTAAAATAAACCATCGCGGTGGTCAGGCTTCATACAAAAATGCCTGTCACGTCAAATCCTACGCATACGCATAATACGTCGTTTTTTGCATTGATCGATCACAACGGAACAAAGGCTCGGGGTTCTCATAGTGATTTTTAATTAACGATTCCTTTTAATTTAAAAACGTAACATCTGCGCTTTATTTGTTAATCTGTTTTAATATCAATTAGTTAGACATTAAGGTACACAGAAGTCACATTAATTGGAACACGTATTTGGCGAACTCACTTGATCTGAATCTGCTTAGAATGCGTAGATTGATCGCACTGAGGAGGGGGAGGTCGGGGGCGCATGATTACATTGATTTATTTCTATTTACAATTGAAAGCAGCCAAAATATATTGTTTTATATTTTATCGTGTAGTTTCGGCTTCATAGTGACTCCAGCACTTAATAAACGTCACAAAGCTAGTAATATAAGTCATAACTCACGGGAGAGTATCTCCGTAAGGCGCAGTAACGAGGCGGCCAGATGTGCGTCGCACTTACGGGATATAAAACGCACATGACGCGTACTTTTATAACTAGAGGTCATACGCCGTCATCTATACGACAGATCGAATGTGACACAGAAGGCCAAGGTACCAGGGTCCCAAGACTTTCAAAGTGTTAAGTATCCTGTCCTGAGGTCACGCTAAAATTTCGTCCTACATCGCTAAGCTGCCTCGCTTCTGCCGCAGTTGCATAGTTTGCGCCATGAAAGCACATTATCAAATAGATGCGGTAAAGCTGCACGGAGCCAAAATCCGTGCGGACATTTCGCTCTCCTGTTATGTATTTACGATACCACTAATATGTATATTAGGTATTAAAGTATGCGAAATACCGCTGCAGCTGCCAATGGTCGACGTAAAGCGAATGGACGTGTTTTACAGCTCAGCGTTTTAGTGCTCAGTCGGGGCTCTGAAGTTATTTACTGGTGGTTACGTGGCGTAAAGGGATGGGAGAAGCGAGGCGCAGAGCGTGGAGGAAGAATAGGATGCATAAATATTATAGGTTACTACACCCTGGTCCTGGTAAATTGAACACAAAGTATGAAGTCCTAGTTCTTATACCAGCACTTTAAAGTTTCAAACAACGACTAAGTCTACATTTTAAAACCTAGTCGAACCAGTTTTGTAATAGTTTCGAACCAATAAGTTAACAGTATATTAATTACTTTCTGCCAGTACAGCAATAACGTTTGAAACTCCATTATAAAACATTGCGATTATTAATAAAGATAGCACGTAGAAGTAATTGTAGAACGATTTAACCATTACAATTTAACTGGAATAGAAAATCAAGAACAGTCGTTAATGTTAAGAGGTTAATTTGGGCACATTCCAGCAGAGACTCAGTACATTTGGAACAGTTCAAATGTAAGTACCTAAGTTAACAATCGATGTAATACGTTGATAGCTTTTTGTGTTGTGGGAAAAGTATTGATTTTAATCTCTAATCGTTAACCTTTGAGTTTTTCTATAAACAAAAATGTATTTAACTAGATATATCTAGTGTATAAGTTTTAACTAAATTATGATCGCTAAAAATCAGTAGAAATAAATAAAAGGAGGGTAAAAAATTGCAATAAAAATCGCTGTAAGTTTACATTCTAGATTGAGATTTAAACTAAAAATTGGTGGCTGTGCCGGCCCCGTCGCCCGCATCGGTCGGACCGCACCGTGTTATTACGGGCCGACGCGACGGATTGCCCAACTTTACAACATGTTGTTATTAAGTCATTTTGTTTTGTTCCCCGTCACTCTGCCGCCCTAGTACTGCCCTCGCCTACTTCTCTAATGCGTACCGTTTGTTTCACTACATTTTTAATTAGTTGTATAATATTGTTATAACTCTTTCCTCTCATTTGCATAATTCGAGTTTTTATATGCATAGAATGAATGCGTAATGTTTTAAAGTAGGTAGTGTTCATTAACAAGGTAAGCTTGAATAGATCGAAATGTTATCGTAAGATAGAATTGAACGTGGTGACAGGAAAACAATGAGAAATTCGCAAGAAATCCTTCGCTCTGATTTCACATCTCCGACCGGACGACGTAAATAATGAAATTCTTTCATACAGAACAATTTTGGTGCGGAACACGAAACACTAAAAAAGTCCCGACTTCAGCTTCACAATCATTATCAATTTATCACGCTCGACATTCTTTGTTAGTCCATTTATCTAAAGTATACATTATATAACACGTTTTGTGTTTATAAACGTAACGTGATTACAACAAGAATTAGGAGCCAATGGCCGTGCTACATGAAAGTTGATCAGCTACCTAATTATGCAACGTTCACAATCGATATCTTTAACAGTTTTATTTAATGCTCAGATATAACATCCAACAGCTTAGCGAATATTATGCTAGAGTTTATTGACTGAATTTATGCCGAATACTGGACCGATAGGTCAATGAACTCGCTTAGGCGATGGCATTAAACCGTTTTATGTCCTGAGTTTCGTGAAAGAAAAAAGTAAATTAAAAGGAAAGCCGTTCACAATACCATCCAACAAATGATGTATATAATACGTCAGTACCAGGAGATCGTAACAATCGAATGTAAAAACATTTGTATTTATTATTACATCGCGCAGGATCTCCATATTCTTGGAAACGAGTATATTTCACGAGTTATCCGAGGAGGCGAGAAGGCGTCTAATAAAAAACCCAGTGGACGTTATATACGCCATGTTTCCTGCGCGATAAGCCGCTGATGGATCACTTCCTATGGATTAGGGATGCTCGATACAAGTTACAAATGCACACTGATTCCAATTATACTAGCCAGCGTCCTGGCGCCTGCTGCTTGCCTGGTACCCAGTACACCAATCAATGAGATTTCAAACGGTTTTGATGTGATTCTTATGTGGGAGTTGTAATGATTGGTCTATTCAAAAATTCTATAGAATGTAACTTTGTACGAAAGTTTTGAATTGAATGTGATAAAGGGCGTATTTATGAGATTGCTTTTCAAAAATTCTAATAAAGTAACGGTTTTGGGTAGACATCGACAGTAATCTTACTCTACTATTTCACTACACTCACACTTCTTCATTTTTGTATAATATACCTCTAGCAAGTAGTTATGTTAAAAATGCCACTTACAAACGTACACGTACATCTTCTTCATAAGTCTGCACTGAATTACTATCGAAAACATACAGCCACAAAAAAACCATCGATGAAAAATTGTCGAAAAAAAACGAGGATGAAAAATTACAAAATAGCCACACGCGATGCCAATATATTATTGATGTAAATATTGAAAACATTCAAGATTAAAGTTATCAATAAAAACATTACGCACATTTTGTTTATTCAAAAATACTGTGCAACGAATTGTACAATGGATGAAAGGAATGAAAACGTATCCAATGCCCCTCTACTCGCTATCTTAAACTTTTTTTGCGATCCAAGCGAGCAATGGAAATGACCAAAAAAATGTATCGTGGCCAACTGATGTTTGTCGTAGACAATAAAGACTACTTTAAAACGATTGTCTTAGTTGCCTCACATCACGCTAGCGAAAATGTCAGAGACTTGAGTAAAAACTGATGAAGTAATTAGGGTGTTATTATTTGAGTGCAGTTTAACGCGTCATTTACGGAGAAAACGAAGTTTTATAAATTGTAGCAGATGGTCTCGAGTCTTGACGAACATGTGTGGACAGTACGAGTTAGTCATGTTGTATATTATTTTTATTTTTTGCACGAATATCATTTTTATTGCCAATGCTAACTGACAATCCCGGGTGTTCTTGAATATAGATATTAAGGAGATACAACTCGTTAGTAAGGTTCATTATAGATCAATTTTGAATTCAGTGACTACTGTACATACTGCATACATAATACTGAAGTTGAGCTGTTTCAAGTGCAAGATGATAAGGAAATTATGAACCATTCATCATGATTCGCTAGTTACTAAGCAAAATTTTGAAAAAAGAACACGTAATCCAATAACCGTCGTATGTTCACATACTATAGTTTGCTTCTCAAATTACAGTTAATTCGAAATTGTAACACCAAACAGGCAAGGCATCATGATTAGTGCTGCCTGATTAGGAATATTTTTCGATCCACACAACGAGGAGTTATTTAAGTTATGGCAGTCGATGTTAAACCAACAATGTTTCACACTAACCAAAAGTTTGTGGTAACAGTCACAGTATTGTCTTTGTAATGTTTGTACAGACGAAACAGACTTAAGTTATGCATAGTGTGTAGTGTCGACGTCATCTAAATCACATGCACATAGTTATTTACTTCATAAACGTCGCGTCAGCCAGCAAGGAAGGCATAGAACAGTGATTAACTGCTTAATTTATCACAACAATGATGATTTACTAGTCACAAAGGGTGGACGCGTATGGTGTGTATCATCAGTATGGCTTGTTGGAAAAACTGTGGACGATAACATCGTTTGGGAGTTAACAAAGACAGGAGACAATTGCGCAATCACAGGCCCGTGTTTGTGAAACTTGAACCGTACCAACGAATACGTTACAAACTGGTGATCTCCAAAATATTATTTACCACTGGAAATCGATTTAATATAATTTATTGAACGAATTCCAAATATTATTGTTGTTTCTCACGATACTTTAATACACAGATATACTTATAATATGTTAAGATGTTTTTTACAATAAAATATTCATTCAATTTAGCAATAAACTCAGATATCGAGTCATTTAATTTTCTTTTTCGTATTCCGTAACGAATGAGCGAATTTATAGTGTTGTT
Organism: Spodoptera picta; assembly: GCA_038387885.1. Classification (NCBI taxonomy): domain Eukaryota; kingdom Metazoa; phylum Arthropoda; class Insecta; order Lepidoptera; family Noctuidae; genus Spodoptera; species Spodoptera picta. Next base: position 1,367,744 of record JAZHFQ010000344.1, on the reverse strand, counting down.
TATTTACGATTTGTAGAAGAAATTGCGAGATAATGTTTTATTGCTAATAAATAATTGATGTAATCTTATCTAGATGTATTTTTTGTAATGCTCGTGTGTTCTTTTGTCCTTTTTTAGTTATTTAAGTAGGTATTACTGTTAACTCCTTAGAGTTAGCGTAATGCCTTGATAAAGATAATTTTCCTAATTGCTTTCCAAATAAAAGAGTAAGCTCACAAACTGGGGTAATTTGTTACACTGATAACGTTTCAACTGAGACGAGCCTTCTTATCTATGATTTATTAGTTACGATGCTGTTTTTCGATTTTCTAGTAGGCGGGTCCTTCGATTGATAAAATTAATCTCTCCAGATTTTGGCTGTAAATATTATTATGAGTCCACGAGTGCCTGTAAGTCGTTACTATGGTAAGTACGTTATGTCTCAAAACGATGATGATTTTAAGATAAACTTTTGTCCCTGCTTCAGTAAGACAGTTTCTACATTCGTTATCATGAACCTATCAACAAATCTCAGCAACATTGTAAGAGAAACCAACACTAGAATATCTGAGAAGAGATCAGGATGACAAATTATTTAATAATACACGCAACGCAAATAGAAATCACTTATCTACAAACGAGGCCCATTTCTCAGAATGACTAAGGAAGCATGGGGCTCTACTGCGAACACTCGGAAAGTGGTATTATCAGCGTTATTATTTACACTAGCTAGCTTATCTGCTTGCCTGGTACCTCTGGGGGGTCACACACAGGATTTGGTTACTGACGTTATAATTGGTCCCGTAAGGTGCTACGTAAGGTCTAAGATTGGACAAATTGGACCATTCGGTTGAGACGGTCTTGGGAAAATTGGCGGCTGGCATGGCTTGGCCTTTAATTTAGCGTCGCCTGTGTGACCTAGAATGCGTCACAAACTTAGGACATGGACTATACAGGGTATGCAGTAGGCATGTATAGTTAAATTGTAATCATTTACTAGGAAATAAAAAGCATAATATAAAATTCAGGTACAGTCCCAAGTAAATTAAGTAAGTTTGTAGTCGTTGAAATAATAAGTATGACTTATTATTTAGACGTTGTTTTATTTGCCTAATACATCCTGTAATCTCGTAAATTTCATATGAATAGGCATCATAGCTACGTTGCGTGTGTTGGAGTCATGTTTCCCTACACTACATTCGACTCACAAACACATCCTGTATTTTGCTTTCACCCAACGAATTTCTGTGACACATTCCACTATATTAAGTTAAGCCAAAATTTTAGGGAAAATTTAATAGAAATATCTAGCTCTCGCATGTTCGGGGAGCGAGGCTGACATCATCCTGCTCCCAGGGGGCTGAGAGCGCGTGCCGAAACAGCTGATTGCCGTCCGACCACCATAAAAAATCGTATAAAACTATCTCTAACCAAACATCAACCTTATTGCAAACATTCAAGCTCGAAACTCCCATGTCAACGTTCAAACGACCCTTAATATAGGCATCTCTAGACAACTCTCAACTCTAACGCACAGTGGATGGGTCTAAAATCGTTTGCTCACTTTTTTCCCCGACCACGTCACCTCCAGAATAAAATTCGTAGTGTTATAAAATTTGGACTCTAACACCAGAGCACACAGCTAGTTTTTGTGCGCAAGAGGTACTTAACGAGATAAAACAGAATGGATTTTGTGCATTTCACTTGGTTGGAGGCCGGTGCGTGCCTCGAGCGATCAAGTTCTGCTGCATTCGGCTCCACTGGCTAATAAATGAGAATATTTCGTACGAAAAGATGGATCGCCCGTAATTGTTCAGTTACGGTGTTACTGGTAAGGAACACATGACGTTTTACGTTACGAGATTCAATGAAACACCGACGTACTGGCAGCTACAGTGTTTGAAGTTGAAATTTTAATAGGTGAGTTATTAATATAAGTAGAACTATTATAGCAAGTAATTATAATAGTCAATTAACTAGTATTACTATATCGAGGTTGGTACACAGCCGTAGTGGTGTTCATGTAGTTCGCTAGACCACCGCCAGAGATGATTGTTCGCCTCACGCAACGTTTTTTGTGTATTATAGAATAACTCATTCGGAACCGCAAGTAACTACAACAAAGAACATAAATATTTCGATACAGTTTCTTTATGTTTTCTCGTAGAATATGGATAAACAAAGGAGAATATTACGGGAAGTATGTAATCATATGTCCTGCTGTTTTCTTCTGTAACTTATTGAGTTTGACCACTAAGATAGTCGGTAGTAGATTAAATGTATATAGAAACTATTCTGAATAACCGAAATACTGCTAAACTTGCAGATTCTGGTCTCTTCAAACTTTGTTCAGAAACAGACAATGGAGAATGGAGATTGTGGACGTGGTTTTGATGTTGATATGATAAATAATAGTGTGCTCAAACTAAGATCGGATATTTCTCAATAATTAAATTAGATGATGCATCATGCTTTTTGTGTAATAAGGAATCTTTGACCAAACCAACACGAGTGTAAATACTATCGAAAATATCAACTTCGAAAACCTTAATGTCACATTCCTCGATACAATGTGTCAGTACCAGGACTTTATGCTCTGCTAGAGCTCTTGATACTACTTAGATAAACGACGTAGTTTCTATTTACCTATCCATAAATATCAATCAGTCCATGCAGAATTCACTAGCAGACTATCAGTTGACACCATCACGAAATCAAGTTTCATTTCGCTTATGGCATTTATGCAGGCAAATAATTTAGTTGATCGTCGAGTCGGTCCATAAAGCTGATTCAATCAATCAATCGAATTACTTAGTCTGTCACCGATGCCGCAGACTACGGCCAGACGTTGGCACTTCCAAATTTCAGCGCAACTACGATTTAAAGCCGATCCGTCACTTTCCTCTCAAAACAGATGAAATTCCATTATCCACGCAGTTTTTGGAGTTATTTTTGGGGAATTCCATAGAAAATATGAAGTTAAAAAACTAGGATATCAGCATAAGTTAAAAATGTGTATGGGAAAGTCTTCTACATTTTATATTAACAGGTTAGGATGGTCTTCCGTTTTCTTATACAGTTTTACATCATGGCTGTTTTTTTAATCTATCCACTGTCATTGAAATAGACTACCTACATCAAGTCAGTTACTGGAACTGCAACTTACCTAACGACGTGACTGCATGCAGGGAACAGTAAGTGGAACTTCAAGAAATTGCCGCATTGGGCTGGAATTACTTGCAAGTTGTGTAGCAATTCTCTAACTAAAGCATTTCAATCTTAGACTGGGAAATAAGCTTCTGTTGGTCCCTCAAAATGTAATTTAACAGTTTCGGTGCCTGATATCGAATGTCGCTGTTAATGACAGACAATAGTTGCTTAGCACCAACATCGGAAATGTTCGCTCGAGAAATAAAGTCCGGGCCACCTCTGTTACAAGCATGTGCTACATACAATACTTTCATAACGGTCGGGTTCTGTATTGTGGACAAAGGATATCCAATAGAAATATCTGAAAACTTTTGCACACTGAGTATTGTGGATTTTATGAAGTTCAGAACTCAGCAGAATACAATAATATAAAATTTAATTTAGAGATCATAAGTAGATTTTACTGTGGATATTTTCTTTAGTGTCTAGCATGTTCTTCCTAGTAACAAGCTGGTATTCCCGCTAACATGGAGTTCCGCGCTCACGTCATGGGTTGTTGACACATCAAAGAAATCATTGATAGAGTTCCGTGACAAGATTTTCTATAAACTTGCCCATTTACATTTTGCATGCGTAATCAAAAATTCTGTCCAAATACGCTATTGTAATGCAGTAGACTTCGTTCTCATTGTACTGATCTGTCATACGGCGTAAGCTTGCTTATAGGAATTTCAAACAATAGAACTGCGGTCTGGTGAATGGGCTTTTGATGGTAAAGCTAAGAGTATGTAGACCTTCCAGTTATGCGCAGTACTTAGAGAATGGAATGATGAGAATGATTATTCGTAGGTCAAAGAATTTCGTGAATGTAGGTGTGTTTTAGTTTATCAGTGTGTTTTTCTCAATTCTTAGATTAGTTAATGTAATGTTAGTAAAGTCAAGCGTTATACTAGAGAGCAAAAAAAGCATTATAAAACTCATTAGGACCATTATTTGCTAACCGCTAACCGACTGCAGTTTGTGGTATTTTTTTCCTGTGACAATGTAGACGCCACTACGCCAGCGACGAATTCCTTTCCTCACAATTTGCATCGCTGCTTAGAATAATACGTTCATTGTGTTTGAAACTTTTCAAAAAAGGCTTAAAGGAATGCAGGACTCATGTTCCTCGAAAAGATTCCTTGACTACATTGGCAAAACTGTAGGATATCCTACATTATTATGATTGCCTGGTATGTTAAAGTTAAAAGATAGTATGAGGTTAGCATAATAAAATGCATGTTCGTGTTTCCTACAAGTTATTGTGACGAAATCTTTTTGATTTATTTTAACTGACGGAGAATTTATGAGTACGACGACGCATATATTTATGTCGCTTATAATGCAAATAATAGTTTGTAGCCTGATATTGTTCAGGCAAACATGCTGTGGTATAAGCATTTCAGTATTCGATTACAATCTGAATAAGGAATGCCAACCAAGTACTATGTATTTAGTGTAATTACAAATATTTTATTTGTGATTCTTGAGAGTGTGACTGCTGTAATCAACATTTTTCTGATAAAACAATGCTAAATTGGATTTGATCTGTATCTATGAGTGAAAGAACATTAATATTAAAGTAGCCTAGCCGGATACGTGTCGATAACACGATTCTATAATAAACGTCGAACCGGAAACGATTGACTCATCAATTCATCATTTACATCATTACGTTGTGCTGTGAATTAGAGGTAAATACAATCGGTGCAAGTGTTAAGAAATGTCCCAATTAAGTTTTCGTTTGAAGAGAGCTCGGTGGCCATAAATACTGTAATAGATGCTCTTTATTATATGGGTCTGATGAAAAGTAGGTGTTTTAATATTTTAGTCTTTATGCGTAGATTTAGTTAAGTTCAATTTCCAGTTGACCATAGCTCTAGATCTTCGTAAGGAACAGAAGATTAGTTAATTCTTGGAACAGAGTAGTCAAAATCTGATGAAAGAAAGAATCTTCCAATTTGGGCAATAATTTGAGCCATATATAGTTATTCATACTAGTAATCAGTAGTCTGAAGACTTTAAAGTACTACTGGAATTGCCAAAGTTAATCCACGTAACATAATGAAAAAAATGTATATGTATAGGTAGGCATGGTGTATTTTCCTATCCAATGTAGCAGATCCTAAAATTCGCTGGTGACATCATTGGGTAAAAGCGGTTTGAGAACCAGTTTCAAACAGGAAAAAACGATGTTATAAAATGTATCTAATTGTAACGGTTACGCTTAATACTAGGCATGTAAATAGGTACCAATATTTTTATAGAGATGATTAATATGCCATACAACTCCAAAAACCCGTGAGAGTCCAATGGTACAGACCTCCTTTATGCAATAGGGTTTGCCACTATTTATACGCTTGCCAGGCATAGCATCACATAACATCACGCCTTTTTATCCGTGAAGGGGTAGGCAGAGGTGTACATTTCGGCACTTAATGCCACTGTACAATGTAATACCCACTTTTCACTATTTGTGTTATGAATCCTTTGTAATAGAGGGTGAGCTTATTGCCATATACCGGGCACATTTCCAGACTCCGTGCTACTTCTGAAATTGCATCCGAGCAGTCGCACTTGCGACCACTCGGCCAACGATGTAACATGATAGACTTAACTCTCCGAGAACGCTGCTCGGTACCTGTCAAATATGTACCCAATCCCTCTTGCTATTACGACACTAGCGGGAAGAATGGGATAGTGACAAATGTTTATCTATGGTTTACGCTACCGTCATGTCGTGGTGGCCCGGAGGTTTAAGACGCCCGCTTCTCATGCATACGAGTGCACGTTCAAAATCTACCAACGGCAATCACCAATGTCACTTTTTCCGACTTATATGGACTTTCTAAGATTATCTCGACACCACTGATAAACAGTGAAGGAAAACATCGTAAGGAAACCTAGGCTTATAATTTCTAATTATAAGTTTGTAATCGTCAACTCGCATTTAACAAGCGTGGTGATTAATGCTCAAACCTTCTCCGTGTAAGAAGGGGCTTTGCTCAGCAGTGGGCGCACTTATAGGCTGTTGATAATGACGAATCTACCGTCACCAACTGGCTCCAAAATTTAAAGATCATCCAACCACACAATCCTAAATACACCAAACCAGTATTAGCGTAAAAAATCTTAGCCAGAACTGTCAATTTTTTTGTGAATTGCTTATCGTAGGAGCTAAATTGCAACTGTTACTTTTTGTATCGTTTTCTTGTCTCCTAGTACATCTATCCGTGCTGTCAACTGTAAATTTGTATTTATCTCCCACGCACATACACTGTCACTAGAAGAACGTGTTTACTCTAGAGCTCTTATTAATACAACATCAAGGGGTGGGCCGGTCGGCTGCAATTTCGGACTTTGTCTGCTCCCCTGGGAATCAGTTAAGCGTACACGTTATCTCCTTTAATAAGATGCCAGGAATAATGACGTGTTTGTTTTGTTTAAGTTGTCCTTCGAATTCTTTGTCTTCTATGTTGTATGGGTGCTAGTAATCATGGCCAGTAATATTTAACCATTGTCTTTTTTGTTTACTTTGAGATCTGTGGAGAGTGCGACTTGCATAGGAACTTTAGTACTTTGAGGAATGTAAAATCGATTATTTAAAGTACTTACAAGTTAGTAGTGAGTTATTGCAGACTTCGGGTCTTTGTCGTTTGTTTGAGTCTCGGCTGTGGCTGCCAAGTTGAATAAAAACAACACAAAAGAAAGTTAAGTACTAGTTTTTTGAGACATTATCGATCTCTTTTAAGTTGATAGTCATGTATGTACACTAATTAAGTCTATATATCTAGGATTTTTGTTTAAATTACTCTATAATTACATAGAGTTATCAATAATTACTAATTATTGTATGATAGTTGACTGAAAAACTTTGTAATAATGATTGCTATCTTAACAATATCACGACTCCCTTCATCAGATAATACCTCGGCAGTGGTCGAGATATGTTTCGTGTCTTCAATATCGTGACACTGCTGTTTTTTTATTACGACAGAACATTGCAGTAGTGCAATAAAGCCTAGTGCGCTAGAATTCTCGTGAAGCCAGGAGCAAAAAGTGTTTCAAGTGGTCATTCTCCTTTCTAGCAAACTTGTAAAAAATACAAAGCGTAGATAACAAATGGCTACTGTACCGGAACTCCGTTTGAAGCGCTGAATCGCTAGATAACGCCGTGCAAAACCTTATCACGCTACGAACGCACGAACATGTCTGATTAGCAATATTAGAAGTGTGCTGAACTAATGGAAAGTCACAAAAAACTTATCGTTCCTACCAGGTTTCAAGAAGAACTCGATGGCCAAGGGATCAAAGCAAAGTTCAAGCGATTTCTTTTGAAGAGGGATTATTGCCAGGTCTCAAAGTAACTACCACATATTCAAGTAAAGAATTTGAGCATGTGGGTCGGTTTAAGTACGAGTATTAAGGAAAGGTTGGAAAGTGATTGGATTCGATTTAATTGTCCTTCAAAAATCATTTTGCAGAAGTGCAATGCAATGCAATCTAAAGCTATAGTTAATAAGATTTGCTTATTAACTATAGCTTTAGATTTATACATTGAAAATATTATCTTGTGTACGGCATGTCTTTGTTTCTCTGAGAACGTGTGGTTTCCGATCCAGTTCAATAGCATTCGCAGCCGGGCGTGTAGGTACGAGGGGAGAGGACTCGATGGGGAGCGTGCAGCCCGCTCTACCGGCGTAGCTGTATTTAGCGATGTATACACGAGGCATTGAGGTTACTTCAGTAGATGCTTTTACAGAGAAAATTACTTTGTATCCAGCCCAAGTTTGGAACAGGGTTAGACTCACTAGCATGGCCTGTTTATTCATTGATGGAAAGCCCAAAATTGCCAAAATTAATACTCATATGTTTTGGGACAAATAAGCTCTAGAAAGTTTTGATACTATTTATTTTCGTTGAATCTGATTGTAGAGGTAGACATTTTCTGTTGAACAAAGTTATTGTTTGTCAAAGAAATCAATTATTTTCTGACTTCAGTTAGATAATCACACAAATATGCATCGTCTTGTTCCTTTGTTTGTTCTTTATTCCGAGAACATCTCAGTGAAATAAAATTAAATCGTCCATCTACGTCTCAAGGAACTTTTATTTTTTAACTATCTGCCCGCGGCAACACTCGTCTGAAGGTTACTGGTTTTTTCTTCTATTTCTTAACTTCCTGTCGCAGTATAAAAAAAAGTTGTGCGAAGTTAACTCTGCCGTCTGAGTAACGGAAATTAAGGAGTATCGATTTAAGTAGAGAAGTCGGCAAGAGTGTCGACTGTAACTCTCATTGCGGAACTAAGACACGACCGCAAACATAGAAACTGTTGCTGATCACAACTTCGGAACTTCGTGACCGAAGTTGGGGATAATCAGACAGTGCTGATTGAAAACAATTTCAAGTAGAGATTAGTTCTCATTTAAACTCACTACCAAAGTTACAAAGCAAAACTTTGAGCTTTATTTTTCTGCATCAAAGTTATTCTCGACTGTTAACTGCAGCAAGTGCACACAGCGTCAAATCTCAGCGTTACATCTCGATTATGTAACGTTAATTGAATTGCCGCATGTGGTAACACCAGTACATGGAAAGGTCGGTGGGTACACGTGCAGTGATTGGTTCTGTTCTGTGACCAACTTCTTTATAAAATGTTCTAAAACTTAATATGCTATACCTACAATGCTAGAACTAGAAGATATTAATACTATAATACTACAAGTCTATAAAGAAAGCCTCAGAGCAGCGGATAGCCTAACCTAACCTACCGGGGCTCCGGCTCGAAGCAGGAACGGGGTGGGCATTAAGAGCCAGACACCTTCTCGCCTCACCTAAGGTAGAAGAAGAGATTGAAGAAGTGATTTCACCCCTCAAAAATACTAGGTAACTACTTCGTTCATTTTACTTTATTTACCTAACCACGTATACACAGATTTGTTGACAACCTATATATGTAGACTTCAATAGATTATTTTCTTAATTTTTCATTAACAACAAAATTTGGTCTTCAAATATCTTTCCACTCAGATCTGTTTCAAATTTAGAGAAATGGATGCAGCAAAAAGATCAAAAGTAAAAAGCAAAACGAACGTTAGTAGTTAGTTAGTTTTAGTCATCTAAATTAACTAATGATGTAATTACTCAAATGGACTTTAGACTGAATTATTAGATTTAGAACGAATCACAAAACACGCTTTAGTTAATACAGAATTGAAACACATTATGCCACTGTACCTCTACAATGTAACACCCACTTTTCACTATTTATGTTATGACTATGAGTCCCATGTAATAGGGGGTGCGCCTATTGCCATATACCGGGCACAATTCCAGACTCCGTGCTACTACTGAGAATTTATAACAAAACTAGGAATACTTTACCCGACCTGGGAATCGAACCCGAGGCCTCTTGGTCGGCAGTCGCACTTGCGACCACTCGGCTGTCGAGGCTGTTTTTTGACAGAAACTCTATATATACATCTAATGTCAAAAGTCGATTTTGGATGCTGCTCGAATTTGTAGTTACGGAGAAAAATCCTGAAACGACAACTCAGTTTGTATTCGGAGCTTTGTTTTAATAAACCACGACGTTTTCACCGTTTTAAAAATTGGTTCGTCTAACTACCTACTAGTTGTCCGCAAAATAACTTTAAAAATATCGCCTTTTAAATAAATAATGCTTTTCTTTGTTTTCTGCTGACTCATCCACAACTCAGCAGTAGTGCAGTTCCTATTTTGTGTCGATTTTAACGAAAAAGTGTTGTAACTCGTTATTTATAATTTTGTTAGCCACAAGGATAGTTTTAGATACAAGCATTACTTAGTTTCTCCAACAAAAGCGTTAATAGTACCTGTAGGAGTGTAGATAGCAGCAAAGTTTCTTTTGTAACGATGACATAGGAGCCTAAGCTGAATGGCATGAATTTTGTAGCACAACGAGACCCCTATTTATCTCCAGGAAGGTAAGGTTCTATGCTTGGCCCCATGTCATGGTTAAAAGATTTCCATTCACATTTATCACTTTTTAAAATAGCGGCACATTCACGAGATTTATCATTCCGGTAGTGCGACACACATTCCTTGATATGGTCAGTCAGTTTGACTACAAAGTATGCCTTTTTGTTCTCTCTACACAATGTAAGATATTCTACAGCAACTACCAACTGTTTAAGTGACGTAACGTTTCTACACATGGTAAATTAACCAATTCCGACCGTTTCGTTTTCTTTGCACATATATTTTGTCTCTGTAATTAAACTAATAGATGTTAACTAATTATTTTCAACTTATGCATGCTAATAAAGTACCAGGGAATCATGGTACTGATGCAGTTCATTATTCTTCCTTCCATTTTGGTACGCTCGAGCTTGCATTACCCGGGTCTACACAGCACGGTTGTCTTTGCTTGGCGACTTCCAAAAATACCTCCGCTGCGTTGCCTACTCAAGCTGACGTTGGCTATTTTGCGTGCTGGCATGATTCCAGGCTCGGTACCAGGGTTACACGTACTGTCACAGCCACGCAATATCACTAGTTTTGCTCTTGACGTCACCTTCTAAACCGAAGTCTGCAATTAATTATGCCAGAAGTTGCGTCTCGCCAAGCACTAAGCTAACTTTTTCTAAGATTTTATCTTTGTTTTGTTTCAGACAGATGCAATATATTTCGTTAGTCTAAATACAAGCAGCACCGCAGAATTAATGTTGAAACCGCTTCAAAACAATGATTCGGAATATTGCAAAAACTTATGACTAGGTACACGGCATAATTTTAGTTTTTGTGGCCTGTATTTTTGAAAATCATCGTTGCGTGAACTGTACAACAAATTAAACTGGTTTATACATTTCATAATGTAACCAAAAATGAGTATACAAGTTTACGGAAACGCACACAGAGTTCGCGGGTGCACGATTAGGCCTACAGTTTGGCGGGGCACCGCTGCTCTCGGTCACCACCAGGCGCCACTTCTAACATTTAAATAACGTTAAAATATTATTATTTTAAACTAAAAGCAAGTACATACCTTACAAACAGGTCCCAATCCAGATCCTCGGTAAAAATCCAATTGATAAAACACAGTTTTACACAGAATTTTGAACGAACACACATGCAACGAGTGCAATGAACTGTTGTGAACTGCAATCGTTACAACAATTTTGTTTTTATTTTTAACTCGAAATTGTTACAACACAAGCTTATCAAATCCACTTTTTATCACTGTGAAACACTAAATTTCGAGTTTTGCGTCGAGTCTAATGAAGTTGAATATCCTGAGAACTGGAACCGGTTTATTTTTAATGTATATGTATAAATGTATTATTAAACATGTTTAAATATAATACAACACAGAAATCTGGCTTCACAAGGAAAAAGTAATAGAACTACGCCGAACAGCGAAGTACTTCCGCATCCCCAAAACAGCTGTTCGGGACTAGTGACGTCCAAAAATCGATAACAACCGGATTAGGACAACCGTAATTATACGCCACCCAACTTTTTCACAACACAGATTACCGGTTTCACTATCCTTTAATGCATGCCTTCACTGTATCAGTTGTTGTAGAATAAGATAAACGATATAATTCAATGTACAATATGTAACGTTCTCAAAGAAATAAATTGAAGGACGAATAGAAATGTTTGGAGAAAGTTTGTGCTTAAAAATCACAATTTTTGTTTTGTTTATGATGGTGATTCTGTAGTGAGCACATTTTAGTAGTGAGCAGCACAACGCACGCGGTCGCGCTCGGTCGCGGACTGGCGGCGTCGGCGCGGGGCGCGCGGGCAGGGCGGGGGGCGGGGCGCGGGCGGGCCCAGCCAGCGGAATGCTATTGTAGGCGAACTTGCCCGCCACTTTTTTTCTCAATTCTGGTCAAACAAGTTTTGTATACAACCTGCATTGTAAGGATTCCGCCATTCTTCGTACGAGGCAACGGTCTTTCTAAACTTAGTGTGCTCAGTGTAAGGTTTCGTTGGAACTTCGAAAACCAGGAACGAAGTAAGAAGGCACTAATCACTTACCTTAGGGTTCCTTTCCATCAATTCCATCAATAATATTTGTATTCTACAATGAGGAGTAGCCAGTCACACACCAATTTAACGTTACAAAGTAAGATTACGAAGAAAGTAAACATATTCAGATGAAATACTAAACACATTGACATACCTAGGTCCTACCTTCACAAAGATTTATCGATAAATAAAAAAAATGAAGGGTACTATGATGAAACCATCACTAAAGTGACACTTCACATACCTAAGTCAACCAAATACGAAAGTTTATTTGACGATCATAATGACCCTTAGAGACTACATAGCGAACAGGATCAGATAGATAATAATGATGATCACAAACAGGCAATAGGAACTAGGGAACAGGAGGAAATAGAACTGTTTTCATGATTATAACAAAAGGAGTAAGAACCTAAGAACATGCTCATAGGAGACTGCAAGTCACTCATCTACATATTAGTAACAGTAGGTAAACCTTAACAGGACGAAGAAGAAGATGCTTAAGCTGTCTGCAGTCCTAGTACCTATTGATAAAAATGAGATGCAACATTCAAATTATTGTAATCCGATAAACCCAGGATGGCATAAGTAAGTGCTAAGTAGCTATCAGTTATTTTGTCATAAATATATCTCCAAACTGTTACATTTAGCATCCACATCCCACGACAATCAGCCAGGTATTATTTGCCACGACCTGAACATTCCTACCTTCAAGGTTAGAAGGGAACTTCTAAACTAAGTATTTGAAGAGCGATAAACGAACTTCCAAGAGGTCGGATAGACTCGACACTGAAAGGGACAGCCTAATTGCACGCTCCCTAAGTCAAAAAGAGACGGGACGACTTATTTTATTTATTGCCATATTAAGTTACGTCGCGGGTTCTGTATCACGGTTGTGTGAAGGAGACGGATATAGATATATTGTTCCCCTTGACCTCGTCAGCGGGAGATGCTGTTGATCAGATTTTTTAGAAATTAAACTTTTTTAATTAGTTATCACAGAACTGGTTTCCGTATGGGAATATGGTAATGAGGTGTTAGATGTAGATGTAGCTCATCCGACAGATACACCGTACCTGTTCATTTGGCTTGTATTGACTTGTATCGATAGATAGTAAAATTAAAATTGATTCGATACTGTGTTATATGTATGTATAGCCCAAAGGGTTTATTAAAAAATAGAGGCATATTCATTGAACACCTACGCAGTAATTTGTAATCTACAAGATAATAGGGAAAAAATAATTAAAAGATAAACTATAAAATAAAGCACAATAATTGAGGAAACGTAGGAAACAGTAAGCAGGAAAAAAAAGGCTGACCTACCAATTTAATATTTCCTAGCATTGACTCAGTCATATATAACTAAGGTATTTTCAATATCCATAAGTATTTGTGAAGACGATTATGATTGCACAGAGGGAATCACAAATTCCGTACTATAATAACATACTGTTAACAAATTCGTGCTGGTATCAAAATTACATAAGTAGATAACACTGCAAAGCTACGCTGAATTGCAAAGCTGAAAATTTATCGTTCAGCAAATAGTCCATTTGTCAAAGGTAAGCCTGCATAATATTTAGTAAAAAATATTACGGTACGTACGTGTGAGTAGCGAATAAATTGTTTATTTCTATTCTAGCTACGTAGTTTTATTTGTCGTTTATAATATTGAGCTTCTAAAATAAAATAAGAGGCTATGTAGGTAGTATTAGTATCTATTAAAATTAATTAATGTCTCAAATTTATTCACGTAAGTATTTGACGGGGTAACGCGACTAGTTTCGAGCTACGCAAGGGACTCATAGTCATACTCATCACATAAAGCAACATTGCACGACTCTCGTGTTGCGTCGTTTGTTGCATTAATGTTATAGTCAATGCTACCTTGTCAAACACGTACTTGAGTAAGCCGTAATACATAGTTAATCTATCAGAGTTTAATTATTCAGAATGCACGAATAGTTTTACTAAACTCTTCTTTCTGATAAATATGAACCTGATTCCTGTTCTCGCCAAGAGAATCAGCAACAGATAGATGACGATGATGAAATAAATACAAATCCTCATGTTTTTCGGACACATCACTTGAAACAAAGACTCGATGGAGTGGCTGGTGGTGGAAAAGTCGAGACCAAAAGAGCTCATGGGCGTTCTCCGACGCGGTGGGCACACCTTATAAAGATTGTAACCCAGACTAGCATTAATGACTGAGGCCTTAGTACGAGTTTATTTTACGTTTAAAGTAATCGTAACGAGTACGCGTTCGGCGCTCTGATTGGTTGCTTCATTGGCGCTGGCCAATCAGAGTGCCGAATGCGTACTTGTCACGACTAAATCAAACTCGTACAAGGCCTCTGTTCTCATTCAACCAAACATCGTACAACGTGGAGGCATATTTCAGACACAACACTGAACTGCGATTTGCGACCGGCATCATGTCCACGACCACACTGTCAAGAGCGTTAGTTTTGTCATTAGTATCATTATGGATGTGTATTTAAGTTTAAATTCGGATTTCCATCATGATACTATTAACGTATTTTTCTCTCTTTGGTAACGTAACATTACGCCTTTTATCCCCGAAGGGGTAAGCAGAGGTGCACATTATGCCACTGTACGGTAATATCCATTTTTCACAATTTATGTTACGAGTCCCATGTAATAGGAGGTGAGCTTATTACCATATACCGGGCACAAATCCAGGCTCCATGCTACTTCTGAGATTTAAAAATAAAAAACCAGTAATAGATTAAAAATAAAAAGCCCGTCCGGGGTATCGAGCCCTAGACCCCTAGCCCGGCAATCGCACTTGCGACCACTAGGCCAACGAGGCATTCAACTCTTTGAAAACAATTCGAAGATTGCCATTTACTTTCTGATTTATTAGTTGAAAGCTTTAGACAGATCCAATTTGGGATAGTCCCTAATGAAAATGAAATTGTGTATGTGAACTTGTATGTTTGTAAACGCACCCACGACACAGGAGAAAATCCTAGTGTGGGGCAACGTTTTTTAAAAATTAATAAAAAAAAAAAAATTGAAATGAAAGTACAGCAGAACGCATTGATCCAATATTAACTTTTATCCCGATTAGCTTACTTATTAGCTGCATGATGCATTGTCACTAAATATAATGGTGGCATTGTTTCAGGGTAAAGTGCTGAAAACACGATAACAGCCAGGGCCATCAGCGCGTTCACAATGTTCACTCTGACTGAAAAAGCTTGGATTTTAACTGAGCATACAAAATAATTTACCTCCTTTCCCTTCAATAGAGCTACTTCAGTAAAATATAATTAAGGACCCAGGTACAGGTTATCTAATGCCTTAACCTGTAAATAAAAATCTAGATCTACATTTACAGTTGCTAAAGCTTTGATGCTTTGAAACCTAAGAGAGGCATATCAAATTAACAGTAAAATGTCAACGTTATAGAACACCAGAAAACAATAGAAATGCATACAGTACCTCTACAATGAGCATGGTCTGTGTTGTAATGAAACCCGAGCTTTAATATCAAAAGGTTTCAGCATTCACATTTCGCAGTAACTTTAAGCTGTCGTATAAATATTACAAGGCAATCATACAGAATCCTTATTATATATAATATTATAAATCGGAAAGTGAGTTTGTTTGTTTGTTTGTTCCACTTTCACGCCGTAACTACTAAACCGATTGCTTTGAATTGAAGATTTGCATTGACTGTGAAGTTAGAAATCTGGATTAAATAATAGGGTACTTTTTATCCCGGAAAGATTTGATATTCTCGAGGGAAAACGAAATTATTGGTATAAATGGCGCTGTGTGTATTGGTATATGTCACATAGGCTACTTTTTATCCTTTTGTGACGCGAGCGAAGCCGCGGGTAAAAGCTAGTTAAAAATAAAAAGGGTCGTTCTATTCAATAAAAATCAAATCGTCACCACCGACGACGAGTCGTAACTGACACGTAATTCTACAGTTTAACGTCGATTCCAGTTCAAACAACCGGTTATTTAGTTCCAAAGAATAGAATGTCAACAGGTTGTACTGAGAATTCTTACAAAGCGGATGAAAGCTAGACATTACGACGTACCCAGCTACAAATACAAATGGTACCTTTTGTTTCCTCGATGTTGTACTTTTTAGGATTTTGTTTAGTCTACATTATTGAGCTTATTTTGAAAACGTCAGCTCAGGGACGAATATTATGTTAGGCCTTGAATGTGGAGATACATAGTTTCGATACTTAGAGGAAGTTTAGGGAATTTTCTTTTGGTCCGATTCCAAATAGGTTTGGCACGAGAGATGCTGACATAGGATCTCGTAAGCCAAGCGATTATTTCATCTGTGTACTACATGACTAAAAATATGTAATGAATTATGTGACGACCGGAGGATAAACACCCACATGAGTATGGATGTATATTTTTGTTCCCAATTTTCCAGGACAAGCTTCATGTCGGAGTGAGAATGAAATATAAACTCACGTCAACCTTTTAACCTACGCAAAATGTTTTATTTATGAGAATAATTTTATTTTTGGGATTATGAGGGCTTTTGGAAGTTAATACATCACTTTTGAATCTACTTCAACAACCGACAGTGCAAATAAAATACAATGGGTAGGTACTACAAAAACACCAGAAACTACGGTTTAATGACATTTTGTTACGAATTCATTAAGCTTTTACCATTTCATGTAGAAAGTTGTTCACTAAAACCCAGATAACACTAACAAAAACCACAATGGATGAATCAGTCGCTTCTCCTAATACACGAGTCGGGGTTTCCAAGTGACAATTGTGGAAGTGCTCGGGAGCGGCCGGGGGTCCGGGGCACAATGAGTGACGGATTGACGACCATTGTTGCCGACAAAGACGAGACAAATCAAAGAATAGCCCCTCGGCAGAATACCCGAGATCCACCGTCATGGGACGGGACTTCCCCCTTTGTAATATCTCGTTATAGTTATTTAATTAAGTGCAATGTTAAGATTTTTCGTACTGAGTGCGAGGGTTGCTTGTTATTATTTTTCTTCTAGAATAGACGAATATTTGAAGACAAAAATATAGGTAGTATTAACGCCCCCTAAGCTCTGAAGTAAAGCTAACGTAACGCCTATCAATACAGCTATCAAAGATATCAAATATTTATGTTTAAAGATATCATGGGTTTAGAGATTACGATAAAATGTATCGAAAAGGGTAAAAGGGACACCATAACCTACCGTGACCATATTTGTAGTATTTTTTACATTTGTATCTTGACATTTTATTGATTTCTCAATGTTAGTACTCGTCTACTACGCTTATACACATAGAGCGTATTCCGTCTATAGATTGTAGACGTAATAATTATACGTAGAGTTGGGATGATGACAGGGTATGAAATTTAAAATTTTAATTAGTCCGTAAGTTAGGTAATGAAAAAATTAGACACGTATTATTTTATTTTGTCGTATAATAAAGCAATACTTAGATAAAACGAATCAAAGTTTATGAGTGGGGGCTAAAACGCTATTTCTACGTACAAAATGTACATAGAAGTGACGTCACGCGAAATTTCAAATCAATGTATCGTCGAAAGTATTCGTTTTTGTAAGAAAATAAAAAATACGTATCTAATGATTTAAAATAATCTACCAGACGCAAAAATTAAGCATCTACCCTATTGTCTGAAATCGTATTTATTACCATTGATGGCTTATGTCCAATGGCTAATGAGTTTGAAGTTTACCAATATCGCATTTCATACTTTACCTTGGCTTACCTAGGTTGGTACTTAGTTACTTGTTGAAACAAATCGTGGAAATACTAAAAGCGAATGGCATTGGTGCCCATTTTATTGTATTCTCGAGCAAATTACGACAAGAGAAAAGAAAATAGAACAACATAATAATATTAATATGAAATATTTATGCTTATTTGTTAGGATCGTGGGAACAATGGGTGTTTGGTTTTCAATTAACTTCAAATATAGGGCTTTCAATAAATTTTACATTGTTATTTTCATATTGTGAACAACATTAGGTTCTTATTGCACAGTTTGTGTGTAATAAATAATGCAGCTTTTGTTTCTATTTACATCGATCACAATAAAAATACTTTTCAGTTTTCTCCAACCATTTTGACACACACATCAGCTTTTCTTTCATCGATATTTATGAAAAGCTAAGCATCTCATGTAAAAATACGTTTAATAATATTTGGGTTTCTTAGTCTCATCGTAGTCACCAAAAACAAAACAAATTGAAATAGAACTCATGAGTTCCATTATGGCTCAAAAAAGAATTAACATGTAGGAAATCGACCAATAAACTTTTTGTTCGAACCCGCTATTCGTGCTATGAAAAGCTAGTATTACGTGCAACATAATAATACTCATAACTTTTTCGCTCAAGGGAAATGTTTCCAATAAAACTTAACAAATTATAACGCCGACGCTTCTCTAATCTAATCAAAACAAATCATAACCTATCCTAACCTGCACCGCAATACGCTACTCAATATTTTTCTTTTTACTATAATTCCATGTTGTTCCCCAGTTCGAAGTTACTGCAACACGCGCTCTCCCGTCATCTAATGATTACTGGAGATCATTAATATTCCAATTTATATCCATGTTTATATATTTTCTGCGTTCTCTTTGAAATTGAAACTTATTTCAGTCGTTAATCTTAAGTTTTATCCTAAAAATGAACTTTATTTATTTAAAAAACTTTATTGCACATATAGTGAAATTGGTGGACTTAATGCTGTAGGCATTTTCTAACAGTCGACCATTGGGTGGTGCAGAAAGTTAAAGCGGTAGGTGCAAAATTATAGAAAAGAAAGTATAAGGAGATAACGAAGTTGAGGTAATCAAATATTAAAGAGGGAAGACATGACTGTTATAATCGATAATACATAACTAATGACATAGGAAATTAAAATACTATAATTATAATTAAAATATATACTTTAACATTTGACTTAGCCAAAATTAGGTACCTAGTTGAATTATTAATGTTTAGCCCAGTACTCGGACAAAAAGGAATTGTGACAGTCTAATATCCGCACAAACAGGTCTTTTACTGCCGCAATTTAATAAAAACAATAAAAAATATAAACACGAACGTGTCACTAACTAATGAAAAATCGGTAATTTACGGTAATTAAGCTTTTAGTGCTTCACTATTGCGAGTAAAACCTGTCGGTGGCGCGCGGCGGGAGAGGAATCGATTCCCGGCGCGGAGCCGGGGTGCGACGTTGCCGCTCTGCCGCGCGTGTTTTGTTTGGGTTGTATGCAGCGGCAACAGGCCCGCATGCCCCTAGTCCCGTCGCCCGCCAAACGTCATCCGTATAAAAAGTTTGAAAGCCAAGTTACTGCAAGGCGACCGCAACTATTGCAAGTTTTTTATTTCATTTGCTGTACACGAACTATTCAGACTGTAATACTGTTTGGGAGAACTTTGGCTGGAGGTATTTTAGTGGCTGGATTTCGTGACTAGCGCAGTGTTCTGTAGAGGCGGCTTTCGGGTGGCACTCGGCGAAGTTGCACGATGCATGCGTCGTGTCCTGACCATGACCTATTTATTTAGCCTGTCGTAGCCCGACATTGATTTACTTACCTGTCTGTGTTATGACGCAGTACTTGTAGTTAGGTAGTTGTCCCTTTGAAGTTGTTTCCAGGTATCAGGTAACAAGGGTGTCCAATGTTTGTTTCAGTAAACAATGCTATTTTTTTCTATTTCTGTGGGGGTACGTATGTTCTTATTATTCTTATTATGGGTATTTATTTTGTCTATACCTTTACGTAGGTATTACGTGGGTGAGGATTAAACCAGGATAAGGCGATGTTCAGGTGCCTATGTAGGTTAACTGCTTTAGGTAGGTAGGTAACTTCCCTAATTCAAATTATTGCGGATGTCCTAGGTATGAATTTTATTAATAAGCCGAATACTAAGCTGAACTTTAAGCTCTTGGAGTTTTGATTGTCATTTCAAGAAAAGTCAAAAATTTTTAAAACTTAGTTTGCTTTTCAAAATGTAAGGGAAAATAACTTATCAAAGATTAAATTCTGTTGTCTGCCTCGTTGGCCGAGTGGTCGTAAGTGCGACTGCCGAGCAAGGGGTCTCGGGTTCGATTCCCGGGTCGGGCAAAGTATTACTGGGTTTTTAAATATTCTCAGTAATGGCTCGGAGTCTGGAATTATGCCCGGTATATGGTAATAGGCTCACCAACATAAATAGTAAAAAGTGGGTGTTACATTGTACAGTGGTATAATGTGCACCTCTGCCTACCCCTTCGGGGATAAAAGGCGTGATGTTATGTTATGTTATGTGTAAATTCTGTTGTATTTTTTTCTTAATAAATAAAACCACAGACTATAACAAAAGAGTATTTTTAATCCTCGCATACATTTTTAAACTTTTCTTTACAAACTTTAAGTTAGCCCACTATTGCTTGACTAACTTCAAACCGTTACTTAATATAAATAACTTGGTTTACTTAGTTTCATGTTGAGTTTAGGACAATGGTTACTTACTTATATCTAAGTTAAACTTTGAACAAGTTTCATTAACTTGGTAGTCTTGGTACAAATGTCTATTTTAGAACAAATGTATCTATCACATTTTGCTAATATTCATAATAATATCATGTGCTGTTCATCACGAAAGAATGTGTCACATTAAATATGGCTAAACAAAGCTTATATTTATCAATTCAAAAAGTAGATTAACATTTTAGTTTGATAAGTAGGTAAGTAATTGAAGTATTTCAAACAATTTGTTGTGACCAAAATTAGATACGGGTAAATTGGTGCCGCAGTGGCTAGGCGACTGACTGGCTGAGCAATGTATTGCGGGGTATATTCTCGCACGAAGCATCTCTTGTGTAACCTACTAATTAGTAATTTGAACTTTATTGCAAGGAAATAAAGTTGCAAAGTCTATTGCAAACAGGACGACAGATTTATGAGCAACAGCTAGAAGTTATTCTAGCTGTTTTACATACATATATATTCCGTTTTTAGTTCTGATGATGGTAAACATTTAGATTTTTTAGTTTTTAAAAACCAAACGTCACCTAATTTTAAGATGCTCTCACAAACATTTCTTTCAGCAAATAATAACTATTTTAATTTAAATTTTAAAATGATAGCAAGATATTCACAACTTAAGCATTGAGTAACATATTAGTATGCGGCCGTAAATCTAATTACAATCTACTACTTATTTCATCAATAACGTCCCTGTAATTCAAGTTCTTCTTAACAATGAAATAACTAACAGCACATTTATCTAAGTGTCACTTATCTAACTGATATATATTACTAATATGTATTTCTTAGACTACTTTGGTAACAAATGAATCATTTTATAAAGACCTATCTCCTTCTATATAGATAAAACAATATTTAGGACGGAAATGTTTGAAAAGGGCACCGAAAATTACTTTGTTTTAATGCTTCCTTAATAAAGAAGAACAATCGCTTCAAAAATAGGGAAAGATCAAAATTATATAATTACGATTGAATTGTTAAGAGGGACGGAAGACTCCAAGACATAAGATCGGATTTCAATGTGATATCAAATTAGCACCAGTTAAATCTTAAAACTGCAGATTTTGTGTTCCTTGGTACTTAAGAATAAACAGATTTTATATAGCTACATGAGGTGGAACATCGCAAACTCAAGGGAATTGAATCGATTACAACCTTTTTAGCAGCCGTAGCTATAGGAGTAAGCTCCAAATCACTTGAACAGAGAACCAGTTATTTTAAACGTTTCTTGAATATTATAAGAATTTTTAATAAAACTTGCATAGATTGTATC
Organism: Spodoptera picta; assembly: GCA_038387885.1. Taxonomy (NCBI): domain Eukaryota; kingdom Metazoa; phylum Arthropoda; class Insecta; order Lepidoptera; family Noctuidae; genus Spodoptera; species Spodoptera picta. Next base: position 1,345,754 of record JAZHFQ010000344.1, on the reverse strand, counting down.
TATGCAAGTTTTATTAAAAATTCTACGAACGATTGAAGATTAACCGTGGATTGAACTAATGCCAGATTATCATTTTACATTTAACAATTGTCTCTAAAAAATAAGTATCAGTTTTACAACAAACTTACGTAAGGCACTATCAGTAAGAGTATAAATTCTTAAACAGAAGTCTTCTAAGAAGCCATTAAATGTATTTAAAGAGAATATAAACAATATTAACGAAAACTACGTAGAAATTATGAGTTACTCACTTATATATACTGAGAAAAGCTCTACTAGTTTCGACTTTCGAGAGTTTCAAGTCACAGAGGCGTAGGCTGCGCGACATCGCCTTGATTGCGCACGCTGCTCTTGAGGAAGAGTCCCTCTTTGACTTGAAACTAATAGAGCTGAGCAGACTTATTGGTATTTAAGAATATAATTATTTGTTTGTGCAACCATTTCAAACTATCAACAAAGGATCGCTATCTCTCAATCGAATGATCCAAAGGCCTGTAGAGACCAGGGACTCTTGTCTTCATCTTCTTTTCTCTCATATTGTTTCTCTTCTCCTATTCATAATCCTACATACACTTTTATTCTGACCTGACTAAGTCCCTCTTCTCCGCAGGCCCTTTGTTATAAACAAATCTTGACGACATATTTAACAATAGAATAAAAACATTTTATAATCAACACGCACCCATATACAAGTCAGTCTCCATTACGGAAGTTCTATACTTACATTCTCTTAATTTTTTCCTAATACGGTATGTATTAACCAACATATCGATCATATTATTTTGGTCCTAAGTTTTGTAATTCTATGATTGCGAGGTTCACGAAGACATAGTTATTCCTGTACAAATTCACTCTTGCTGTAATTTCAGAATATGTTACTACTGTACTATTACAATTTTTCTGTACCTATTATTATTAACTCTTCTTCGAATGGAATTGTTGGCTTACCGACGATTGGGCCGCGATCTCATTCAGCAGCATATCCTGCATCTTACTCCTCACCACCAGCTTCCTTATTGGATCCAGTTGCCTAAAATACGGCGCTAAAGACTTCAAGAACATCATATCATAGTCTTCTTCCGGAAGTTTTTGCATTTTGTCAGGTATGGGGTCTTCCTCGTATCCCTGTTCGAAGTATACTTCTGCTTCGTGGCTCCCAGCTGTAACATTCTCTTGATCATCTACAAAGTCGAAATCGTCGTCTGTTAATTCTTCTTTGGTAGCTACGTTGTTTCCCTCGTTTTCTTCTTCATTGTCTTTATTAGTCTGGTCTTCAGTTTGTTCTGTATCCTCAGTCTGGTCTGGTTTCGAGCTCTCAGTGACCTTATTAAGAAACTTCATCGCATTGTAATGTCTCCATTTTCCAGTATAATTTACGGAGCCAAACTTTTTGATTTCTTTCTTGAACAGGTCTCGGAGATTCTTCCATCTCACTCGGAGACGATCCTCTGTGAATACAAAGAATAAAACATTTACAAACTAAATTTAGTTCAGCCAAGCAAACTTTTGCAGTAATTTGTTTTAAAAACAGCTTCTTTTCAATATAATATAAAAACATGTACCTAGGTAGCTGAAATATTTTTGTCTGAGTTGATTAGCAATTGAAATGGGCACATGAATATTTCCATACAAAGCCATCCTTTGAATGAGTATCGCTAACGATGTGAGCCATAGTTTGGATCAATGCTATCATAGATCTGTCCACCCTATTAACGATATGCGGGATAATTGTGATGCAAAAAAATAACTAACAGAGTTAAAAAGCAAGTTTTTTTTCATCGTCTCATCTCTACCAGGGGTCACGATTGCCTCGGGGTACAATTACCCGCGTATTTGCTGATGGTAAGTGCCTTTTGAGTATATCTATCTAGCATGATATACTACGATAAATAAGTATAAACTGATCATGTTTATTATCTTTAGTCGCCGAAGGAATTAAACCTAACACTTTTGTAATTAGTCATTATTGTCGACTTAAATATAAATTAAACTTAATATTATAATTAGATAATTAAATTAGGCAGGAGTCACAGAGGTAACATAGTAATCTACAAAGTACTGCTTTGCATACCTCTGTAACTGAGTATACAAAGTACGAACTAATATAAACTAGTAAGTTTTGAGACTACTAATGCCATCTACATTTGCGTGGGCGCACTATTAGAGCGAGCGGCTGGAGGCCGGCGCGCGGCGCGGCGCAGACTCACGTGTCGCGTGGCGTATTAAAGTATACATTAAACACTGCACCTGGTAGTTCCATCAGTTCCGCTACCTCCATCCAAGCCTTAGCCATTCGATACCTATCGTTGTAACGTTCGTGATGTGGGTTCCACAAACATTCTCTCTTTTTCACTTCTTTAATGAGTTTCTTCAACGATTGATCAGATAATACCAATTTCCTCTGCATTTTGACACTAGGTGTTTTGAACATAAAATCGCGTCGCGTCACAACGGTCTGCGCGACTAGAGTTCGCCGCGGCAACTGGCGGCTGGAGGCGAGGCGGGCGCGCGGGCGAGCGCGGCCGATACGCACGATCAATGTATGACGCGGTTCAGACTCGACGCTCGCGCGACTTTTGCCTTTAAAGATAAAAAATCTTATACATAGTTTATAAAGTACCTATTTAATTATAATTATTTTTTACGTACGAAGCTATTACCAATACTTCCAAAAATGTAATGTCAATAATTGCGAAGGTATTGAGTAGTGTATTGACATTATCAGACCTCAAAGCACATAAGAGGTATGTAGGAATCGTAGTAATTGGGGTTCTATAGTCTCTGCCTACCCCCATGGGAGACAAGCGTGAAGTTATGTATGTAAGTAGTACATAAGTAGTTGTAGACCGCAATCAGGTCTCTGAGCCCAGCGTTATTAGAGGTACTTTTATGCATAAATGTTTAGGTACCTACTCACCGATGTTTTTGTTTTATGGCCTATCTAGAAGTCATCTGGAAGTCGTATGTTCAGCAGTGGACGTCCAATAGATGATATGATGCTAATGAATGTTTTTGTTTGCATTGTAATATAAATCCAGTACCCACCTAATAAAGGGTTAATAATAAGAGTAATTAACACGTTTGTTTACGATATGCACAAACGTTTAAAAGTTTACCAAAAAGGATTTTTGATTTGAACCAATAAACCAAACGTTGCTTACAAATGATTAAGTTACAATTCAATGTCGCAGCATAAAAACGGTTTCGTGTGAAGTGGATCTTACACGCGTCGCGTCACACCGGGCGCGCGATATCGCGACGTTGCCGCGCTGTGCCAGCCAGAATTACTATCGCGGTTATCGAAACCGCGTCAAGAGTAGTGGTGACTCGCGCGGTCAAGTAAAAATTTAGCGTAGGCTTTTATGTTTGCCTAGTATCATTCAATGAACTTATAATATGAAATATCCACAGAAATAATTATTGAAAACAAACTTATTTTATTATATCTATGGAAATACCCCTGAGTCATCACAATTATGTAGGTCTGTATGTTCATTATAGTATTATAGACTTTTTTAATTATATAAAAGTTATTAAAATAATTATCACCTTCACGAAGTTTTTAATAAATTAGTACCTAGTTGATACTATATCCTAATATTTCAATGAACAGGAAGGAAACTTACAAAATGTAACAAAAGTATATAATCCTTTTGTGCATATTTACTAAAAGAGACATCTAGTACCATTATGAGGAATTACGGTCTTTATTTTTTACTCGTAGCACATGACAACGACAGCGCTATCAAACACAGAGATTCTTATACAAACAAGAAGTACATACACAGTCGGCTAGATGTCGCTTGAGTCGACTATAGACCTTGTCGCTTAAATATTTTTTGTTGATATCATTCACAGCCTTTTTATCCCCCGAAGTGCACAATACGACACTTAATGCAGTGGCATTAAGTGTCGTGAGTACAATGTAACACTCAAAAGTGAGTGTTACATTGTACAGTGGTACAATGTAACACTCACTTTTCTCTTAATATTGGTTCCTTATATTATTATTTAGAGTTGTTCTCAGTTTTGGAATATTTTTGTTAGTAGTACAGCTTTGGGAATAGAACCTGGTGTAGGTAGGTGAGGTTAGATCACCATCTCACCTGGTGACCTGGTGGTAAGCGATGATGTGGTCTACGATGGAGGACGTCGACCATCAGGCGAGATAGTCGTCAAACGTTAGCCCATCAAATATAAAAAAACACATAATGAAATATGTTATCAAAACTATGTAAAATACCGGACCAGTCCCCAGCTATAACTGCTATAATTATCATATCTAAACCAGATTTGTATTATTGAGTCCAGCGAAAACCATTTTCGTTTAAGAGCTGATGATGTTGAGGAATTCTGTAAGTGAGTATATTTTAGATCAAGGTCACTCTTGAATCGGATCGAAATCGAATTTTTATTTTTTGAATCGGAATGATTATTGGAAATTGTAACTTAATTGGTCTTGTTTTAATTAGGAATTGTTAGCAACGGTTGTGATTTGATTGTTTTTGGAGATATGATGAACTGTTGTTAGGTATGCTATAAAATCTGCAGACCACCATTTTTCAGGCAAATAAATGAATCTATCTATCTTGTTTATTTCTTAAGCAGACGTATCTTTTAGGTCTCTCTACTCAGAACCTTATTAGAGGTATACAAGGGAAAAATTCGATATATTTTTTTCTAGGACTTCTGAGTCTACAATGTTCAAAATTTTTGTAATTTCGCCCACCTTAAGGAGAAGATTTTCTAATTGGGCCCACCCTAGGGATACAAGGTATTAAGCATTTAGATTATGAAAATATTTTTTAAGTGAGGACGTTTAAGTTAGATTTTGAGTTTACATGAGTGATCTTTGTGCTAAGGTAGAAATCCCAACAATATTTTGTCTGACTCGGGTATCGACGCCAAGACTCATGATTTGGTAATTTATGCTTAGAAGGAATGCTTGTGTAATTACATTTATAATTTCACACTCGATTTTAAGTAAATAACTACGGGCATAGGATAATAAAACTCATAATTCTTGTTCACATTTTATTTAGAGACATCGGTATAAAATATATGAGATATAAAACAGCACAGTCGTGATAAATTAAAATATATCATAATATACGATAATATAAAACACATCGATATATTTAAAATAAAGGATTACAGTGTAACATAATCAGACGTGGGATATTCGAGTGAGGTCAGCTTAAACAAAGAAATACAATACAAATACATCATTCTGACCTTAGAAGATACAATATATTATGAAACAAATAAAACGTAAATGGTACTTGGACAATAGGTATAGAACCAATCATTATATTCACTGTGATATTATTCAAGTTTATAATATTTTTCATCGTCATACTGGTCATACATCAATCGAAAAAACTGCCGCAAACAGACGGAAGCATAGAAAAATTATACAAACATTATTCGTATTGATTTTTAAATTTAATATTTTTAACTTTTAATTCTTACAATTATTTTATCACAGTGAATAGAGCTTAGGTGTGGGGATAAAGGTGAAGTCAGGAGAAACCTCGAGAGGTTTAATCGAAAGTAGATGTGGCCGTGTCATAACAACGGCTGTGATAACATTTAGTACATAATAATGTTAATGATAATATACTGTTTATACCCTAAACACTAACTAATGCGTTACACAATATTAATACGTAATACATGACGATCAATTGAAACATATAAAGCGGAATGTCTCATACAACGCTGTCAGAGGAAACAGAATGGCCTGCAATAACAGACCGGGGGCTGATACTCTCGATATTTATAACGATAGAAATCGGTCGCTAAGTTAGCTATTACATAACATAACATCACGCCTTTTATCCCCGAAGGGGTAGGCAGAGGTGCACATTATACCACTGTACAATGTAACACCCACTTTTCACTATTTATGTTATGAGTCCCATGTAATAGGGGGTGAGCCTATTGGGTACAATTCCAGACTCCGTGCTATTACTGAGATTTTTTTTAAAAACCCAATAATACTTTGCCCGACCCGGGAATCGAACCCGAGACCCCTTGCCCGACAGTCACACTTGCGACCACTCGGCCAACGAGGCAGTCAGCTATTACATTAATAGATTTCCAATTGTATCACAAAGGAATAAGATTAAACATTACACCAACATTCTACTAAATGTAATCCATTATTTGTATTCTTTATCGCTTCCATTAGTCTTGTAACATATTTAGAACGAAAAATGACAATTAAAGTGTACGATTGAAGGTCAGATTTTTGTCGTTATCATTATCGAGAGTCTAGCCCAGACACTACATACATGAACATTTATATAGCATAGCATTCATCTATAGCGTCCATATATACTTTAAATACAGATATAAAAGTACTATCAAAATAATAATTAATTACCTAAGTAAGTCGAGAGTAAATTAAATAAATGTAATTACGTATCGGTTGCTCGGTTACAGTTTATTGTGTTAATCTTGTTGTGTTGTTAAACCGAGTTCTGATTAACTAAAGTTTACATAAATGAGTAAACAATTAACATAAGTTAGATATCATATATTAATTTCCCTAAAATAAATATATAATCTCATCGTTTAATAAAATCCTCAATTCCAGACAACGCTAGCATAAATATGTATAACATAAATAATTTATTTAAACTTCAAAGATGTGGTTAAACCACTTTAACGTTAACTTTGGCACGGCAATTTATTTAAACAAAATCGCTAATTGCTTTAAAAAACGTTTTAAATACAATATATATTTCATGTATAATTTATTTAACCATTCAATAGATATTATATAATATTTAATTTTATAACAACTATAATAATTCGGCTATGATCGATTGATCAATCAGAATGCTTGGTTTTAAATTCATAATATCAACTGACAGTGCACGTGTGTAGTCACTAGATTATCGTGACTCATTATTGTTTTCCAATAATTAATTCCTTCAAGCATTTAGTCGATCAAACAAAAGCATGTAAAAATAACTGATATTCTTCTTTGGCAACTTTCCTTAAGCGAATTTCAGGCGCTAAAGCTCATAATGCATATTTAAAATAATGTTACACATACATATATAGATTACAGACTATAGTTACCAGTTATAATACAATAAACTAGTTTGTTCTTACCCTAACACATCGACGAACTTAATATCATTAGGTATATGGAATACTTTGTGGGCACGACTGGCAGACGCCTAGCTCATTATGCAAGCCTGGTAGGTGTACTACACTCAATGACCGACAGAAACATCAAATTACATATGAAATCCAGAGCTCAGAGACGCCATACATATTTGATGTTTCTATTTTCATTTACAGGACTGGTAATATTTTCTTCATTTCAACTTGGATTGAATTTGGAAAAGTCTGAAGTTTCATAGTATAATTTTATATAGTTTTCCAAAATAAATCCATGCTTTCTGAACCTACACAAGCATCCGCTAGTCGGTCCCAGAACTTAAAGAAACATTCATAAACATTAATACCAGTACAACACACAATGTCTTCATCATTAGGTACTCCTAATCAATAAATATACAATAACAGTAATCCCGTCCTTCTCGAAGCAGCTTCAATCTTACTACAGAAGACCTGTGATAACTTCTGCTCATACATTTTTCATACAACTCTTTATCAGCTAGTTTATGGCACATACAAATTAGACAGCAGACAAGTACTTCTCATAGATCCAAAGCAGTAAGTACACAAAAATGTATGAGATGAGTTCAATCAACTCGCAACAATCCATAGATCTTACGCATATCCCATAAAGTAAAAAAAATATATTAAAAGTAAAAATACTTAAGACTAGAATATCAGGAAACTAACGAGTAAAATTAAGTGTGCTTTAAATACGAACAGATAAGCATTCATAAATCCGTTACATAATTTGATTATACTGGACCAAGCATTGGACCCCACAATGAGTGATGAATTCAATCCGTAGACCCCAAAATATTCAAAAATTAAATTATTGTGTAAATCGATGACTATCAAATTATAGTACTATAGAAGGTAAATCATCAAAACTGATAAATAAACGCTTTCTTTGAAATTTATTTTAGAACACTCTTCTCAGTCTCTTAGGATAAAAATTCCAAGGTTTTATAAAGTATCGAAAGTGAAACGTAAAGTAGGTAATGAGAAACGGCGAAGTAACGCGAGTGCGAGTAGATATGATATTCCGCATTCCATAATATAGTAACACTGATACTATCCTACATGATGATCATAAATCGGTCTATGAGATATCTTCGTTAATGATAAAACACCGAGACACAACATCGAATGTAAACACGTACAGCTATTGTATTGATATTGTAATATTATTCTTTATAATGATTAAATGTTTATTATAATTGTAACACTACGTAGATGGAAACGAAATTGCCTCGACAGGGAAGCGAGTCCACTGTCTGGCTACAGAAGAAACGTTGGACAGCAAAAGATGAGCCGTTTGAGGGTTTATCTGCAAACCCGTATCTTATGATAGGCTGTCAGTCAGTTTAGAAGAAATATAAGTAAAAATGAGTCGCGTTTGAAATGAACTAGTTCTTCATAATATAAATAAATTGGATGAAAGAATAACATAACAGTAACGTAGGGTACTCGCTACGTTATACAAAGTTCTATGTTTGAAACGTTACGAAGCTCTTAAATGCATGCAATTCTTATAGTACATGGTCGTAATCATGTGTTCTATATATAACCAATATATATATAACCAAGAACACTTTAATTTAATCGATAATATATATAACCAAGAACACTTTAATTTAATCGATCAATTATACTCACAAATTACGGACTGCCTGTGTAAAGCAGCCAGTGTGTCATATTTGGGTAGATACAGTTCAGATAAAAAGAGACGAGTTACAGGTTGGAACTATCATATCAAGCAAATACATATGCAAGCACGACTTGCGTTTCAACTATGGTTATTGCACGGTAGGCCAAAGGAAGGGGCAGTTTATGATAACATGTGTGATACTAGAAAAAAGTTTAAAAATAAAATTAAATGGTGTCAAAATAATGAAACACAGATTCAAATGGACATAATTGCACATTACAGATCAAACAATGACTTTGGTAATTTTTGGAAGGCCACCAATAAACTATCTTTTAAACCAACTATACCCGTTACTGTAAATAATTGTCAGGACACTCGCGAAATTGCCGAGATGTTCGCACAACAATTTCAGGTAGTCGGTAGTGCGGGTGGCGGCCCGTCGTGTGACTCATCGCGCACAGATCGCCGTGACAATAAGTGCTTATCTAATACCAGTGTTTGTATTACTCCAAATATTGTATACGAGTGTGTGAAGGATATGAAAAGAGGAAAGTCACCTGGTCACGACGGTCTGAGCGTGGAGCATGTACTTTACGGGGGCGAACTATTGTATGAAATACTGTCCAGGTTTTATAATATGTGTTTAACACACTGCTATTTGCCGAAATTATTTATGAAAACTGTGGTTGTTCCCTTGTTTAAAAACGGGTCTGGCAGTACATCCGATTTAAGAAACTATCGTCCTATATCTCTTGCTACAATATTCTCAAAAATTTTCGAAAGGCTGTTGCACCCTGAATTACTTAAATACACAAATTTTAGTGATGCTCAGTTTGGGTTCCGCGCCGGTTTATCAACGGATATGGCCATATTTGCTTTAAAAAATACAGTTAAATACTATAACTCGAGAAATACTACCGTGTATGCCTGCTTTCTCGATCTCAGCAGGGCGTTTGACACTATTAGTTACGATATGTTGTGGGCAAAGATGGAGGAGGCAGGCATACCAGGTGATATATTGGGAACGTTGAAATACTGGTACGGATCTCAGACCAATGTGGTAAAATGGGGTAATGGTGGCTTTTCTAACGAGTACACACTTAAATGTGGCGTAAGACAGGGTGGCCTAACATCTCCGTCCCTGTTTAACCTATATATAAATGGACTGATTGAGGAGCTCAGCAGATCAGGCGTCGGCTGTCACATGTGTAATGAACCAGTAAATAACTTAAGCTACGCCGACGACATGGTCTTGCTGAGCCCCTCAGTTGACGGCCTACGAACAATGCTTTCCATATGCGAAAAATATGCTCTGAGACATGGACTAACGTATAATGTTAAAAAGTCAGAAGTCATGATTTTTAGACATGACAGAACTTGTTGCTTTAATCCAGTAATAACACTTGGCGGCACTCAATTAAACGTTGTATCGAAATTTAAATATCTAGGTCATGTAATTAACAATAATCTAAAAGATGATGACGACATGGAAAGGCAAAAGAGGTCCATTGCTGCAAAAGCCAACATGTTGGCGCGCCGATTTGCTCGGTGCAGTAACGCAGTAAGGATCACTCTGTTCGTGGCTTACTGTCAGGCGTTCTACACCTGCTACCTATGGAAGAACTATACACAGCGGACGTATCACGCGTTACGCGTGCAGTATAATAATGCATTCAGAGCTATGCTCAACCTACCGTGGAGGTGTAGTGCGTCTGGCATGTTTGCCGGGAATAGGGTAGATGACTTTTATGCAGTGATGAGAAAACGGGCTGCCTCCTTCATGAACCGAATACGAAATACTGACAATATTATTGTCCAGGCTGTGTATGACTGCTGCAAGTTTGACATTTGTGACATGTAATGTAATTAATTAATTAATAATTTGTAATATCTATTAATAATAATTTTTGTAATTTGTACTTTGTAATTTCTATTTTCTGTGTATAATTTTCTATGGGCATGTGCCTGAAATAAATGAATTTGAATATAGTTTATTGTTCATTAAAACTGCAGTTTATTACTATTTTACTAAATCCATTCTGTTCGCAACGGACGGTAAGGTTTAGATGATTAAAATTTCAAAACGATCGCATAAATCTTTAAGGGGTCACTAAAACTTTAGATACCTATTCGAATTTTGAGTTCAAGTTGTAAATTTTTCAAAAATATATTCACTCAGAAATTATAAATATTCCGAATCTAAATTTTATCACGATAAAATAATGATATAAATACAAAAAAAGAAAATATAAAATGATCGGTGTGAGTTACGTGAGAATAAATGGTAGGTCCTAATTAAAATGATATGTAACTAACGTTGTATATAATATATACCATAACATTAATACAAAAGACAATAATTATGTAGACACATTACAAAATATTTACAAGTTACATTATAGTAAGGGATACGTGAGAACAGACTGGAACATTTTATATCCAATTATTATGATATTGTGGAGTACGTCACCGAGTGTACCTACACAATGTATGTACAATTGATGACCACTCTCTCGTGAGAATGAACCGCTAAATCCTACAGACACAAAATGGACGCGATTCATTCTCAAATTCCATACATGATTATATTGCGAATGTTTATATATTTTGAAAGTAAACAGTAAAGTACACTAAATTACTTTTAGTAATATCTACATATTACTAAACCTAAATACTAGAATGTTCCGAGTTACCTTACGAGAAAATTAATTGTGTATCTAAGTAATACTTGTGTGGCGTAAAACAAATAAAATAACAGTGTTTTACTGTAACTGTTTACGTCAGTGTGACGTCAACTGACGGACACTGTAGTCGTGAAACTATTTGAAAACGCGACTGGGAATTCAAGCACGTCCAAAGGCGTACTGTGTGAATAAGTAATTAAATAAGGTCACGTAAAGTATGGGAACTTTTCAGATTAAAGTACTCCCAATTCATACTTACGTTGAAAGTAAAACAAGTGAGTATTTCATTATAGTCTGAGAAACAAAGATTTCCAACTGACTGCTACGAAAATCGTAAGACTAGATTGAAAATACAGTCCAAGAACAGCAGCAATCTGTGGTGTGGGCTCAACACACAGATAACTATTGCCTAGAGACACAGATCTAATATCGTGAGTAGACAACCAACAGTACGGACACATCGAGAGTTTACGAGTATATGATGTGGGCTGTATTAGGCCCGTGGGTCCCTTACAGCACACGGACGCTTAAGATAGGCTAGTCTAGTGGTCGGGACTTAGCTTAGGTGTCGCTGGCAGCTGAGGGTTGCTTGATGAGGTCCACATCACGGCCCACACTGGCTTGGGACTTCAGCTTCGGTTTGTCAGCTGCCTTATGATCATGCGAGTGCTTCTCATGTCCTTTATGGTCGTGATGTCCGGTCTTATGGTCGTGGTGGCCGGTCTTATGGTCATGGTGGCCGGATTTATGGTCCGGTCCGCTCTCGACCACGCTCACTCCATTCTTGTGTGTGGTAGGCTCTGGATCCTCTTCATTGTCCTGACGGAACTTGCGATTGTACCAGTGGAGGCAGATGCATCTGGAAATGGTTGGAGTACGGATTTTAATTTATTCATCTTCTATCAATATTTAAATTATGCTTGAATAATTATTTTACGAAAGATCGTGTAGCTACTGTTAGTAATTCGACTCCTATGTAATAAATCAATGTAATTGATTTTGGCCAAGTCACTATATTTAAAAATAAATAAACCCGTAAATCTAGTTTCGAGTTCCATATGTGTAGCTTTCACACTATTTATTCGCTTTGACCTAACATTAAGCGATTACTAAACAAGCAGCTATTTTAAAATAGCTCCAGGTCAAGGCTTTTTACATAAAATTAATAAAACACCTCTTTGAATGGGTCTGCCTGAGCTTGACTATAAATAACATCGCCAAAACCTGCATTAAGGATAAAAATGAGGGCTATCACTAATAGCTAAAGCTATTATAGGAGAACAGTAAAACTGTGGAGTTGCTTTGTTTTTATTTATTTTACAAAACGGGCCCTTAGACGGACAAAAATTGAAGTGGAAGTGTCTCGGCCGCCTTTGAATTCAAACGTAATTAACAACACCAGAATGTCCGCTTTTTATTAAAAATATCGTGCTCACATTACATAAAAGAACGCTTTAAGAAAAACGCGCGGTCCTAATCTTTTTGAAAGAAATATTTGTATTTCACTTTCCTCGTTTCCTAGTATAAAGAATACAAAAAATGTTTTTCTTTCGTTAAATTATAGCATACAACATTTAATTAATGTCCAGAAACATTTTTAGGCTTTTAAGAAGGATATAGAATGATTAAAATGATAACGATAGCTGAAATATTACTCTGTTCATTCGAACAGAAACTGACGGTGTTTATCAGTATCGTAAAAACATCCATAGCAAACTGCGGTACGGATAAAGCCATCAATCTCATAAATGTCAGCGGAGCAAGGACGGTCCTGATACCAGGCAAATATGAAAAGAAAGAGTTTTGATCGGGCACAGCTATAGCGTAATAACTTTCTTATCTCTAGGCCATTTTCTCGTCACAAGGATGCTAAAATGGCGGTCTACGAATTTCTTTTTGCTCAGCGGCAGGATGATAATAATCGGTAAACGTTGGAACAACGTTGAATGATAAGATTTTCCGTTGCTTTTTATTTTCGTTGTTCTTCAATCGTATACATATTTTATTTGAATAAAGGTAAATTCCTTTATATTGTAATTGTCGGTGTACCTACCTAACTAAGGTATCTAGGTAATGGTGTTAGGTTTTAAAGTTCTTATGGAAATTACACCATAAACATTGCCCTCAGAGGGCCGAGGTACTCCATAACTTTACTTTCTCGTTGAATTAAAAGCATTTTGCTATCGGCGAGTATTTCATTTGCCTAATTGGTTGGGGCCAGTTTATCGTTAATTTTCCTGAGTGTAGCCACTTTAATAGTGGGCTTTACGTGACTTCGATGTAAGCAATCCGTCCTTTCCCTATTCAATAACATAACAAGTATCTACACGTCTTGTAGCCAATAACGATTTGTTGAATAGCAACCTTCAAAAGTAAAAAGTACTATCATAAGTTTATAGTAACTACTTCATAAATTAACAACTTTTAATGAATGTTCAACTCATTAACTATTTCTGACTAATTTTTTAACTCGTACACTTAGTGACCTACAGACCTTTAAATGTCAACACTTTTCTACCTCATTTTTATTTCATGGTTACTCGCAATATAACCAATCTACATAGAAGTAATGCCTTTTTTTTATGGGGGGAAATCCTCATGGACTGCCTCCGCCTGGGGAAAGGCGGAGGGGTGTGCCGGACTCTTACCGGCTAAAACCACCCCAGTGTCTCCTCGCACGTGCGTGCGGGGCCGCGGGAGTCCAAATTCATCCGCAGCCCCGCATTACAGTGCCGGCCCGTAAATCAGGGCCCCGTCACCTGCACGGAGCAGTGCACCACGTGCATCGCCTCAAAGGCGCACGCCGACACCCGCGCGCGCCTTCGACTCGGGTCTATCGATTCGGGGGCGGGGACTTCCCCAAGTCCTTCGCCCCTGGACCCATTCATGGGGGCCGGAAGAGGGCGTTGTCGGCCCTTCTCCTACGCCCGGTGCGCCTTCTGCGGTTGGGAAAGGAAGTCAGTAAGATCTCCCTCTCTCGTTCCGCAGTTTCCTTCTGCGACATCACATTCTCGCAGAAAGACACCACCGCGTCCCACGACTCTGCGCTGTCCACCATCTTCCGCACTACGGCCGGCAGCGACAGATCGCTTCCTACTTCATTTCTGAGGACACGGCGCTGCTCCTCCCAAACTACACACTCGGCGAGCGTGTATTGCGCCGTGTCCTCCCCGCAATGGACGCAGTGGTGGCACCGGGCGTCCGGCTCCCTCTCTATGTGGCACAGGTACTTGCCGAAGCAGCCGTGCCCTGACAGCACCTGCGTCACCCTAAACGACAGGGAGCCGTGCTTCCTCCCGAGCCAGTCGTCGAGTACTGGCCGGATCGCCTCGACGGTAGTAAAGCCGGCGGTGGGGCGCAGAAGCCTTTGCCGCCATTCCGCCACTCACACACTGACGGAGCTCCTCTCGGCGCCGCTCGATTTGGTGCTGCACCGGCCTACATAGAAGTAATGCCTACAACAACCTGAAAAATTAATTAACTTTTTCCAGGTATAGGTGTACTTAAAAAAAGATTAATGGGTCTTAGGAAATACGGAGAGTTGAAATATAGTTATTCATTTTAGAAGCGTGTAACTTACATGACTTTATATTAAAGATCTAACTACAAAAACATATTTATACAGTTATGTTATCCTGGTACCTACCTCAGAACAGCGCCAAGTATGCCGGCCCCGACCAGTGCAGCGCCGGCTCCCATCAGATAGTAGCGATGTTGTGCGGCTTCAGCGCCAGGCGAGAGCTGCACCAAGCCCACCACCAGTACTACGATCCCTAGCAGAAGGGATCCCACTACTGCGTGAAGAGCTGCCACCTGCGCATACTAATAACATTTGAAAGATCTTTAAAGATTTGTGTAAAACATAGATCTCCTCTAGAGTAACACCAATTTACGATGAAGGGAAAAGGAAGGAGAAGAATGTTGTAACACAGATTTGTAGTGCTTTAGAGGGTAAAGAAGTACTTTTACGGTCTTACACAATAGTGAGTTAACATGTTCATGCGTTGTTTTTTTTAAAATGGCCAGATTTCGTGTAATTGTATTGACCTTAAAAATACTTCCTTGGAAGAGAGAGGGACAGTGACCCACATAACACAAAAGAGAGGGATGACAACACATCATGCAAGGGTTGTTGTTACCTTGGTAGTGGACAATGCACTATGTTAGTAGCACGGTAGCGTTGAAGACAACGCTGCCAACATACATACAGACTCCACAATAACTGGATGAGTTTGTATGACATCTTGGAGACAACCTCCAATAACGAAATACTTCAGCCTATTACAGATGCGTCAAAGATTAGTGTAGTATTTGTATTATAAGTAGAAGTTAGACAGATCGGGCTGAAAATGTTCATAATAATATGTTGTGATAGTTAATTTCATTTTAAATACCATAATGTGGTTCATAGTTTTCCTGAAGGTAATTTAGTTTCTTTCATTTTCTTCTACACACACCGTGTTATTATATTAGTAACTAACTATGTAGATAATGCTGATTGCACGGTACGCTCACCTTGCCGCAGACGTAGAGTTCATTCCTCAGCCGATGATGGTCAGGCGAGGGTGTGGCGTCTGCATCCATGGGGCGGCCGAGCTGCAGTGGCAGCTGCGATGGTCTCCGCCCCCCTCCTCCTCCGCGTTTTTCATTGCGACGTCTTTCATGGCGAACCGCCACAGCTGGCATAGCACCAATCATCTTCGCTGTACAACACCAGGCCTTCAGAGGCGTGATGGAGGCCCATGTTTAGAAGTCATGCTTTTAAACACGGGCCTCCACCACTCATCGCATGATTAAACGTTATTACTTCCTTACCTATTTGCATGAATCTCATTTATTAATCAAGGAAAATTAAATGTTAGGAAAGGGTTCTTGTGTTTTACATTTAACTCTTAGCTTATGGAAATGGATAATTCTATTATTATTTTGTTATGGTCATTGGTCAGCAGCCTACAATGAAAAATATGTCCTTGTCCTTTTGGTTTGGGGTATGGCATGAGTGATGAATGGCATGGCAGGGTTACTAACATTTTTTCTCTTTCGTAAACTATGTCTGAACTCATTCCCTCGTGCCTCACACACAACCATACACAGGAGCGCAAGTATTTTACTGTCATACTTTAGTAGACATAAACGGAAAATATGACCTCGAAGCTTTTTATCTTTACATAAAAATATGGGATCTTTAATATATTGTTCGTGAGTTTTCCTTCAAAGCGAATACGGAAGTTTTAACTTTAGTGAAACTTGAAAATAACAAAACCAATTTGGCAACTGAAGCGTACAGCTTTGTAGAAGCAGGAACGTCTTTCACACATTGAAACATTATTGCAAACGAAGAAATGATCTTTCTTTTCATTCAAGAAACTATTTGTATTGTCCTTTAACTGCTGCTGCGGCTGCCATGGCGATGTAGTGCGTCAGGGATGTTTGCAGATAATAATATTGATAGTTTTTCCGCCATCGTTAGAAAAAGATGTGCGTCCCTGATGGCTCACGTTCGTGGCGGCACCAACAGCATTCTCAGTGTATTCGTAGATCGGTGGGATTCCCCGATGTGGGGAAGGTGGATACGGCTCCATGCCGAAATTTAATTCATGTAACCTACTAACACTAGAATTTAAGTTAAAATTGTTACTAACCCTAATTATGGACTCCGGTCTGAAATAAAAGTTTTCTATTCTATTCTATTCTATTCTTAACATTGATAAGATTTGCTTCGAGCTTATAGGGACCGAATGAAAACATACACAACCACACAGGTATCTTGACCACACTTAGATAATCTATTCTAAATCTAGATGTATAATTATACTTACACCGCTGATTATCTCTTGGTTGAAGTAAGGACTGGAGCATATCTGCAACAAGCAATTTGATGTCAAGCGAAGGATCTAAGATGGCCGCTTTACAGAACAATATAAGTTGAAGCATCTCGTAAAAATTAGCAATAAAACAATCTTTATGTGCTTCGCCTGTGTTATAGGTTCAGTCGAAGTTCCCTGTACAGTCACTTGTAAAAATGTTATGTACACTTAAATCCTGAAAGGGTTTTATGAGATATTTTATTTTTGAAGTGCAATAGCTATAGAAGTTAAAGTGATCCTGCCTAATAGATGAGCTACATGATCAATAAAATACATTGCCTCTAAGACATGTGATCCTGGTAACTTCAGAGAATCTTTAGTTTTTTTAGTACCATTTTGTTTTGTAGTTGTCGCTGTGTATTACTTAGTTGGAGTGCCGTGGGAATACTGCAATATGACAAGCGTTAATGCACTTAATGCAATACACAGTTTGTTGTACCCGTCAGTGCAAGGAATGGAAAACTTGCAGTAGCATCTATGGAAAATTAACTTAGAATATTGTTGTGCTTCTCACTTTTATATACATAGATATGAGTTTAATCTAATTACTTAAGTGAGTAATGTATGATCGTGGTATTTAAGAATCAGTATCATAAAAGGGTTTACTTTTGACAAAACTTTGACTAAACTGATGTTGACTATCCTATTGTGCCGATTGTACTTTTGCAATAAAATGCGAAAATAATACGTTGTTGTGTTGTTTTATGTTTGATCAGATCAAAGACAGTAGTGTGGGTAGTACGATGCCGCGTTGTACGCACGTCTCTGCGCCGATTTATTTGTTTTCCTATTGCGTCCGTTCACAGAAACGATCGACTGTGCAAATAAAACAAATATGTTTGTGAACCCGTGGGGATTTCCATTTTAAATTATAGTCGAAAATACGCTTTTGTATTGTAACACTTCCTTTTGATAAAAATGTTTGTTTTAATTGACTGTATTGCGAAGAAAATACTGCGTATTAGTAGTACTACACCATTTGTTTATAAAACCACACTGCCTACATTTCTCGACTTACCAACTATATCTATTAAATTGTTTATTATGTTACTTACTAAAATCTTCAAAAATGAAATGATTTACGCTGTATAATTAAATAAAAAAAGTTTAACCTATAATTACTTACGGAGACGAGATAGTAACAGAATTGTGATTATCTTTATACTTTACTGAGAGATAGAACAACAAAATATTCGACGGTTCAGAGAAATAATTTACTGCTCGCTGTGTATTTGTATCTGGTGATTGATCGTTGTAATAACTAGTCTTGGCAGGTAGATTGGTGATCACGACAGTACTCAGTACTTTGACAGGTAAAATAGGTGTTTGTGGTTGTAGGTGGTGTTGTATTTAGACTAACTGAAGGGTAAATTCACCCAAATACTTGTTTTCTTCGTAGAGGTATATTGACAATTATTTTTATCTACAAGATTTGAAAATGATAGTAAATTGATTATTTTAATTTTTTATAATTATTTATTAGTATAAATGTATCTTTGTTAACTGCCTCGTTGTCCGAGTGGTCGCATGGAAGTGCGACTGCCGGGAAAGGGGTCTCGGGTTCGATTCCCGGGTCAGTAGCAGCACGGAGTCTGGAAATGTGACCGGTATATGGCAATAGGCTCACCCCCTATTACATGGGACTCATAATATAAATAGTGAAAAGTTGGTGTTACATTGTACAGTGGCATTAAGTGCCGAAATGTGCAGCGCTGCCTTGCCCTTCGGGGATAAAAAGTCGTGAATTTATGTTATGCTATCTTTGTTACTTGTTGACTAACACCGACTGACTTATCAGTCAGTCGGTGTCAAAGGACTTTGACAGTTTTTCTGTTGAAATGCAGTTTTTCTGTGGAATCAACGAACTCAGTGATTCCATAGGTTACCATTCGGTACAAACGCTTATTCTTAAGTTGTGTGTATAGTTCCGAGTTTAAGATATAGGTTTAGGTACGAGTAAGTATAAGACTGAACATGAATTTCTATAATACAAACAATAGTAAGATAATATAATATTTGAGTTGGCAAGTAATCAACTACTGGGAATGTACCTCTATGTGGTAATATACAATAATAAGTGGTCGCTATGGAGATAGCTAATACAATACTGAGTCATTGTCTTGAGGGCTTAGGAAAATGTCTATATTTTATATCAATGTTACGTAATATACAGATAAACTCTTCAGCTTACATAATAGTGTGAGATTCAGAAGCATTCTTCATCAACAGTCTATAAGTGCCCACTGTTGAGCAAAGCCTCTTCTCGCACAGAGACGGTTTGAGCATTAATCACCACGCTTGATCATTGCGAGTTTAAACTTATAATTAGAAATTATAAGTCCAGGTTTCCTCATGATATTTTCCTTCATCGTTTGTCAGTGGTGTCTAAATAATATTAAAAAGTACATAACACTCTGAAAAGTCATATTGATACTTGTCGTTGGTAGGTTTCGAACCCGCACCGTTATGCATGAGAAGCTAGTGTCTTAAGCTCCGGGCCACCACGACTCAGAAATATTATACAGCTAGGTTGTTTTAAGAAACTTGATTATTTCAGCCTTCATTTCGAGACTTTTTCTTTTTTAAGCTCTTTAAACTCTACTTGACGACGACCGTAGTCCTTCCTGATTTTGATTAGTTAAAATATTTCAAAAACTAGCCTGCTTTAATGTTTTGAACAGCCTTGTCATGTCGACCTCATGAAGTCTTGGTAACAAATCATGACCACATAGTGTATGATTGAGAGGTGAAGAAACAAACAAAGAAAGAAGGAGAATAAATAATAACTTTGCTCACTACACGTTTTATTTTATGAAAAATGTCTAAGGTAGTCTATAAACTAATATTTTGTTGTACCTAATACCACCTCTGGTTCATATATCGCTGACTCATTTCGTATAAGTCTCGTGTGACGTTTATTTCGTGTTTCGTTCCTCACATAAATAACGTGTCGTGGTAACTCGAGCATTTTCGGGTCAGGAGCCCTTCTGTACGAGATAAGGGAGGTGATATTACGACACAATCGTATCGGGCGACGGGTCGCACAATTAACGTGAAACTGGTCGCCTTTTATTTACAGAGGTCTCATCGTTTGTCCCGAGCATAAAGTGAAATTGTGCTCCGTTGGTCGGTGTTTTCCTTTTTGTGATACAAATATGATTTCGTAAAAAAATCCTGAGAGAAGTGTTTCGTTTATTTCATGCGATTGTGATAGTTATTCTAATACTCCTTTCTATAAGGCAACTTCTAGTATGTAAATCTATATGTATAGATACAGTCCCGCATCTTATTTTATCTTACTCCTTTCTAATCTGAAATCGAAAATTAACCAGAAAGGTATCCCTCTGATTGATGCTCTTCTTTAATATATACCATAAATATATCTCCCAATTAGTGTTACTGACGTCCCGTAATATCTACCGTCCAATATACCTCTATATCAGTGAGGGACGTGTTCCGGCCAGGATATTGACGTCCACTCCTTGCCGTCGCCCCTACACTAATTGCCAGGGTCATATTTTATACGTCATGTCATTTTAGGGGGATTTGGTATCGTGTTTATGTATTTTATTGGTAATATAAATAATTGTTGTTCCATAAACGTTCCATTTATATTCAATAGTATTTATCCAAAAGGCGATTATAATACATAATAGGCGATTATAATACACTTTATCAATATTTGTAACATAGTAATGAATCATCATCATCAGAAATCATCTATGTATGATAGTATATCATGAAAACTACTAAAGAAACAACAACCGTGTTATTATTATCTTAACTAGCCCAATAACATGGAGATTTTAGAGATATTGTCTACGAACTACGGGGCTACGCCGCTACGGGCTACGATGCTGCGGGGATCGGGCGGCTACGAGCTACGAGGCTACAGAGGTCGATTGGCTACGGCCATGCATAACGAATACTTTATTGTATGAAGGACATATATCCTTATTGGTACTGATACAGGTGGAATAGAAAGGGCCTATACTAAATGTTTTTTTCTGTATCCAACATAAATGACTGTGTCGTGGTCGATCTTCTATACGCTAATACATTTATTTAGCTTCTATTAAATGCGAAGAATCTATTTCTATAAACTGGGAGTTTTAAAGACTAAACCAAGAAGTGTAATAGATAGAATTGGAGGCCTATAATCAGCAGTTGGTAAACTAGGGTTGATAGGATTATGATGAAAGACTTGTATGAACCAATGAGTTGGCTGTCATACTCAGGACATAAAATCTTAATATATTAGGAAGGCAGTTCAATGTTTATACGTACGTAACCTCACCTGCCTATCTCCCATGGGGTAGGCACTAGACCTAAACTATGGAATTCCAATAGCTACGATTCTTATATACCTCTTTCACTTTATCAATAGTCGTGTAGGTTCACAGTATGATTACAAAGGACTCTATTTCAGGTTTCAGTAAACCTACTATATTATTTAGATCACCTACGTATATGATAGTATCTAATTAAGTCAATTTCGGTATCAAAACATGTCTACAATATTAATGAATACTTAATATATGAAGGAATAAATAACAAACGCGACCTTTTGTAATAATTAGTTTATTTAATAATAAATCGAGTGAAATAAATTATATTTGCCTAACGTGGAATGATTCGTGAGGCGAGATAAAATAGCCTTCATTCTGAGGGAAACAACTCATGTTGGAGTTAATTTACAAGTTAATAACTAATGAAGTATGAAATTACTGAAAATATATTACAGTTCCATTATTTCCATTTTTTAGGTAATTTTAAAGTTAGATATAATAAATTATCAATGTATCTCTTGTTAATAATTTTCAACTTTATTGCTTCGTAATAAAGTCGCATGTTGTCTGACATAAATTTTTTACCCCACAATGTATTTGTTTACAAAAACATCATACAATTTACAGAAAACTATTTTTTTACACAATTCTTATGAAATTTTATCAAAGATGTCTAGATTGAAAAAGAAAACAGTTCTAATTTCAATTGAAAATGTATTTATTAGGACAAATCCGAATTTTCTTTATACAAAGATTAGGACTAAAATTCGATTCTCAATCTAGGAATTTATAATTTTACAAAGATTTTGGTGTTTATTTTCTATTTCTGATATCCTATATTTAATATCACTTTACGAGAAAACAACGAACGGTGTTAATTCAGAGTGGAATAAATATTGATTTTAAAATGACAACGATTATGTAAAGATTTGTAAATAAATGCGAAGTTATATGTATTCAAAATGTTTAAATATGAAAATGTTTAAAAATCTCTAAGGAACTACAGTTGTCACCAAAGTTATTGACCATTCCGTAAACCATTTTGATTAATCTCTTCAAACTGGCACGTGTACTATATAAAGTCATCATGTACGGAACAGCCATAAAGTTTGACGACAACTATAAGTCGGTATTGCTTTTTTAAGGTCCATAGGTAATTCAATAATAAATTAAACACAATTCCCTTTGACACTAGAGTCCATGAAACAAACCACAACTATTCAAATCGATTAAATACATTAATGTGCTTTATAAGTGTATAGTTTTATTTAAAAAATGCGCAAAAGCGTTCATCAAAATGTTTCCACGACACCGAAATGGCATAAAAAAATCACAACTAACATGTTTTGAGCTTTAACACGACATCAAAACATTTGGACAACGAAACGACTACAAATTATAAACTAGAGGCTTTAATCACGATGGATGTACAGATGTACAATATTTTGACTTTCGATTCTCAAGCTGTTAGCAAAGCGCTGCCGGCGCTTGTTTTGCGTTTTACAACAAACATTTGTAATCACCTTCGAAGGCTTTATGGTCCGGAGCGAGGGATGATTGCATGGTATGTACACGTGACACTTACAGCCTAGTACTCGATTTGAATTACCCTATCAAAATTACCTAGATATAAAAGTATAGGCACAAGAAATTTTCACAATTAACGTGTGCAAACACTATATGTTGCGCTATCATATGTGCATCAGAATGAAGTATAGAGGTACGATAAAGTAATTATATTAGTATTAAATATTTTTAAATCACGTGTTCAGTAGTGCATTGTTGTAGCACAAATATGTTAATTGCTGCAACGGTAATAAAATTTGTAATAGATTTACTTAACTTGATAAATATTTCTTTCGCTACAATAATAACATTTCGCTGAGTTTTAACATAACACTACTGTAAAGATAAAATCTATGTTTATTTGCTTACAACAATGCGCTAATGAACGTTTAATTCCATCTAATTAATGACAATAATAATTTAAAACACTTTTTATAATTTTTACAAAATAATACTGTCACCAATATCTTCACGACAAAATTTTAAAGGAAAACGTGCACAAGTTGTAAAATTACAATTCACTTTTATCTCCGTTATTTAGTCTAGCTTTTTCTAGACATTCAGGCGACAGAATATAAATACACGACTAGACTTTATGTCCAAAAAGAGAACACTCGAGCTACTAAGCACAAACATTCCGAGACGTTCCCGTTTTATGACGAATTTATGATTCAGAAGGATATTTGCAAAGCTGACAATTCTTTACGTGCTGCACTTTGCTCTGTTCTTCCAATAAAAAAGGAGACATTTTAAACATTTGAAGTGGAATGCTTATTTAGAAAGTCGAACATTTTGAGTTGCTTTTGAAATATAACCGTTTCAATACTAGAGCAAATTCGTATACATAATATTCACACAAGATAAGAGTCTGAAGTTATTTATTTATCTTGCTACAACAACCATAAGATCCATCTCTGTACGTAGCCCAGTGTTCTCTTAGTGAACCTTATAATCTACTTATCAAAAATTACCGAAAATTGTGCCATTACAAATACACAATAATATTAATTATATTGGTGAAATATTTATTTAATAAGGCAATGTTTTATAGACAGCACTTACAGTAAGAGACAGATATTAGATACCCGCTACGAAGTATGAAATAACTCGCAAACTTGTTGTTCTTTGTCAATTTTCTTGTGAAATTACAAAAGTTGTTATATCACAACATTGTTTTAACTAACCCTTTCATTTGCTAATAACAATTACAAGGTAAATTGTTAAAGAACTTCAAATTTGCACAACAATTAATGCAAGATTGAAAGAGAAAGTACTAGGAGAGAAGTAATGGGAAGGAGTGTAAACCTAATAATTTAAATTTGAGCATTGTGAAGCTAAGCTCGTGTGTTTAAGCTTAATATTAATATCAATGTTTAATATTGTGTACATATATTTATATAATTTGACATCTCGATTTAAAATGGAAAATATTTCACAGCCCCAAATAAAATAAACCTAACGATAAAAGTATAAAATTATTGGACAAAAAATTTTAATGCACAAACGTAGAGGTAGTTTATGTTAAAATCAATCTCAAAATACCCATATAATTGGATTGGAGTTTAGTGCAAATATTCTTAGCTATGGAAGATTTAATTGAAGACAAGGAGTAGTGATATATTGAGATCGATTTTAAGATAATTTATTACATGATGTAACCTAAAGGCTTCACTAGAACGTAATAATATGCATTGCCACGAAACTTTTGGCACAGATCTGTTGAAAAGAAAATAGTGCACACTGTGTGCCTTATGATATCATGATATTTACTTTATATTATAAATTATTTAGATAATAATATATTTAGGCACTATTCAGATACGTCGGGCACAGTTAGAAGAACAATGTTATGTTATGTAGCATTTATACTAATTCATACAGGAATACTTTCTTTTGAGAAAGTAATTATTATTTAATCCGCTTGTATGTAGTTTGTTTCTCTTTTATTGACAACACTTCTACATAGTTAAGGTACTGTTTCATTTTTTCAGTTCAGTCATAATTACATAATTATTTTATATATTTATCTATCTGGAATGTTTTGTCCAATACCTATTTAAACCAAAATAGTTGTTAGTTTAAACTCACCCACGTATCTAAACAGTAAACTAATTAATAATTAATTAGAGTAGAAGACAAACCAACATACAATATTATATAAAATCGTCAGGTATAAGAACAGTATATAACAATCAGTCTCAAGCCAATACATGCGGAATTCCAATGTTAATTTAATTAAATATACAAGATCACTCGTTTACTACTGCAGTGTTATATACAAACTACCAGGAGAACAAAGCAACGCACAACTATGTTTACTTTCGCACAGTTTCGTTGATGTTAAAAGACAATGACATTGTTTTGACCATTACGTCGTATCGATGCTTAGTATTTATTCTAACTGCGTATTTTCAGCTTTACAAACAAACAGTGACCTGCCAACAAACAACGATTCCACGATACGACTACAACGTTTGTTATTCTTCGCTTTCTAACAAAACGTCGAAATAAAAGAAAATTTCCGAGTCACGCGACCGGAGCCATTGATCTCATTAACGGCCGCGTTCCTATTTAACTACTGCAGTTATAAACGAGTTCACAATACAACTTACTGCTAAGTCTACCAAAGAGTTGGTCCGTCTGTTAAAATATAAAATAGAGAAGCGTTCCCCGAACACAAATGAAATATCCATTGAAACGTCGAAGCATCCAAGCTTTAACCAAATAGCAGGATAGTTACATAGAAACTTGTTAATAAATATAGCGGTACAGTAGAAATACGATCTCATTACGAGAGATATAGAGTTCATTTCACTTTGCCGCGTTTCATGTGTAATAGACGAAGGAGGAAATTTTCGACAATTCTCTGATTCCGAGCATATCTGAGATTTAAGAGCGGAAGTAGAGGAAATGACCACTAACTGTAACACTTCCACTGCTGGAGAAAGACTAGCACTTTATATAAGTGTGCGCTCGCCTAGCGTGCTCGAGATGTTACAGGTTTCGGTACTTTGGGTTATATCCTCTCTGTTAATGTTATGTTGTGCAAAGTTACGTAATGTAGCCACACCGTAGCGTGCTCACAGGTTGGGGCATCATTGTTTGCAGAAATATCAAGTTATGTGACGTCAGGCGGAGAGCTCGGAATCAGTGAGTTGTCGATTTAGGTGGCTCACATGCGTGACATGATCATGTAGCGGCCGTCGGACAGCAGCTCGCGCGTGTCAGACGGCGAGCCGGGGCTGAGGCTGGGCGCCACCGACGGTGAGGAGTACGTGTCCTTATTGAACTTGCCGAGCCGGCCTCCGCCCTCCGATGCCACCGAGATCTCCTCCTCCACGATCTGCTCTAGTGGCAGCTCGCGCATGGCGTCACCATTCATCGCCAGCGCATTGACGAACCCGTGCGCGCGCTCAGGTGGCGGCTCCGTGTATGTTTCCGTCACTGTTTCCGGTAACACCTCAGTAGCACGTGCACGGCGTGCATTTTTCGTGCGCATGCCACCAGTCTCCGCGTCCCTCTCTAATCGGTGACCTGAACGGGACCTTGTCAGCTGTCTCTGTACATAATCCTCTAGGGCGTCTTCCTCACTCTTCATCAAATATTTGTGCAGAACAATCAGAAAAACTCCAATTCCCACCGCGAACATGCCAGAGCAGACCAATTCATTGAACCAGCTGACAGAGCCGACTGTGCTCCATGACGTTACGTTATCCGGCAGAAAGCCGGACCCGAGCAGGAACAGGCCGAGCACGAGGAACACCACTCCGAGGTGAAGCATACCGACCGTTGAGACGACCTCATTTTCGGTAGGGTGTGGTTTTCTGTAGCGACGTCTCTCCAAGCTGCCCGTGGAGCAATGTGGGGAGGTGACTCCCGACTCTGAAGACTGTAGCGAGTAGCGGCGCTCGCGAGCTCGCTGCTGCTCAGCGCGGCGCTTGCGCTCGCGGCGGATGGCGAGCGCCGAGTGCAGGCCCACCGCGTGCATCCTGCAAGCACGGGCACGGGTGAGTGGCGCTGGTCACGCCGCGTCGCACGCGCAGCGCAGGGCGATGCGCGTGCGACGCGTGCCGTGCGCGTGGCGTGGCCGCAGGCGCGGGTAGCCGCACGCCTGGCGGAGTGACCGCCGACCCGTGCCCGTGCCGTGCCGTATTCGATAGCGCAATACATGGAGGAAGGAACTTGACGTGAGCTTCGCAACAATGTCATTGTGCAGCGGCTGACGAGAGAAATTCAATTAAATACGAACACAACTTAGACTAGCGCCTGCCGTATGAATACAATGCACTACTTAACTTTAACATCAAGTCCGTTCCTATTCACATACAAGTATAATAACCATTGTTTACATCAATAATATAGAACAGTAATATAATAGTAGCAGAAACAGATAATATTAAAATTGTCAAAGTACAAGTTATAACGTCGCTCCCATAAGAATCTAAACCAAGACAATGTCACGTCGTAGAAGTTGAGAATGACGCCGGAGGACATCGCTAATGTATTCGAAAATTGTCGTAAAATATTAAACAAGTTGATGTTATCTCCGGGTCGCTGTACAAAGTACATCGAGCGACATTTCCAGTGGTTCAGGTCACAAATGAAGGTCCTCTACTAAATTATTCACGGAGTCGCCCTCTGTGCGCGGGGAAGTGAAAACTTTGAACATGTCGAAATAAAGACATGAAAAGAAAATATAATGGCCAGTAACATTTGCCAACTGAATATAAAGTACTGTGTGCTTTTGAAAGATATTTTTTGAGATAAAAGTATGTGTCTAACAAATGAGCTACATGTAAGCGGTAGTTTGTCTCATTCTAAATTTCTATAGCAAAACCTAGTGGTTTACGAAAGCCTGTATCTCGGAATACTAGCATTATGTGCACTAGTGTGTGTGCTCGTATGAAGTCGCACAAACTTGCACAAAGCTAGGTTTTCAAATGTTCCAACTACGACACATTGAAATGTCCGCGTGAAAGCCTTGCATGAGGTCTCTCAGGGACTCTGAAAGCGGCTGAATTACATAACGTTGCTATATTTTATTTTAATAAACACGCGCCGGTGGAAAAGGCTTTATGTTTCGCTTGTTATTTATTTACATTTCGATGTCTAGTTTATTTTGTTTAAGGAAGTTAAACACGTAATTTGAAAAGTAATGATGTAATAAGGGATCAAAAATGAAGTAACAGTATTTACTTTTGTTCAAGTATTAGATACCTACATCCTCATTTTATACTACTCTGATACAAGTCCATGTCCATACATGAAGCAAGTCCATCAATTATTTGTAGAGATGGCGATCACTTAAAAGACATAAAAGAACTTTTTACCAGGAGAACATAAGAAATTGCAATTGATTATTGACTATAATTGTACTCGTCTATATTGGTCTATAGTTTGATTTAACATTTGAACTACGGCCAGTAAAGTTTTGATTCACAGTCACCAGGCGATTATGAACCCAGTCATATATCATTGACATAGGCCCTGGAGTCCTGCCAACCAGTGTTCAACTACAGCACTATTCATCATAGCTGCTACTATGGAAATTGTTACCAGAAATGGTTTTACCGCAGCCATTAGTATGTAAATGCCCTATAGTAAAGGTGGACTTAAATATATTTGTCACCTCTCTAGCTCTTCACGTGGATGTCTTCAGAGATCAGAGTTATCAGCATTTTCTGATAACTGATCTCCAACTGCCTGCCAAGCTTGGAGATTATTTTGACAAGCACATGGTCCAGCAGTGGATTGCACCAGCACGTGCTTAAGGAAAATTGGAGATTGGACTATAGATAGATTAATATACAGAGTGTAAACGGAATGTTGACGAAAACCGCCGCCAGGTGATGGTAGAAAACAAGGTTTATTTACATAAAAGTTAGGTATTAAATGTTTCTTGTGCGTAAGAACAGTTGTAATCAACCGCTCAAGGCTGATGTTGCATGAATAACACGAAAACAAAGACTATTAAAATTGTAAGAACAATATATTTTTGTCAGCGTTTCGGCAGCGTGTCTTTACACCCTGTATAAAGATACCTACAAATCTCAACAACTGTAATTATCAAACAAATATAAATATTATGCATCATAACTAGTCAAGTACCTAATCAAATGATTCAATAAATAATTATATTCCTCTGATGTTACTAGGATATCATAAATTGAGTAATCAATGTTCAATACAGTACTAATTGAAAAGCAATTCAATAGCTCACAACTGCATGAATACTAATTTCAAATCTAAGCATCTAGATACAGCGTTATCATTTCAATACTCTATACCGATAATTCCCTGTAATTTCAAAATGATTGGTGTTCCTGAATACATTTGCAACGAGTATTCGCTGTGAATGTAGTAAATTCTAGTGTAGGTACCTTCCAGCACAATATGTTCAATTGTAGGTAATAAACATTCAACCCTTTACCGTTGCAATAAAGTTAAAAATGTACTAACCTAAGTACACTTTCCGATGGGCATAATTGGCTAGCCAGTGTAACTATCATGAGGTTTTTAATTAAAAATACAGTTCTAAGTTAAGTTTGCAGTTGGAGAAAAAATAAATAGATAGTTTGGTATTGTTTAATTTCTTTAAATAATATGATTTTTGATTTTTTGGTTAAAATCATTAAGAATTACTACTTACTTAAAGTATGAAATCTTGACCGCCGAACATGAGTACGAAATATTATGGAAGTACTGTAAGAATGTCTATCTCTTTAGGGAATGACAGACGCATTTCTATGTTAAATAACAACAACTGAAAATAGGTTTAGCCTCAACAATACAGAGAGACCCTCAAACAAACAGGAACGTAATTGCACTCTTTGTTTTGCAGAGGAAAAATATAGTTCTATCGTCAAAAAAATAATCAAATCTGCAAAGCGGATTGAATGCATTGACATGACGTACTTGAATTCAGTACAACATGACGTGACCCAGTTATGCACGGTATTCAGCACACACTCGACATTTCAATAAATCCAAAATTGAATTTTCAACTAACTTTGCATATTGGAAAATTGGATCTGTACTTCAACAGTAGCTTGTTAGTCCTGTAACAATAGGATTGTTCAGCACACAATAGGAAACGAAGTAGTTACATGTTGACGTAAGTACCTGCTGCACTGTACAGAACAGAAACAGAAACCATTGTAATGCTTTTCTTATATTAGAAACGCTGTTCAGAATATGCCTGATTATTGCGGCGGCTTACTAGGGCGGCAAATAATGTAGGAGTTACAATATAACACACAACATAAACTGTTTGCGCGGCAAAGTTAGGTTTC
Source organism: Spodoptera picta (assembly GCA_038387885.1). Lineage (NCBI taxonomy): Eukaryota > Metazoa > Arthropoda > Insecta > Lepidoptera > Noctuidae > Spodoptera > Spodoptera picta. The sequence continues at coordinate 1,315,268 of JAZHFQ010000344.1, read as the reverse complement.
GTGTGATCTCATATTATTGGCATCAGTGATTAATGAATAATTATAGTAGGGTGTGGGTAATAATGATTCAATCAGTACAAATATTCATTTACTTTGCAAATATAATTTCTCTAAGACATGTTTGATGTGAGAATCGAACGCGTGTCAAGTTTCAGAGCAATGCAGTTGACGGCTTGGTATTAAAAACGTAATAAAGTTTTAGTAATCTGAATTAAAAATAATCATCGCAATTAAACCTTTGGACAGACATAGAAAACCCAAGCAAGCAGGATCGCTACTCAAAGCAAACTTATCAACCCGTTAATTAGAACGCAAGCAATTTTAGCACAGTGCGCAAATGAGTTTCATCGCTGTGTGCAGTTCGATAAGTTTCCAGCGAGCGCAATTAAACTCGACCCCTGTAAATACCACTTTAAAGTTTAAACTTGCGGAACAGTCTTCTTTCTTTATTTTTGTTTCCGCAGATACTTGTCAGGGATTGGCTGGAGGAGGTAGAACAAAGACCCGGTGCTAAAGGCTGGAAGAATTCTTTGTTCTAGAAAATAGCTGCGTGGTCTGTCCTGCTCAGCCACGTTTTAGTTTTTTATTTAGATGTGACAATTTAGAACAAATTTTTGCGTGATTAAATCGGTTTTTCTGCGAATATTTTCTGATGATGGAATATCGTTAATACGAGTATTTTTTAAGTTGTAAGAAATGTAAAAAAATTTTGCTTAGTTGTCAGTTTAACAAGGGATTTCAATGAAACAGTTTTTGGGCTCTCATCCAAGTAACTACATTGAAGTTGTATTTACTGGGTACTTCGATTTCTTTTTAGGCCCAGATTTTTTGCTATAAGGAAACTAGACAGAACTAAAAACTTCCCGAAAATATGTCACAGACAGTTATATCTTATTGGCGAGAGTTCTTGGCACTCTGCCATCAGTCGGAGGCTTAGTGAAGCCTGTTGCGAGTCCCGGGAGGGCTTGGGAGGTATCTAATATCAGCTGTCTAGACGAGGGTATGCAGTCGAGCTGAAGTGGTCGACACTTGAAGCTTTTACGCTTATCGACAATCAAACGCCGGCGGTAATTGGCTTTAAAGTTTCTGTCCCCGAGGATCGATTTTGCAGTGAAATGGGTTGTAGATAATGTGGCTTAGCATTTGTGAACTGGTTGATACAGGGATATGAAGCGGAAATTAGATTTTTAAAACTTTATTTTTAATGGTAAAAGGAAACCTTTGTCGTAAATATTATTAAACTTATATTATAATGTTGACTACACTAGATATAGAATAATATCCATGAAACTGAGATCCCATATTTCCCTAACGATTTATTGCATCTGTATTTCTGTCCCTAATTGGCCAATCATTTCATAGGACTAAACAGTTCAGCCATAACCACGCCTTTGAGCACAAAATGGATTCAGGCTCTGTGGTGTTTGTGATATATTCTAATGGCCTAGTTGGCGGGAATCCAAGGCGTATTGTTTTTACTGTTCTATTAGAAATTAGGACCGTTATGAGACAAACATCTTTTTAGTACGATGTAGTATGGACATTATGTTAGATCAGATATCTAGACGATCTTAATGACTAGAATCTAATTCCACAGGGTTCTAAGTAGTAGTAAAGTCGTCACAGAACCAGAAAATCAACATTTAAATGAAAAACAATAGAATAAAATTGGACATTAAAACATTTTATAACATTTACACTCCATAAACTCGACACAAATGGGTACTCAATCAAATACTTCTGAAACAAATGAAGGTCCCTTTTATCGGTTTGAAAAAAGGTCCAAATGGGCCATCCTACTTGTAGTGAAGAGGAGGACCAGTAGGCACTCATTAGCCCTCCATCCGACCAATTTATCAACACTTATTGAACCTCCAAACGGCGATCAAAGTATTTGAAATTAATCGCGTAATACCTCGAGTAAAGTGGTCTAAAGTATCGAATACTGTTTAATGATCAATCTGCTTCGTTACAAGCTTTTACAAATTATTTATAGCTCATTGAAAATGTCAAATTTGTCTTTTTAGATTTAGATAATTAATAGCGTTGTTTCGGCATTATGTGTAATTTTAGATTCTGTACCTCTATAGCCATCATTATTATATTGATAAGCTACCAACACATGTATCGTATGAAAAATATTTAATATTATTTGTGTAATTATTCAAAATCCAATTAACGTAAACAAAAGACAAACAATTATCTTCCTTCAACAGAACACTTCCTTGTTAATGATTCTCTAATTGCATCGCACGCACGCCAACTTAAACTGTCAAATACCAAGCGGTCACCGGTGACCGCAACCTATTGTTCTATAATTGTGTCTGCAAAACCGGTATTCGACGAGTTAAACGTTTAATTTATTTAAATTGAACCAACTTTTAACTGAACCGTCTACCGTCTGTCCCAATTAACTGACTATTGATTACCGTAAACAATTTAACTTTACCTATCTCTCCGTGAAAGTTGGAAGTGCTCGGTTAGTAAGTAGATCGATTCATGAATTAGTTAAGTAGGTACTTTATCTATTGACTTTTCATAATCTCGAACGGATATATGAGGACACTAGTACAATATAACACCAACCTTTCACCAGTTATAGTAGCCTAGTAGGTGTGAGTCCCGTGCAGGACGTGAGACATTTAGACTTTGAAAAATTTGCGTGGCAGGCGCTTGCAATCACTCGTGTAATAAACCAGTCTCACTAGCGTGTTAATACGTCTTGTTAAAGTGGTACACAAGTGGAAATCATACTCCTACTCCTTTCTGTTCTCCGATTACAATGTATGATTCTGTAAAGCGAAAGCAGTACAATCAATCACAGTTACTACGCTACAATTGAACGAGATAAACATTTTGTTTTATGATAACAACTTACGAACATACGACATATAGTGCGCGCGCGGGAAAACAACAGAACAGAACACTAACAGACTGTGAGACGCCTAATTTTTCAACATGGCGGATAAAATATGCACCACAGATAATCTTAGTATCTTAAGCATGATGTTCAAATATTTCTAAGAAATGTATCTTAATTCAACCAAAATTAAGCTTTATGGTGAGTAGATTACATTAATTTCAGAACGATTAGAAATTTAGATTATTTTATAAAATAAAACTGTCCGCAAAATAAAAATGAATTTAATAAATGCAAAATTATTTTTTTGTGTATTGGCATTGTAATAAAGTGTCTTTTCATAAATCAAGGTAATGAAAATTAATAATTATAACTTCACAAAATTTATTCGATTTTAATTTCAATGAAAATTCAGCAATAAAATTTATTTTACTTTATCACTGTTAAATTCTCTTTGCAGTGAATTTAAATTCTATTCTGCGGCTTTGTGACAAGGAATGGGCGGGTCACTCTATACTGCAGAGACCAGGTTTCGAAATGGCACGTTCCAAATTCGTTTAAAGTTTCTGTATCTACTCTTAAAGTCCTGTGCTCCCCTGGTACATGGCGAAAGTTTGTAAAATTTTATCGTGTCAAGAAGCTCTGTGTGTACAAGAAGCATTTTACCCCGTTTAGTATTGTATTTATGATGAATAGCTGCTAATCATAAAGTTCTTGTATTGCCTAGCATTTCAATACACCCTAATGACTACTTATCTACCACTGCAATTGAATATAACTAGCTTCCCACGGCTTCCAATTGACCTAGATGTCTAAACATGAGCGATAAAATACGACACGGTAATTTATTTTTCTTTTTATTAAAATCACCTAGGACAGATGGATACTAAGGTATATTTTGTTTATGGAAGTGGATTTTTAAATCTGTTAAGGAATAACACTAAAATATTATAAGTCTTCATCAAAATTTCCAAATAAAGAACCTAATCCATTGAATTAGTCAGGTCAGGTGTGCCAACGTCTAAGCCAGGTGGCGCTGCACGCATGGGCAACAACTGGCGGTCTGCCAAGACACCGGTCGCGGCAGGGCTGTGGGTTCGAAACTATTGCAAATAACGGAACAAGTGGTTTCAGTAAGGTTATTGGACCGGTAAGACATGCAAACGAAATTTTACATTACCATTGCCAAAATAGAAAGCTAATAGTTAGTGATTTTAACTTGTTACATTTCCATTTTAAATGTTTTTTTTAAGCTTTGTCACCCACTAGGGCTTTCTCCTGTGTCGTGGGTGCGTTTACAAACATACAAGTTCACATACACATGACACCCGGCCCGGAACAACAATCTGTATAGATCACACAAAGAGTTATTCCGTGCGGGAATCGAACCCGTGAAACGTTTCGCGGCAGCCAGTTGCACAACGCCAACAGTGCAGTCAACAGACAGAATAAGTGTATTGGAACGTGTATATATTTTTTAATTGCATTTATTTATTTTTTGAACGTGTGTGTAATTCACAAAATATTTAATCTTAATTTCAGGATCAAAACCAAGCATCTTGTTAATTTGAACCAATCCACTTTTTTGCATCACAGAAAATTTTACTTACATCGTTTAAAGTAATGTGAAAACACAAAAAATACCGCGAACTTCCATTTTATTTACCACACTCACCGCGAAATACGTTGGTAAACATTTTTTAATTAATATTGCTTTTTCAGAAAGTAGTTACTAGGCGAACAGAACCGCCGAGTGAGTTACGAAAACATGCACCAAATTAATTAAAATCACCCATTTTTGGGTTCAAAACCTGCCGAACGTATTTGTTGATATTTCAACTTTATACATTTTTATTAACTGGTGTTGGTTTTACATATTGGTTTGTAAATATTTGATTACTTCATGATTAAAATAAATTAGTTTTTGTTGTAAATGTGTAAAATATATATAATACTAGCGGACCCAACAGACGTTGTCCTGCATATCAACTTGAATGTATAAACAAAAATTCATTCAAATTAGTTCAGCTGTTTAGGATGAATAACCTAAACATCGACTGCAGCGCCATCTGCCGGACTGATTTGTGAATCTAAACCATTCCCAGATCCCCTTGAACACACACAAAAAATTTCATCAAAATCGGTCCAGTCGTTTGAGAGAAGTTCAATGACATACACACTCACAGAAGAATTATATATGTAAAGATTATTGTGCGAGTTAAGTTTTGGTTTAAATAATTTTATGTTTCTGCTTCGTTATGGGCGTATGATTTTTATTAATCGTTATAGGAAGCGAATCATTAATATTGTGAAATCATACATATTAAAGGTTGCCACTGCCACATATCACTTTCAAAGACAGTAAAATATGTACTACATTATAAATAATGTCTGTGTGCTATAAATACACTATAAACAAAGTAGTAGTAAATACATATTTTATAGCTAACACAGTTTCAAATTAATAAATCGATGTTCACCACTAAACACAGGCCTAAATTTGAACTGGGACGCCTATAAATATAATATGTGTGCGGCAACCCTACTTGTACGCATTGGCTACACATCGAGATGAGGCTACATATCATGATCTCGCATTGTATGATCCTTCCGTACATTTGACGATCAGTTTATACTGGTTCTGTGGAGCTTGATGTGGGTGCGGTCAGAACTCGACTGAGTCATAAACCCGGTCTGACCGTCTGACTGATTGACGACATCGAGAGCTTTGTTTGTTTTCTGACATATCATTACACAGACAGATACATTTATGATCTCCAATATTTTATTTGTAAACTACGGTTAGGAGTGTAATGAGTGACAGTTCAGATGTTTTATTTACTAGGTCTATGTAGTAGAAGATGAATGTGCTGTAAAAGATTGGTATTTTTTATGGCATAAGCCGCTAAACGAGCAGACGGATCACCTGATAGTAAGCAATCGGCGTCGTCCATGGACACCCGCAACACCAGAGCCGTTACAAGTGCATTACCGGCCTTTTGAGAATTGGGAATTTGAAGATTGCTAGAGATGCGTGGATTCAACAACAATACCATTTCTATGACATTTGTAGAATATATGTCTACACAAGTGTATAGGTATGTGTTAGTAAAGTATGCATGGTATGCACGCCTTGAGCTGATGCATCCGTGTAGAGATTGTTGAAAATGTCTGAGACGGAAAGGTATCTCACTAGCTACATATGTACCTCTATATGCTAGCTACAGACTAATACATCTACATACAAACAAACCATCCGAGCATTTCACGTTCCAATCCAATGTCTGAGACTGTTTCGGTCCATAATTCTAAATAATAAAATTAATAAATTATCCCTCAATTTAAATGGCTCCTGGTAACTATCGATATTTTTTAGCTCTGTTATAATCGTGCCAACATTCAATAACACTAGAACTAGTTCAATTCTTATTCATTGACCTCGTCTTCACATCGCAATCAAAATACACCTTCTCGATTATCTATTATCCTGGTTACGTGGTAATGGACATTAGACTATTAATATGCATGTGTCTGTCTGTTTGTCTGTGTACCTATGTTTCAATCGCGCAGTACAATAAATATTCGCATTACATTGCTCTGTTTATATGTGCCAATCGTGCGTCATTCTGTTTCCGGGTGGCGATGTATTGTAAACAGCAGAACTAGGTCGTTAAGGCTTTACTACACGTAGTAAACTATTTCGACGGAAACGGATACATAAGACAGACTGGAGTATAAATTATACAGAATGGTTAAGATTGAACTGTGCAATTATTATTCTGTAATTCACTACACTTTTCTCCTCTCAATTGCTGTAGGTGGATGTAGAGTTCCCTATGTACTACTTATTACCATCAGTTAGGTACTCGTGTTAACCTTGGTATACTTTGGCGTGGAAAGTCTACGGCTAAGGAAACCCTATGGAAATGACTTCCCATGGCTTCACTTTAAAACTTTAATTAATTAGAAACCGTTTCGATACAAAATATTTGTATACTAACATCGTGAACATGTACCAGGAACACATAAAGAAATGGAATGAAAAAAAATATTCGTCATAACTTTTAGTGAAAATCCATGCCGCGCCACAGAAAAAATGTTTAAGTATCATACAGGGTTTACTGAGTGTATATTTATGACCTAAATTGAAAATACTCATATTTAGTGAAATCTGTTTATTTATTTGGTTTTCTTTACATTAACAACATATGAACGAGGATGAAGATGAGTGTTTGAAAATACGCTTTTAATACATCCGGGTCAAACTATGCGGGTTAGTGACATAATTTCATGATATTCGTATCTCCTACACTGTACACACGTGTTGCACCTTTGATGTGAAGTGGCTTTATGGATGGACTAAACTCACTTCATTTTTATGAGCTCGCATTGTAGCAATAAAGATCCCGATAGCCAAATGGTACGTATATGTTGTGATTTAATAAAATTGTAAAACAATGCTGTTACAAAACAGACACAATGAAACAAAATATCACATTCTGATTTACATACAAATAAATTCGCATTTGTGTTTAAAATTAAAACGATCACAAATAAATTACAATTTATTTACTCTGTTCGCTCTTAAAAACTTGGTTTAAAATTAACATATATCGCGTTTAAAGTACCAGGGTGGCATGAATGTAGGGATGAATACGGCAGCTCGGCGTATTTCCGCGGGGATACGTTTTAAAACCAATTGGAGCGTGGTTGAGATCCCTCTGCGTGTTAGGTCGACGCGAACCCACATAAAATTAATACATATTACACTGCGTACGGGTTCTTTTATTTTAAAACGAAATAATATGGTCGCCTGGTAGGGGTAGATTTTGTGAAAGAAGCACGTAACCAAAAGTAATTGAGTGTACTCCCAAAAATTTTAAGAATTGAATTTAATCTATTATTACAAACTTTGCAGAACTACGTAATAGGTACCAGTCAGGTACTATTTATTTCTTTTGAGAAATTCTTGAGTTCACTTTGTGTTTTAGTCAAGGATTTTACTTTCATGTTCATTAGTTACGATTTTTTTATTTCTATTAATTTTGGGTAGCCAAGAAGCAACGTAGACAGAATAGACACAGTAATATAATTTCGAAGTTTAGTTGAAAAATCTCATCATCGATTACCTATACAGTAAGTTTGTGTGTGTTTGTTATAAATAAAAAAAGAGTAGCAGCGCGACAGTCGCCGTTGCATGTCGCGGAATGCTGTTCATGAATATGAGCCTCAAGCATGGCTTGAAACTAGTCGGGTACCTTGTCATACTGTTACGTGAGTAAGCCGAAAAACTAAAAAAAGTATTTAATTAAAAACCGAACAATAGAAGATCTCTTTATGAAAAACGACAATAGCAAACATAGAGGTACAATGCGTACAATTATTTACCGCCGCACAATGACCCACAATATGAGTGATATGAGTATGTGTACGAGTGTTGTGACCACGTCACGGGGGTAAAAACCTCATAACTTCATATTAATCGAGATTATACCAGCCTTTTTGTTACGAACATACATATTTAAAAATGATTCAGTGTTATGTTATGCTAATCAAATGTATTTGTATAGGATTACTCAGATTTCGGATGGATGCACTTTGTAACATGTAAAAGCTCATCTGATACAATGTGTATTGTCTGGCAGAGTCCGTTTAGATTTAAGTCGTTACATCTTTTAATAATACTACCAAGCTCCCAAAATCCTAAACTTATTAAACTGTCAAATACCAAGCGGTCACCGGTGACCGCAACCTATTGTTCTATAATTGTGTCTGCTAAACCGGTACTCGACGAGTTAAGAAAGGGCTTTAACTCGAATTAACCGAAAAATTTTTTGCTTGAAAGATGAATAAAAAATCTCAAACGGTTCATCCAGATAATTTGATGTCAATATTTACTTTTAAAAAGCTGCTCAAAGACATAAAACGGATAAAAAGGAAACTTTTACTCTTTGTAATCTGGGTACAAAGGGCGGCTGGTCGCCTGCGGTGGCCATTGATAAAGGAAATTGCACGGCGTGAGCTGACGTCACGCGATAACGGCTCGGAAGAGATCCCAATCGGCCGCATGCTGATCAACTGCGGACGACAGACGGCGCGCTCGGGACGATAAACGTTATTGAGACATTGTTACTGAGCTTTTTATCATCAACCTGTCCATTACACTGTAACTGTTTCAATAGATCGAGGCAGTATTTCACCCCGACCCACCGCCTGCTTCTATATAAGGCACAGGTGCGGCCCCACATGGAATACTGTTCTCATCTTTGGGCGGGGGCACCCCAGTACCAGCTTCTTCCTCTGGACCGCATTCAGCGGCGTGCCGTTCGGATTGTTGGATGTCCGGATGTTTCAAACCGGCTCGACACTTTGGCAATGCGTAGAGATGTAGCTTCACTGCATTTTCTACCGCTTATACCACGGGGAGTGCTCTGAGGAATTGTTTGACCTGATACCTGCCGCATCTTTTCGCCATCGACCCTCACGACAGCATATGCATCCCCATCATATAGATGGTTGGCAGGCCACAACTGTGCGGTTCTCACGTAGCTTCCTGCCTCGCACAGCAAAACTGTGGAATGATCTGTCGTCGGCGGTATTTCCGAACCGATACGACCTTCAAACCTTCAAGAGAAGAGCGTACTCCTTTTTAAAGGGCCGGCAACGCACCTGTGACTCTTCTGGTGTTGCGGGTGTCCATGGGCGGCGCTGATCGCTTACCATCAGGTGATCCGTCTGCTCGTTTGCCTCCTATTCCATAAAAAAAAAAAACTGTACATTGCTACATTTGTTGAAACTACACTGCGTAGTAAACTGAAGCTATCACATCTGCAAATGAATGCTTTACTCAAATCTGCAATTCATATTCCATCGCTTCAAAGCAAAGTGCAAGGATTATGCAAGTGAACCAGAGACGTTAATATTACATTTCCGACCATTTCATCTCTTTAAAATGACATGTAGTTTATAGTTTTCGTACCTATAGGAAAACAATAAATACGTGTAGGTAGTTAGGTACTATTCCAGTCAGTCAGAACTCAATCAACGTCATCTATCCATTATAAATTAATATAAACATCCTTTTGATTGTTGTGAGTCAGTCCAAATCCGCCATTTTGACCAGTAAACATTAACAAGGTTTCAACAAAATATTTATTTAGCTAGCGACTTTCTGCAAATACCGAGAATGACCCGGGGAGAGGTCAACAACCGATTGTCCCGGGGCGAATGTCAACTTAGTACGGAATCCACTAGGGAAGTATAAATGCGTGGAATTTGCATAACGAATAGTTGTAGCACAAAATGTGAAGTGGACAAGTTAGACTTGTTACGTATTCTGCTACCCTGGTACGCTGAAGAGGATTTTCATACTTTCTTCAGGATTGGAAAAATTATTCTTGTAGTTTACAAATAGAAAAAGGGTTGAAGTAAAATGAATTAGTGAACAACGTACAAGTGAAAAAATGTAATAATATCGTCATACCCTTTCATTAAAAAAACATTAACAGCCAATAAAATGAAACGTTACTACAGAGTAAACACAGGTCCTCAAAGTTATATCCATTATTATTTTATAGCACACTCGAACAGAAAGTGTGGCTCAGATAAAGCTTTCGATAACAATACTTGTCGCGGCTTGTTTTATCGATACACAACAAGCGACGGCGATGTGACGCAAATTAAGCTGGTTTGATGGAATTTATGATAGGAAGAAAATGAAAAAGGGATCTTTTCAATATTAGAAAACTTAAGACCATCACGTCAACCTTTTATTCTTTGCATGGATGATTATGATCTAATTACTAATAATCAAAGCCATTATTTTTTGTTATTTAATAGCTTAAAGAATAGAATAAGGTTTCTTGTTTTAAATATTAACAAGAAGAAGTTTCGGTGCATGTGCGGAGGAATTGCACAACTTGATTCACCCTAGTCCTTTCCATCATCGTACCACAAGACAATCGGCGATGCGTCACCGATTCATTGTAGATGTTCCACATACACGCACAAAGCCCTTCTTTGCCAGAGTCTTCAAGGCCTGAGTGAATAGGTTGCTTATGGGACGACATGCTCCATCGTAGACAGCATCATCGCTTATCACCAGGCGAGATAGTAGTCAAACGTCGACCCATCAAATGTAAAAAAAGTTCACATAAACGTATGTGTAAGTCAAAAATATTGAACAGATAGGAATGAACTGAGGGCATTCGGGACAGACAGTCTAACGAACGATACAGCTGAGTGATATGAGCTTTTGTACACGTCAGGCGTGATAAAATAATATTTTGCAATTTTTTAAATATTTCTGGAGTCTTGTATAACAAAGACCTAGCAACTTAGCATGAAGAAGAAGAAGTCTTACCTGACTTAGAACGAATATTACGATATTGAAATAAAAACTCTACAGGCAACATCAACATTGCTTCTGAAGCCTATAATAAAATAGCCCCTTTATAGACTTGAATAAACCAAAACTGAAATGGCTGTCCTTTAACCCATTATTATTGAATAACACATGTAACATGTATCTCCAGAATCTACGGATTATGTAAAACGGTGATAACCCCGAATATTATGGGATAGTGACGGGGGTCTATCCTCAATACGGGGGTCTATCCTCAATACGCCGGTAGCATACTAATCTGTTATGGGAACAAATGACTAATATTATTGTGATATAGTGAGCCAGATAATAGCAGTTTTCGTCAGTTGGTTAGGTAACTTATCTTTATAAATCTCAATGATAGTAAACTTATTGTAAACGGGAAGGGAGGTGCTGTGTCAAAAACGGTAATTATTGTTTTAGCCTTAAAATACTGTTCATATTGCTAGCTCATTGTAATGTTATGCTTACTACGCAGGCTATAACTCAGAGGACACTATAAAAATAATAAATAAACAATGAATAAAAAAATAAACAATGAACTAATCGACCACAATAAGAAAAAAATTAATTTTGAAAATGTGAATCCACTCAGATTTAGCCTACATCAGTTAGTACGTACTTACATAATAATTCAACTACCCCGAGCTACCCTTCGCTCGGTGCCAAGCCGAGCTGCCAAGTTGTACTAGGCTGGTAGAGATTACCAAGGAGTTAGTTGCTTGGAACAAATCTGGAGATGTTAACACGTCAAGTATGAAATAGAATTCAGTGTATGTTGACGAAGGTGGAATATAACGAAAATTACATTATAGTTTTGTTGAAGACTGTGTTTGGTTGAAGGTTGAATTTCAAAATGGTTTTATTTATGGTTTACTCGTGTCCAGGAAACCTGTTTTATTATGTGTGTTACAAACTCATAATATGAAATTTGATATTATACAATTATAATTATAACTACTGTGAAATACCTCTAATCCTAAATCCAAACCTAATGAATGGGTACTAATGGTACTGATGGGTACTAATGGGTAATGAAACCCGTAAGTGGTTAAACCGATTCTTATGAATTCAGTTTGAAAATAGATAAGATCTGTTAGAGACATAATATAGACGATAAATATAAGAAAAATAAAACAGTCTTCAATCTCTCCATACAACTTATATACCGCAATCAATATACAAAGTCTAGAATACTAAACAAAGCATTTTTTCCTGATCCTAAAAAGAACTATGAACCAATCCTTTGAAGTATGCCGCTACAAAATACTCCACAGGGAGATCCCGACAGTATCTGTGATAAGCTATTATCATATAGTATGGCTATGATACGTCAATAAATATAATAAGCTGAACTGTAATGATGGCGGTCTCTATCAACATGCTTTACACACTACAATCAATTCATTGTGCAAAGCGGTTTGCTTTGAACAAAATGATTGATGTTTGATAGTAAAGTAGAAAATCAACCCATCTCTAACCAAAATTTTACACAAAATTAATAAAAAAGTAGTCTTTAAACATTGGAAATAAGGTCTATAATAAAGGTGGGTGAGACAGGACACAGGTATCCTCTTGGCTTCAATTTGAGGGTTTATGGATCTCGAAAAGAATTTTCCGGTCCGGACAGATTCACATTATCGCCGCGTTCGTTGTAGCCGGGCCGGCCAACCATGCAGTCCATTACTATTTTATACTATACATAATACTGACTTCTAAAAAGATTTTAAACTAGAAATTTTAGTAGTAAGTTTTTCAGAAAAGTGCGTAAAGAATAGATAATAAAAGGCTCTTATACCTGCTCTATAAAAATAAGTGGTTGGTACTTTGTGTTTTATTCGGTAACATGTGTCATTGTTTCTTTACTGCTACATCTTCAACATAAGTGGCCGCTGCTGACCAGCCCAAGCCCTTCTCACACGGAGAAGATTTGAGACACAGTGACATTAATCACCGCGCTTGTTCAATGTGGGTTGGCGATTCCAACTTTATAATTAGAAATTATTAGCCCACATTTTCTTACGATGTGTTCCTTCACCATTTGTCAGTGGTGTCCAAATAATCTTAGATAGTCACTTACTGTTACATGCTTAAACTAAATAAAATAAAATAGTCTCTACTATGATATTAATCTCATCTTTCCCCCAGTTTGTAGTCACTCTTTAACTTAGCAAGTCAACTACTGCAAGTACTATACTAGTTTCAGTTTATACAAAGTCAACTTATGCAGCATTACTGAAAGAATATTAAACGACTGGAGTTTCAGCTCATTGTGTGAAATATTGTATTATACATTGTAAAGTTCTTTATAACTTAGTAAGAGGTTGTTACGGTGTACTTTGTGAAGAATTTTGTAGTGAAATTGATTATGTAGGTATGTTTTTAATAGGATATGAGTTCCATAGCCACAAAATTATGTAGTTTTATTTCCTTCATCTTCTTTCATTATTATAACATCTGCTGTTTTGTGAATGGAAAAAGTAGAAGTAGGTATCATTATCTGAATGGTGAGTATCCTTTCGATAAGGAAGTTTTCTATAATCATAGAAGGTTCAGGTATAGAGGTAACGTCATAAATCCTGATAAAATTCAAATTGCTCCCTGGACCGCTACTACCTAAATTTCTAAAGTCCTTGTCCAACCCATGCTAAGATTTGCATTCCAAATTACTGGATATCATCGAGAATTTTAAAATGAAAGAACCCTTCTTTAAAACACCGCACACCGATAGAAAAGAAACATTGATAAAGCTACAAACAAAAATCTGTCTGTTTTCTTTTAAGTGACATTGATGGAAAACAGGAAATATATTGTGAACTGTCTATTCTATAGTAACGTTCAGTAATTGACAACGAAGTTAATCAACAGGAAAGAAAGATTACAGGGGAAAGTTATTTGTTTGTTCCAACTCGTAATGGACTGGAGATAATGTTTTGAGTTCATTGTAATGTATAACGAAAAATAAATAGGTACTCCCAATATGTTTATGTTTACCTAGTACCTAAGCGAAAAGTGGGTGTTGCCTAATTATAATGTGCATCGTTACTCACCTCTCAAGAAAATGAAAGGTATGGTATGAATCATGTTAAAATTCTGGTTATTTGAAACGTCAGATTTTCGTGGTTATAATTTTATTACTAAACATAATTCTTCATTTTTCAATACTTACATAACCAGAGAGATTTGTCTATCACATCTCGTACTAGGCTACCAGGAGTTATTAAGAGTAGAAGAACTAGACACAAAACATTCTAGTTTAGTTCTCGACACAAAATTCTTCGTCACTTATTAATATCGCACACTTTCTTTCCTATTACTCACAACGATTATAATTATTACTAGCTGTGCCCGCGACTTCGTTCGCGTAGAATAGTGACTATGAGCAGCGTTCTTTTTTTTTAAATATATACTTATTATTATTTTAGATTTGGATCATAATCACAGTCATTTTGGGTAGCTAAAAAACCTACTTTACTGTAATGCTTCTCTATATACAATATTAGACGTATGGCCATCGGGGGTGAAAGCATACAGGCTGCTGGGATTGCTAAAACGGGACAGAGCCACATACAATTGACCGTGCGAAAAACTGCTGATACTTAGATCTATACCCACAACTTTCAGTAATTTTATTTTGTTCTGTATTCGTTGCATGTATCATCTATCTACACTGTGTCTTATGTTTAATTTCCTTTTCCTGTCGCAGGTCTGCAGGAAGAAATCCCTTAAGGGATATGCAGTACCTATGTACCTCATGTTTATAATGTGTTGTCCTGTGTAATATTGTCTGTGTGGTGTAGGTACATAAAATGATAAATAAATAAATAAATAAATAAACTTTTAGAGTCTGACCTTGAGCTTTATTAATTGTCATGGCGAAACATAGGCTCACTGGAAACTGAATTCGTTTAAAATTAAACGGAAATTTTTTTGGAATGAGAGGAATCTGAGGAATAAAACTACTATCACCTTTTCCGCACCCTGTTAAATATATATATATTTATAAGCCATTTCTGAGATTAGCGTGAACAGACAAACAGACAAAAAAAAAGTTAGTTACATTTTTGGGTTCAAAATCGACATAACAATAGCCCCTGCTATTTTTTTATTTTTATTTTCAATGTACAGACAGCACTTTTCTACAATTTTATTATATGTATAGATATAGATAGATGTACATTTCCCGTTATAATATATCCGGAGTACGATTTACAACACAGTACGTTTCAGCATAGTACCGTGCAATATGCAACTGAGACCAGCTCACATCCGCACTAGCAGTGTTGCGATCAAAGGAATCCCTTCTAAATTCATGCACTCCGCGTCACTCCCGACAAATAATATAAACTAAAACATTGTTTAATGTACGTTTGTACTATTCCAAAGAGCTAAGCTTCCGTTCATTCTTAGTTTAAATACTTTAGGAACTAGGTTAGTGCGACGGATAATGCAGTAAGAATGTGTAAATATGGAGTCATATTTATTTTAGGTAAGTACAAGGTACAAGCTAACTACCTAGTAAAGTACATAATCGTATGACTACGATCCCTTAGATCTGATGTTTTATTGATACTAAAATACTTAAATGATCAAAGGAAATCAGTTTTGTCAAACAGTTAACTGAATTTGTGTGGTATCTAAATGTCCACACATGTCGCTGAGAACCTAACGGGTAACCGGGGCTCCGACTCGACGTGCAGGAGAAGGAACGGGGTGGTTTTTAGTCAGTAAGAGTCTGACACTCCCTCTCGCCTCACCCAGGCGGGAGCAGTCATTCGATGATTTTCCCCTCTTAAAAAAAAATGTCCACACATTTTCAGTGACATTTATTTTGTCATGTTAAAATTCTATACGATTAAATAGTTCATGTTTAGCTTTTCAAGTTCAAAACTTCAACTCGTGTTCTTTTAAATCATTATGAATAAAGTACACAAAAACGTCTTTTTTGTTGAAGCCATCATTATGAAAAAGTAAACAGCATTTTCTACTATAGAAATGAAAAGATTTTTTTCTAAGCGAAATTTGTTCGCGTCGCGCGTCGCCGGCTAAACACAACTCAGCAAGTTGTTGAAGTGTTCCCGTTTCTAACATCTGTTGTGAAAACAAAACGTGTTTACTGCCTACCCCCTAGAGCCGCCATTAGGGGCCGTTTTAGCTCCACATTATAATATTTCAAAGTTTTACTAAACAAGGATTTACGCCATTTTCGAGGAAGTAATGCGGAGTTACGTTTTGGCTTTTGCGCCGCGCGGGTACGAAACGTGTAGAATGGGATACTGAAGGCTCCATAAGGAATATTAATTACATTAATAACCAAATTCAGAATGGCTTTCAAGTTGAGCAATTGTTAAAACAATTCTGCAGCTAGCTTTTTGTAGGAAACGTGTTTTCTTAGTTCAATGGCTCTGAAAATATGGCACGTAAACGTACATTTCCTGAATAAAATATTCTTTGAAAACAAAATGCCGTTAAAGTTTCAATGTTGATCAAAGCTATAATTTAAAACATGACATTATTAATAACAATTTTCCACAATAACAATATCCATAAGCTTAAAATAAAGGTCAAATTATAATAGTCAGTATCGTAACTCAATTATGTTGATTACGCATAAAGAACCCTATTTTCATGGAAATAAGAACTAAGTAGGGACGAAATGGGGTAGAAATTAATTGTTAGGAGGCACATTAATTAAAAACGGCTACAGAAATTATGAACATAATAAAAATGTTTGGTCGGTTCATTACCCGGGTAGGGGACGAAAAGGTACCTCAATTACTAAGGTACCATGAAACGAAGAGAATATGCTAGACTATGGTGAAATTGAAACGACCTCTTGCAATTACACGCATAGATTGTCTTAAGACAATTTCAGTTTAGTTTGGCTGCCATAATTCTATACATACACAAAAGGAATTATTCCTAGCCATTACGTATTCAGAGCAAAGTTTAAAAACCCGTCAGTCAAACTATCCAAGCTTCAGTTCCGTGCTAAATCTAGCACCAACCTTGAACAAACAGAACTTCATCTAGTTTTACAATAGTTTACAACAAAACCGCTCAGTTTCTTGTCTGTCACAATTCTGTGTTAATCTCACAGTATACGCCGAGCTAATGGAATGCAAATGTTCAGAAATACCGATCGACAGCCGCTGATTGTAGTGTTTACATTTTGAGACCGCTAACTGTTGATGCTGTCCTGGTAACGATATTGTTAAGACGCAGTAAATCGACAAGCCTTTTGAAGTTAAAAAAGAAGTAGATAATAAATATGAAAAAGGTTTTAAGGGCTTTCAAAAATGTTTAAAACGCTGTATTTTTTCCGATTGTGAAGTAACTCATGAATTTTTTTGTTCACACGATTCGCATTGGTTTTCAAATTTGAAAACTCGCTTCCATTTTCGATTAGAAGCTACATTAATACTGCAACACACTGTTACAGCGTGTCGACAGGGTAAAAAAATCAAAAAAGTAATTAGTCCGTCATTAAGATCGCACGAAAATATCAGACACGTATTTTTTGTTTTATCAAATTAACAGAAGAATACGTAGTTATTCCGCATTAAAGTTAGGGAGTGGGGGGTGTTGACGTCACACTTACGGAGAAATCGTACCTAATTGTGACGTCACGCGTCATTTTAACTCAAAATATCTATATGTTTTTTTGGATACGAGAAAAAAGAAAAAATATGTATCGAAGATTTTTAAAATATCTAAAAGACGGACAAAAAATTAAAAAATAGTCGCCATGCCTATTGTAACAACATTACTTTGACGTTAAGCCAAACGAGTATAATATTAATAGGTCATTAACACACATTTACTACCCCTACAGTGTGTTTGTATTATAAAGGTTAACCGAAATGAGAACAGTTTTAATAAGTACATGGCACTTACTTAGCTAAATGTTAGTGATCGATACAGGGTTGTGACGTAAATAAAGGTGTTTGCCGAGAGTTTGTAGAGCCGCACCCTCTATATTGAAGATCGAAAGCCTGCCCCTAGCCAGGTCCGAAGGTTATGGCATGTTTGTTCAAATTCATTGCGATAGAGTTTATGTTGTTAGCGATGAAGGAAATTTTCCAAGTTATATTAATGTTACTTATTGTAAGAACAAGGAAACACGAGGAAATATATTAAGCGATTGAGCTTAGCAACCGTAGTAGGTATTTCAAATTTACCTCCTGTGGTTTCTGGAGGTCAAACAGGTAATAAGACAAGTTTACTTATAAAGAAAAAGTTACAACTATCTTAATCAGTGGTCCGTTGTCGTGGTGGCCCGGAGGTTTAAGACGCCCGCTTCTCATACATGAGGGTACGGGTTCGAAACCTACCAATGGCAAGTATCAATGTGACTTTTTCCGAATTATATGTACTTTCTAAGATTATCACTAAGAATCACCTCTGACAAACGGTGAAGGAAAACATCGTGAGGAAACCTGGGCTTATAATTTCTAATTATAAGTTTGTAATCGCCAACCCGCATTGAGCAAGCTAGGTGATTAATGCTCAAACCTTCTCCGTGTGAGAAGAGGCTTTGCTCAGCAGTGGGCATTTATAAGCTGTTGATGAATCAGTGAACCTAAAACTATGAAATGGAGTTATTTTCGATGTTCTTGTCATAAAGCATGTTGGAACAGTTCTGTTAAGAGGCCATGTTATCTAAGTAGAAAGCCGTGTATCTTAAACACTATAATTATCTAGTTTAACTCGTCGAGTACCGGTTTTGTAGACACAATTATAGAACAATAGGTTGCGGTCACCGGTGACCGCTTGGTGTTTGACAGTTTAAAAGCAATAACATTTTTATATTAAAAAGTTTCCCACGATAAATCCCAACATATCTCCCGGACCTGCCACAGCACACGCCACACAATTCAAAGTTACTACATAAATAATGATGTACAAAATTATTGTTCCGATAAGCTAGTGACGTCCGGTCACTGGCAAGCCGGACGTCCGGATTGGAACGATACGGTCAAACCGGCACGGATCGGAAAGGAAAAATCACGGTAACACTGCGGCACGGATATAATTCTCTCGTATAAGTTATTTATTATCAGTGATTATTGGCGATATCGATAAATAATTGTACGATTATTATTGAAATAACTTGTGTGTGGTATACTTATATATGAATCGATTATTGCATGTGGTTTTATTAGTTATAACTTGATTTGAATGTATTATGTTCTTTAAAAGCACCTTTTAAATATCTACACAAGACAGGAATCAAACTTAAAACGTGATCACGTTGAGCGTGCAGCTAAAAAAATATGTCCCTTCTTGCCCATGACTGTCTTCTAGCTTCACTTAAATGATAGACAAACGCATTTATATACTCACATTATTTATTTACTTCAAAACTGTCTTGTGGACGACGGTCTAATTGAAAGAAACGTTATGATTAATGTTTCAAAACTATGTAATAACTAGCTTCTGCCAGCGGTTTCGGCCGTGTTCCCGTGGCAAAAAGTGGCCTATGTGATATTCCAGACCATAATCTACCCCTGATCCAAATTTCACCTCGATCCCGTCAGCCGTTTTGACGTAAAAGAGTAACAAACACACACACACACACACACACACACACACACACTTACAAACTTTCGCATTTATAATATTAGTAGGATAGTAGGATTGGCCTAAATAGTAACATAACATTATCACGCCTTTTAGAAGGGGTAGGCAGAGATGCACATTACAGCACTTAATGCTACTGTACAATAGAGGTATAACACCCACTTTTCACTATGTATACGTTATGAATCCCATGTAATAGGGGGTGAACCTATTGCCATATACCGGGCACAATTCTAGACTCCGTACACCACTGAGATTTTTTTTTAAAAACCCAGTAGTACTTTGCCCGACCCGGGAATCGAACTAGAGATCCCTTACCCGGCAGTCGCACTTGCGACCACTCGGCCAAGGAGGCAGTCTATGATAGTAGACATACGATATTCCAATGTAATTAATCTTTTGCTATAAAAATGTAAACTCATACTTTGTCACTCACCATATCTACTTCTTATTTACCAACCAAGAAGTGATCGACTTTTTCTATTTCTACCTCGCAATAATATTTGTGTGACCTTCAGATATCTGCTAATAACAGTTTTGATAGATTTCTGTGTGATCTAGATTCGTTGAATGCAATAACAGAATCGAACGTGAGTGCAAAACTAATGTCGATTGATTTTTATTACTGTTTCTTTTTTATTTTTGTAGTTTTAGTTAAAGGTTTTTAGACAAGAACTTTAGTTTAGAAACCTACATACTATTGACAATAGATTCCTTTGAAAGATTTCATCAAACAAATTTTTATTTGTATAGTATCATTATTTCAAATTAGAATTAGATAATAATTGTAACTGTACTTGTGTGGGCACCATGTTTAAAACAATCATTCATAAGTTTAGCTTCTTATTTTATTTCAGGAGTTGATTCCCGAGTCCAATGGGACCCCGACATTTAATGAAATGTTGACGTTGTAATGTGGTTACATCGTTCTCACATATATATATACATTAGGAAAAGGAACAGATAATGTATCCAAGAGAGTGTAAAAAACTTTTTTTTTAAAGAGTAACGATGAACTTTTTGCTCGTTCTCCTCCATTCGAACCTACACTTTGGAACGAGCGCCTAGCTTCACTGACAGACAGGCGGACGGATAATTCATTTATTGATATTTCCTAAAAAGTGCCTAATTGAGGTTTAATTGAAATAAATGACTTATGAATAGTACTTCAACTCCTTATTGTGTGCATTGCAATTCACATTCAGATACGTATATGTTACTGATACATAAAAGTTTATTCGAAAACCAATATTACTACATAACTACTTTTTCAATAAATAAATTAAGCGTCAGTGGCCTTTGCATTTATTAAGTTCACCTTGTGTACCGTTTTGTTTGTAGATACATCAAAGTTTCAACAAATAAATCTTCAGTAACAAGACAACTATAAAACACATTATCCATAATATAAAGGAATTAACAGAACGGTAATTAAATGTATTTATTTAGTTTATTTCATTCTGGATAGATCTCGATCACGCCGACATATTGTACTTCTGCCAAAACTCACACCGTTTTATTTCCAATTCAAACAACTTTTGGTAAATAAATCGTAAAATAAACTTTTTGAAGATAAAATGCAACAATTACTACTCGATACGTGTTTAACACCTGAAAGCTATGATTACCTGGTACATTTAACTGATCTAGAGGTTTCGATTTTGTTGAGCATGTCTTATTGTGATTTTAAATAGCACGTTATGTGTTGTTTGGAAATGTAATTGATGTCTCATAATAGTTTGATCTAACTAAAACTACAAGCAACTGAGCCACAAAACTTTCCTAAACAAACTTCAAATTTCAACCACCCACATTTCATCGTTTAACGTACTAGGATATCATAAAATGAAGCTGGCAACATAGCTTCATGCACTTTAAGCAAAGGCTTTCGATAGCTGAGTACGTTACTACTATTCATAAGGTCTATTCCCACATTGCACACTGAGGCACCTTATTGCCGGGGAAATTCGAAACTGGTATCCCTGGAGGTAAACTTGATGTGGTAGTGTTAACCGAATACATACATATATAACATCACGCCTTTTATCCCCGAAGGGGTAGGCAGAGGTGCACATTCTACCACAGTACAATGTAACACCCACTTTTTCACTAGTTGTTATGAGTCCCATGTAATAGGGGGTGTGCCTATTGCCATATACCGGGCACATTTCCAGACTCCGTGCTACTACTGAGAATTTTAAAAAACCCAGTAATACTTTGCCCGACCCGGGAATCGAACCCGAGACCCCTTGCCCGGCAGTCGCACTTGCGACTACTCGGCCAACGAGGCAGTGTTAACCGAACTTGCTCCATATTTACTTATAATTAAGTTTTAATATCCCATGTCGCTTGTGAGTAAGGGTTCCGAAATATGGAATGGAATTATTTAAATAACGACTACGACATATGTTATACAAGTTGCCATTCGATAAAAACAAGTTTTCCCAAATGAGTAGGCAACGATATGCTGCAAGTAAGATGCACGTTTCAATTTACAGATCAATTTATTTGTCCCATGTTGGTTTAGTTTATGGACTTTCGAATCGTATACTCGATGTAAATAAATACAGAGACCCTTATAAAACTAAGTAAACCATCGAAATCAAAGCTAGCACTTAAGGCCACCATTATAAAACCTCAAACCAGTGAAGTATTAAAGAATTTTATCATGATTTAAAAAGTTACCGGTGCGGACAGATGATTGTCAAAGTTTGTAGAGGACGAGAAATCGCACCTTGGGATTTCATCCAACATTTTTGTTCAAATTTAAGTCAAGTAGTTTATGGAAAAATACTGCTCTTTGACCTTTTACGTTATGAAATCCGTGTACCGTGAGTTTAGGTTATACCCGAAGATCTAAGTCGAGATACTTACTTAAACTTTTTACACTACAAAGTCCTACGTTGTTAGAATGGGTAAACTAAAAATACAGTGCAACTTATGACTAAAATATTACCTCTTTGATGCTTATAAGTTTCTAGTACCTAAATAATATCATTCTTAGCTAAACAATTAATCCCTAGGACCATAATCGCTACTTCAAAACCTTTACCGTGGGCCTAACAAAACACGTTGTTTTCGTTTACATTTTGTTTAATTGTTCTCCTCATCAGCACGCGGTACGACATCAAGAGTCATTACATGGTTCCCTAGTACAAAGGCGCTACGAGTACTGAGGTGTTTTTAAACAAAAACAGTGTTTGTTTTAATTACTTACTGGGTTTTTGTAAACTGTGGAGTTTATTTACTTTTCGTTCAATTCACTAATGGTAAGTTAATGAGATTGTTCGAGTTCATTTCTTTATTTGCAAAATTAAATTTACTAGGATTATGCTAGGTAACTTTAACACTAACAAAGACTACACTAGAGTGTAGCATTTTAGTTACAGGACAGATATTAAATACAATGTTAGCTAAAGCGATAGCGAAAACCACTTACACAATCATTACACAAACATGGTCATTAACAACCTTTATTACATAACAAATTATTTGATACATACAAATTAATCTGCAGTGAATATTTACCCAGCATTCGGCAGCAAATTGCTTTTGAAAAAACTATTTGAAACGCGTTAATTAACGTTTCAAACGAGCCATAAAATGTTCCCGGCTATCGAAATACTTTGCTAAATATAACAATATTTTGTAATTAATACATACTATTCAAATAACCAGGCTTTGCTTGTGAAAAACTATATTTTAGTGATGAACTATATGTAAAACAGTGCCTATTACGGGAAATACACCACAGTTTATTTCGAATTTTCTCACAAAAAAAAATCGTAGCTAGATTGTTAGTCGTGAACAACCATTATTTTGCAAAAAGAAGCACCGTGTACTAGGGATTTTTTTTTTATGGGGGGACAATCATCGAATGACTGCTCCCGCCTGGATGAGGCGGGAGGGAGTGTCAGACTCTTACTGACTAAAAACCACCCCGTTCCTTCTCCTGCACATCGAGTCGGAGCCCCGGTTACCCGTTAGGTTCTCCGCGACGTGTACTAGGGATACTACCCAGTGGCGGGTTTTTAATTTCAGTATTTTATACTTGTTATTTTTTCTTTGAAAAGGAAGGCAGAGGCTCACTATTTCTGAAATGTTATTATTTTGCATAGGTAATTTATACAACGCGGAAATATCAATATTAGCTACCTAGACTCGGTCTTAAAACTTTTTACTTTACACTGAATAATAAATGAATATTACACTTTACACTAAATGAAGAACAAAGTTAACGTGATGTCTCCGCGTAAGTTCTTCTTGTTTATGAGCCCCAGTCATGACTTGAAACTAGACGAGCACCCTTGAACTATTTATTATGTGACTACACCGGGTAATTCAAATTATAAAAACACCGCGTTTTCGGTATTTTACCAGTTATATTACAAGTCCCATGTAATAGGAGGCGATCCTATTACTACGTTTAAAATAAACAAAACAACAATAAAGCAACCATTTTGGTCACCGACACGACTATGGCTGCAGCCAAACATAAATTTCGTCAGTTCATTGTGTAATAGCACAGATCGGTTCTGATTTACGACGACTAAACGTCAACAAACTGCGAATAGCTCGTTAAAGACGCATACTACACGCTGCGTGCGTCGTGCGTCGGCGGTGCGTCACGCGACATCTGTTCAGGTGTGTGTATTGTGTACTATACCTACGCACACTAGCTACTAGCAAAGGTAGATGCTTAGTTGCATGTTCGAATGCGATGTATTTCGATATATAGTGACAGCTAATTTGATTTTCTATAAAATGAGGGGATCATGCGAAAATTCTAAATATAAGGGAGTTGTCCATTAAGGTACACATTTATACAATTTTTAGATATGAAAATTGATGTTGTTGTTTTGTAATTTGTCCAGTAAAACTTCGCTTCCTTGTCCGCTTAACTTGAAGAATTAATGTTTTTGAAACCCAGTGTAGAGGTATGTTATTTAAAGGAAATGAAACTTGATGATGCTTAAATTCTGGTAACTTTAATAGAATTTGTTCAGAAATAAATGAATGATTGGCAGAAAACCTGTTGCTACCAAGTTCTGAATGCACCGTGCAGTGTGCTGCTATAAATAAACGACATGTGTCACATGTGTCGCACGCGATGTGCAGCAACGTTAGTCTGTCGGTTCCATCTCATTAGCATCAAATTGCTGTACACATCGTGTCATCTTCAGGTTTTGGTGTTTCCCAACTGTTGTTGGTATTAGACCTCGGAAGGAATGGAGGTGTAATTTCACATTAAGCGTAAAATATCCCTTATTATGCTCGAATGAGTCCTTTTTTCTAAGACCCATAACATAACATCACGCCTTTTATCCCCAAAGGGGTAGGCAGAGGTGCACATTAAACCACTGTATAATGTAACACCCACTTTTCACTATTTATGTTATGAGTCCCTTGTAATAGGGGGTGAGCCTATTGCCATATACCGGGCACATTTCCGGACTCCGTGCTACTACTAAGAATTTTTTAAAAACCCAGTAATACTTTGCCCGACCTGGGAATCGAACCCGAGACCCCTTGCCCGGCAGCCGCACTTACGACCACTCGGCCAACGAGGCAGTCATCCATTCTCAGTCTATTGGCAAACTTTTGAAAACAATTTAGCTCGGTAAGTGATGCTTAGTTCGGTTGATTAGACCTTGGGTAAATATTACTGTAACAATTCACTATCGCCAAATTTCAAGTTCTGAATTAAATGAAGAGAGTCCCGAATTAAGTTTGGCGATCGTGTGATTTTTTAACAAACCCAATATCCGACAACCCACTCACATCACAAGAATTCAATTAAACGTCGAGTTGAACTAACACGCACTTTATAATACACTGCGTAATTCGTTTAGCGCCACTTCGGGTAGAATGTGCTCAGCCGTCAATGAAAACGGTTCAACGCTGATTTATCGAGCAGCATTCATGTCCTAGTGAGGAGACGGGTATTTTTGATCGATCACATTGGAAAATGATTAGTCCCTGGTATTGCGTGATAGTATTTCTTTGCCCAAATTCTGAGGCATTTCAATGAACATGAGTGATGATGTAGCGAGATATTTAGACATTTTAATAATAGGCATTATGACTAGGAATTAATTAAAAGGAAAGTCCTTTTCGTTTAAGCAAATACCTAACTAATCTTAAGTTCTAGAAAATGTCTCTTTAATAATAATAACTCACTTTATAACATTAACATTTAAAATTCAAATTTCCTAATCTTTGGTACCAGGGCATCATAAGATCATAACAATAAAACTGCATTGAAAAATAGGACTTTCAGCAAAATGTACAATTGTACCACAAAGGTTTATTACATTGAAAAGCCTGCGCCAGTATTATTAAAGTTAAGCTGCTTTCAGGTTTCAGGGTATTCTACTTCAGTTACATTGTTCCTCTGACACTAAGAAGATTAGAGATTGTATTAATTGGATGCACAACGTTGCAACCTCGTGTAAAGCCTCCCTAGGGCGCCTGCGGAAATTAGGTACGACGTACGACTTAAGACTTTATAGTCAATTACTTTTAAGCCTAACTTAGCAGAGGATCTTTAATTGAAGATGGTGATTTAAAACTATAATAAATTAAATTAATAGTTACCTGATTTCCAGAAAATGAGTTATGGAAGTTTTTCCGAATTGGGCGAAATCAGGAGGAAAAGTGAAAAATAAATTTAAGTAATTTTTAGAATGCAACAAATAAGTTTTCTGAGATAAATATGATGCTTATAATAAAATTTTTACTGCAATAGAAAGCTGATTTAAGTAAAATGAAAAACAATTAAGCAAATTGTCTCCAGTGACGTAAGATCCTGAGTCTAATATGCAATAAAACGTTGGAGTTGGCCTCATCCGGTGATAGCCCATGAAGCAACGTTAGTACTCGTTTATTGTTCACATTCCATAGTTTACGAGCCATCAGCCATCGGCCATCAGCGCGGCTCACTGAGCTACACTGTTCTTACAAAAAGTATGTTTAATAGCTTATAGCTTGTACCAACGACTCCAATACTGATATTATTTATTGTTTCTGCCATTAATTCCAAGATGTGTGTACAGCCAAGATTTTAGCCTCCTTTTCATGGTTACCTTCTGTTTTATTCTCATTGTTTTATTACTACATGGATGTCTCTCCTTCTCAGGATTTACCCGGTAACAATGGGCACTGCGTCCTATGCGTCAATGTAGGATTTAGGTAGTTATAATGTTTTATTATATTGTTGCGATCCTTTATATCTTCCATTTGTCTCTATAATTGCAAGTTTAAATTTAAAAGAGTTACGTAATAATAAAAAAAGTATTGATATGTGAGAAAAAGTGCAGAGTTATTAAAAAAAGTATTGACTTTTCCTCGATTTAAAGTACCGAAATATTTCACTTGTATTTTCAATTTTCATTTTCCTTTTCGTTCATTCATTCATCCGGTTGTTAGCTAAAATAATTGCAGTTTCCAGCTTTACAGACTATTTCCCTTTACAAAAAGCTGGGCACTGTTCCAAGCTCAACGTAAAAGCTTCGGAAGCCGGCGGCACGTACGTGATCACCTGCATACACGTACAACGTACTTTTAATGGCTACAAACAAAATCTATGAACGACATGAAAAATATGGCTTTGTCTTTGAAACTAGTTTTTGTTAATAAAGGGTTGGTAGGAATTCAAAGAAAAGATAGTTTGTTCTAGTGGTATTTTGAGAGAAACTTAAGTTGTAAGTAAAAATATTGTTTTCAACAACTTTTTGCAATTTAAATAAATAAATAAATAAAAATAAAAAAGGCCTTTTATTTCTTGCCACACACAATAAATTTATACTTATACTTATAAATATAGAAAAAGAAAACAGTATGCATAATGTATTTCTTTTTTTTACCATTTACGGAAACAATAATATATGTGAGTGTAAATTATTTGAAGTTAGAAATTATAAGCCCAGGTTTCCCCACGATGGTTTCCTACACCGTTGACCACCTAATTATAACTTTGTAATCACCTACCCGCATTGAGCAAGCGTGGTGATTAATGCTCAAACCTTCTTCGTGTTAGAAGAAGGCTATGCTCAGCAGTGGGCATTTATAGGCTGAGATGAAATTATTTGAAAATCCAAAATGTCAGCATTGGGATGACGACAGGGTATGAAAATTAAAAATCTAATTAGTCCGTAAGTTAAGTAATTAAAAAATATTAGACACGTATTTTTTATTTTGTCGTATAATAAAAGAATACTTAGATAAAACGAATCAAAGTTTAGGAGTGGGGGCTAAAACGTCATTTCTACGTATAAATTTATAAAATGTACATTAAAGTGACGTCACGCGACATTTGAAATCAATGTATCGTCGAAAGTATTCGTTTCTGTAAGAAAATAAAAAATACGTGTCTAATATTTTAAAATAATCCACCAGACGGACATTACAATAAAAATTAGTCGTCTACCCTATTGTAATATATAGTGTCACTAAGGGATTGTTTGAACACGGTTATCAGTGGCTCCCACTCAAGTGCGTGTGTATCCCTTTCACAATGATACGCTTAACTAAGTGTCGGTAAAATAAAGGGGCGATAATTACTAAATTACTAAGTTAGTAAAAGTAGTAACTGGAATATTACTTGGATTGCTTAAAAATCAAGTTAGACGCTTAAAAGTGACTTGTCATTGGGTAAAAATCATCAGTAGTTAAAAAAATAACTTGACTTTTTAATTAGATTTTGTAAATATTTCTTTGTTCAGCATGGAGCATTGATACTGATCTTACACATTGCTTATATAGCTGTGCATTTATCGCAATACATCCTCCCTGATACAACTAACTGATAACAAAAGCAACAAAACTGAATAGACGGCACGACATCGCCTGCTCATGAGGAAGACCCCTCTGTGGTTCGAATCTAGTTGAGCTTTTCTCAGTATATTCACGTGAGTAGGTAACCGACGATTTTTTTTTAATTTAGTATGTCTCACGATTGTTATTATCATAACATAACATAACATCACGCCTTTTATCCCGAAGGGGTAGGCAGAGGTGCACATTATGCCACTGTACAATGTAACACCCACTTTTCACTATTTATGTTACGAGTCCCATGTAATAGGGGGTGAGCCTATTGCCATATACCGGGCACAATTCCAGACTCCGTGCTACTACTGAGTTTTTTTTTAAAACCCAGTAATACTTTGCCCGACCCGGGAATCGAAACCCGAGACCCCTTGCCCGGCAGCCGCACTTACGACCACTCGGCCAACGAGGCAGTCATCCATTCTTAGTCTATTGGCAAACTTTTGAAAACAATTTAGCTCGGTAAGTGATGCTTAGTTCGGTTGATTAGACCTTTTTTTAAGGGGGGAAAATCATCGAATGACTTCTCCCGCCTGGGTGAGGCGGGAGGGAGTGTCAGACTCTTACTGACTAAAAACCACCCCGTTCCTTCTCCTGCACGTCGAGCCGGAGCCCCGGTTACCCGTTAGGTTCTCCGCGACTCCGAATCGGCATCGGCCGTATTGGGCCCCATCTGTGGTGGTCTGATGGCTCTTTGAGGCGCGCGCGGAACGCGACGCGCCGTACGCTCGGGTCTGTTTCTGGTCGGACGGGGAGCCACCCATGCTCGCCGTCCGCAGGCCCGCGCTTACGGTGGCCGGAGATCGTCTCGCGATCCCCGACGCCCGGTGTGTCCTTCGCGATGGCTGGGTTGCGAGGAGGCAGCGCTTCGCTGCCTCACGCGTCCCGCCTCCTCCTTAGCTAGCATCACTGCTTCGCAAAAGGAGGAGACGGCATCCCAGTCCCCCTCGCTCCGCATCATGGCCTGCACTAGGCCCGGACGCGAGAGGTCGCCATCGCCGATCACTTCCCTGAGGACACGGCGGTGCTCAGCCCACGAAGGGCATTCTCCCACCGTGTGTTCCACCGTGTCCTCAGGGCAGTCGCACTTGCGACCACTCGGCCAACGAGGCAGTCAAGTTATTATCAATATTTTAAAAGGTTTGTTGACAAATAGGTACTTTTAGCATTCACTTAAAATTCAGTCAATCAACGGTTTCTATCTAAACACAAATATTGCTAAACTGTCGCACAGATTCGCCAAATAAGATTAGTAAAGTGGGCCGTCTAGACATCCGCTGGACTTGACTTACCTCTAGATAACGAATCGCAGTCCTAACTACTGGTGGCTGTTATATCGAGTCAAATCAAATTCTAAGAACGCCATGTTGAATGCAAATAATAACCACTTTTTGGAGTAAAAGTAATGATGTTATTGCTACAAAAATTAATTCATAATTCTTTACAAAATCTTAACCTTAAGACTGCATCGTTGCAAGTGCGACTGGCGGGCAAGGGGTCTCGGGTTCGATTCCCGGGTAGAGCAAAGTATTACTGGGTTTTTAAAAAAATCTCAGTAGTAGCACGGAGTCTGGAATTGTGCCCGGTATATGGCAATAGGCTCATCCCCTATGACATGGGACACATAACATAAATAGTGAAAAGCGGGTGTTAAATTGTAGTGGCATAATGTGCACCCCTGCCTACCCCTTCGGGGATAAAAGGCGTGATGTTATGTTATGTTATAAAATCTTAACCCTTATTACAACGCAGTCAAACCACGACTTTTGAAAAGTGGCTTGCATTGAACATAAAACATGTATTCTTTATAAAACTTCCTCATTTTTGAAGCCTTTGCAATGAATGCTATACAATTTCAATATGCAAATATTTCTTTGAAACTCCATGCAGCTCAAGCATGACACACTTAGGGCCGATTTTTCCAACGCTAGATATTTTTTTACAGCGGAATAACTGTGAATATTTGACAATTTTTCCATACTAAAACCTACTGAATTAACAAATGATTGACAAATCGACACTATCTACTAGGTATCTGTCTAGCTAAGGTACAAATTCATATACATCACTATAAAGGCTACACGTGTCTACTAAATACAAGTATAAGCTACAAACACCAGCGTGAAACAAATGAAGGGTGTGCGACCCTATTACTAGCACCGCGCTGCACTGCGCGTGCATTGCGGCCGCCGTTACATTGCCAGTAATCGCCAGTAAAACGCTCTTACCACGCAGCTCTAGTTGGCTGGACCATAATTACATTAGGGGTGGCGCTTGGTTTTGTATTGATGTTTGTGTACGATTTGCTCCTTGTGTGTACAGACGTACAAGGCACATAATACGACTTACTTTACCAAGTATTATTGTTTTTATATAAAGTTGAAAATGCAATGAAAAAATACTGCTTGAAGTAGATTAACCTGCTGGCTTCTTTATCTGTATCCTTTGAAAAATCAAACTAGGTTCAACACTTCAAGCACAGCATAAAACGTGACTATAATAAAATTTTACTGTCGAACGATTATTTCGGTTTTGCAAGGGAAATTTAGCTGAAGTGCCACTAAAACACTTCTAATTTTATATTCACGACTGGCAACCCTACCGTTGTAGGAACTAGGTCACTGCACTCTTGCGAAACTCTTGCGCATGATTCATAGTCAACTTTTTACGATTATTTTAATTTTCTACCAAGCACATTTTACTGGGGTCGAGAATTAAATAGAAATCATTAGACAAATTTGCACTCTTTATCAGATTACCTTTTTATTTTTGGAAAAATTAATTTAGTTAGCATAAATCGTTAACTAAATAGGCAAAAAAATGGTCAAGAGTCGAATACGACATACGAATCATTCAGTATATTTCAAAGACGATTACGTAGCTATCTGATATTTTATGTTAGGTTTATAGTTGGTAACCCTTATAAAGCTTCTTTAAGTACTCTTATCAAGAATTGTGTTAATTGTTCTTTTCACCATCTTGTGGATACTCTAATCCATCCTACTGCAACTTATAACGTGAGGCTACGATCATAGTCCAGTAATGCTTGAGTATGTTAGTGATCACATCGTCTGCAAAACCTATTTTTAATTTATGAATTTAGCTTTATAGTGTGGGTAGATAGGTACGCCCTTGATTCATTCATTTAACATTATGAAAAACAGTAGCAGCGCGACAGACGCGTCGTGGGTCACGGAATGCTGCTCATGAATATAAGCCGCTAGCATGGCTTGAAACTCGAGTTATTCGTCAAACAGTTACGTGAGTAAGCTGAAAACATAATAATTAATAATGAAACACTTTTACAAAAGTACTGTATGAGATTTATGATAAAATAAGACAAAAGTTCACAAAAGATATGCATAGTAACATTTTCACTGTAAGTTCCACGCAATATAGAGGTACAACACACACCGGTTAAACTTCGATGTCATGTGTATGTGAAATTGTATGTTTGTAAACGCACCAACACAAAGGAGAAAATCACGTTTTTTTTTAAAAAAATCTAATTTTATAACTCAGTAATCTTAAAAATCTGAGACCCGTTGCCAATCATACGACAATAGAACCTGTCACACCGGTTAATAAAGTCGGTGTAAGATTTATTTGTTCAGCCTTACTAATTAAAAAGATATTAGATTGTAATAGCAACGTAATGGTTACTATTGACGTAGTTCTTTATTCTTTTTTAATCGAAATCCGAATTGTTATTAATTACTACTTTACACTTAACCTTGGTACATCTGCCAATTGAATCTGGATGTGAGACCGATACGGCAACACAAACAAACAGACGGAACGTGCGATCACCGCGATCTATAAAACGCCTTCGACATAAACGATGAAATAACAATGTAAATATAGACTTGTACTATGCAGAATAATGTGCAGAAAGTAAGTTTAGTAACTTTGTCTTTGTAACAGGCTGCGCAGTATCTGTAGTGGAAGGACTGAGTAAGGTACTGGGATTACAAATTACAAACGAATGACATCTTATCAGGTAAATGTTTTTGGTAATTTGACTGTGACGTATATGAGAAAATGGTGTTTTTAAATGTACCTATGACACCGGAGACAAGACACGATTAAAAATAAGCAATATTTCGTTATTTTTCTAAAAACGTAACCACTTTTAAGTCAATAAACAGTTTTGTTACATCTTTTTAAATGTAATGAATATATATATAAATTGGTACTTTTGCATATTTTATTTTATAACGTGCAAGGCAGACGTTCGTTAGTTCGTTAATAAACGTGCATCATGCTACAGTTGTGTGCTCACAGTTTTTCATAGTTTTACTTGTTTTTCAAAATATACACAATGCAAATATCTACCATTGTCGGTTCATTCTACTAGGCTAGCACTAACTAGGTGATGAATGCTTTGTCTAGAATAGTCTAGATAGTGTTTTGGTTATTAATACAACAACTACAAACAACAAAGACAAGGTAGATTTAAGTTAGAAACAAAACAAACTCATTTAAATTTAATTGAACAAAGATACATACAATAAAATCTGTTATTCCTAACTGAGTTACTGACAGACGCACAGCCGCCATCATAAATCATGAGTAATACACACGAGTACAAAGAGAGTATAAATTCTCCGAGTTCTTATAGAACCAGAAACGAATGATATTCTTCAGAAAAAAAATATATAATTTTGAAAGGACAATTAGACGAAACCGATACATACTACTTTAAACTATAGAAAGTTACAGCTATTAGGTACTGTATTATGACTGTTTTTCTGATAAAAATAACAATAACTTATAATTATCTAACCAACTTTCATAACATAATCGGAATTAATGATATATAATCTAGCATTTATAGGTATTTATTAAATTAATTTATTGAACGCAATGTCAGATACAAGGTCTCTCGTGATCGTAGATATTTCAGCCAGACTGAGTATTTTATTGAAAAATCAATAGTGTACCTGTCTACCTTATATTAACTGGCATTCATCAAACAAACAACAACAGTTTACTTTTGTTATATAATAAGTAATAACCTTTAAACTATTTGCAGTGTTTAGACTCAGCATTCAATTTTAGTGTGGGAGAGTTATGCTTCTTCACGAATGGGCCGGCTCGAACGGAGTGATACCACGGCCTCATAGAAAACCGACGTGACGCGACGCTAGTGTTGGTTTCGTCGTATGAGTGAGGTTACTGGAGGCCCAATTACCCACTCTCTCCGACTGGACCCCGAATCCCCCACAATCCTCAAATTCCCAATCCCCAAAAGGCCGGTAACGCACTAGTAACGCCACTGGTGTTCTGAGTGTCCATGGGCGGCGCCGATTGCTTACCATCAGGTGACCCGTCTGCTCGTTTACCGGCTTATGACATAAAAAACTGTACCTGTATTAAACTGTCAAACACCAAACGGTCACCGGTGACCGCAACCTATTGTTCTATAATTATGTCTATAATGACGGTACTCGACGAGTTAAGGCAAAATTACGAAATATTTGCTTGATTAACTGTTTATTGTCCTTATTTAAAAATGTCTAGGAAGCAAGTATTGTGGAAGAAAGTTAATGTAGTTGAAAGGCTGATTCCATAACAACCTTTGACCTCAGTTACTAAGATAATGAATTAGTTAACACTTAGCTACATACATACCTCTATATACTTAATAAGACTTTGCAGACTTCAACACTCTTGCGCAAATGTGTATTTCGTCCCTTCCCGCGGGTATATTTGGCTCGGTTCTGGTTAGTGTCGGCGATAGGTGCGCGCGCCGCAAAACAAACGCCATTGTAACAAGCCATACACTCGCCGATTTATTGGAACGCGCAGCATGAGATGTATTGCAGGTAAAGTGGGCTGATAATGCTTCATGTACCAGTGTGTATTTTAAGAGGTAATGTACCTTCTTGTAGGTTACAATAACAATAATATTGATACGGTAACATAATTACCTGAATTACACCTTATTTATTAGATGTAAGTCTAGGAGTTTGATAGATTATTTCTATCTACAAATAAGTTTGTGTAATTGATTATAAATAGGTAATAAAATTTGTAATCGATTTTTTTGTCAAAACACATTATCTAATGATTGGATGCCAAAATAAATTCTTCTGTGATCAGCTACTGTTATTTTCTAACTAGTTGAAAATAAGTATAAGGACCAACATTTTCAACTAACTACTTAACTTAGCAACAAGCTCATCACAAGTTGCTACTATTGTTGCCATAGACTGTGTGCTAGCTACTAAACAATGTAGGCTCCTACACAATATCGACATTAACAATCCATTACATTAATGTCTGCCGTATCGAGTTCCCGTATCGAGTGTCAAAATGTTTATTGAGTACCTATTGGCTTCTATGAGATCCTGGTACCTACGTTATCGAATCTGAAGGAAAAAATATAGGTAAACAAACATTGATGTCAGGACAAACTTCTGATAAAAAGTTATTTAGATTAATTTCTAAATTGACAAACTTTTAAATTGGATGTAATATAAATATGTAGTAATAAGGGAACTCAATTTCAACTTATCATCAACCGAAATTAGTCTTTAATAACTTGCTTCGTATTTTCGACTCGGTCGATAAATGTTCGAGAAAGTAATCATTGAGAGCCTTAGCATTTAAAATCAATATACGTTACGGTAATAGTTCGTTCATGAAAGTTCATAGAATAGTGCGCAAATTGTGACACAAGATTCACATTATACTCTCCGTTCTATAAAGGATTACGATAGGTAACACCCACTTCAGTGATCACTATGTCCCTATAAAAGCGAGAGTATCTATTGTTACGGACACAACCGTATTATATACCTCTAGATACGAGTAGAAACACACAGTAAACAAGTTGTTCAAACAAAAATATTGAACATAAAATCTACTAAGGTAAGAACATTTCGTTGTTGATTTAAGCACGACTGCTTGACGAATAGTTTGCTCCCACTCAGTGTAACGTGTAGGCGAAATATAGTTAGGGAATCTATTCAAAAATAAGCCCTGGCATGTTTGAATGTAGACTAGTCATAGGTTAAGGGTCAGAGCAGCCCTACCTACGCCAATTCATGACATTTGTAAAGGAATTTCGAACAAAATATAAAAAATTGTGCGCAGAATATGAACTTCGCTTAGAAATGTCGAAAAAATGGTTCATCTTCCAGTACTTTTGCAGATACTCAATCAATAAATTTTTAATCATGTCTTTCATTTTTCTATTCCCAATTCTTGTCGGTTCTATTTCTTGGGAAAACATTTTCAGAAGTACCTAGGTGCCACCCGATCTTGCACTAATAGTAATGCTTATCTGTAAATTAAGGCACGGATTGAAGAAAACACCTCTTATTTATTTATACTCTAATAGAACAATTATGACGCATGAAAATAAAACCATTGAGGAAAACTGCGACTAATCGCTCAAAGTTTAGTCTAATGCGTGAAATCATGCAGAAAACATAAGCCTGATTACTCGCGGTCGACAAACGCGTGATCAGCTCGTAAAACCCGGTCGTTATACGCATGGCTCGAATGTAGCCGTGTCGGAAATGTCTCGGTTGTAACACATTAACCGAGTCCGGCCCGGTTGTAATATTGTATTGCTTTTCAAATTATCCTTTATGTGCAACCGATTGAACAATATGTGCTCCTTTCTCAGCCAGTCAACCGTTAAATAAGCAAATATCTGTTAGTACAAGTGACTTACTTTTCCAACGAGCTTTACGAAGTATTTTGGAACGTTGTGAGAAGAAGATACAAAAGTAATATTATTTTCTTTTTATGAGCACAAGATAAACAAAACTTACAGTCACGTACCGCTAACACTTGGTTACACTACTTAACAGGTATTTGATTGTTGTGCATTTACCTACTTTTAGTAATTAATATTTTGTCTAAAGCTTTAAAAATACTCTGGAATTTCTCTCCTTCACGTAAACAAAATTTCACTTTACATACACAAACATGTACCAGGCGTACATAAACACGAAGAGTACACGCGTATAGAAGCGCAGATAACGTAGAGTGTATCAGTGTAGCACATCAATTGTTTGGAGAGCTCTCCAGCTGGCGAGCCTATCCGCGCTGTTTGCATAACCATCACGGTGACACAGTTTCCTGTGATAATGGCCCAGTAGAACCAATAGCCATGCTTTCGGTATTTATAGTTCAGAATTAATTATTGTAAAAGTTACCTGACTATTTTATAGGATCATAGACATTAGGTAATACTTTTTTTGGGTGCTGTCACAATTTTATCATAGTTTGGCATGCTTTGTGTTATAATAGACTTAAAAAAATTCCAATGGTATGTCTCATTCATTTCCTTAGGAAAGCCCTAAAGCTCCATAAAAAGTCTGTGAAAAGTTCTTTCTGTAAAACAAATGAATTTTCTATTCTAAGATTTGTAAAGTTGCTTACTTTACAAATCGTAAGCATTCCATGTTACATTAGTGTTATCTAAGCTTTTTATTAGCTGTTTCATAATATTCTTAAAAATAAACAAGTTGCTAATTTCTTTCAATACGAATTTAACTTTATAATTTAAATGCCATAATTTTGAACACATAGACACCAGGAATGCATAAAATATCAGAGCATCCCAATTTATATCGAACGAGGAAATTCATTAAAAATTACGACTTCACCGTGATATGTAAATACGTTTGTAAATGTAATAAATTGTGTCAAATAAACAAAATGGTGGCGTCAAAACATGTGTATTGCTTAATTAGCTGTGTAAATATTCTGACAGGTCTTTGGTAATAACGTATCGACGTCCACTAATAATGTTATAAATGTCAAAGTATGAATGATTGTTTACGTGTTTTCGGTGTTTATTACATGGTAATAAATTAAATGTAACTATTGATAAATATAATATGTTAGGCATTTTAAACCATATGGAAAATCTTAGCAATATTTAGGACTAGTTATTATGATTTCAGCCTATTCACGTAACTATTTGACGAGAAAATCGACTAGTTTCAAGCCATGCTAGAAGCTCATGTTCATGAGCAGCATTCCGCGACTCGCGACGAGGCAACTGTCACGCTGCTACTGGCTACTCCAGTCTGTGCGGTGCGCGCCCAGCGCGCCCTTTGCCGTGAGCAAGTTCCACGTCAAACAGTTACGTGAGTAAGCCGAAAACAAAATAATTAATTCAATATGTCTCACGAAAGTTATAAATATTTAAAACACGATTTAATACATAAACGTATAGTACACATTTATCAAGATAAGAGATTATGTGTTCCTAGTATATTTAGGTGTTTCCCAAAAATATGCAAGCATATTAATTTGCATATTTGCACCTATAACCTAACTTATAACTCTGTT
Source organism: Spodoptera picta (assembly GCA_038387885.1). Classification (NCBI taxonomy): domain Eukaryota; kingdom Metazoa; phylum Arthropoda; class Insecta; order Lepidoptera; family Noctuidae; genus Spodoptera; species Spodoptera picta. Next base: position 1,277,295 of record JAZHFQ010000344.1, on the reverse strand, counting down.
TAATATAGTATTACTTTGTACAATGTATGTTTGTTTGTGTGTTATTTAGTATTTACGTAGGTATTCATGTGTCGGCCGCTTCCGTAGTCAGTGTTTATTGCTGACGCATTCCACTCCGCACTGCATTGAATTTCATTTTGTTTCGAATACTACAAAGAAATACATTTAGTTTGCAATGTAATTAAAAAAGTATATTTGGTCCTTTGAGACGATTTTTTAAACCAAATATTTATGTAAATAATCGGGGTGGTTAAACGTAATTCATATTAATTAGGTTATATGGCTACACACGCAATTGTTTGAAGTTTCTCAACTAGGATCAAGACATGCCAGGGACCCTTAATAATGAGCAGTATGCGCTACATACAAATAACTCCTATTATCTTTCTATAATTATGTTTTTTTTTTCTTTTCATATGGCATTCACATGGCTTAGCATGTTCTTGATACATTTTATAAAATAATGTAATTGTAGATGAAACAGGTACCACCAATACTATAGAGCCTATTAAACGGAAAGTATTGCTAATTAAATACCAACTCCATCAAATAATACAGTTTAAATGTTATCAAATATTTGTTTGTATAAACATATTTTATTATTTAAATGTTTATATTTAAAGAGATCAAAGAAAGTTCGTTCCAGTATGTCTGGACGCTGTTGTTTACAATAATACACCTTTAAATGTGTCAACTTATATAAATTATGGCTATGAATTATTTCCTTAATTTCCGTTATAGTAGTAGAAATGAATTAACTAAAGAGATTTTTCTTTTTTGAAGTTTTAATGAATGAATGAAAAGTTCAAATGGAGTTTCTTGCTCGTTCTTCGCCATTCGAATCTACATTTTTGAATGAGCACCTAGCTTCACCTAGCTTCACTGACGGACTGACTGACAGGCTATTATTTATTTTGTATTTATTCACGTTTCAAAAGTACCAAATTATGGTTTAATTGAAATAAATACTTTGAGTGGTTTGATAATTTATCAGCGAAGTGATCTCCTTGATTTAAATACATTCTTATAGGATGCGGCGTGGCTTTGTACTAAGCATATGTACCACATAATATTTATATTACGAAGCTATTTAATATCGTTAACATGACTCCTAGGTAATTTCCCCTTAAATTGTCTTCAGAATAAGTACAAGATACGTATTACCATAAGGCAAGATGGCGTCGTGTTCCACTCATTACTCTCGCGCCATGGATCATGTGACGTTATAACTTGAATGGCAAGTGGGTGGCGAGGGATGACATGCCATGGGAACAATGTTTCAGATTTCATAGAAAATTTGTAACATTACTTTATCAGACCCAAGTAGACAGAGCAACGATTTAGTTTCATTTAACAAGACTTAAAGAATCTAAACATAACAGTTTACTGTTTCAGTGTTTCGTCTATTACAAAAACCAAAAATACCACCAAACTAGACGCTGTAGAGTAGGTCATACCTTTATAGGCCAAAACCATTGTTTCAACTAAGCCTAGTCTATCCAAGACTACATTGTAAGCTAAATGCCAGACAGGAAGGTTATAATGCAGGCTACAAAGATAACGCTACGGCGTAGGCGTCTACAGAGCCGCAGTGCTACGACGTAGACGCTACACCGTAGCACCGTCATAAATTTAAGGGTCTGAATCGATCCATAGTATTTCAATACTAAAGCAAGGAAATTTTATATATGATTATTTCAATAAACAAAGGATTTATAGGTGTATAAAGAAATAAAGTAAAAATGAAATTAACTTTTTGAATAAATTAAAATAATGAATAAAATGTATGAATTATGATCCATAACATCTTATAAAAATACACCACGAGTTTTATACAGAAAGATTTATAATTAAAAACTATTAAAAGAAACGTAATTAAAGCTACTTTATTTATAGTTTCGTGTGGTTAAATACAGCTAACACCGACAGTCGTGTTACTATTTTTAACTGAAGCTTATGTAAATATTTACACGTTTCCTCGTTAGTGAAGAACTTAGGCTTTTTATTTTGGAACTATTAATATGAACTAGGTTTATACGAAACAATGAGCAATCAGAAACCGATTAGTCTTATTATTTTACCTGTATAGTCTCGGCCACTAGTTTTATTTGGTCCTTGTTAACGAAATGAAAACTCGATTATCTAGCACGCAGGGTTGTGATTGATTTTATCTTTTATGTTATTAATAAAACATGTAGTATAATGGATATTGTTAAGTAAGTTCAGCTGTTTAACCAGACAGACAAAACGTTCTTCTCTCATAAAACCAAAATGTGCTGTGCAGCCACTCAAATGATAGCTCACGTACATAAACCGTCGATGAAAGGATATCAACGGATGACGACACAAAAATTCTACATCGCCCGTGTGAATTAACACGGATAGAAAATTCCAACGAACAACTATTGGGCAGAAATCCCGCCATGCACATACACTTCGCCTGGTCGTAGATCCTCCTTTTCCGATCTTAGGGAACTCTACTATCTATTCCCTAAAGTATTGATATTGTGAGATTAACAAAACGTTTACTTAAAAGTTTTATTGGAATCAATATAAAAAAATTATACCACATTTTCATTTATAGCACCTATTTGAACCAGATACCATCAAAAATCACTTAATAGTTATTTAACAACACTCCAAATTAGTTACTAATGACCAGTAAAATTATACAGCAGCCAAATTATTTGGTCGATATCCAAAATGTGTACATAATAGCCGTATTACTATGTAATATGTCTGACGGTCGGATAGTGGGTAGCTGGTCGGATTCTTACGACATAATGATGTACGACCTTCCAGACTATGGGTGACAGACAGTAATGGTGTAATGGGCTATGAGATCATGGTATCTATAGAAAAAGTGCCTTTATATTGTGAGACTCAAGGTCGTACATAATATTTGGTAATGTTCCATTATTGGGCAAAGTGTTTTGCTTTAGTTGGTACCTTACTTACTGGTATTATGTGTAAGGTTTTATGATTTTTTACCTTCTTTAGGTCTTTTTGTCATTGAGTTAGTAAAAGAGTTACTTCATCAAGAGGTAATATTACATACTCAAAGGCTAACTTACCAAATCGAGAATTTACCGAAGAAAGATAAATAAGTATGGTAAGTCAAATTAAGAAAAAGATTATGTATTTCTTCAGTATAGTGGGCGTAGAAGCTGTAACTATTTACAATGAGTAGGTATTATGGATTTTAAATGTCGAAAATATAAATTCTTATATATTTTGAATTGCCAATAATGATGCAAAAGTTTAATCTTCAACCGATTACACTATGACTCACATATTAATCAAAATCTATAACAATTTACTGACAAAAACACACAGATCACTATATCCCAATAAATCCCGGAACGCGGAAATATGACCGTCACTCGGCAATCACTCGTTAGAGATAAGTCCGCAAAAAGCGGGATTACTCCCCTCACTATAGTTCAGGCTGTAGATTGGCGAGCTCGCCGATAAATGGATTAATGTATTTTCGCACTCTCGACTCGTGAATTAGGCGGTTTAGGTTACATAATGCTATGACATGTTATGTTTATAAATATGTTGCGTAAACAAATGTTATATTATAATAACAAAATCACGGTTGTACTGATAGACAGGAGAAAATATATATATCATGCTTTAGGGTTGGAGTAGTATGTGTGCAAAATCCATTCCACGACTTGTTTTGTTCAATATGTGAACTTAAAGACTTTGAGCTGAAGAATAGGTGTGCCTGTAGTACCTAAGCAAAACAAATAGTAACAATTAACAATAACATCCTATATAATTATCCATTACACCCGACTCTTCTTCTATTTTATAATAATATAGTGTAAGTATTATATGCAAATCTAAACTATACAAGTTAATAGTATGTACCTAGTACCCAACAGTTTGATCATCTCATAAAATTATGCAAATGAAACATTACACGGTGTAGCCAATCTATTAAGTGGTCCGGTTATAGATGAGCTCAATAACTTAACAGGAACTAAATGTTATACCCTCCATAAGTGGCTGGGGACAAAGGTTTTTCCATTTTCCCTTATCAGCAGGAGGTAATTCTCCCATTAACTCCCTTTCTCAATTCGCCTTGATGCAATCTATCCGTCTTTCTGGTCTTTCTACACCTTTCTATACTTTGACGTTTAATGGTACATGGTTTGTGTTCTACTGAGACTTTATAATCAATATTATCCTTACTAATATTATAAATCGGAAAGTGAGTAATTGCTTGTTCTGCTTTCACGTCGTAATTACTAAACCGATTGCTTTGAATTTTTACAGACGTAAAGTTAGAAGGTCCGGATTAAATAATAAGGTACTTTTTATTCCGGAAAAAATTGTTATTCCCGAGGGAAAACAAAAGTACTTATCGGTATAGATGGCGCTGTGTGTATATATGTCACATAGGCTACTTTTTATCCTTTTGTGACGCGAGCGAAGCCGCCGGTAAAAGCTAGTTCCAAAATAAACTACGATGTAAAAAAACATGTGATTCACAAAACAATAAAATAACAAAACACGAAATGATGACGTTGGTTCCAGGAAAGTCACTCTTTGCTGTCAGAGAATGTATACGAAAATGCAGAACAACATGCGGACAATGATACACATAATTAATGTACATCTTAATAATGCTTTAATCCTGTTACTCATTGTTCAGAGAAACTAGTGAATCGAGCTGTCTAGTTTTCGAAGCAATCACTTTAACAATTTTTCAGCACATTTCAAACATTAACAAGTAGATTGCGCGGGAAAACACACTGATCTGATTAAATATTTTTCTCCAAACTCTTTCAAAATAAATAAAGTTTGCAAACTGTGAACTAAGTTTGTACAAAACTACAGACTTATATAGAGTAGAATTTTCTGGAATAACACTCAACTCAATATCAAATGTCTAATATAATATTTACTTATGTAGCTTTTGTAATATTTCATAGGGTTTACAATTAACAAGTATAAGTGATCACCTAAGCTTGTAGTTATTAAATCATTAAACCCTGTAACTTAATATGACAAAACTAAAAATACTACCTACGTTCCATCTGATCAAGAAGTCATCGGGTTTAAGATCAGTAGTGGACTTCTAGCTGATGATGATGTCAGAATCACACGATGATGTACGATGACGAACATTAATGTTTATCATACTAGGAAGTTAAACACATTTCACATGACATAGTTATCTGAACTTTATCTGAACCAGTTTAAAGTAATCTTGACACAAATTCGCAAATCAGCGTAGGCGTTTACGAAAGAAAGCTATCCAGATTGCGAAATTGAATTCTAATTCCTAAACACGCAGTAACCTTTAGATGTTGTAACATTATCATTAACCATGTTAATGACTACAAAGGGAAACAAATGATTACTACGTAAGACAATACGGTACACAATTATCTCTGTGTGTTTCTGTTCTCCTGGTTGTTAGTGGTACACAAAGGTGAACTAACGCCAACCGCTGGTTGCAATTTAAGTTAAGCAGTTACATTGTAGTTGTGTTTTTAATTACAACAAAAATGGTGTTATGGTTAACGTGTTTGTATGTGTGTTTTTAACATTTTTACCTTTATATATATAATTCTGCTGTACGTGTGTATGTCATTAAACTCCTCCTGAACGGCTTGACCGATTTAAATATATTTTTCTGTACGCGTTTGAGTGGCGCCCTAGATGGTTTGGATTCACAAATCAGCCCGGCAGATCATCTTAGCTGGCCGCGGGAACGCGCCACCTCCGGGTGGGTCCCAAATAACGGCGGGAGGAGTTACCATCGGCGTCGAGACGACGATGAAGTACCTAGGACTCGTCCTCGACAGTCGGTGGAACTTCATTGAGCACTTCCGACGTTTGGCTCCAAAGTTGGAGAGGACGGGGGCTGCGTTTAAACGCATCCTCCCCAACCTCGGGGGGCCAAACGCCTCCTGCCGGAGGTTGTACGCCGGGGTCGTGCGGTCCATGGCCCTCTACGGCGCCCCTGTTTGGGCGCCAAACCTGTTGCGGCGTCCCACTCGGACGCTGCTCATGGCACAGAGGGTCATGGCGATCCGAATGATCCGCGGATACCGCACGATCTCCGGGGAGTCGGCGAACCTCCTTGCCGGGTTACCGCCGTGGGATCTGGAGGCGAAGGTGCTCGCGCGCGTGCACAGCATGCGCGCGGAGGCACGTCGCCGGGGCGAAACTCCGCTGCCGCGCCAAATAAGTGCGTGGCGGGATGAGCTCCGGCGCGATCTCATGGCGGAATGGCAGCAACGACTGTCGCAACCGAGGGCTGGGCTCGCTGCCATCGCAGCGGTAAGTCCCCTCTTTGAGGAGTGGCTTGAGAGACGCTACGGCGTCCTCACCTACCGCCTGACGCAGGTCCTCACCGGACATGGGAGTTTCGGGAGGTACCTGTGTCTGATGGGGCGGGAGGAAACGCCCGGGTGTCATCACTGCGAGGACCGCCCTGAGGACACGGTGGAACACACGGTGGGAGAATGCCCTGCGTGGGCTGAGCACCGCCGTGTCCTCAGGGAAGTGATCGGCGATGGCGACCTCTCGCGTCCGGGCCTAGTACAGGCCATGATGCGGAGCGAGGGGGATTGGGATGCCGTCTCCTCCTTTTGCGAAGCAGTCATGCTAGCTAAGGAGGAGGCGGGACGCGTGAGGCAGCGAAGCGCTGCCTCCTCGCAACCCAGCCATCGCGAAGGACACACCGGGCGTCGGGGATCGCGGAACGATCTCCGGCCACCGTAAGCGCGGGCCTGCGGACGGCGAGCATGGGTGGCTCCCCGTCCGACCAGAAACAGACCCGAGCGTACGGCGCGTCGCGTTCCGCGCGCGCCTCAAAGAGCCATCAGACCACCACAGATGGGGCCCAATAGGGCCGATGCCGATTCGGAGTCGCGGAGAACCTAACGGGTAACCGGGGCTCCGGCTCGACGTGCAGGAGAAGGAACGGGGTGGTTTTTAGTCAGTAAGAGTCTGACACTCCCTCCCGCCTCACCCAGGCGGGAGAAGTCATTCGATGATTTTCCCCCCTTAAAAAAAAAAAAAAAAAAAAAAGACGGCTGAACTAATTTGAATTAATTTTTGTTTATACATTCAAGTGGATATGCAGGACAACGTCTGTGGGGTCCGCTAGTAATTTTATATAATAGGTACATACACATTATTGAAAGAGGTAGACTGTAGCCTACAACAGATAAACTACACAGTTGGCTCAGTGACTGCCGTGTACCTACGTATCGCAGGCGATAATTCCAGTATCGGACAAAAAGTGTTAATGTTTATTTTCCGGACGAAAATGTTAATTCCGCATCCTCCTCCTTCTAATGTTTTTTTTTTAATCGAATCAGTAGAAAGATTTATTATATGGTAGAAAGCAGTTCATTTGGTCCAACTCACAGGGGGTGATAAGGATAGCAGATAAGTAGGTACTGCAGTGGTTTCTCAGTACCTATGTACCAGGTTGAAGTAATGTGGTGCAATAGTATTTCTCAATGTATCTTCATTGTTAATCACTGTTATGTTATATATCTACGTATTTTGTTGTTAAATTAATAAAGTGAGACATGATGTCATGAATTTCATTCCCACAATGGGTAAATCAATTAGGTGAATTTAAAAAACAAATCTTCATATTATTAATCATTATTTATTTGGCTACCATGAGAAGTTTTTTTTTGAAAACGTTGCCCCACACTAGGAATTTCTCCTGTGTCGTGGGTGCGTTTACAACCATACAATTTCACATACACATGACACCCAGACCCGGAACAACAATCTATGGGTCTCACAGAGAGTTGTTCCGTGCGGGAATCGGAACCGCGACACGTTGCGGTACAGCCAGTTGCCCAGCCACTGCGCCGTCAAATTGAAAATCTACGTGGCATTAAAAATAAATTATGTAAATTTTCAGTGAACTGTTCAACTGACGCAACAAACAAACATCAATACGTACTACCTAAACAAAAATAATTCAAAACAAATTGCTTTTCGATTTGTGTTTTCGTAAACCCGTATTAAATAAACCGTGTAAGTCGTCCATAAAATGTTTACTGCTATCATTAAGTTAATTCCCTGGCTATGTCTGGAGCGCGGTGGTTAAGTAAATTATCGTGGAAACTACACGCAGGCCTCCTAGCCTTTATTAAGAAAAATATATGCAATTATAAGAAAACTTTCATTATGAAGTTATGCAAAATTTATTAAAGGAACTACAGTGTTATTGTGTAGGAATAGAAACGGTCGTTTTAGCTGAAAGTGGTTCGTTCGATAGAATCGTTAACATTTTTGAATTTTTGTACATTATTTTCCAATCACATTAAAATATTAATTTATTTATTAAGGATGAGAACAACACCTAAGATGGTTAAATTAATCTAATATCAAGGCTAATAATGTACTACAAAATTAGGTTTAATCCACGCGCCAAAGTTTATAAAAAACTGAAGTGACTACTGCCTCTTACGTATCCTCTTCTGAGTATAAATAAATGTGGCTAACAACTACTATTAAAATTTGAAATGCAAGCGAGTGTACACTGTAAAAAATTATAATGCGCAATACTGGAATTAATATAAAGGTCTAAAGTTCACCACTAGCCCTGTTGCATGACGCAGGCGCACTAGGGGTACAGGACGACACGTATTGCATCACGTACGCAAAATGTAGGCAATACTTGAATATCAATACTACCTCTAAAGTAATGACTAATACAACCAAAAATTGGATTCAATTAATATTGAAAATGTGATAAAGGTCTGCACGCAGGAAGATAAGTACGTAGGTTACTCTTTAAAGCTTATGTTGTCCTAGTACCTATTTTAAATTGATATAAAGTTTATAGGGACCAAACCCTATTATTATGTATTCTATTTACTTTATTACTATTAGCATATATTAATTACCTTCGTCCCACTTTAATATAGTTTATCTATTTCTCTTACAGCAGCCATTAATTTTCCTCTAATAAAAATTATCGACTGATTATCAAATAATTTATTCTCCAGATACCTTACTTACCTCACAGATAGATAGAAAAAATTTGATCTGTTAGTTTATCAGTAAATTAAACTTGTCCATGAAGTATAGCATCGACGCCTTACCCTAAGTAATAGGTACCAGGACTACATAAGTTAATAACAGTACCTAACTAGATTAGTACATTATCTGATCTGTATCCGATGAATAAGATTACATTGAAATATGGAATCCAAACAATGATTGTTTCTCTTAAAGATAAAATGAAAGGGTTATATATTACCACACCAAATAAAACTATGCATAATACTACTTATGTATCAAAAGCTCATATTTATATGTAGGTACATACTCATGTCGCATGTTCGGGAACAAGACAAACTCAATACAACAGTCGCTCATGACGTCGTGTTTCAAAATATAATTAATGGCGATAAACTGCTAATCACAGGGGCATCATAAACCCGCTGACTCATCGGGCAACGTCGGGAGGCGTGACTAGTGACGTGAGTGATCTAGGACGGCTCAACAAAGGAACGCTCCGTAACTAATGGAAAATGTTTTCTTTTGCGTCGCAACCTAACTCCGGCGGCCAACAAAGGAATAGCGGTTTTGGAAAAAAATCTGGGACTAAATATGATTTTATTTCATTTTAAATTTTAAGTGATCGTCAAAGTTAAACATTCGAGGTTGATATCCGAATGAGCGGTAAAAATCCGATGCAATATTTAAAAATATTTTTAAGCATTGGAATTAAAACATTTAATTTATGAGATTAGCATAAAGAGGAACGAAGCAAGGTAGTTGTTCATATAAAACTAAAAATAAAAATCCTTAGAGCCTCCAAACAAAACCACGTAAAATTAAATTTAGACGTAGTCGCACAAAAACGTTGACGAACTTAGAAAATCATATTTTATATTCTCCAATATTATTAGAATACTCCAGCGAGATAAATTAACTGATTTTTATTCAGAAAACGCGATAATTAATTCAATATTATGGAGCACACCTGAAAATTACAGGACGAAACCTACCTCAATTATCCTGCCCAACACATCGGGCAAACAATTGTAGACATAATAAAAGTGTGTCATAAATTAATAGTAAGAGGATATTTACCTGAAGTTGTTTGTCTTAGTGCGGCCGGCGCGTTGCCGGCAACTGCATGTCGATCACAAGAACTGCACTGGGGAACAGTGAACCACTGGGCACTAGTACGCGGCCTCCGACGAGAGACGACTGCCCGAGACTGCCTCGCCCCGGCCGAGCGCCGCCGAGCGCCGGCCGAGCGCCGGTCGATACGCGCACAACAGGTTAGTTGCGTGCGCCGAAATGTAAACACTCCTCCACTCGTGTGCAGCTCAACACTAATGGACCTAAATCCGTATTGGTCCTCAACTGCAACCTCTGCACTCACTCACTAATGGTCCGTTTAAGACATTAATCACATTTGTTAAGTAGTATCACCCTGTAAATTAAAAAAATTCTTACTCGTCACTATTGACATGAACTTAAGATTTTGGAAAGCTCAAAATGTATCTTTATCTACTATCTGTTTCCTCAAATACGAAAAACAAACCAACCAGTAAGATCAACTTCCTCATTTGCTCGTTTCAGCTCATTGAAATATCCAGTTTCAAAGCAAAAATATTATGTTTCTGGCTGTAGTACTCCCATATCTACATAAAGGAGAACATTCCCAGCGGTGGGTTCACACGGGCTCAGTAATTACTGGGAACAAGTGAGCTGTTAAAGTGTTTATGTTGCCATCCACGCAAATATACGCACTTGTGACTTTAACTACAAAATGTTACATCTACTAAATGTTACAAACAAAATGGCACACAAACTATTCCACGGCTAACGTATGGGTATCGGTATTTACTACACCACACTTCGTATATTCTTCATCATGATTGTGTCGAAATTTCCAGAAAGTTCCCATTGTTGTTCCGTTTGGTCCATAAAATTGAAACGGAGTTTATCTCGTACAATTTGGGACGGTTACCTAGCAACGTGATTCCGTTTTCCCTTATCAACGAGCTTCGTTTATCCTGTGCTCACCTCCGCAGAATAAAATCTGGTTTATTTACGAACCAAAACGATAACACAGGTTTTTATTGGCTGCAAGTGACCCGCCCCGATATAACACGGCTGCAACTTGACCTTTGTGACCATTTTTTTTCATATTTTTATGTTTAAATCACATATGTACACAACAACAAGTAAACAAATCTACATCAAAAGACATTTTGCCTATATAGGCATTTTTTTAAAAGGCTTTTTAACGACCGTTAACAAAGTAATATTAACTAAGAAATATGATAACTAATGGCTGCACAAATTAAGAACATAATTCAAAACAGAACTACTTTAATTTAATCACAATATGTTGCAACTGTAATAGAAGATACGGCGAAGCGTCCACGGCATTACACTACCAAGATGATGATCATAGCAAACCATCAATGACGGATTATTTTATTTTCTATAGAATTGTGTTCATCTACTCGAAATAGAAATTATCAATTTATGAATATGTGAACAATATATGACACGATAAGGTCCACCTCGCTTTCTTTCATGTAACAAGTATCGTCTTTAGTCTTGACTTAAATAAATTGTAAATCGATTAAACTGATAAATAAAATGAATCCTTACTTACCTTACCAGGAGACTATGATCCGCCGCAATTAATGTAAAAATTAAAAGAAATAATCCAATGTAAGTGGGTCATCCCCAACCCTTGGAGCGCGTATTGACTGTGCAAATAACAACATTAATCCAGCATTATTAACCCTTCCGCAAACGTTGGTCGTTGGGACCGGCCGGGAACAATGTTACGTGTCAACACGAACATCGGATGGATTTGCCTGGTAAGCACCACTATACCTCTATTTGTGTAACAACTAAACCCTTTTAGCATAGATACAAAGTGTACCTCTAGAATAATTTGTGATATTTCTTCAAACGTATTAAGAGTGTTATTCGTCTGTTGGTATCCACTGTAATCTGTATAAGTGCATCGGATAGAAGAAGAATTATCATAATTTCAGTTGCAGAATCTGTGTGCTCCCTAGCTTTTGCTCGTCGAGAAAAAAAGGGATGGTGACTTTATTCTACTCCGTGGTCTCCCTACATGTAAAAGGATTCCACAACTGAAATTTTCTTTTATAATACTACAGCACCGACTCCTCATAAAAACAGAAACAATGAAACATCAGATTGTTTACATTGACAACGTCAAGAGCCTCATAAAACTGTGACTTAGTAAGGACTTTAGGGATGAAGTCACAGATTCGTCACCAGCGCGTAGGCTGAGCTATAAAAACAGCGAGAATTGTTCCCGAAAGTAAAAACGATTGCCTGACTCACAATCTTTAATTTGTAAGAAAATCGGACATTTTAGGAAAATGTGTGCCAAATGTTCATCATCAGGATGTTAAGCCTTTTTTTTCGTTTTAGGGTAGATATACTTGGGCTATCATTCTTTATTATGTCTTTTCGGTATATTATGAATTTATGATAACCTTGTGACGGGGGCAAGTCTGTTTCGATAATATTGTATTGATCACAATCTCAGACTCCATGTTTTTAGTGATCCATGACGGCGGCGTGCCAAGAGGCTCATCAATGATGATGCACTTGTGGAATCTCGGCTTCAAAGCCCTGAGAACACGCGTAAGGTTGCAAGCTACATTTCGGTGAGTGTGCGGGGGAATTGCAGAACTTGATTCCCCCTAGTCCTTTCCATCATCGTACCACAAGACAATCAGCGAAGCGTTAACGAATCATGGTAGATGTCCCACCCACACGCACGAAGCGCTTCGCATCAAGCTTCCTTGTGCGTACTGCTAAGGAGTGGAATTCTTTGCCAGAGTCTGTATTTCCTGAAGGGTAACCTGGGTGTCTTCAAGGCCCAAATGAATAGGTTGCTTATGGGACGACGTGCTCCATCGTAGACAGCATCATCGCTTACCGCCAGGCGAGATAGTGGTCAAGTGTCGGCTCATCAAATATAAAAAATCCCTTAATTTAACTTATTACTGAATACTTTAAACTGATCTTCTATCATAATCACCACTGTCCCCTGCCTCCTGCCAATATTAATTTTCTAATAATCACTCCTCCTAAACTTTTCCGTCCACCTCAAAAGCTTATTTTATTATTAAAGCGAAGATTCTAACATTCCCGGGTGGTTAATAAACTAGCGGGTCTCAGGAGCCGAGCCGGGTATCCTGACGTCACCCGGGTAAGAATTCCGAGTACGCAAGCTTGACCTTTTCATTCCTTCACCTGCCTTGCGTTCCACGGATCTCTCACTCGCACATCGATATAGGAAAAGCGTTATCTAAGGAACGGTGACGTGTGTAAATAAAATATTGAAATGATATCCGTTTAAAGGAAATGCGACTTAAGGGGAAGGGTCTTAATAATTTTGTGGGTTTTATATATTTGGTCTTTATGTTTGGCATCAATAATGATTTGAATCACCTGAAACAAGGAATGTCCTGTTCATTCAAACACTTAATATTGTTTAAGCTGGCCTGTATATTTTTACAGTAATAAAATTGTTTTACTTTAATTTCTATTTTATTCAAAGACTGTCTATTAGCAATTAATCTAATTATTATTATATTTCCGGCATACTAGCGTAACTGTTTGACGAGGAACTCGACTAGTTTCAAGCCATACTAGAGGCTCATATTTATGAGTAACATTCCACGACTCGCGACGCGGCGACTGTCACGATGTTACTCTTTTAATATAAACATAGTAATTAATTTGTTATACGATTGTGTATAAATGTTTATAAATGAAACTGTAAATAATGTCAGAAGTCCTAAAAAACTCCTTACCCATGTTTTGCAATGGGAAGTATCCATGTCTCAAATGTGCTAGATACATTAAACAAGGATATAATTTATGTGAGGATATTAGATCACACAGGTCTCATACGTTACCTATGATATGACTCATCTGGTGGAGCTTGGACCACGTCCATGACATTTGGTTTTCATAAAACTGAATGTGTCCATCAATCAAGAGTATTGTCACATAAAATTTATATTTAGTTTTAACCGTTTCTGTTTAATTTCGGACTAAATATGGAACTTTCGTTCGAAGTTTGGTGCAATTTAGAGAAAATTAATTGTAGAAAAGACCCATGTCTGGCTTCATCTCTTCATTCTTTTAAAATATTTCTTCATTCTTTAATATCGAAAATGTAAGGATCTGGCATTCTTAAGATGACCTTAGATTCTTAAACTAAATCAAGCATTTTATTCGGTTCTTCGCAAAAGGTCAGTCTCAAAAATGTTCCAAAACTTCTGGAAAGTTATTTTTTCATTACACGATCCATTACGCGCTGTCAATGATATTGCTGCGACACGTATTGATGAATGTGAATCAATACAGCAATGTAATAAAAAATTCTTTACTCACGCACGCAATGTACTGACCACTCCATTTTCGAAGATTTATTGGTTGGAAGATAAAAAATGGATTATGTGTGATGTCAAAAAATAATAAGTACTTCGATGTTTTTGATCCGTTTCGGATTTTTGTCCAGTTTTAGATATTGTTCGAGTTTATGAAATATACGAAATCTATCTAATCATAATCATGATTATTGTGTACATAGTTATTTTTATAATTAACATTCAGAATATCATAACTCTTCATTTATATTCTCGTTCTCATATTACGCAGTTTTCTGCTAAATTCTAGCATAAATATAATCCTTCTAAAACCTGGGCCTTACATGCTCAACTTGACCTAGATAATAGTAATAATACACGAACACAACAAGCCACCTGGGATTATTTTAATAAAATACTGGATATTGGACGCAACGTGCTTGGAAAGTACTAGGGCGACAGGAGATTACAGGCGTACCTATATTTTCTTTTTGTCTGTATTTTACGAACAAGCTTACTTCGATAATCTTGTGTACGCCCATCATATGCGTAGAGTTATCACGGACCTTATGAAAACTCGTAGTATTAAGGTATGAATCCACTTTTCCTAACACCCACTGCTAAGCCTGAGGTCTGAAGCCTCTCGTCAGACCCGACCTTATATTTTATCCCATTTCTTAGTAAAGTAGATTTTCTATAAAAATGTTGTTATGGGCCATGATTACATGTTCTCAGGGGAATAATGGGAGAAGAATGTGTTTCTATCTAAAATATTATATTACGATGTAAACGTGAATTTATTTTTATTTTCTGCTCGAGGTTGTTTCAGTGAAAGGGTTGTATCACAGGTACTTTATTATTCACGGGGTTCCATCGATCATCGACCTCCAAATTGACCTCGCCAGACATAACCATTTACATACAATTTAAAGCAATTACTTTAGTCGACAAAGTTGCATTGATTGGGGATAAGCATAATTGCGGATACAATTTATACTTTGCAAATAAAAAACATGAAAAATGAATAGAGAATTAATGAAGTATGTACATACCTACTTACTTTTTTATGGAATAGGAAGCAACGAGCAGACGGATCACCTGATGGTAAGCGATCAACGCTTAAGGAAACCCGCAACACCAGAGGAGTCACAGGTACGTTGCCGGCCTTTTATGTAATAGACACACACAAAATGCTGAACTAATATCAACAAGTCAAAACATTTTGTGCTAAAAAGTATACCTGCTAGTATTCTATGGATCCCTAGTACCTACAAGGCATGTTTCTGCAGCGTACCTGTGAGCCGAGCGCAGGATATTAAAATAGCATCAAAGACGTGACCGGAGGCGGCTAGTCACAGTCTATTGTAAGTTATAGACTACACTATACCATAGTTTTATTTATGTACTAGCTGTGCCCGCGACTTCGTTCGCGTAGAATAGTGACTATGAGCAGCGTTTTTTTTTTAAATATATACTTATTTTTATTTTAGATTTGGATCATACCTAATCACAGTCATTTTGGGTAGCTAAAAAACCTACTTTACTGTAATGCTTCTCTATATACAATATTAGACGTATGGCCATCGGGGGTGAAAGCATACAGGCTGCTGGGATTGCTAACACGGGACAGAGCCACATACAATTGACCGTGCGAAAAACAGCTGATACTTAGATCTATACCCACAACTTTTAGAGTCTGACCTTGAGCTTTATTAATTGTCATGGCGAAACATAGGCTCACTGGAAACTGAATTCGTTTAAAATTAAACGGAAAATTTTTTGGAATGAGAGGAATCTGACGAATAAAACCACTATCACCTTTTCCGCATCCTGTTAAATATATATATATATTTATAAGCCATTTCTGAGATTAGCGTGAACAGACAAACAGACAAACAGACAAAAAAAAAGTTAGTTACATTTTTGGGTTCGAAATCGACATAACAATAGCCCCTGCTATTTTTTTTATTTTTATTTTCAATGTACAGACAGCACTTTTCTACAATTTTATTATATGTATAGATATAGATAGATAGTGTTCGACGTGATTCTTTAATTTGACGTAACTTTTTTATTTATGAACCGATTGACATGAAACAAACACTAAAGCATAACTGAAGCATACCACAATATATTCGTGAAAACCGCATCCAACTCGGATAAGCCGTTTCTGAAATTAGCGTGAACAGACAAACAGACAAACAGACAAAAAAAAAGTTAGTTACATTTTTGGGTTCGACATCGACATAACAATAGCCCCTGCTATTTTTTTTATTTTTATTTTCAATGTACAGACAGCACTTTTCTACAATTTTATTATATGTATAGGTAGGTAGATGTATTGTAAACCAACCGCTTCACATGGTAAAATAACATCCAATTATATCACAGATAGTTATCACATTATTCAATAAGTGAGGACACACACAATCCAAAGAAATGCACCCTTTAAAAATAAAAAAACACGTACATACAACAAAAAATGAAACAATAAAAACACACACCGACATAACACAAATTAATAATCCTACTCAATTTACCAATCAATTGAAAAACTGTTGGGTAAGCATCCTTCGCACCGCGGAAGTTCTTGTTACAAATGGATCTATTGGATACTCTTTACACATGTTGTTTATTGGTACACTGCTTATTATGTACTCTTTTGATAGATCATTATTTATTTTACACGTTGTTTTTTTATATGTAGAGGTATATGTAAACGAGTAGACGAATCACCTGACGATAAGCAATCGGCGTCGGAAGGCCGGAAGACCAGAGGTATTACAGGTGCGTTACCAGCCTTTTGTGAATTAGGAGTTTAAGGACTATTAGGTAAGGGGTGGGAGGGATAATTAGGCCTACTGTAACGCCGAACCACAACGCAAGTGTTGTCTTACGTCGGTTTTGTGCTCGGCCGTGGTATCACTCCGGTCGAGCCGGCCCATTCGTGCCGAAGCATGGCTCTCCCACACTTGTTAAGTTTCCTTTATCCTTTTACTCGATATATAGCCACATGATGATAAACATTTTTTTTTAACACTGAATCAACTGTTTTTCTCTCCTAATTATCGAGTTATTGAACTGCTCTAATTTTTTTTATTTATTTTATTTATTTATTTATATCAGGCAACGAAGGCCCATATTAAAATACAATAATACTATAATATGTACTACAATTTCAACTTAAAATACTATAAATACATAATGTAAGCATGTAACGTAGTGATGTAACTACATAATATGTTGATGATTTTTTGTTGAGTTCGATTGTTGGTTTTAAAATTTGTTCTTTTGTTTTGTGACCTGTTTTCAATATTAAACCTTCGCTGTCAACAGAATTTTCGAAAAATAGACTAACCTTTTGTTTTTTCAGTTTTACTAGTAATATTCCTCACTACGTTTACAATGGTATTTTAAACCCAGTGATAATGATTCATTGAATGAAAATCTTACACAAACAAATAGAATATCAAAATGAATGTCATGTAAATAAACTTATAGTCACTTTTACACAAAAATACTTTTAAACTCAAAGACAAAGACAAAGATTATTTATTTGCAAAAACACGTGTTAAATAATAATACATCATAAATGCACATTATAAGTTGTACAGATGAGCAGTGAGCATAGTATCAACATGTTTGACCATTTCTGGTGTACAAATGTGGAATATAATATTAAATCCAATTATATCAGTTATTAAACTTTTAAATTGTAACATTCCTATAAGAGACTCAAACCTCCTGACCAGGGACAACAAAGAAAAATTACAAACATTTGTCATTTACGAGTACAAAGTCATGAACACTATAATAGCATTTATTAACTAGTAGTTTTTTCAACGCTTGTTTGAATAAGTTTAAATTTAATTTAATAATTTCTTTAGGAATTTTGTTATAAATTATGGGAGCCATACATATCACGCTTTTATGCATTAGTGCTGTTTAGATGGGTGAATACATAGTCGATTGTTGTCACGTCGATTTCGTTTTACTTTATCAGCCAGAGTGGGAACTCATTCATAAATTTCTTTCATTAATGTTATATTTTTTGCTTTGACTCAAGAAACTATATTTATTAGAATGGGCACACGATAAAATGTGTTAAATAATCAAAAACTTATTACAATGTGTTGGTATAGAACGAAGTGCGTGAGGTTGCCATCTGGCGCATAATATGTAAAACTTTCATTAGATAAGATGTCCACTCAATACTTGTACCGGCTTCACCGTTGATTCATATTTTTATTATTTAAATATAGTAATATTCGTGCAATACGGCCCTTTTATTCATAACTCTTCAGGTTAGGGCCAGTGAGTGAAAAATAATCAATTTTGTGATCAATAAACTTGATTTGCAGTGATTTAAATACGAACTGATACGACATAATTAAAGTTATAAACGCGCCGATACCGTGTGTGGCGCGTTAGCGTAACGCGGACTTAGAAGTTACGTTTCCTTTGTTATGAACTAATCAGTGAATATTGACTAACGTGTTTTTTGTTTACGTTTTAAAGTTGAAGAAACTTTATTAACTGTGCAACATGACTGCAACTATTGAAATTGATCAACTTACGGGTGATAATTATGACACATGGAAGATACATATGCGAGCTATTCTGAAGAAAAATGATTTATGGGAATATGTATCGGTAACATTACCGAAACCACCGCTCGGCGACCCCAAGTATGCAGAATGGATTAAAATGGATGGCAAAGCTGAGTCCGATATTTTGTTGGCGGTCAGTTCAAGTGAATTAAGTGCGTTGGATGGTTTAGAAAGTTCAAAAGCTATATGGGATAAGTTGAGATCCATGTATCAGTCAAGCGGGCCGGCTAGAAAAGCATCTTTGTTGAAGAAACTGGTATTGACACGAATGCAAGAAGATGACGACTTGAAAAAGCACATTGCTGAATTTTTTGATGCCGTCAAGAAGCTCAAAGAAATTGGGTTGATAGTTATAGACGAACTCCTGGCCATATTATTGTTATATAGTTTACCAGATTCGTTTGCTATGTTTCGAACAGCAATAGAATCACGCGATGATTTACCCTCGTGTGAAATATTTAAAAGTGAAGATCATCGAGGATTACGAAGGTCGTAAATCCAAAACAACGGTTGACCAGGAGGCAATGTTCGTCAAACGTATCAACAAAAATACAAATTTGAAGAAGATTAATGAGAATCATTTACGTAAAAATCACGACGAGTGTTATCGTTGTGGTCGGCGTGGACATATAGCGAGAGAGTGCAAAGCCAAATTTCCCAGTAAACATAAGCAGAGTGCCCAACAATTGGATAGTGGTTGTGATGAGAGAAAGACGACCATGTTATTGAGTACCACTGAAGAGGTGACGCTTGGTGAGCAGACAAATCCTATCTGGTGCATTGACAGTGGATGCACGGGTCATATTTGTAATGAGAAGGTTATGATCAAGGATTTTACACAGTTGAACTCTGAGCTTAACTTGGCGAACAGTAAGAAAACGCAAATCAGCGGAACTGGTAAAGTAAACATTACAGTAGATACGGGCAGTGAAGAACGCCAAATTGAATTACAAAAGGTACCTATTCTACGTATCAGACCTACGAACCAATTTATTATCAGTGGCGAAAATGACAGATCGCGGATTCGAAGTGCGCTTTACGAAAAATGATGCGATTGTGATTGATGAAAATGAAAAGGTCCACCTACGTGCAGATCGTGTTGGTAATTTGTACCATGTACGGATGACTCAGAATACCGTGAGTACCGTTGAAAGGGTGAAAAACTCTATAAACACGTGGCACCAACGTCTTGGGCATCTCAATGAACGTGATCTGAAATCCATGGCCAAGAGTGGCCTTGTACATGGCTTGTCGTTAAATGACAATGATAAACTATCTGAGTGTGAGATTTGTATCAGTGAAAAACTGTCATGCAAACCTTTTCCAAAGTCTAGTGAACGACGTACAAACGATTTACTAGAAATAGTACATAGCGACGTTTATGGCCCAATGAATACGCAGTCATATGGTGGTAAAAAATATTTCGTCACATTCATTGATGACAAATCTAGATGGTCTGAAGTCTACTTTATGGCGAATAAAAATGAAGTTTTTAGTGCTTTCAAAATGTATAAAGCGTATGCAGAAAATTTAACTGGAAAGAAGATAAAGAATCTTCAGTCTGATAATGGACGAGAGTACGTGAACCATGAATTCGATGATTACCTAAAGAAAGAAGGGATCAGAAGAAGACTGACAGCCCCTTATACGCCCCAGCAAAATGGAATCGCCGAACGAAAAAACCGAACGCTGGTTGAAATGGCACGATGCATGATGCGTCAAGCAGAAAGTCCTCCTGGATTTTGGGCAGAAGCAATTAACACTGCTAATTACGTCAGAAATCGGTGCCCAACTCTATGGTCAGATACCATTTAGTATATGGAAAGGAAAGAAGCCAACTGTAATATACATGCATATATTTGGATCTAAAGCATACTAAAAGATAAAGGAAAACAGAAGGGGAAATTCGAATCAAGGTCACAGTTAGGAATATTTGTGGGTTATGATACTCAATCAAAAGCCTATAGGATACACGACCCAGTATCGAGGAAGATTGTGATAAGTCGTGATGTAAAATTTGTGAATGAAACAGCTTTCAGACATGAATAGAGGTATAAGGAAATACTTGATGAAGAAGAGAATCCTAATAACGAGAATATTACAGTAGAATTAGATGAACTTGAAGAAACTAATAGAAAGATGAGTGACGATCGAAAAATATTGAGAATAAAGAGAAATGGAGATAGACACAGAAGGTCAATTGAAAGAGTACAAGAATCGGAAAGCGATAGAAATAAAGGTCAAAGAAAACGAAACTAAACTGTTTCGTGGGAAGCATTGATAGAACCTCCCAAAATAGGAAGAGGAAGACCTCGCTTACTCCGGACTGGAATGGCGGGTAGACCGCAGAAAATGTATAACTCAGCACAAGAAGATGAAAATGAAACTGAAGAATCAGATAGTGAAATGACCGCAGCGACAGTAATACTAGACCCGATGACGTGGACTGAAATAGAGAACAGCGACGATTTAAATGCATGGAAAATGGCTCTGGAAGATAAATATTTTGCAAAGATTAAAAATAAAACGTGGTAAATCGTACCACGACCTAAACATCGGAAAATTATTGGAAGTCGATTTGTTTTTAAGACCAAGAGCACTGGTAAAAAGATACGTCTTGTTGCAAAAGGATGCTCACAACGACCAGGGGAGGATTTTCACGAAACTTCGTCTCCTGTTGTAAGAGCTTCGTCAATAAGGCTCATTGCAGCTTTGTCTGCAGAGTTTGGTCTAGAAATACATCAAATGGATGTAGTAACAGCTTACTTAAACGGATCACTCGATGAAGAAGTCTATATGGAATTACCTGATAAACTAAGCGATGTAATGGAGAGAATACTCGCTAATGAGAAGATTGGGTCGCAGAATAAAATAATAACAGACAAGAATATACTACAGACAGTTAAACAATGGAGTAAAGCTATGGATGAGTGTGAGGACAGTGTGTGTTTGTTGAAAAAGTCTCTGTATGGTTTGCGACAATCTGGATTGCAGTGGTATAAGAAATTAGTGAGAAAGCTGATGGACTGCGGGTTTGAAGTGTTGCAGCAGGACCCATGCATGTTTATGGCGCAGAAGGGTGAGCGAACAATGATAATTGGTGTTTATGTAAAGGATTAATACTGGCAACGGATGACGATGTATGGATGCGTGATATAAAGAAAAAATTAACAGATTCCTTTGAAATGAAAGATATGGGTAAGATAAGTAACTGTTTAGGTATTGAATTTAGTCGTGATGATGAAAACAGAGTTTATATGAGTCAAAAGTCGTATGTAAGTAAAATATTAGAGAGATTCAGTATGAGTGAGTGTAAGCCTGCAATTACACCTATAGATGTCAATGTTAAATTAAACAAGCCTGAGTGCGTAAAAAATGACATTATGGAACAATATCCATATCAAAGCTTGGTAGGTGCTTTAATGCATCTTACTGTTCTAACTAGACCGGATATTGCGTATGCTATTAATTATTTATGCCAATTTAACACTAAGTATGATATTGAACACTGGAAGGCTCTTAAACGTGTACTTAGGTATCTGAAGGGTACGTCAGATTACGGTTTAGTGTATGAAAGAACTGGTTTACCTTTGTTTGGAGTCGTTGATGCAGACTGGGGTGGAAATACGGTAGATCGTAGATCCTATTCTGGATTTGCATTTATTTTAGCAGGTGCTCCTGTTAGCTGGGAGGCACGTAAACAACGTACTATTGCCTTGTCGAGCACGGAGGCCGAATATATGGCTCTGTCCGAGGCTACTAAAAAAGCTGTGTACTTACGAGATATTTTGTGTAATGTAGGGACTGATTGTGAATGTGTAATATTATTTAACGATAACCAGGGTGCCATCAAACTTGCTCAAAGTAAGAACTACCATTCACGAACCAAACATATTGATGTGAGGCATCACTTTATTCGTAATATGTACGAACAAGGTGTAATTAATCTCAAATATTTACCTACTGATCGAATGCCTGCAGATGTTTTGACCAAGGGTTTGAATGGGACAAAGCATCATGAATGTCTACGTAATTTAGGTATGATGGATGAATGTATGTAAAGGCTGGAGATTAAATTTACTCACGACTTCGAGGGGAGGTGTTGGTATAGAACGAAGTGCGTGAGGTTGCCATCTGGCGCATAATATGTAAAACTTTCATTAGATAAGATGTCCACTCAATACTTGTACCGACTTCACCGTTGATTCATATTTTTATTATTTAAATATAGTAATATTCGTGCAATACGGCCTTTTTATTCATAACTCTTCACAATGCTTTTTATTTGGATATCATTTTTAAATAAAGATTATTTTATTTTACAATTATAATTAATTCTATATAGAGGTACATTTTTTACTAATATAATGATACTTATAAGTATGGGTAATAAGTAAGTACTTATGAATATTGAATAAAGAGCCTGATAAAGTTAGTTTTAAGGAATTCCAAACATAAGAAAGATATTTTCAAATAAATCTTATTTTTCAATGAAACGACAAGCTTTGTCCTAAAATATATAAGTAGTAGTAGTATAATATAAGTAGGATCTCACATATACCAATCGTACGTCATCGTCATACGATTCATTTTCACATGACAAAAACCACCATTAAAGCTATGCAACCCTGGTCGTCATCAGTTTTCTTTCTTCGTGAACAGTGCAGTGAACTTGCCTGCCTGGTATGTGGGCATAAATGGCAGGTACTGAGTCCATTTCCATCTAAAAGGACAATATTATATTATTAAGAAATGTAATGGAAAATCTTTTCAATTTGAGTCCAGCCTTCCCTAAGTAGGTGCTTAATATAGTTATTAGGTAGGTGCTTAACTTACATCGACAATAACTTACCTTCGTATTAGTCCCATTCCTACAGGGAAGTCGTATGTGTCTCC
This sequence comes from Spodoptera picta, assembly GCA_038387885.1. Classification (NCBI taxonomy): domain Eukaryota; kingdom Metazoa; phylum Arthropoda; class Insecta; order Lepidoptera; family Noctuidae; genus Spodoptera; species Spodoptera picta. The sequence goes on along the minus strand of JAZHFQ010000344.1, from coordinate 1,253,390 downwards.
CTCTTCAGATGCTCCAGCTGCGTCTAGACTCATCTCTTTAGCCCAAGCTGCTAATCCTCGCTCCTCATCCGTGCCTAAGTAATTTATAGCAGTTCAATATATGTATATCAAAACATATTGTAAAACTCTTTAGTTACTTAAAGCGAAACAAAAGTCATTAATGCCCGGGTAAGTTAAGACAATAATAGGTATTTTTTTATCTTAATTAATAAACTTAACACATTTTTGATCATTTTGCCTGTCTACATGTCTACTTCTGAGACTACTTCCTGTACTCTGCAATGGGAACAGTTTAAAAGACGACTTGTTTATTTTGATGGTAAGAACCCGGTCATAAACAACAGTCGTTCATAAATAGTAGGATTCTCTCACCAGGTATAACATTATCCAAGAAGCACCCGATAATGCCTCCCACCAGTATAGAGGTGGACAGCAGGACTTGCAGCGCAGCGTCCAGCGCCTCCGCGCCGGTCTGTATGACCCCACTGTGCGCCGCCATCCATCGAGTCAGCACCAGTGGGAAGAACAAACTGAACCCGATGATGTATAGGTTCCGAGAGCTGTTTAGGTTCACGTACTGAAGCGCTGATAGACCTATGAGTAGAATTCTAAATTTTAACACCTGTAGCTTATGTTTTCCTGGTCCTCGCATTTCAACAATCAACTAATGAAAATATATTAACTTTTTGAAATATATTTTAATTTGGTTTTATAAATTTTTTTTGAAGCAGTTAATTTCGTTATTCACGATGGGAAACCATGAAGGTCTTAAATTGTCATTATTAAGCAGTTTAATTTTCGTTTGTAGTCATAACTGAAAGCATCTTTCCATACATTGGAATTAGGTAATGGCTACAAAAACAATCATCAAGATAATCTCCTTGTGGTAAACTCACCGAAAGCAGAAATCATCCCGAACATGACACAGAACAGGCCCCCGACTATAGGCTGCGGGATGATGATGAACACTGCTCCCATCTTGCTGACCACTCCCTGTACTATCATCAGACCTGCCGCCCATTGCACCACGCGACGGGATCCTACCTATGGGGCATAAATAATAAATATGTTTTAGAAGGACTACAACTATAGCAGATACAATTAGGCTTTGCCAATCTTTCACCAGATTTGTATCTATTGTTTGTCTATCGCTGATAGAAGGATGTTTCTAACTCGTATTATCATTTAACACTTTTAGTAGTTCAGTATCAAATTAACTACGAACATTACAAACCTCAAATTAAAATCCGATAATTCATGCTCGAACTATTTGACTTTAAACACTAATCCAATGAATCAGTTAAACATTTTGTAAACAAAAACAACAAATGCCCTTACAATAAGACCGATCGAGTCAAAGAAATTAGTAAACACATAATACTTGTATATACATAGTACATAAGTCAGTATACCCTATTTTTATCTGCAACAGTATTGTTTTGTTCAAGTTTGATGGATTTATGTGCCAGTTATAAGCACGGGCATGTGATGCAGTCGATATATTCTCTCAGCTTTGAGCTTTGAACTGACACACTAAGTGACACCACTGATATTGAAGAAGATGGAATTATTGCTAACGTCTATGGGATACGTTCTAAAGTTCTTAACAATGTTAAGAACGAATGGATAATATGGATATCTTCAAAAATACACGAAACCAGTGTAGCGGGCAAAATTTATTTGTACGCTAACAACGAATTTGCGGAAAAACTGCTCGTAGAAGACTGAATTGCTTTCGATTACATGGCAATAACAGAATGACTAAAATATTAACAATGAACGAGGTACATACCTATAGTTTTTTCTTTGTTTTTAACTTATTCCAAAAACATATAACATCTCGCCTTTTATCCCCGAAGGCAGGCAGAGGTGTACATTATGCCACTGTACAATGTAAAAACCACTTTTCACGATTTATGTTATGAGTCCCATATAATAGGGGGTGAGCCTATTGCCATATACCGGGCACAATTCCAGACTCCGTCCGACTGAGAATTTTTAAAAAACACAGTAATACTTTGCCCTACCCAGGAATCGAACCCGAGACCACTCGCCCGGCAGTCGCACTTGCGACCACTCGGTCAACGAGGCAGTCCAAGGGTTATTCCAAATATACTTTGATGATAATACAAGGTTATGTGTGATACACAAAATGTCGAGTGGTTTGGTCATGTCACCACAACATCGAAGGGGTAGAAACATTGTCAACAGAACCCGTCATTTGCACTCCATACCGGAAAATTAACATAAAATAACAAATGCAGGCTTATCTGCGGTTATCCTACCGTAATCAAGGGACATTGTACCTGACCTAGATAGAGTGGTCACAAAATTGAATTTACAATGCACTTAGGAAGCGATTACTGTACTACAGAATGATGTTGGGTACAACTCGGAATTGGCAATTTACAAGAATTGCAATCATGTTATACCTATGTACAAAACTGTATTGTGTTTACATTAACCATGTTCTTACAACTTACAAGCTTCAGCAAATCTTTTTTTAATAACATAACATAACATCGCGCCTTTTATCCCCGAAGGGGTAGGCAAAGGTGCACATTATGCCACTGTATAATGTAACACCAACTTTTCACTATTTATGTTATGAGTCCCATGTTATAGGGGGTAAGCCTATTACTATATACCGGGCACAATACCAGACTCCGTGCTACTACTAAGATTTTTTTAAAACCCAGTAGTACTTTGCCCGATCCGGGAATCGAACCCGAGACCCCTTGCCCGGCAGTCGCACTTGCGACCACTCGGCCTACGAGGCAGTCTTAATAACATAACATGTATATTAACATTTGTCTCCTAAGTCCTAATCAATTGAAAAAAAGTTCTTACACATTGAAAAATAAAAGTGAATTTCCAATACGCCGTAATAATTTTAAAAAAATCTTATTGAAGTGTCATTTTAATAAAAAAATGAAAGCACCTAGTTTAGTCCTAAAAACTGAAGCTAAATATAACAATAACCTTAGTGACTCCAATGGCCCCCACGTTCTCCCCGAAGGTGTTAGTTCCATTCCCAGAGCCCCAGAGTCCGGCTAGCACTGTGCCCAGGCCCTCAATGCCCAAACCTCGGTTGATGGCGTGCAGGGGAGGTGGAGGTGCCGCTGTACGGGAAAGGAAGTCATTAATCAGAAACATTATACCTTAGAAGATCTAAGTTTCTTATTGTTTGTGACATTTTGTTGACTCCCTCGTATCTGAAACTCCTTTCGACAATTTTTTAGTAATTATTTTTAATAAACTGTTTTTACCAATTTACGACTGAAGTGTAAATCATCAAAAAGATAAATCTATATTCTATATACCTCTACATTGGATTATTATTGATTGCCGTTAATGAGAATATAATGGCTATGCAACTGAATATTAATTGTAATATTGCAGTTATTGTACTGACCGCACATCCTGGCCGTGGTGGGGTAGTAGCTGATGGACTCCACCGTGCAGGCCAGCACTCCAGCCAGCATGCCCAGCACTCCTGCCACACTCACTGTTGGCACTCCCCATTGACCTACACAGAACAGAACCACAATTTTTATACTTTTTCTATCGTTATCTAAAATGCTTTCAACTACAAAAATAATTCACACAAAAGTATCTTCGAATACAGAGTTCGTTCAATTAATCCAGTTTCCGTCCAAGACTTCCAACACCCAGCAGTTTCAACGTATAGATATTTATTTATGAATATTGACCTAAGTATATATGAAGCTTTCAACAAAAAACATGTCTGTCATACCAGGGTAAGGCACCCGGAACCAGGGTGCATCCTCAATGATGTTCAGCCTGACATCAGTCCTCGCGGGGTGCTCCGGCGGGAACACGCCCGTCACAGTCAGTATGGCACAGAGCGCCCACATTATTACTATTGTTAGCAATACCTACGAACAGGAACATACAAATATTAGACTAACGATACTAGGAAATATGAATGTATCGATATTTACAAACTTAGGTAAATAACAAAGTTTCTAAGAAGACATTCTTGATACTATTTTGTTATTGAAAGTTTCAACACAAATGAACTAATTCAGTAAAGTAATTTTACCTTAAAATATACATAATAGATTCATAGTTGCAGTACTGGAGTCAGTTAAAGCAATCAGTCCATTTTCTTACCGGAAACAGCTTAAAGAGTGGAAACCAAACAATAGTGATCCCTTTGTCCCTCGTCCACGCGAGGGTCGGTATGGTGACATTAGTCATACACTGAGAAAATATTGTCAACAGCGTGAATGTCCTGCAACAAGGGAAAGTTAATGATTATCGTACTAATTGATAAGCTGGTTGGCATAATTTCTTTTATCATTTGACATTATTAACAATTCTTAGAAATTCAATCCAAAGATTGGATTGAAATGTCTCAGTAACCGAGACAGAAGTCAAATACCTACACAAAGTAATTTATTCAAAGAAATATCGATAGCTCAATAGGACTCAAGGAGACCGCGCAAAGGCTGGCTTTCACGCCTTACAGGAACGTGACTCAACGAGCTTATAGGAGCTATATTAAAAAATAACGATATTACATTGAATTGTATGTACGAGTAACTATCTAGAATTTTATTCAGAGCATTCCTTTGATGGAGTTTAAGAAAAGATTTCGTTTGAACGCGTCGCTGGCACTCAAGCGAAGAGATTAGAAAAGTCTACGTTTTGTGAGCACCCATCTGCTTCTCTATTCTAAACGACATTCATCTCTCGTATTGTTAACGTAAGCCTATAGATGAAACTTGAACAGATGTGAACATTGATATCTTTGTAGGTTTCCACGTAATATCATTGATTAGAACGTCGAGTTGGATAGAGAATTGTGCCTTATTTTTCTATTTGAATGGTAATATTTTATGCTTTTGTCCACCAAATAATAAAAACACCGTATTTCCCACAGTCAAACCATTGCAACGGTTTTGTGGGGCTTAAATTATAACATAATTATGCGATTTAAAGATAAATAAATAAATAATAAGTACATACAAAACAATTAAGGTTATAAACTGATACAATGGTCCGGGCCTACCGTTTTAAATGAGTTTATTTTAGTCAAGGAATTTGTAACGTTTTTGTTATTCCCAATACTAAAACCCAGTATCCTCAATAACTGCGGTTATTCGGATCCAGTACGCACATAGAATATTCCCGGCGCTGCCGCCCCCGCGTTGGAACTGTCAAGGCAAATATTTCCAATCACAAGATTGCATCGTTCACGCCATCTCCATTCCATTGTTCCGATGAATGAAATTAAATTTTAAATCCGTTTGAAAGAGAGGTTGCGGTTTTTTTTTTATAAGGGGGGAAAATCATCGAATTACTTCTCCCGCCTGGGTGAGGCGGGAGGGAGTGTCAGACTCTTACTGACTAAAAACCACCCCGTTCCTTCTCCTGCACGTCGAGCCGGAGCCCCGGTTACCCGTTAGGTTCTCCGCGACTCCGAATCGGCATCGGCCGTATTGGGCCCCATCTGTGGTGGTCTGATGGCTCTTTGAGGCGCGCGCGGAACGCGACGCGCCGTACGCTCGGGTCTGTTTCTGGTCGGACGGGGAGCCACCCATGCTCGCCGTCCGCAGGCCCGCGCTTACGGTGGCCGGAGATCGTCTCGCGATCCCCGACGCCCGGTGTGTCCTTCGCGATGGCTGGGTTGCGAGGAGGCAGCGCTTCGCTGCCTCACGCGTCCCGCCTCCTCCTTAGCTAGCATCACTGCTTCGCAAAAGGAGGAGACGGCATCCCAGTCCCCCTCGCTCCGCATCATGGCTTGCACTAGGCCCGGACGCGAGAGGCCATCGCCGATCACTTCCCTAAGGACACGGCGGTGCTCAGCCCACGAAGGGCATTCTCCCACCGTGTGTTCCACCGTGTCCTCAGGGCGGTCCTCGCAGTGATGACACCCGGGCGTTTCCTCCCGCCCCATCAGACACAGGTACCTCTCGAAACTTCCATGTCCGGTGAGGACCTGCGTCAGGCGGTAGGTGAGGACGCCGTAGCGTCTCTCAAGCCACTCCTCAAAGAGGGGACTTACCGCTGCGATGGCAGCGAGCCCAGAGGTTGCGGTTAGGATTCGTTTACGGGTGTAAATTATTAGAAAGAAACTTTGTTTTGTAAAATAAAAGTTGATAACAGAATTATATTGCATTCCTGAATGAGTCAGATAAATGTTATTACAAGATTACAACGGACTCATGACGAATTATAGCAAATAGGCAAACATTCAGCCAGTAAAATTTTAAATCACATTGCAGTCAAAACTCATACCAAAGGCGACTAATTCAGATACCGTTAAATATTCAACGGTAGAATGTTTAAAAATCAAAAATCGAATTCCGCCGCCATGTTGGATGTTGGTAGGTAGGGTCTTTGTGGCGGGAGCGGGAACTATTGTTTGCGCGAACAAAGCAGTGCTTGCATAATGCGGATCGCGAGCGTTGCACCAATAAACGCCCACTCCAATATCTGTAGTGGTTGTAGTGGAGGTATGAGCTTCCACACACATATTCACATTACGGACTTTTAGTGTAAATTACTTCTATCACTTGTGACATTTAAGCATATTATAGAGGTACAGTTTGACTAACAAGTAGTTAGGTAGGAACTAGATAAATGTTTAGTTAGAAATATGTTCAAATTAAATACAAAGCGAATTTGTGTTCACACTCATTATTTTATTGTAAATCAATCGTATTTGTTTTGAATTAACTTATCGAATTCCTCGCCGTTCTGGGGGGCTAAAAAGGTAACATTGGGTGAATCATTTCCAATATGTCAGATTTGATGAATTGTACGAGAATCACCTAAGTCACCGTAAAATGGTAACAATAAAGTATGAAACTTCTGCAATTCATTTCATAACTGAATCATGCTAGATGCCGATGTTGCTACACAAGAAATATATAGAGAGAAACCGAACCGTAACTTTACCGGTTTTGTTTATCTTGCCTTTTAATATAACTTGAATTAAAAAAATCGATCCTAAATGTTTTTTAATTATAATATTTTCTCATATCTATCAAGAAAGTAGAAAATTAATTAAAATACAGTGTAAAAACTACTTACAATATTTGATTTTGTTTTACTTATTTCCTTTTTGCTGGCAATGTCACGTCAGTCAGTCACTGTCAGATGAACAGTAAATTTAAACTTGATTTATACAAACAAATTTGCTAAAAATATAAAACTCTAACTTAAACATTATTTCATCGTGAAGTAAGTAACAGTGAATAGAGTTCGAGATGTGAATGGAATTCGAAAAGTGAATTGATATAGAAAAGGGCTCCTCCCGTACCAAGGCGAAAATTGAATGGATTTTATTAAGAAATAATACACGTTAAAAGGTAAATATAATTTAATTATTTGTTATTTGTGTACTAATACTAGTCATAAATACCTAGCCAGACACTCAACCACGGCACTACGCCCAAAAGCATTGTCGGACTGGAATACTGTGGAAAGGTGTATCGGGGTACTCAAATCTCACTGGCGATGTTTAAGTATTGGTTCATCACAAGATGCACTACAGCAGGACAAGTGCATTTGCATGTACCTATATTAACTGAAACAATGGCATGTTGTTTTATTGTAGCCAGGCAATGATAGTAGCTTTAATATCATAATGTAAGGTAAAATTTGCAACTTAGAAAAAAATTAATTTCATTCATCATGTTCCATTTTCAGATGTTCTATTTTTGTTTTGGATAAACCTGCCCCAACCTTCTCTATCTGCTGCGACTCCTGTAAGCCAGGTTGTACAGTAGATACACCGGAACACTGAAGTCCGGTGCATCCCAGGGACATAATTTAACTGTCTTGGATCCCGCTACTAAGTCAGATTTGAATTTATCAGAAGACGACGATAGTATCCACTTCCCTCGCTTTTTTTAGTTAGTGATTATGAAATAAATGTTTTAAAATTAGTGACTTTATTTTATTGGTGTGAATGATATCTCTTTCAGTTGAAATACCTCTTCTCTTTCTTCACATTACAAAAGGTGGTACTATGGCTATAGACCTAAAAAACTAAGGCAAACAAAAACAAAAAAATTTCCAATCGTCAGATACGTGCTGACCAAAATCTATTTATTTATTTATAAGTACTAGGGAATTAGTATTAGTTCTTGCACTGTGTAGGCGTATCCTGAAACAATTTTATTCATTAATATTTACTATTTGTGCAGGATCACAATTTATAGTTTTATTTAATAAGATCAGTGTGAAACTTGTTGAAAAGACATTACTGACAATGAAATAACCCAAGGTAGTATAATATGAAGATACAACTTCAATCATACCTATTACTAATATACCGACACGTTAAATATTACAGGTATGCTTGTAAATGTCGTGTGTAAAGGTACCAAATCCACACACCTGCACAGTCATTTCTCGCTGTTTCTCCTCAAATACAAGCATTTGTTATCAGTTCCCTGTTGCAGGGTGATCTTGCAATCAACCAAACTAGCCAGCGAGATTTGAGTACATACCTACTTATATCTCTCCACAAAATTCCGAGTCCGACAATGCAATTCGTAGTGCCGTTGTGGTACGCGGTAGCTCCAATAAATAGTTGGCACGATCCAGAGGCGTAAGAGCTTAGAGTGCACTTAATACCTTAAACAGAAATAAATAATGAGATACACATATCTGTCATTTTCACACCTTAGTTGTATAACTACTTTAAGTAATGAATAGTTTGGTGGCTACTTATCTTGCACACAGTACTTATTCCATCACGTCGAGAGGCTAAATACGCTTCCACCACGTGCGTCGAGAGGCTAAATACGCTTCCACCACGTCGAGAGGCTAAATACGCTTCCACCACGTGCGTCGAGAGGCTAAATACGCTTCCACCACGTCGAGAGGCTAAATACGCTTCCAACTCTGTGGATTATTTTGCGACACACACTATTATTTACTCGAAACAATCCAACATATTCAGGCACCGGTATTTCAAAAACAACTTGCATTTCCTGAAGAGTCTCACTTTGCCGACGATATGAAAACCTTTCTAAAACACGTGCATGCTCCAAAAGGTTTTCAGAAAGGCCTAAATCTCCGATTTTTCATTAATTTATTAAAAATATAAACTAGATGAACTGTTAAATGTTGCCTTTGAGTAACATCTGACAAATCTGCTTATTTGACGTATAGGAATTCACTCTTTGTAAACCATTTTACGAATTTCCATTCAAAAGTGTCATATTAGATGAATTGCATTGTGGCTTAGCTACGGAATTATTTTGTGGGGAAATAGCACAGACACCCCTTCTCTTTTCACTCTTCAAAAAAAACTAATCCGCATCCTAACTAATATAGACCAAATTGATAGTTGTCAACCCTACTTTAAAAAACATCAAATACTTACCTTACCATGCATCTACATTCTAGAAATATGTAAATTTGTGAGAAACAATATTGCCTTCTTTACAAAACGTGGAGACAAACATGCAAACAGATCACTAAGACATAAAAACCGACTAACGTTACCTACTTCTAATATGAGCCTACATTCCCATAGTCCGTATGTAATGTCTATAAAAATATATAATAAACTACCAGAAGCCCTAAAGGAAGAACCCAGAAATATAAAATTTACTAATAAATTAAAACAAATACTCATAAATAAAGCATACTATAATATTAAAGAATATATTAATGATAAAGATTTAAAATAAACACTGTAATTAAAAATTAAATATATGTACGACATATATAATATTAATGATTAAATCACCTATTACAATACACATATTTAAATATATAACGAAAAAAAAAAAATGTTTAATATATGAATATATAAACCTACATAGAATATATAAGTACATTTATAAACATTTTCATAAATAATACTAATAGCATTACAAAATAAATTGAACAAAACAACTACTTATAACTAGTAATAAGAAATCTGCGATACATAATCTAAATAAAATTAGCGTCCTCCTCTCTTCTACGTTGCCGTGCCCTACAGGGTCCATACTGTACTATATTATTATGTAACACCTTTTAAACATATGGAGTGCAATAAACGTATTGAGTATTGAGTATGCAAATATGAACCACTTTCCGTTCATATTATGAATCATCAAAATGTTGTCTTTTTACGACATGACAAATGTCACATATTATGATTCAGATATGAAACATACAATGTTACCTTTTTAGCCCCCCTGAGCTTTTATGTCTTTCAAATAATCAGCATATCAATATCTAGGGCACAAATCTAATATTGCAGGAATGTTTTATCTCTAGATCGATCGCTACAAGCTCAGCTGCAGCTCCTTGCGTCTCTAAAATATAATATCATGCCCCGCTTGCCGAGCGAAGCATCTCATTTTTTCCCTTAATCATTACCATCAGAGAACAGGCCGCCTTATTGCATTTTTTGCTCACAAACCGTAGTTCCCGCCAAATTCATTGCGATTTCAATCGAGTCGGCGAAAAAAGAAAAATTAGCGCAACCTTAAATGGATCAACTTTCAATTTGATCAATAAATGCATCAGACGTTTTATACAATTTGTTGAACCGGATTGTTCTACTTTTGTTGATTATTTTGTGAGAATTTTTCAAGCTCAGTGGCATCGCAACAGTTGCATTGTGTGGGTAGACCATTGTTCCATTCACTGGATGAAAACGCAAAAAATAAGATTTTACACTAAATAAACAAAACATTTACTTATCAAAGAAAACAACACTAAAAACAATAAAACAAGAAACCTAGCAAAGGATGAGAAACTTAATTATCTATCTGATTACCTCCTTTCAATAACAACAACTAACTTTGGTTTAGAAATCCAACCTTGACTCCTTAAGATACGGTTTAAAATCAAACCGGAGTTAAAAGTGTTGCCTGTAAAGTGCGTTTAATTACAAAATGGAGGCGATTACACGCCGAAGATCAAAGGAACCGGCTAGGTAATCCGTAATGAACTCGCTCGAATTACTCGAAGGGAAGTACCAGGGGAGCAGAAGTTTCAGGAGCTATTGATAACATGATACTGACAGGGCTTGTAAATTGCTGTATTAATTCTCGGTTATTCTAAGTTACGTTGAGTTGTGTAATAACGTTTTGAAAAAAGTGTGGATTAACTTGATATAGTTTCCGAGCCACTCCATGCCAAGACATTGGCGTCAGACATATAAAAGCAAGAATATATAATTATTAATTACTTCTTCGAGTGTAGGACAAGATTAATGTTCGCTTCATACTACGTAGTTAAAACTTAAAAGTGTTAAATGGAATATAAATAATTATACTACACTTAGTCGAGGTAGATGCACAAGCTGCGGGGTTAATGCACTCTGCTTTCATACATTTTCTATGCAAAGCGTTCGCTTTTCCATTCTAAAGTAATATTACAGTTACCAAAGGACTTTAGATCATAATCTTCTTGAATTATAAATTAAGAGGATTGCTTAGTTCTGACATGGCGTCTGAACGCATGTAACTTAAATAAATAATAAGTTTTATAGATACATTCACTTTTCAGTATGTAAGTACGAATCCCAAGTGAAAGGAATTCCATTGTCGTAGGGTATTATTCCAAGCTCCATCAGTCGAAATCAATACTCATAAAACCATGATCAAATCCATCGTTAAGTACACTAGTCTGGCACTAATTTGTGTCTAGAAATAGCACACAAAACCGTTATTATCCTGCCAAAAGCTAGTCCATTATGGTGCTAATTAACTGATAACGTTGCCGAGTCAATACCGTCGCGATACTTAATTAGTTACATATTGGATGGCAAATAACTCGTGCTTCGTATAAATTTAATGACATGACTCAAATTATATTACTACGAACTTTGACCTGGTTTAAGGTTTGTGATATTTGGAAAAGCGTATATTCTTGCTGGAAATTCATGCAAATTGTTAAATTGTACTGAAGAATTGCTATATTCATTCTAGCATTACATAGAACATTGGTCCTGGCTAAATGCTACATTTTGAAGTCCTTTGCAGTTATAATAATAATAATAATAAGCCCGCAGGGCACCTTGAGGCGAGGTGACGGGCATTAGCGATCCCGCGGGCTACCATCATCCCGAGTGCTCCAGGGAGAAGTCACCGTTCCTTCTTCTCCGGCTTGCCTTAATTGGCTGGCTGGAGTGAACGATGACAAGGAACAGGTCTCCCACCTCTGGCTTGCCTTCATTGGCCGTCCAGAGTGGAGTCGCGAGAGCAGTGATCCTGCTCGGAGGGTAAGAAACTATTCGTAAGTCGCGAGTGGGCCAGGGATGCAGGAGGCTTCGGCTGGAGCAGATGATCTGAGTAGAAAGCGGTGGTAGTTTCTTAACCCTTCAGCCACTCACATTCTCGTTGCCCCTCTGTTGCTATGTCTAGCAACCATTCCCGGGGCCCGGTCGGTGAGTTGGCGAGTCTCCGCCTGCCATTTTTACGTGTAATAATTACATTGTTTCGGCAGGTGTCATAGTCATCCATAGTTCCCAATTTTCCAGTCCACAGCAACCCATCCATAGCCCTACCTTTTTTTTTCTTCCATTATCCACAATAGTTCTACACTAACCGGGGACTGTCCTTAGGTGCATTTCCATAGTGCATACATGGATAGTCGCCGGTTTGTGCCTCCATTACATTTAGATTAAAGTTGTCTAAAGGGCCTCTGCGTAGTTGGCTTCGGCCCCTCGTACGCCTCCCAAATGACCGGGACCCTGTGGTCCCGTGAATGGTAAAGACATACATAATAATAATAATAACCTTTATTGTACACCTTAAATAAATGGAATATACATTAACGTTATAATAAAAAATAGTAGGGTACAAAGGCGGCCTTATCACTAATAGCGATCTCTACCAGGCAACCTTTGGGTGAATGGAGCACTATTCAATGAAAGTGGAGGTTGTTCTTGGTGTACTCAGGTACTTATAAATTATTTTTACAAGTAAAATATATATTCTCTAAATAAATAGTATATGTATTTAAAATAAAATATAATACTTACATAAGACCTTATACATACAAATATATCCATATAAATATCTATTCATACAACATATATACCTCTATATATACATATACATTAATACATAAATAAAAATATAGTACAGATGATGAATAGGTGCCAGTAAAAGAAGAAACAAAAAGAAATAGTAATGGACTACAACGTGGAGAGATAATGGTTTTTCACGAGTGCTTTGAACCTACCAAGTGACTCTGCTTGTCTGACAGAAAGTGGCAGAGCATTCCACAGTCGAACAGCTCGTACTGTAAAAGATCTGTCGAATGATCTGCTCGCATGCTGGGGCATCTCAAGCTTCATATCCTCCGACGACCGTACTGGTCTAGAATGTGTGTCATGGTAGAACTGGAAACGTTCTTTGAGATAGTGGGGGGTAATAGGATTAAACAGTATACTGTAGAGTAAAGATAAGATATGAGTATCCCGGCGAAGGCGGATCGGCAGCCACTTGAGTTTAGCGCGATATTCGGAAATATGATCATATTTGCGTAAACCAAATATAAACCGTATACTAAAATTTTGGAGTCGCTCAAGTTTATCTAGCTGCACTTCGGTAAGATCTGGATAGCTGACGTCAGCATAATCGAGGATGGGAAGAAGAAGTGATTGAGTAAGCGCAATTTTAGTAGCAGTCGGAAGAAAGTTCCGAAGTCTACGCAAAGACCTCGCCGCAAACATTTTCCGACTTACTTGTTTCAGTTGAGGTTCCCAAGTGAAGTCTCGGTCCATGACAATACCCAAGTCTTTTACTGTGTCACTGTATGGGATTGTGGTACCATTAAAAATAATCGAAGAGATCTGCGACCACATAATTTTACAGCGTAAGCGGGGGCTACCGACAACAATGACTTGTGTTTTCGCGGGGTTAACTTTCAAACCGTAGGTCGTACTCCATTCCGAGATTCGTGCCAAGTCCGTATTCACCATCTTTACTGCCTCAGAGAATTCATTAGGAGGTGCTTGTGATTAAATTTGCAGATCGTCGGCATACAAGTGGTAGGAAGACAGAAGTTCATTAGAAATGGAATTTATAAAAATTGCGAAGAGTAGAGGAGAAAGAACGCCCCCCTGCGGTATGCCAGTAGCCATATCAGACCAGGAAGAGTATGAACCCTCTATGGCGACACGCTGCCGGTGGCCACACAGGTAACTACGAAAGAAATCAATCACAGTTGCAGATATGTTAAGAGAGTCCAATATTCCAAGCAGTATATCAAAATCAACGGTGTTGAAAGCATTGCTGAAGTCTAGCAAGGTGAGCAGAGTTAGATTGCCGTTTTCAACACCGGACCGTATGTCATCAGTGATATGGACCAGAGCCGTAGTGGTACTATGTCCCGGACGAAACCCGGATTGGTAAGGATTAAGGAGACTGTGTTTGGTTAGGAAAGCGCTTAGCTGGTTATAAATAAGACGTTCCAGAACTTTAGAAAGGAAGGATAGAATAGAAATAGGGCGATAGTCGGAAAAGGATTCTGGATTAGGTTTTTTAGGAAGTGGTGTAACCTGCGCTTCCTTCCATGCAGAAGGGAAGACGCTGCTGGACAGAGAATAGTTAAGGATGTGGCAGATGACAGGAAGGATCTCATCCAAGACAGGGAGTATCATTTTGCGACTGATGCAGTCAGTCCCTACCGCATTGGAACTGATGGAAATTACACTCTTCCTAACACCACAAGCTGTGAATTGATTGAAGAAAAATGGTGGATAGTCGGGAGCAGGAAGGAAAGAAAGATGTTTTAAGGTTTTGGATTTGATAAACTGTAGTGTAATTTCATTGCTATGACTGGAGTATGACTGTCTCTAGAGAGGTTAAAGTATTCTGTTAAATCTGTAGTGAGCCAGTTACACGCTCGGACGTTGACATGTTTTGATTTCTTAGATTTATTTATCGAGATGAACGAAGAACGGTATTACTTAAAATCAAATCAAAAGTAAACGAGAACTTTTGATCGAAAAAGTTAATTTGATTGATGTTGGACTGATATTGATTCAATATTACTTCAGTGTGTGTCTGGTTCCAAGTCCCAATCTCTCTCTGTGATTTTCATTTCAGTGTGGGTAAAAAAAAACCTAACGCACAGTACCAGGACCACAGAAGCGGTAGAAAGTATTCTAAAACGCAACATGCGTACAGCTCAGACTGCTTAGCAACTTTTTGATACAGAAATAGGGCGTATTTTGATTAAATTCTTTATTTATTTTTTAAAAGGTACAAAGGCTTATTTTAATTACATTTTAAATTTAAAATAATATTTCTTTGGAAGAATTAACCAAAAGAACAACTATTTCCTCGAAATGAGTTTGGGTGTTTTGTACTCTGGTGTGGTTACTTTATTAACCAACGTAAGGTTTTAAATATTTTACTGCTACGTAAAATACAACACAGTGGCCGAAGTTGTATGCAGATGAAATCAATAGAGCGCACTTGTTGCAGCCGGGAGAGGCCGGCGACCCGGTTGCTATGACGACCGTTCACCTCGTTCAACCTACGATTTCACATTTATGATATCCTGGTACCGGAAGCGCGAACAAAGACATTTTGGCAGGATATGAAAGAATTGAGAAATTGGAAAAAGATTTTCATATTTTTTGGTATCCGAAGCAAAGAAAACGTGTATTCAAGAAGCAAATTTGTGTTATTAGCAGTTATTGAGATGAGTTAGGCATGTTTTGTAAACAAAGTGATCATTTATCTATCACCGGATCACATTATATCGCTGTCTCTTTCATTCAAACATTTATTTTACTGCATTCCATCCTTTTAATAAACTTGTTTGCCATCTCAAAGAAAAATTGTCCTTAATAAATAATCGCTGTCAACGAACTAAACGAGCTTATCGCAACAAATCACAAAGGAAATTCAAGCCTTTCATTTATAACCCGTGGAAACTTTGCCCAAACTACTAAGTCACAAAAGGCTCGTAGTTAAGTGTGCGTGTATCAACAAGTGGGCTTTGTAACACCCAGTTACTGACCGGAAAACAATAACTTAATAAGTATTCAGTAGAGGAAATTATTCTTTGTAACTATTAAGTATTCACTAGGGAGAGCTGTGTTAAGGAACCACACGAGTAACTGACGCATAAGAATTGTTTGATGGAAAGATGAGTGGGTATCATCATCAACAACTTATTCTCGTCCATTGCTGGACGTAGACCTCTCCAATGGCACGCCTCTCAGCTCGGACTTCAGCTCTACGCATCCAAGCACTACCAGCCACTACTTTGTCACTCCACCTAGCTGGAGGGCACCCTACACTACGTTTGCCTAGACGCGGTCTCCAGAACACGTCTACCTCGTTCATCGGTTCTTCGATAAATGTGACCGGCTGCCATTTCAGCGTGCTAATCCTTTGGGCTACGTCGGTAACTTTAGTTCTCTATCGGATCACCTCGTTATGATTCCCAACCTTCAGAGAATGAGAGGACATTTAACCGTAACGGGTTACCGGGACTTCGGCTCGAAATGCTGGAGTAGGAACAGGGTAGTTTTTAGTCAGTAAGAGTCTGACACTCCCTCCCGCCTCACCCAGACGGGAGAAGTCAATCGATGATTTTTCCCCCTTAAAGAAAATCTTTACAGATAAATCCTTCTGTTTGTGAGAAGACGTAGAAACATGTTCATGGTTTTCTATTGCCATTATTCAGTCCACATAACCACAATTGCTAAAATCAATTTAGACTTGATTTTCGTCTTATTTCATAAATGAACATTTTCCTGACTGAGGGGTCTGCTTCAAAGTAATAATTTTCATTTTTAAGAAATAAATAAACTGAAACAAGGATAGCTACGGTCAGGCTGTTGTTGTATTAAATATTACACTCTAGTATCTTGAAATATAGTACGTTTTCCATTAGCGTAGACGTAATAGGGTTAGCCAGACCGGCTCGCCCCTGATCGTCTTGTCCGGATAATCTATTAGTCGAGTCTCCTCGTGCAGCCCTTTCATAAGTTAGTTAACTTCATAAGAGTATCACGTCGTACTCATGCTATCCTGGTACTTTAAAACAACTTTAGCCGTGGTGTAATATTGATAAAAACCTTTCACACTCCGTAATGGTTTCTAATGCGTTGAAATTATTTTTTATTTGCGTATAACTATTGCGAAGCCATGTAGTATCTATTTGAAAATTTACGTACGGTACGGGAAAAAGCACTCAAACAAACAAGATTTTAAGCAAACCAATTCTCAATAACTGAGATTTGGCTCAACATATCACTCAACAAGTTGTAGAACACATCGCCCTATATCGGCCGGGCAGTGATAACTAGCAATAGCAATACAAATCGATGGAGCCTGTACGTACGTTCACCTTTGACATTCTGCGTGCTCTGCGATCCTGGTACAAACATTTCGCGAATCCTACCTGACACACATTCTAACTCTCACACATACATATCCCCTATGTAATTGGTTTCCCAACTAATTAATTTAAGCGAAGGTAATTAAGAAAACCGTACGCGTAAAAGCTTTCCCAATAGATATTAGAACGCAATGAATATTTTGCCTTCTTTAATCATTTTAAGCGTGTACGGTGAGATAAAAATTAACATGTATTCGTTGTAAATGATCCGATTGCGAAGGCAGTGAATGTTTTGTATTTCCAACCCATAAAAGTGCCAAAAATTTCAATTCTATTTCTAAGTCATTTTTGAAAAGTCAAAGCATTATAATAGGAGTTCCTATTATAATGCTTTGCTCGAACTGGGAATTAAACTCACGACCTCTGACTCGGCAGTCTACTTTCAGCCACTCGATTAATGACTCAGTCTGATGTCATTCTTATCTATTCAAATAGTCCAGTTTGTCTCAGTAACCCCTTTAAGAAATTGCGACGAGTTCGTGACGTTGATAACAAATTGATGTTTTCTTGTCAGATTGCCACCCTCGCAACCCACATCCGGCTTAATTTGGAAATTACATGTATTATGTAATTGAGGTGGAGATTGCCTCTGTGACTTTGCCTTTGATGAGTGTTTTGTGAATAAAAATATGTGTCATACAACCTACACAACAGTATTATTGTTATTAACCTCTTATGAATGCTATTTTTCGTCAATTTGCGTTATTGTCCCGTCTAGAAAGTAGCGTATTATATGTATTTATTACCCATTTTCATATAATAGTATTACGAATTAAATATGCGAGTTAAACTTACTACAACTCGATCAAGCATTATTAAACCGTCCTAAATATGGAAAAATAATTTCAGAAGGAAAATAACAACTTGTAACGTTCAAACCAGTTCAAACATTATATCTACCATAGTACCATCAACCTGTCGCTATCTAATGCCAACCGTGAAAACATTCATTGCAGTTTGATAAAATAATAAAACCATAAAGCAAGCTAATCAACTGACACAGACTTACCCGGCTGCGATCCCCCACTGTTGAGAAGCTGCTTCGGCTGCATGCTCGAACAACGTCAGCCCCACCAGCGCCACTGTGGGGACTATAGTCAGGGGCGTCACGAAGCGCAGCAACGAACCTATCACGCCGAAGTAACCTGGATATTGAAACATGTGCTTAATTCATCACAAACCTATTGTGAAAATAATGTTCTGTTTGTTTTTTCATAAACTCGAAAAGTGTAAAAGGATTTCCACCAATAAACAGAAAGTTTTACAATACCTAATTACACTTTTTTTAAAGGAGGAACGTCATCGAATGGCTACTCCCGCCTTGGTGAGACAGGAGGAAGTATCAGACCCTTACTGACTAGTTAGCTAGACTAATTAGACACTTGAAGGTGCGTTCCAGGCTTCCAGCACACCACGGGTAAACCATTAACATTCAACGAGTTAAAGACAATATTATTGTAGCTAACTTATAAACTTTAGTTTCTGGTGTTTTCATCTCCTTAATATTCGGATCGACATAGCAACTTGAAAATTCAACAGCTTACATACCTTTGAGATCAATAGATATTGATAACCTAAATTGCAAATGTTACAAAAATGTAAAGACCTGTATGAACAACCTCAATGATGTAAACTTAGTCCGTTCTTCATACTTCATCCCCTAATCGCTTTGATGTTACCCCGCGTCATAGATCGATTATATCAAGATTGCATGGAACGAGCACTGCAATATGAAACCTTAACAGCATTGGAAATAGGTCGTCCACAATCTAGGTCATCAGATTGATCTAGCATCTTGTAAGCCAGACTTAGAATCTCAAGACTCGAGAGACAGTTACAAGACTTGACATAGATAGCTAAATATCACTATTCTTAGTATGTAGAGTACTTAGAAGAAATCTATGTGAAATTAATATTATGAGCCAGAATATGGAACATAATTAATTGTGTTTAGAGATCATAATAACATCTGATCTTTAGTTTCATAAAGGGATAACTTAGGGATACTTAAACGGCAGGTAGACTTGGTAGCAGCATTTTTTTGTAATTTCTTACACAAACGCCGAATTTCGAAGTCGAGAAACGCAATTACATTTTGCTATACTTGATAACAACTTAATTTCATTTTACTGTAACAACCTGCACAAAAGGCTGCGTGCACTAACACTAAGTAAACAGTTCCCACTAAGAAATAACTATAAACAAGCAATGTCTTACAAGAAACCATTTCTATCAACTACTTTATTACCTACTTACTCGATGGGGAACATGAAAAGTGCCTTACAAAGTTTCTTTGAAAAACTACGCAAAGGTAAATGAGAGTGCGCTTTTAAAAAGTAAAAGTTTTACATCAAAGCAGCGCTCACAGTGGCCGCAGTTTGTTTTGCACGGGAACATGCCAACATGGCGGCATTATTTAGTTACTGCCCATGGAGTATATAGAGGTAAGGAGGATACATTCTGTAAAAAAGTGTATATTTAATATTATTAAGTAAATAGGTGGTGAATTATTTCGTTGCAGTTAGTCCGGAGTCGCGGAGAACCTAACGGGTAACCGGGGCTCCGGCTCGACGTGCAGGAGAAGGAACGGGGTGGTTTTTAGTCAGTAAGAGTCTGACACTCCCTCCCGCCTCACCCAGGCGGGGGCAGTCATTCGATGATTTTCCCCCCTTAAAAAAAAAAAAAAAATCCCTGAGACGCGCCGCGCCGGACTACAGTGTTACGGTGTTTTCATAGTTGAATCTACTGTAGATCCTGGCTTACAGGAATTGCAATGATTTAGGGAGACTGGGGCGGGCTTTTCCCATTAAAAAATAGCGGTGGCAAAGTAGCGCTATTGTAAAAGGGAAAAAAGCTGTTTGGATTTTTCCCTTGTGAAAAAATTCCCTACGCTCATGTCGCAAATTCATGGAATTTTAGTACCTACGTAGTCTTAAAAAGTAACATATAGACATTCGTAGTAATTTAGACTAGCTACAGATCCACATTATTTAATGTCTTAGTATGGGCACAGGATACTTTTCAGATGGTACTCCTAACCTCCATTCTCCATGGCACCGAATGATGCGACGCAGGAACTCTTTGCTCTCTCCCGGAACAGCCTATTAGTTTATTACTTTGTTAGCAAAAACTGTCCGCTTCGGTTTAATTAAATTCTTGTTTGGGTCACAATTGTATTACGGGGCAAGTGGGCAACACACTGTGGCTTGTTGTTATGTACCGTTTGAGAATTATATGCTGTGTGTGATATTATAACATAGCACACACAAGCTTGTATGCTATTCGTAGTCCATACTTTCTTTACTACCCCAAACTTTCTTAAAACTTCAATTATTGAGTTAGTTGACACAATTAACCAGACTGGGCTCGTGGTGCTGTGGTTGAAAAAGCACTGCTGAATTTGGGTTCAGTGCCGGTTAAAGCTGGTTTTAGTCTGACGCTGACGGTACACGTACAGTCAGCGCTAATGGATGAAATATAGGAACATCTAAGAAGCTTTTTTGAATGACGCGTTACTATCTGCGCGAACGGTGGTCAGTGGCGTCAGTGCTAACTATCAAATTCATATATCTCGACCATCAGCATGCGGTGCGTGTACCGTCGCCGTAAGACTCAAGTTAGCCTAAGAAAAATGTAAGTTCTTACTAACGCATCGGCGTAACTACTTAAAGAGGGTGTTACATTGAGTATAATTAGTGATTACATACCGTTTCAAGGAAATGACAAAAGATGAAAGAAAAAAGACGTGCATGAAATTATATTTTACTTCCAAACTCACCCAGAAACACCTGGAACAGCGCTGACACGGCAATAGCTCCAGACAACTCACACATCCTGCTCATCCAGACCTTCTTTTGCTCCTCATCCGTCATGCTGTTTATCTCCTCAGCCGGAGGACACTGCCACATGGGCAGGTTCAGGATGGCCAGGGTAGGCACCAAGAAGGAGATTGTCCCACCTTGGACGATGGGCAGTCGGCAGCCAAAAGTCGCTTGTAGCCATGTTATTAGGCCTGAACAAGAAAAACTTGCAGATAGGACATTGTAAATTAGGTAATTAGTGGGTATTTAGAAAAAAATTGTCTACTGTAAACACTACCATCATTAGGACAAAGTTACCTTTTTAGATTAGAGTTTATTTAGATTAGGTAAAACAAAAATAGTACTACGAAATTGAAACGTTCAACACTCGAAAGTAGTTGTATAATTATGTATGTGCACAAAATATATAATGTATCAATGTATCAATTGCCAACAAGTTCACCTCGCTCGTGGCGGTAGCGGTGAAAGTTACTGGCTGAATATTAAACAGATACCTACCAATGCACTTACATAATGTACCGATCACTATTTACGACTAACTGCATAACAGGGGATGTAACTCAGTGGTAGAGTGTCTGCTTCGCATGCTGAAAGTCCTGGGTTCAAATCCCAGCATCTCCAAAGCTGATAATCTTTTTGCAAAGTTTTGAAACTATGTTTTAACGATTTTCCTACTATAAAATACGTTTGGAGATCGGTTGTTATTAGTGAAACAACTTGTTGTCGTAGAACGAATGAAATTATTAGCCGGAGGTGGTTGTTTTTATACAAAAATTGGTACTAGTGCTACTTACAACTAATTCTGTACATTTTTTTTTTTTTTTTTTTTTAAGATTAGGACCACTCGTAGTTCAGCACGCTAAGGCTGTTGACTACTTAACCGGACAAACCCTGCGGTGGCCACTAACAAGAAGTTAAGGCCCCCAGCCAGGGCAACTAAGCTAAAATTTAAAACTAAATGACCGCATCGCTGAGGGCACCCCCTGTGGGGTACGAACCTCGGCTCAGCGGGGCCATTTCGGGGGGGCAGCAAGTCGGGACAGGCTGGGTCTGATTATTTACGGGGCTATTTAGCGTTACTATTTGCTCAGCTACGCGGGCTGGCTCCATATGCAAGGGACGGGGGGGATCGTTACCAGGACGTCGCGATGGGCCTCGGCGGCGGGGCCGGAACGTGGAGCGCGGTCTGTATTTGTATTTTCTCAGAGTACTAGTTTCCCTACTGCTTTCCTGTAGGATTGTGGTGGGATCGTCGGGTTGGACTAAGGCGTGCCGGGGTCGTCTGATGCGGGATATTTGAGAGGGGGTGTACCGGGCGGCCGCTACAATGAGGGGGTTTGGGTGCTTCTCCGCAGATTCAAAATAGCGCTTGGTCAAGCGTTTCATGAACTGCTTCAAAGTCGGAATTTTGAGATCGAGATGGAGTCGATCGTTCCTCAGGCACCACGGGGCAGACGTGGCCCTTCGGAGAAAACGGTTTTGGAGGGTTTGCATCCTATGGATCGTGCTGTCGTGTGCTTGAGCGAAAACCGGGCAGGCGTACGTCATGATAGGGCGTATGCAAGTGGTGTAAATGCGAAGTTTGCATTTAAGCGATAGTTTGCTGCGTGCATTCAGCATGGGGAAGAGTCGACCAAGGGCGAAAGCGGCCCGCGAGCGAACCGTCTTAACGTGCTCTCGAAAACTAAGGTGGTGGTCGAGGATTACTCCAAGGTATTTGGCTTGCTTTTCCCAGGGGATCGGCTTACCGAACAGGGTGATCGGGGGGTAGAGTGAGTTGGCAAGTGCGGGGTTTGTTGAACAGTACCGCCTGACTCTTGTCGGGATTTACTTCTATTCTCCATCTCCGGAACCAGTCGCCCAGGGCGGCTGCGGAGTTTTGGAGTTTGTTGGCTATGAGTGTTGGGTTTCTACCAGAGTGGTAGATTGCCGTATCGTCGGCGAACAGGGAGAGTTGTACTTGAGGGTGGATTGGTATGTCGCTGGTGTACAGAGTGAACAAAAGGGGGGAAAGGACGGCGCCTTGTGGAACGCCGGCTCGGATTGGTCGGGAGGTTGAAAGCGCTCCCTCGATGCGGTATCGAAAGGAGCGGTTCGACAAAAAGTCTCGTAAGATGAGTACGAGGCGATCAGGCACGCCGAGTTGGTATAGCTTGAAGATCAAGCCATTGTGCCAGACTTTGTCGAACGCTTTCGCTATGTCAAAGAAAAGGGCCCCCGTCATCATGCCGCGTTGAAAGCGTTCACTGACAAACTCGACGATGCGGTGGGCCTGGTGTACGCTAGAGTGATGGGCTCGAAAGCCAAACTGCTGTATGGGAATGAGGCTCTTTGCTTCGGCGTAATCCTTGAGACGCTTATAAATAAGTCGCTCGTAGATCTTACCGAAAGCACTGAGTAGGCTGATCGGGCGGTAACTGCTCGGGGAGGACCTAGGCTTACCGGGCTTGGGGATGCCAATCACGATAGCCTCTTTCCACGTCTGAGGGAACATGTTATGGGCCAGGGCGCCATTGAAGATGGCAGTCAGGAGGACTATCAACTGGGCGGGAAGGAGTTTGAAGACCCTATTGGTCATGCCGTCTCTGCCCGGGGCTTTTCTGTGATGGAGGCCTTTGATCACGTCCGCTACTTCGTCGGGAGTGACGGGGGGCAGCGGGGCGTCAGGGTCCTCAGAAGGGGGTAGGGCAGTTCTGCGTTCGACCTCGGCGTCCACTCTAGTGAGATGGGCCGGGTCAACTGGTAGGGTGCTGGGGGAGCATTGGAGTTCCAGGCTGTCGGCCAGGCATTCGGCTTTTTCTTCGTCGTCGAAGGCGAAGGTTTTGTCGGGGCGAACGAGAGGGGGAACTGAGGTAACCTCAGGGGAGCGCAACTTCCTCTGGAGGTTCCAGAAGGCCTGATGGGTTGGTTCGATCTCACTTAGTAGCTTTTCCCAGCGTTTTTCACGCAACTCATTGATGCTGTTGCTTACCTTGCGCTGTAAGTAACGCATGTGAGTTTTGTTATTGGCGCAAGGGAAAGCCCTATAGGCACGAACGGCCGCGTTCTTCTCAGACAGCAGGGCACGCAACTCGTCTGGGAGCCTCCAACGGTGATCGCTCACCGCGGGAACCTCCCTCGAACTCTCGTTCAGGACGGACTGCACGTGCTCTGTGAGAGAGTCGATAGCGGCCGCCGTGTCTGCGGCGGACTGGATGTTATCGGGGATCCTGTCCAGGTGAGGCGAATTGGTGGATTTTAGCAGTTCGCTTACTTTCCCCCAGTTCGTTATCACCCGGGTAGGAGGCGGTTGATCTGGGTCCACTGGGCCGGTTCTGGGGGTTAATCCCAGGATGACCGGTCTGTGGTCAGAGTCGAGCTCGTCCATCGCCTCCACAGAGTGCAAACGCAAGTTTACGTTTCTGAGAAGGGCGATGTCGAGGACGTCCGGCCTATGGGTGGGATCGAACGGGTAGTGGGTAGGATGCATCGGGGCGACAACATCGAAACCGAGGGTCGAGCAAAGGTCGTACACCACCTTACCGCGAGGGTTGGTGATGTTGCTGTTCCACGCGGGGTGTTTGGCGTTGAGGTCACCCGCCACGATGACGGAATCGCTCAAGCCGAAGATGGAGTTGAGATCGTCTCGGATCGCGTTGTTAACCTCATGTGCCTCCGAGGCGGAGGCAGGGGCAGGTGGAAGGTACGCGGAAGCTATGGTGATCGGGTTATGTCCCGTCATGCCTAGCCGACAGACCGACACCTCCAAATGCTTGAGAGGGGGGGGATCCATAGGAATGCAATGCAGGGAGCCTTTGTAGTATATGAGGGTTCCTCCTTTGTGACAACGAGACCTGTCATTGCGGACTAACCTGTAGTTCGCAATTTTCGGGTCTCGGACATGGGGTTTGAGGAATGATTCTTGGATCAAGAAGATGTCTATTCGATGGTCACGGAGGAATGTGGCGACTTCGTCGCGTTGGTTGCTAAGACCGTTGGCGTTGAAGAACCCTAACCTAAGGGCAGTCGGCTTAAGCCTTCTTGCCGTGTTCCTATCCATAATTAATTATGGGTTTGGAGGGACCTAATGGCGGCGTGAACGTCAGGGTACTTTTCGTACACCTGCCGGATGGCTTGGAGGTTGCCTCTGCAGGCCTTCAATTCGGAGGCTAGTTGGATAGCCCGGGGGGTATAGAACGCACAGAAGGTGCTAGAGATGATTTCAAAGGGATCGAAGTCGATCCCTTGGGCAGGGGTGACCGGGGCGCGTTGTGCGGGGGGTAGCGGGGCCGGTGGCTGGGATGGTGTGGCCTGAGGGGCTTGCGGGGGGGCATGGGACGGTCCATGAGCCCGGGGAGGGCCTGAGGGGCCTGGGTGGGGGAGGGATGGGGCGGTCCATCAGTCCGGGGATGGCCGGTTGTTGGACCGTCCTCAGCGCCGGGAAATGACGCTGAGTATTGAGTATGCTCCATGGACTTGGGCGTTGGGGGGCAAGGGGGGTTTGGGGGCATTCCCTTACTTGGCGGGCGATGGCTCGCTTCACCAGTTTGGGCGCCGACGACTTGGGAGCTTTGGAGCATCCCCGGTAATTTGCAGGGTGGCCGGATTGGCCGCACAGCACACAGCTGGGTGGCTCTGTGCAGAGGGAGCGGTCTTTGGGGCGGGGACAGTCCGCCGTTGGATGGTCGCCTAGGCACTTGACGCACCTAGGCTTGCCATGGCAATTTTTTGCCGCATGGCCATATAGTTGGCATCTGTGGCATTGCGCCAAATTGCCATTTTTGTGGGGTCTCTCCACCTTGAGGCCGGAGAGCCCGCAAATCTTGGTGATTGAATACACCGGGTGATAACCATCAGTGGGAGCGCACGAAGCGACCACCATGTTGTATTTGGTCCCATCTTTCCTGTGCATTCTGTGCACGTGAGTGACTGGGACTCCTTGGTCCCGAAGATCTTCGGAAATCTCCTGTTCGGAGATTTCCGTTGGGATGTTCTTGAAGACCACCCGGACGGGGCGGTCTTCCTTGAGAGTGTATGAGTGGTAAGGGACGTTTCTCCCTATCAGAAGGGCGCTTAAAGCCCTGAAGTCTTCCACGGTTGGGACCACTACTTTGATGCCCTGCTCTACGGCGCGGGCGTGGGTATATGCTATGCGTTTTTCAGCGCATGCCTTCGATACGTCAGTCCACATCCCTTTATCGTGGATGAAGATTGGCGGGGGAGAGATAGTTTGCGCACTGGGGCGCTCGAAGAGTCCTGTGAGGTGGAGGGGGGTCTGGGGGCCTGAGAGGCGGGGGGGCTTGAGAGGGTTGGGGGGGTGAGAGGCCTTGGGAGGCCTGGGTGGCCATAGTGGATGGGGGGGTTGGGGGGTTGGGGGCGACTGGCACACTGCCATAGGGCTGGCGGGTCTGGGTGCAGGTGGGGCTGTGGCTTTCTTTGCCTTGGTGACAGGAACTGAGGAAGAAGGCTTTTTCTTCCTCTTGCCTTGAACTACCTTAAACTCCTGGTCATCCGATGAGAGGTCATCGGATGACGGGAGGGGGAGGGTGCTTGGTCCTCTGAAGGAGGACTTTCCGGGGGGAGGAGAACCGGCGGGGGGATTTCGGGGGGAGGGGTAACGGCGGTGAGGGGTACTTGACCGGTGGCGAGGGGGGAGTCGGCGCGGAAGCGGGGTGGGGTCCGCGATCTGCTCCGGGGGGAGTCCGGGTTTGGTCTCCTGGGAGGAGACCCGGAAGTAGGCCGAAGCCTGAAGTCCCGTTTCTTAGGCGGGGGGGTGGTGGTGGAGGGGGGAGGGCATTGGGGCTTGGGGGATAAACCCAAGTCTCCCAATAACGCCTGGAGGCGTGAGAAGAAGGTTTCTTGAAGGTCTGGCCTGGAAGCCAGACTCTCCAAGATACCTTCCAGTATTTCCTTTGACATCTTTTGAGGGCTAATCCTACGGCAGTCCCCTAAAGATGCCCACCCTGAACGCTTTCCTAGCGTTTGACACCCGAGAAGAAAGCGCCAAACAAACTCGGGCGACGCTACTGCCGGTGGCCTGAAGGGCCGATGTACCTGTCCCTCTGGGCGGGATAAACCCGGAGGTGTGTAGCCTCGCTGCCGGGTGTAGGCAGGGAGGTGAGTACCTAAGGTGTGCCCTAAGCTTGTAAATCCCGTTGCCAGTCTCAATGTGCAACGGGTCCCTATGCGCCTTAACGCACTCGTTAAGGCGGAGCTGTGAAAAGAGCGGGTTAGACAACTGGGTACAGCTAGGGGAGCCCCCAGAACTGTGGTCCCAGCGCCCTTCCGATATTTGACGTTACCCTGAAGGGGTAAACGCCGGTGTGATCGGGTCCCACACCACCTGGGTTGTTGTCACCGTTGGGTTACCCCCAGGTACCGCTAAACTGCGGTTTTAACAACAAGACTAGTAGTGAAAAATGAGAAATAACACTGCGCTAACGCCTTGAAAAAGGCGCGCACAGTAATGTAGTAGTGCTGCGATTTGCTACGGCGTAGCAGTGGTCGTAGCAGGGCTACGAGTTGCTACGGCGTAGTAGGGTCGTAGCAGTGCTACGAAGTGGGCGGGGCCTGCGTAGCAGGCGCGAGCGTGTCGGCGTGGCCGCGGGGTGCGGCGTGCGGGGGGTGGAGTTCGGAGCGGCGCAGCGTAGGAGCGTGCGCTAGCGGCGAGAGTCCGTAGCGAAGTGAAAAACTCGAAAAGTTTCTGTACATTAACCAATTAAAACTATTAAATTAAAAATAAATAAAATTTAGAAATTTGTACACCAATAACATCGCCTAAATTATAGCCAATAGCGTTACACTATTTAGGACAGAACTTTATTTACAACGTGAACAATGGAAAGAAAAGGATAGCCGATAAAAGAGCGAGATAGTCGATGAGTGTGAGGTCCGTGCAAAGAGGACGCGCCTCCGCAGCGCCGCGCGCTGAGTTTCGCGCCGCTATAAATATTGCGTAACGCGTGCCTCTGTCCTTTCCTCCTGCGACCGTCGAGCCGTGAAGATGCAAACGCCGTGCGCCGTGCCGCGCTGCGATACCTACGCGCGTTGGTCGGCGCGTGATACTGGCAGCGGCGTCGGCGAGTTACTTCGTCTCTTGTAGACAGAGGATCAAAAACGTACAGCAAAATAGCTCTTTTCAGAGCTTTCTGTGTTAACAGAGCATATCAAAAACGTGAAATAAAATAGCTCTTCTCAGAGCTGTCTGTGTTAACAGAGGTGGTCAAAAACGTTGAATAATATAGCTCTTTTCAGAGCTGTCTGCTTTTTGGTTTCTGTTAAACGATGGTCTAAATCCTTGTAGCTTGTGCTATGGCTAGTGTGGCTACAGTACTCCCCCTCAAGCGAAGCGTACCGGCAGTTTGACGACACGGCCCGAGCGAGTTTTCTTATCGCCGGGATGTGACGTCGCTGTTGGTTGCGGTACATGTGTTTTCTTGGTAATCTTGCTGGTTTTCTCGGTAATGGTGGTTGAAGGTAATGGTAATTGCTTGGTAACGCTGGGTTGAGGTAATGTGAAGGTAACTGTACTGGAGGTTGGAGGTAAAGTATCTTGAATGTCTTCGGTGAGTATAAATGCAGGCTTCAATCGGTCGATTGATATATTTGCTTGACGCTCGGGTAATTGTACTGTGTATCCCTTCTCAGTACGTTGTAACACTCTGTAGGGTCCTTCGTATGGTGATTGAAGTGGTTTTTTTACTGCATCTGTTCTTATGAATACGTGGCTGCACGTGAGTAGGTCTTGATGCACGAATACGCTTTTATTGCTGCTGTGATGCTTCGTAGGTACTTGCGGTTTGTTTTGTTGAATTATATTACGTAGGTTGTCAACGTAGGTATAATCCAAAGTAGCAGGTGTGCAGGTGGTACATGTAGTGAAAAATTCGCCAGGTAGACGTAGATTGTAGCCGTAGGTAAGTTCGGCGGCACTCACACCTGTGTCTGAGTGTAGCGCGGCTCGAAGTCCTAGTAGTACAGTAGGTAGTACTTCGGTCCATGTACTTGCGCTCGCGAGTTTGGCGCGTAATGCAGTCTTGAGTGTTCGATGCCAACGTTCAATTATGCCGTTGCTTTGTGGATGATATGGTGTAGTACGATTTTTCTTGATTCCCATTAGTTTAGTTAGGTTTTGAAATAGTTGACTCTCGAACTGACGACCTTGATCACTTGTGATGGTAGTCGGGCATCCAAATCGGGCGATCCAGTTCTCGGGAGTCTCGGGAGTTCTCGGGAGTCAAACGCTAGGAAAGCGTTCAGGGTGGGCATCTTTAGGGGACTGCCGTAGGATTAGCCCTTATAAGATGTCGAAGGACATACTGGAAGGTATCTTGGAGAGTCTGGCTTCCAGGCCAGACCTTCAAGAGACCTTCTTCTCACGCCTCCAGGCGTTATTGGGAGACTTGGGTTTATCCCCCAAGCCCCAATGCCCTCCCCCCTCCACCACCACCCCCCCGCCTAAGAAACGGGACCTCAGGCTTCGGCCTACTTCCGGGTCTCCTCCCAGGAGACCAAACCCGGACTCCCCCCGGAGCAGATCGCGGACCCCACCCCGCTTCCGCGCCGACTCCCCCCTCGCCACCGGTCAAGTACCCCTCACCGCCGTTACCCCTCCCCCCGAAATCCCCCCGCCGGTTCTCCTCCCCCCGGAAAGTCCTCCTTCAGAGGACCAAGCACCCTCCCCCTCCCGTCATCCGATGACCTCTCATCGGATGACCAGGAGTTTAAGGTAGTTCAAGGCAAGAGGAAGAAAAAGCCTTCTTCCTCAGTTCCTGTCACCAAGGCAAAGAAAGCCACAGCCCCACCTGCACCCAGACCCGCCAGCCCTATGGCAGTGTGCCAGTCGCCCCCAACCCCCCCAACCCCCCATCCACTATGGCCACCCAGGCCTCCCAAGGCCTCTCACCCCCCCAACCCTCTCAAGCCCCCCCGCCTCTCAGGCCCCCAGACCCCCCTCCACCTCACAGGACTCTTCGAGCGCCCCAGTGCGCAAACTATCTCTCCCCCCGCCAATCTTCATCCACGATAAAGGGATGTGGACTGACGTATCGAAGGCATGCGCTGAAAAACGCATAGCATATACCCACGCCCGCGCCGTAGAGCAGGGCATCAAAGTAGTGGTCCCAACCGTGGAAGACTTCAGGGCTTTAAGCGCCCTTCTGATAGGGAGAAACGTCCCTTACCACTCATACACTCTCAAGGAAGACCGCCCCGTCCGGGTGGTCTTCAAGAACATCCCAACGGAAATCTCCGAACAGGAGATTTCCGAAGATCTTCGGGACCAAGGAGTCCCAGTCACTCACGTGCACAGAATGCACAGGAAAGATGGGACCAAATACAACATGGTGGTCGCTTCATGCGCTCCCACTGATGGTTATCACCCGGTGTATTCAATCACCAAGATTTGCGGGCTCTCCGGCCTCAAGGTGGAGAGACCCCACAAAAATGGCAATTTGGCGCAATGCCACAGATGCCAACTATATGGCCACGCGGCAAAAAATTGCCATGGCAAGCCTAGGTGCGTCAAGTGCCTAGGCGACCATCCAACGGCGGACTGTCCCCGCCCCAAAGACCGCTCCCTCTGCACAGAGCCACCCAGCTGTGTGCTGTGCGGCCAATCCGGCCACCCTGCAAATTACCGGGGATGCTCCAAAGCTCCCAAGTCGTCGGCGCCCAAACTGGTGAAGCGAGCCATCGCCCGCCAAGTAAGGGAATGCCCCCAAACCCCCCTTGCCCCCCAACGCCCAAGTCCATGGAGCATACTCAATACTCAGCGTCATTTCCCGGCGCTGAGGACGGTCCAACAACCGGCCATCCCCGGACTGATGGACCGCCCCATCCCTCCCCCACCCAGGCCCCTCAGGCCCTCCCCGGGCTCATGGACCGTCCCATGCCCCCCCCGCAAGCCCCTCAGGCCACACCATCCCAGCCACCGGCCCCGCTACCCCCCGCACAACGCGCCCCGGTCACCCCTGCCCAAGGGATCGACTTCGATCCCTTTGAAATCATCTCTAGCACCTTCTGTGCGTTCTATACCCCCCGGGCTATCCAACTAGCCTCCGAATTGAAGGCCTGCAGAGGCAACCTCCAAGCCATCCGGCAGGTGTACGAAAAGTACCCTGACGTTCACGCCGCCATTAGGTCCCTCCAAACCCATAATTAATTATGGATAGGAACACGGCAAGAAGGCTAAAGCCGACTGCCCTTAGGTTAGGGTTCTTCAACGCCAACGGTCTTAGCAACCAACGCGACGAAGTCTCCACATTCCTCCGTGACCATCGAATAGACATCTTCTTGATCCAAGAATCATTCCTCAAACCCCATGTCCGAGACCCGAAAATTGCGAACTACAGGTTAGTCCGCAATGACAGGTCTCGTTGTCACAAAGGAGGAACCCTCATATACTACAAAGGCTCCCTGCATTGCATTCCTATGGATCCCCCCCCTCAAGCATTTGGAGGTGTCGGTCTGTCGGCTAGGCATGACGGGACATAACCCGATCACCATAGCTTCCGCGTACCTTCCACCTGCCCCTGCCTCCGCCTCGGAGGCACATGAGGTTAACAACGCGATCCGAGACGATCTCAACTCCATCTTCGGCTTGAGCGATTCCGTCATCGTGGCGGGTGACCTCAACGCCAAACACCCCGCGTGGAACAGCAACATCACCAACCCTCGTGGTAAGGTGGTGTACGACCTTTGCTCGACCCTCGGTTTCGATGTTGTCGCCCCGATGCATCCTACCCACTACCCGTTCGATCCCACCCATAGGCCGGACGTCCTCGACATCGCCCTTCTCAGAAACGTAAACTTGCGTTTGCACTCTGTGGAGGCGATGGACGAGCTCGACTCTGACCACAGACCGGTCATCCTGGGATTAACCCCCAGAACCGGCCCAGTGGACCCAGATCAACCGCCTCCTACCCGGGTGATAACGAACTGGGGGAAAGTAAGCGAACTGCTAAAATCCACCAATTCGCCTCACCTGGACAGGATCCCCGATAACATCCAGTCCGCCGCAGACACGGCGGCCGCTATCGACTCTCTCACGGAGCACGTGCAGTCCGTCCTGAACGAGAGTTCGAGGGAGGTTCCCGCGGTGAGCGATCACCGTTGGAGGCTCCCAGACGAGTTGCGTGCCCTGCTGTCTGAGAAGAACGCGGCCGTTCGTGCCTATAGGGCTTTCCCTTGCGCCAATAACAAAACTCACATGCGTTACTTACAGCGCAAGGTAAGCAACAGCATCAATGAGTTGCGTGAAAAACGCTGGGAAAAGCTACTAAGTGAGATCGAACCAACCCATCAGGCCTTCTGGAACCTCCAGAGGAAGTTGCGCTCCCCTGAGGTTACCTCAGTTCCCCCTCTTGTTCGCCCCGACAAAACCTTCGCCTTCGACGACGAAGAAAAAGCCGAATGCCTGGCCGACAGCCTGGAACTCCAATGCTCCCCCAGCACCCTACCAGTTGACCCGGCCCATCTCGCTAGAGTGGACGCCGAGGTCGAACGCAGAACCGCCCTACCCCCTTCTGAGGACCCTGACGCCCCGCTGCCCCCCGTCACTCCCGACGAAGTAGCGGACGTGATCAAAGGCCTCCATCACAGAAAAGCCCCGGGCAGAGACGGCATGACCAATAGGGTCTTCAAACTCCTTCCCGCCCAGTTGATAGTCCTCCTGACTGCCATCTTCAATGGCGCCCTGGCCCATAACATGTTCCCTCAGACGTGGAAAGAGGCTATCGTGATTGGCATCCCCAAGCCCGGTAAGCCTAGGTCCTCCCCGAGCAGTTACCGCCCGATCAGCCTACTCAGTGCTTTCGGTAAGATCTACGAGCGACTTATTTATAAGCGTCTCAAGGATTACGCCGAAGCAAAGAGCCTCATTCCCATACAGCAGTTTGGCTTTCGAGCCCATCACTCTAGCGTACACCAGGCCCACCGCATCGTCGAGTTTGTCAGTGAACGCTTTCAACGCGGCATGATGACGGGGGCCCTTTTCTTTGACATAGCGAAAGCGTTCGACAAAGTCTGGCACAATGGCTTGATCTTCAAGCTATACCAACTCGGCGTGCCAGATCGCCTCGTACTCATCTTACGAGACTTTTTGTCGAACCGCTCCTTTCGATACCGCATCGAGGGAGCGCTTTCAACCTCCCGACCAATCCGAGCCGGCGTTCCACAAGGCGCCGTCCTTTCCCCCCTTTTGTTCACTCTGTACACCAGCGACATACCAATCCACCCTCAAGTACAACTCTCCCTGTTCGCCGACGATACGGCAATCTACCACTCTGGTAGAAACCCAACACTCATAGCCAACAAACTCCAAAACTCCGCAGCCGCCCTGGGCGACTGGTTCCGGAGATGGAGAATAGAAGTAAATCCCGACAAGAGTCAGGCGGTACTGTTCAACAAACCCCGCACTTGCCAACTCACTCTACCCCCCGATCACCCTGTTCGGTAAGCCGATCCCCTGGGAAAAGCAAGCCAAATACCTTGGAGTAATCCTCGACCACCACCTTAGTTTTCGAGAGCACGTTAAGACGGTTCGCTCGCGGGCCGCTTTCGCCCTTGGTCGACTCTTCCCCATGCTGAATGCACGCAGCAAACTATCGCTTAAATGCAAACTTCGCATTTACACCACTTGCATACGCCCTATCATGACGTACGCCTGCCCGGTTTTCGCTCAAGCACACGACAGCACGATCCATAGGATGCAAACCCTCCAAAACCGTTTTCTCCGAAGGGCCACGTCTGCCCCGTGGTGCCTGAGGAACGATCGACTCCATCTCGATCTCAAAATTCCGACTTTGAAGCAGTTCATGAAACGCTTGACCAAGCGCTATTTTGAATCTGCGGAGAAGCACCCAAACCCCCTCATTGTAGCGGCCGCCCGGTACACCCCCTCTCAAATATCCCGCATCAGACGACCCCGGCACGCCTTAGTCCAACCCGACGATCCCACCACAATCCTACAGGAAAGCAGTAGGGAAACTAGTACTCTGAGAAAATACAAATACAGACCGCGCTCCACGTTCCGGCCCCGCCGCCGAGGCCCATCGCGACGTCCTGGTAACGATCCCCCCGTCCCTTGCACATGGAGCCAGCCCGCGTAGCTGAGCAAATAGTAACGCTAAATAGCCCCGTAAATAATCAGACCCAGCCTGTCCCGACTTGCTGCCCCCCCGAAATGGCCCCGCTGAGCCGAGGTTCGTACCCCACAGGGGGTGCCCTCAGCGATGCGGTCATTTAGTTTTAAATTTTAGCTTAGTTGCCCTGGCTGGGGGCCTTAACTTCTTGTTAGTGGCCACCGCAGGGTTTGTCCGGTTAAGTAGTCAACAGCCTTAGCGTGCTGAACTACGAGTGGTCCTAATCTTAAAAAAAAAAAAAAGCCTCTGTCCTTTCCTCCTGCGACCGTCGAGCCGTGAAGATGCAAACGCCGTGCGCCGTGCCGCGCTGCGATACCTACGCGCGTTGGTCGGCGCGTGATACTGGCAGCGGCGTCGGCGAGTTACTTCGTCTCTTGTAGACAGAGGATCAAAAACGTACAGCAAAATAGCTCTTTTCAGAGCTTTCTGTGTTAACAGAGCATATCAAAAACGTGAAATAAAATAGCTCTTCTCAGAGCTGTCTGTGTTAACAGAGGTGGTCAAAAACGTTGAATAATATAGCTCTTTTCAGAGCTGTCTGCTTCTTGGTTTCTGTTAAACGATGGTCTAAATCCTTGTAGCTTGTGCTATGGCTAGTGTGGCTACATACGTAATTAGCTCACAAAACTTAGTTCTTTAATTTAGTTTTATGTGGAAGTTGACATTTCAAGTGTTGTAAATAAATCTTTAAAAAATTAAATACATTTCAACTTCCAGTTACAGCAGCAAGTCTGCAGCTGAGTGCTTCATTTTATTATAGCTTCATAAAAATGTTCCTACATAACTACTTATATAAACTTTAATAATTTCTGTCGAACTACAATAATAAACCCAGTAAAATATACTACAGTATAAGAGATAAAAATTCTGTCGTTGACTAAAATGTAACATCGTTCTTAATGACTTATACCGCAAGAGCAAACAACTTCTATCCGACCGCGTGTTGCTATTACATTCACCGCAGGCGTTCTTAGCAGGTTATATTATATAGACGAGCTCGGAGTCGCGGAGAAATGTAGCAGTGTTTTTAATTCATTTTTGCATTCGTTGAACTTGTAATATTTTTCAGAATTGTCATTGTTTACGATCGCTTCGTTGTTCAAGTGATGTAAGCGCCAAATCCGAATAAAGGGTGTCAAATGGTGAGTGGTGAGTCGTGTAAATCTTAACAAAATGACAGAATTTTGTTGATTTCTAGCATGATATTTAGAGCTTTGCCCAGGAATTTGCAAAAGGTCACTTTTTGCTTGAGAGTTACAGCCGCTGAAAAGTCGTAGCAAAAATAAACATTTAGATAGTACGGCGCTCGCATTGAACTGAATTCTCAACAGTAAAGGTACAGTTTTTCCTGATTTCATGTACAGAGGTACTTTGAAAAATCGGTATAAATTCACTGATTCTGATGCTTAATGAGAGTTTTATGAATTGTAATAAAACTAATAATTATGAAAGCAACTATGCATAAATATGTAGTAGCTTTAATTTGTTCAGACTGCCTCGTTGGCCGAGTGGACTGCCGGGCAAGGGGTCTTGGGTTCGATTCCCGGGTCGAGGAAAGCATTAATTTTTAACAAAAATCTCAGTAGTAGCACGGAGTCTGGAATTGTGCCCGGTAGGTGTATGGCAATTTTTTTTTTTTTTTTAATGGGGGATAATCATCTAATGACTGCCCCCGCCTGGGTTAGGCGGGAGGGAGTGTCAGACTCTTACTGACTAAAAACCACCCCGTTCCTTCTCCTGCACGTCGAGCCGGAGCCCCGGTTACCCGTTAGGTTCTCCGCGACAGGTGTATGGCAATAGGCTCACCCCCATTACATGGGACTCATAACATTAATAGTGAAAAGTGGGTGTTACATTGTTGGTACATTGTACAGTGACATTAAGTGCCGTAATGTGCACCTGAGCCTACCCCTTCGGAGATAAAAAAAGTGATGTTATGTTGTTATGTAATTCAGTCAGCAGTGTTCAATAACGATAACTAAATAACTACGTAAATAAAATGTAGGACCTTGTAGATACCATATAAAATTAGTAGTCAAATAAAACATTACCAATTCGTTAAATTAAATATAAAGATGTCTAAGTACTAATCTATCTACGTAGCTGTATCTACATATAGTAGTGTTAAAAGATACCTAAACAAACTTCCTTGTTTATAAATACAATGACGTAGTTGTGCCAACAAACAGTTTATGGCCCCATAAAGTGCAATTGCTTAGTATTAATGCACCTGATACTGATACGGCTGATACCTATTTCTGTTATCACTGTCTTATCATTGGGAACTGCATTAATTTCAAGAGCAAGATCAACTTATTAAGAAATTAATAGAATAGTCTATCTGTTATCAAACGTAAACGAACAACAAATCTGCTTCTAAAATACAGTACCTACCGAAAGAAAATAATACTAACACACCATCTTTAAACTTTTTAATGGGATAAGCCGGTAACCGAGCAGACGGATCACCTGATGGTAAGCAATCGACGTTGCTCATGGTCACCTGAAACACCAGAGGCGTTACATTTGTAATCCCCAAAATGTCGGTAATGCATTTGCATTACCGGCATTTTGGGGATTAGAAATTTTAGAATTATTGAGGATTCGGGGATTGAAGAGATTGTGTAGGGGGGTCATTGGGTATCCGGTAACCTTACACAACGAAACACAACGCAAGCGTTGTTTTCTATGAGGCCGTGGTATCACTCCGATCGAGCCGGCCCATTCGTGCTGAAGCATGGCTCTCCCACAATTGAACCTATAATGTCCATTACGTAACCCTCATTCCTCGACTAACACTTATCATGAGAATATAAACATCACCCATATTACCTAACTACAACAACTTATGTAGTGCTAGTAGACTGAAAATACCAAACCCCAGGAGTATAAACGTAAATACCCACGCAACTGAACTGATAGATTGGGTGTTTGAGCTACATTTTACATTACCCTAATTAAAGCACATTGGCGTTCGGATTCCTGAATGCAGTGAGAAGATTGTAGTCATTGTAGATGACTTAAGTTTAACTTTTCGTTTTAAGTTGTTTGAATAAAGGTGTTATGTTAGTCGGAAGCGTAAAGCACCAATAGTTACGAACCAGTAACAAATATCATAGTGGATATGATGTTGGAGCGGTTGGGGTCAGTCTCCGACATGCACAGCGCCGGACACAGGATGAACGGGATCGCCACTATTGCGCCAATCATTGTCAGGTAGTGCTGGAAAATAGAGCATTATGTTAGTAAATAGTAAACAGTACCTATGCATAGTCCAAGTAGCTACTGCACACAGACCTACTTCTAGATTGACTGATTGGAAGCTACTAGCATCTAGATAACTTCAAACAGTATCTATATAGATAGTATAATAAATGTACAAACATGATGAAAACATTTTCCCCATTAAATTCTGCCTCAAAATTGAAATTAAATGTTTAAACGAAACTTCGCTACCAGGGCTACATCAGGTACGAGGAGTACGTAATTGCACGGGCGACCACAGCGCCGCGGGCGGCCCTATCCGGCGCAAACATGACCGCACAAACCTCATTTTGCTTTTGTCTTTATCAATACAGATATCTGAATCAAAAACATTCATTAATTGCTCGTGACATGATGCTGTACCAGACTTTATTGTACTTACTTACATACTTTTATTATTATGCAATTCAATGCAATTAACTGTTAAAACGTTAATTTATTATCTAATGAATATTTACCTACGTAGGTATGTAGGTACGTAGATATCTCAATCAAGACACGGTGTAGGTATCGTGTAATTGAAGTTTGCTTTACAAAATAATTAAACAGTGTCCTCCTCCTAAGAATTATTTCTTTTTTTAAATTACTACGAACCTGCAAAGCCATGAAGATGCAGAGGTACCAGGGCGGTATGTCGTCGATGCCGTATGTGACATTGCCCTTTCTCTCATTGTCCTGTAGGTTATCTCCATCGGGCACCTGAGGTTGTATATTATGAGTTAGACAATGGCTAATACCCCTTGAATGTTAGGATTAAGACAGCCCTTACTCCTAGGTAAGTAAAGAAACAAAAAATCTTTCTAAAACGTTAGTGCTGAAAGGGCTTTCCCTATTTTTCCGTACCTATTCAGTTTTACGAACACTGCAGACCCGTTAGTCGCAGTTCGAATTATACGTCTTGAAAAATTATATGACAAGGGCCAAGTGAACGGAGCATATACAGAGGTATAATAAAGATATTTTTTTAAATATTTCTGTGGCACGGAGCAAGAGTCCTTGTAGAATCAATACCTACCTACTTAACATTGAAAAAAAAAATACTATACCTACGTCCTTCCGATGATTATTTCCCTATCTTTGCTTAAGTATTATAACAATTTTGCGGTGATATTAAATATTAATATTGGCACTTTATCACAGAATGCCTCAAGTGTGATGATTAGGTAGGTGTAGCTGAGTAAATGTGAATCTATTAGCAAGTGAGTGCGAAATGTAGGTACATAGTTTGTTACATAGTCGGTTTTTACATACACATCAAGGTTGAAATAGTTTGTTCAGATAGTACATAAGGTGCTTATAACAAATTTTAAGGTAACTTGATCGGGCATGGAGTCTAAAAATAGCCAAAGGTTAAGAAAACTGTAGGTATGTAG
Organism: Spodoptera picta; assembly: GCA_038387885.1. NCBI lineage: Eukaryota > Metazoa > Arthropoda > Insecta > Lepidoptera > Noctuidae > Spodoptera > Spodoptera picta. The sequence continues at coordinate 1,214,453 of JAZHFQ010000344.1, read as the reverse complement.
GTATACTTATTGTATTCTTGTTCAAACTTCATTCGTATCTATATACGAGGTACAGTACAACTCACTCATCTACTACTAATAAAAACAGTATGAATCTTACTTCTATAGAACCATTAGTTAACCCTTTAGAAGTTCACGTATCACTAAATTACTTATAAGACTGAGCCGATACTAAAGTTTTTACTTAGGTTAGGTATTTCAGACAGTCCCAGTGTGTGGCATTAGGTATGCGTGTTCCAAGAATTTCTTGTAACAAAAGAATTGAGATAAAAATTAATATCATATGTGTAGAACTTAAAATAAGTAGGTATTACTTATTTATTCTTGTATTATCCTACCTGGGTGCTGACTACACTGTAGGAACATTGGCACTGGCTCATATTTGAGGTTATAATACACCATGGGTTCTCTCTGAACTGTTTACGACAGTATTATTGCCAGCATTGTTCTGCAGAGCCAATCAAATGCAAGGCTTGCATTTTTAGTATGTCAGCAAAGTGACGTAGTTAGTGAGCAGTAAGGAATGTAGGTTAGAGGTTTTGTTTAATTGTGATAATATTTGTTTGATTCGTAACTATAGCTAGCTATCTACCTAAACGAGTTTAGGTCCCTTTTCACCAAGCTCTGTAAAAACTCAGTTACACGTAACCTAAGTTTAAAGTAACCTAAGTTTAAAGACTCGTGTGGATCTGGGTAATCTGAGTTTACGTCAAACCGATTTCTCCGACACCATCCCACCAAAACCTAGTTTACAACGAGAGAGTTACGAGAGCGTTTTGTTTCTACAATATGCATTCAGGGAATTTAAGCGACCTGCTGCGGTTTGCGTATATAAACAGTCATTTGCTGATGTTAAAAAAATAAATAATGTATTAAAATATTATTTTATATTAAGATTATAATATCTTTTTATTTTAAATTAATATTATTAAAATATATACATATATTTTTACTCGTAACAATGGGACGAATTTTGATACATTCACACTTCACAGTGTTACAAGCTCAGAATAAAATCGCATATGAAACGGGGAACATAATACAAACATGATTTGAAAAAAAAAACATTATCCAAAATAAAGCAATTGTTATATAGTATACTACTTAATTCCTATAATAAACACGTCTTATTTAAAAAAGCAATGAATAATGCATTTAAATAATGAAAAATTAATATTTTTGTTCTAACTTTTATTCATACAATGGCAACTTTGTTTTTATTCCCCGATGTAGAAAATTTCAAATCATTCGTAAACTTTGTGTTTGACGAGTGCCCATCTTTCTTTTTCTGTGCGATTTCTGTGACCCTGCTTTTCTTTTTCGGACTATTGTGTGATAACTTTTACGACGACCTTTGCTTGCTTTATCGGACTGGACCCCTTTCTATTACGAGACCACAGCTACGGGCAATACGGACTTTGGATTTTTGTTTGTACGACTTTGTGTAGGTACTATACTACGCCATGTCTAACAGAACCGAAAATTTGAAGCGGAAGAGAGATCCAACCTTTGTCGCAAGTGAAAAAATGGCGTTAGTGGATCTGGTGGAGAAACACTTTGCTATTGTAGAGTGTAAAAAAACCGATGCCACAACAATACGCAGCAAAAATCAGGAGTGGCAAAAAATGAATAATTTAATTCTGTTTCGTCAGTCCATCCAAGAGAATGGATTGTTTTGAAAAACTGCTGGGAAAACTTAAAGAAGAGAGCCAAAAGTGAGCAGACAGCACGTACCTAACCAACATTATTTGGGAACAGGTAAAAAAGTCATTGAATAATATTAATCTGAAAATGTCATAGTTTGATGTAACCCAATAATAAAAACCGAAAATATTTGCTATAGTTTCAAGTTTGTTGTAAGTTGCTGTTACTTAACTTCACCTTCGTTTTCATATTTAAGGAGGAGGTCCACCCAGGAAATTGACTATAGATCCAGCAATCGATCGAGTTCTAGATCTTATCCAGACTAGAGTGTCTGGATTTGTTAATGTGTATGACTCCGATGGCACTCATATTTTAGGTAAGATTTTTCACAAGTCTCGAACGTTTTATTATCTTTATATTATTGTATATAGTTACTACTTGTTAGACCTTACACACTTTGAATTGGTTATACCAACTTTGATATCATCATCATGGACTCGTGCACATACACATCAACTTTGCTGATGATCATTGCGTTACATGATGCAATGCATAATTTCTGGTTCTTTAAAAGACACACAGACAAACCTTCATTATTATTTACATATACATAGAATATGTAGGTTTGTCACCGAACTCTGACAAAGTCTGCGGAGACTGCCAGTAAATATGTAAATTGTTATTAAACTCATAAATAAGTTTGGCCTAGTCTTTTTGCTGTATTCAATTTGCATCATAAGAAAATATATAAACAAGACTTTATTTTTCAGCATCCGGTAACTATCCAAGCACATCAGTGGCCGACCAGGCACCTCAAAATGATATATTATTATATTCAAATGGTAAGTATTAATTTGTTATTTCTTACGTAATGCAGATTTTAAATCAATTATATACATTGATTTAATTTGGTACCATGCATGTATTATATTGAAATTTATATAATAGTAGAGTAATTTAAACAAATATGTTTAACAGTTGTCTATTACTCTAACTACAAGCTCTGCTTAGTTTGGGTATAGACAGCATTGTGTGAAAGTTAAGGAATATTATCAATACCTAACATACTAAAAAAACATCTTAAGTGGGGCTTTCATAAAATAAAAAATAGTATTGTACCTTGCATTAGACTCATTTGCACTTGAGCAGATGAGATTCTTTGTATCATTGTTTAGAGAGGAAAATAAAATAGTAAAGTTCATAGTTTTTATGATAATGACACCAAAATTAATGAAAGATGATGACTGCCTCGTTGGCCGAGTGGTCGCAAGTGCGACTGCCGGGCAAGGGGTCTCGGGTTCGAATCCCGGGTCGGGCAAAGTATTACTGGGTTTTTAAAAAAATTCTCAGTAGTAGCACGGAGTCTGGAAATGTGCCCGGTATATGGCAATAGGCTCACCCCCTATTACATGGGACTCATAACATAAATAGTGAAAAGTGGGTGTTACATTGTACAGTGGCATTAAGTGCCGTAATGTGCACCTCTGCCTACCCCTTCGGGGATAAAAAGGCGTGATGTTATGTTATGTGTATGTACATACATACATAACATTACATGTGATAATCTAAAGTGATATTCACTATTTTTATTAAATAATTTGTTATAGATGCCAGTGCTACTCCTGTACTTGATGTACAGGACTCCACAGAGGCCGCTGTAGTTACTGAGACAGCTGCTGCTACATTTGAAGTTGTAAGTATTGTGAACTAAATTTGAAAACAATCCACTATACCGGTATTTACTCTTACGTATAAGGTCTGCACCTTACCATGGTGGACAGATCATATTAATACCATCATCATGGTATTTAAGTCCCCTCTTTGAAGACTGGCAAAACGTAACATATGTTCCTTACCTGCATGACGCAGGTCCTCTCTAAACATAGTCGTTTCAGGATTTTCTTACCTCTAAATCAAGCAGAAGTAACTGAAGAGCTTAGGCAGTTAAAAGGACTTTATAAAAAAAGGTGGTTAATGGACATCACAATTCAGCAATATTGAGAGCACCAGTTACCACAGCACTTGTTGCCTCAAGGAGTCCATCACCTGAGGCAACTGGCAGTAGAGTGGAACCTCCACCACACGAAAGAACAACTATCACTCCACCTGGGTTAGTAATATTATAAACTGTTCATTATCTCTTTGCATAAAATATCTTATAATTAAAATTCAAGTAAGGAAGTAAACTGTTTTAATAGAAATCACTACAATATTAAACTATTAGCTGTTATTATAAGTATTTTTTTTTATATTTATTTAATAAAATTATTGTTTAATTGTTGCAGAGTTATATCCACTGAACGCCCTATAGCGACGGCAAGTCGCAGAAGGCCAATTTTAAGGCGTGAAAGCCTTAACGCGCAACGCATCAACACGTTACTAAATTGTAATAAAAATGCTGATGAAGAACATGCCGCAAATATGGCAATTTTGCGGCTTCAAGAGCAGAGGGAGAAAGAAATGCTGGTTCAAGAAAAATTAAAAACGGAACAAGAAAAAATAAAACTAGAAATTTTGAAATTACAATTAAAAAAATTACAAGATTGTTTATAGTTTTTATTTCCTTTCAAACAAAATTCACAAATTCATTACAGAATACCTTTTTTCTTATTATTCCAGAGCAATTTAATTTAATTAAAAGCAACTTTAAAATTAACAACACCTAATTTATTGTTACTGATGACTATCTTTTTCAAGTTTCAAAATCAAATCATTTATCTATTTCAATAGTCCATAAACAAGCACTTTTGCAATGTCTAAATTGAAATTGAGCATCAGTGAAACTAGGTGCTCTTTTCAAAATGTAAAT